>JAMPIV010010010.1:0-652500 GCA_024509875.1 Oreohelix idahoensis
GAATATGTTCATCCCAAGAGGTTAACTGAAAAAGGACAGATTAGTCATCTATGTAAGTAATGGACATTGGGTCGATTGAGACAGTACGCGGAGCATTCATGCGATACGCAAAGGTAGCTGGCGCCGCTATTCATTATTCCGAATGGGCATAAAAAATTTCATTGGAAAAGGCTCCCGTTGCGTCGAGAAAGGAAAAGATGGACTAGTAAAGAAAAAAAGAGACGATGGAACTGCAGAGGCTGAGGTCATCAAAACGAATGTGATATCAAAAATCCAATATTCAGTAGGGTGAACATCTGCGTGGGGACGCAGCAATTTTAGGTAAAACCAATTGTAACCTTAGAAGAATGGTGGTGAAAAATACACACCATTGTCCCGCTCTGATAAGGCCATGGGCGTGCATCCTTTAATTCGGTTCTATATGTAAAACCAACGGCAGTCCAACATAACTCGTTATTGGTAGGTGGCATATTAGACGTACAAAACTTAAACGTCCGCCGTTTGGTTGAGAAAATCTACCTAGTGCTTGCCAACTAGTTCGCGGTTGTGGCAGATTTTTTGCCACAAGGATGTGTGCGAGGAAGATGCAACTCTACCAATATTAAGTGGTAGCGTTGGTCCTGTCACTCAGAAATGTAGAATAAGGTTGATTGAGTAAACCTTAGCCCTCTTAAGGTAAGTTTTAGTCTTTATTTATGTACAATGTATGATAGAATTGTTGTTTCTTAAATGAAACCATTACTTTTGTACTTGAGTCTTGCATTATACTTACACTAGGCAAAGGTTGGTGTACGGGCATGTCGTTCTAAAACTGCTTGGTGGACAAATTGACCCAATCTTTGTCGACAAAACTTATTGGTTTTAGTTTTTCTCACAGAGTAGTTATAAGAAATTTATTTCTTTTTGGAACAATCCGATTCTCTTTTTGACAAACCTTAATAGTTTTATCTTACGATCTGTAGTCTGCTTGATTATCATGTCGCATGGATTTTATACTAATAAAAGTTGTCAACATTTATTATGCCGAGGGTAGGCGTATGTCCCCACGGAATGGACTTACTAGACTTTACAGGGTTTGCGTTGCAATCTTATTTTCCTTCTTTAAAGAATGTAAGCATGTCGTAAGGGTGGCCAACGAAAATTAGCTTACAGTGGTACGTAATGAACAATGAAAAATCGATATTTTCCCGTTCTCCATGCTAGATTCCAATATACCTTTAGCATTACATAACAGGGTAGTTGTTATGTGTGTAAGTGACAACAACTCTAAGGTATTTGATTTAATTGCATTGGCATTCCTGTATATGCTGCTACTTTTCCCATTCAGCAAAATTTTTCTGTGGTGTACACTCTGTTATACCATGTATACGACCTAATATGACATCACAAATTGGATTTGGAAGAAGGCAGGCGTGGATCTTTCCTGAAAAAATGGTGTTTTTAAATCAATTACAGCTGTGAGAAATGTTTCCATGGTGCCCCCGAAAGTCACACATTTCACAACGTTGCCCGTAGCGCAACTTGGGTAGATCAGCGACGTCCGTACGCCGACCGTGGTACAACCTGAATCAAATAAAAGAGAGCAAGGACTGGCATTGACAAATCCTCTGCTAAACTTAAGAGAACCCTGTCCCTGGTGTACTGACCCAGAAGTGGCCGTGCAGACCGCAGGCAGGCTAGGCAAAATATGTCCGCAGCGCAGCGTCGTGATCGCCTTGGGCTGGAAAAGAGTCGAGCATTCTGAGCATGCTTTTACCTGATTAAGATCAATACAAGACATTGCATTATGAGTATCAGCACCTTTACCCTGTTCAATGTTAGCCTGTGTATCACTTAAAGCGACATTAGAATGTCTACGTGTATTACTCGACGATCTATTTTTTTTTTTTTCCTCGCTTGAGGTCGCATATTTTTTCCTCGCATGAGGTCGCATTGTCCCCGCCCCAAACCCGGCTTTGGTCAAGACCACATGTCCCAACACACGAAGACCCAATGACACCATGTGTCATTGTAGTGGTCTTCTATGTTTTCACACGAAAGACCTCATGACATAAATGTCACTACTGGTCCCTGTGTGTAGACACATGATCCTAGCCAAAGGCCGGATACTAGGCATTGGGTCTTCACAGCATTATTCATACTCGACGATCTATCTCTTCGACGCGATCGATTCTGATTATTGGTATTAAAATTGCCACAATTGTCATTTCTGCTTGAGTTAAAATTTGGATGAGTACGATAATTATTATAATTAACGTTATGATGTTGGTTAAATGATTTATTCCAAAACCCTTGTCTGTTTTGTGGACCCTGAGATTTTGATCTCCAGTTTTGTTTATTATAATTTCCTCTATTATAATTACAATTTTTGTTATTATATTCTTGTCTTCTATGCGCTTGGTTCTACGAAACATCAAATAGACCAGATTGTTGAAATTGCATCACCTTATAAAAGTTACCATGGTTAAAATTGTCATTATTTCCTTATTGAAGTATCTGTCGTTACTCAATGAACGATTTCGTGGGAAATTATTTTGTTGTACGGCAAAAGCAACTGGCAATTCACTTTTAATTTGTGCATTACTTAGATCCATGGATGGGTGAGCAGTGCAGACATTTTTAGAATGTTCTTCTAGATCTTTCATAGATAAAGGTTTACGTTCGTGCAAAAATGCAAGAAACGCAGGATTTACTGACGATAGCACCTTATCGCGCAGTAGTAAATCAAAAAGACCTTCATACGACTTTTCTATCTTGGACAATTCGATCCATCTTTCTAAGGATAGCCGTATTTGGGACAGAAAATCACTAAAAATCTCTACTTGACTGCGTTAGCAATGTTCGAAACCGTAATCGATAGTCATTTTTCCGTCATTTGGAATTTTTTAAGAAGAGAAGCTCTAAGAGCGTCATAATCATTTTTATCACTAGTACTGGTGGTATGATAAACTGCTAAAGCATCCCCAGTAAGTAATCTGGATAAATATGTACAATATAGTGCTTTATCCACGTTGTAAGACCTGCAAGTGGCCTCAAATCTGTCTAAAAAGAATATTACGTCGTCAGCTGGGGGATTAAATTTTGGTAATTTAAGGTGAACTTCCTTAAAGTTATTATGTCTGACTGACGCTTGGCCTTCAAAAGTTCTCTGAGAATTAGCTTCTTGAGTTAACCTAATTCTATCATATTCTACCTCTGCCAATTTCAAATCATGTTGTCGTTTCCTTTCATTTTCCTCTGTTTCAAGTTGACATTTCCTTGCATTTTCCTGAGCTATAAATTTTCTCTCCTCTATCTCTTTTTGCTTATTTTCCATTTCAATCTTAAGTAGTCTTTCTTTTTCCTCAGCACGTTTCTCTTCTAATTCAGAGGCTAATCTCATTTTTTTTTCTCGTTTTCCTCAGCCTCAAATTTCAAATTTTCCAAACGTAACTTTTCAGCCTCCAATCTTTGAGCTTTCAACCTTTGAGATTCTTTATATTCCGACATAGCGAATTGTCTGACCTCTTCAGGAGGTATCTGATGAGCTTTTGCTTGTTTAATGAAATAATCTAGTGAATACATTATGCTTTATAAGTAGTCACAATTACTCTTGATTTCTAAAAATGATAATTAAATCAATGTAAATTAATTAACCTTGTTTCTATACCAAGTGGTCTTCGTTCCTGTCCTAGAACGGTAAATATTGTTATCATATAATTGTCAAATATATTAATAATAAATTAATTAATTTATGTAATGAAATGTTATGAATGCAACAACGTGATAGACAATAGGAACAATACTGACAAGACACAATAATCAGAGACAAGTGAAAACAGTCGCAGAAATCAAATAAAAATAAAAATGTGAAACTAAAATAGAATGTCGTAAAGAATTACGATGATAACTGCGATAAGATAATAAACAAGGGACAATTGACAAGACAGTGTAAAAACATATGTTTTGTAAAAAACTCAACGAAAGTCAGGTGAGAAGAACGCATAATACAAACAAGATACATTATAAAACTAAGGTACGAGTAAAAAATAGCTGTGAAAACAACAATAACAACTTCACGTGACAACAGCTAAACAGATACTATCATAAGAAACAAGTAGCGATCGGAACTACAGCAAAGTTTCTAGCCTTGAACCGGAATTATAGCTCAATTGAAACTTATAAATCAAACCCTATAGAACAGCTGACAAGAGCCCGAATCAGCTTCGAGATGAACCTCGTTTGTCAGATCGACCTCCCTACCGCCCACGACGAATATACAACATAGAACATGCAACATGAAAAGTATATAGGTGGACATAGAAGAGAATAGGCACAGCCAAACACAATACAGCAATAAACGATACCACGTTTATACTTATCTCGGCTGATCAAACAAAAAAATGTGCCTCGTCTCCGTATATGTACGTTTGAGACTTTGAAATACTTCGCTTTGAGTATATGAGTAAAGCTCGCACGTGATGAGGACTAAAGGATGATGTCCAACTTAGTTAGTCACTGGAGAACTTGATGTTGAGGTTCACTGATGACCTTGACCTTCTGCTAACCGTCGTGTTGATTCCACGATGAAGACACGGGTCTTTCTGTATAACGATTCTTGAAAATTTAGTGAGTACGTTCCCTTTGAAGCTTGTCCAAAACACACTGCTTGCCGCCAATTACTGTTAGATCGATTTCCTCTGGGTCTACAGATGACTGTTTGATCGTGCTGCTAAAACGCGAATGCAAAATGAACTGTCTAATTAGTTCAACAGGTAATGGAGTATAACGTCAGGCATGTCAATCAAGGCCTGCTGTGAACTGAAGTAAACTGTAAGGCGGATGGTACAGTTTAACATATTTTATTTGACGGTATAAGTTCAACAATACGAGACAATGTTCTTGACAGATAACATCAACATGGAGGCATAGTAATGATGTTCATGACGAAAATTATATACATCTAGGATGGTGGTTAGGTATTGCGGCAGACCCCTTTCAACCATCTTCCTAACATCCAACTAATAAGCATACAAGAATTTTCATGTAATGTTAGAACAGTAAATTGTCCGTTGACCTTGTCTGAGGACATCCAACTAAGTACGAATTCTCATACCACCGAATCCCGCATTCATCTAACAAAAGACTGTCTTGATACAAGACTTCATTACTTACAACGTAAGTTCAAAATATAATAACAATGGCGTAGATATGAAGATACATCTGGGTTAGTACTTTGGGTTTTAACTAACCTCTCCACAAACTCATGCCACGACTTTGGCACGGGCATAACGGCATTTTAAATATAAATTATATATACTCCAATAACTTGGTTCCACTCGTAGGAAATTCTTCGTCTTACGATAGATTTTAGAGGGCTCATAGCTCCTTTTGGTCCATTCTAGGAATATCATAACAAGATGAATTCCCGCTAGATTCTCTCAAGGAGTAGCCTAAAATTACAGGTTTGAATATGCTAATCATACAATACGACGGGGCGACGACTTACAGAATACTCCCACTATTGGCTTCGACCTGAAGACCCAATATTGTAACAATCCGCAATGGCTTCCACCAGACTTGCCACACCGATATATACGAAAATTCCACGGACATATCGTCCGCCTCAACTGTCCCCTTTCAGATCATGGACGTAGGTACTCTCCCCTCAAAAACTAGGTTACCCGTGCGCAATGAGCAACACATACTCTGCATTGTGCACGTCGGTGCGTGAATAAATCGAACGCACAAATAATACAACTATATCAAGACTGGTGCGTACATTGGCAGGACCGAACGACTACCCCCTAGGTAAAAAACGTATGCAACAGTGTGCTTTCTGTGTATGTGTGTATACACATAATGAAAACAGATCAGCATTATCGTCAATGTGTTCACTTTATCTTCTATGGGGCAATGCGTAGCTTATGAGGACACTCCCGAAGATGCACCAAAAAAAAAAAAAAGATGGTAAACCATGCACTCTATTATAACGCGTATTGTATTTAGGTTGCAATGCATCACTTCTCCTGAAAAAATTAGGAGATTTAATATATCTGTACCGTGTGTGTCAGTGACGCTCTAACACAAAGTCTCCATTATTTTGTGAACGTACGAAGTCAACACTCTCTCAACTTATAAATAACAAATACGTTTTCTGTGTGCAAGAGTCGGTTCTATACTGTGTTGAAACGGATGTTTTGTATTGGTCTTAATTACAAGGAAAAACAGCCTTGAGTAAATATAGAATAGTTTTGTATTGGTTAATTACAAGTATTTATAACCTACTTGTGTAAATAAGAAAAACTTGGGGAAAAAACCCACAATATTTTTGTTTAAATGTAGAAGTGTCAAAATTGTTGATAAAATAAATTCATGTTTGAACATCTTCATACTTGCTAGTTGATTATCGTCAATAACATATGGTACCGGCTTGTGTGGTTCTAGGATGGTGACTATAAGTGACTACGGTATGTCATGTCACGGTTATCTTTAGTTTGTGTTGTGTGTTGAAAGTCGTAGGTTTTTGTGTTAATATAATGTCTCTATCTATCTAGTTAATGTGTGTCTATATAAAGTCAGAATGTTATTTAGTGTCACAATTTTCTTGTGTTGGTGAGTAGTGACAGTGAGTCTGTTATTCAATATCACAATATTTTGTGTATTGAGTAGTGGGTCAGTGAGTCTGAGTTATACTTGGGGATATCACCAATATCTTGTGTGTTAGTCGTGACAATGAAGAACTGTATATACAAATATCTCATTATGTTGTGTGTAAAAGAACGTGTGACAGTGAGTCTGGCTATACATATATACACATTAATTTTGTGATTTGAGTAGTGAACAGTGAGAGTCGGGATATACAATATCACATTATCTTGTGTGTGAGTCTGTGGACAATGAGACTGTTATATACTATCACATTATGTTGTGTCCGTGGAGTGTCGCTGTGACTGTGGAGTCTGTTATACAATTTCACAATATTTTGTGCTTGAGTAGTGACAGTGAGTTCTGATATACAATATTCACAAATATCTTGTGTGTGAGTAGGGACAATAAGAATGTTAGTTTAATATGTCACATTATGTTGTGTGTGAGTAGTGGTACAGGTGAGTCTGTTATACAATATCACAATTTTTTTTGTGTGTGAGTTAGTGACAGTGAGTCTGCTATTACTAAATAATATCACAATACCTTGTGTGTGAGTCAGTGACAGTGAGTCTGTTATTACAATATCACAAATATCTCTGTGTGAGTAGTGACCAGTGATCTGTCTGTTCTAACAATCATCACATTATTTTGTGTGTGAGTATAGTGACAGTTATATTTCTGTTATATAAATATCACATTCATCTTGTATGTGAGTTAGTGAAACGTGAGTCTGTTAATTCAATATCCCACAATCACCTTGTGTGTGAGTAGTGACAGTGAGTCTGTTTTTACAATATCACATCATTTTGTGTGTGAGTAGGTGACAGTGAGTCCCTTGTTAATACAAAATCAATCAATATCTTGTGTGTGAGTAGTGGGACATTTAGTCTGATATAACTATATCACATTATTTTGTGCACATGAACGCATGATTCCATAAAAAACAAAAATCAGCGACATCTTGATGCCTAAATATTATTGTATTTTGTTAAAGCGTTTGAATTTATGTCTTTTTTTTCTTCTTTAACTTGATGCTTCGCTTTTATTTCTTCATATGGAAAGTTCATTCTACACCAGTTTCTGACTTTTTTGTGAGATCTTCATATGGTCCCAAATCACTTTTCACTTCGTGTCTTTATCTTTTCAATTTGCTATACGATACGTGTTTTAATAACCCGGATGTTCTGTAACACCACAACAAACAAAAAATTACTAATAAATGCATAAATTAAAACCCCTACTAAGTTGATAAGTGTATATCTTCTTATCACTGGAAAAAAATGCTGTGTACATGAAGCCACCAACACTGATAAATGTAGGCTGCAAACCTGTACATGCAAAAGGCGCTCACACTGGTACATTTACATTGATAAGGGTGACTGTGGTGCATGTAGTTTTGCTGCTAGTGTACTAGTCATCTTGATGAATGGTTTGATGGTCAACTCGAACGACACATGTGTTGGGCATACAAGTCACCTTGTCCATGGAGTATTGACGGCCCAACAAGGGACAGTTGTTTACTATTGCGTGAGAGTTACAGATTGTGGTTACGCGAATGGGGTGTACTGTTCTGTAGGAGTTGATAGGTAACAATTGGCACTCATACACTCGTATCTAGAAGTCAATGATGTCTGGAAACTACTGTTAGATAATTTCATACATTTAATAGACGCAAAAAAACTCTGACGACACATATACTGAGTCACTGGAACAGTTTGGCAATCAACATCTCACATTCTTGCATAAATAACTGGTCTACGACATCAAATATGCATTCTGTAATAGAATGTGGATACTACAAACAGAACATTTAGTAGCTAGTCACTCAGGGTTCTAGTTGCTATTTTACTCCCATGGCCTAACCGGAATGATCGCGTCAGTTAATGTTAGCAAATGTTTATCATCAATGGCACCCTGACAGAACCTCTTCTCTGTCTGTCGAGGAATTACAACCTCGTAAATCCAGTAGCCTTATGTGTCGAATACAATCTTCAAACCACAGTAATGGGTTACCATTAGTAGGACAGATCTCTGTACCATCATCAGATAATTAAGGCCATTCCTGTTCCTCCCGAAACGATGTGATCGCGCTTAGGCAAAGGCCAGGATCCCAACAATTTGAGCTTCTTTCTCCAAGTGAGCGCGCTTCGCTCACTGCGAACAAAGAGGGCAACAATGAAAGCATATGTAGTTAAGGGCTCTGTTCCATAAACTTCGATAATGGCTGTGTAGATCTACTACTACTATTAATAATAATTGCTATGCTACATAATTGGATATTGCGTGCTGCTTGACACAATGTCGTCAATAAAGAAGTCTGCCAACTCAATTATGCAGGGGACCAATTTCCCTTTGCTGCCAAGGTCTAGGCAAAACAAAAAGTTATTTCCTTTTTTACAGTAAATGTCTTCTTTCGTTGACCTTATACATCCTAGATAATACACCACTAAGAAAAATATGCTCACGCCATCCATTTGGCGCTCAAGAATAGGATTTCTGGGTGCTGGACATAGACATTAATAAGTTCAAACAGGGACCCGATTGTGTCCGACTTCGCCCAGAATATCTTACAGCAAAGAATACAATCTTTCGGACCTTTGTCCTGCCCACAGCATTCAGGATTCGCTCATTTTTCAACGGCACAAGTAAGTCTTCTCGACAACATCTCAATTCGGACACCTGCGCAGAAAGGCGCGTGACCCCCAGTCGTTCAACTCAAGATGGGCCGACGGTAAATCTATGTATTTCTCAACAAAAACGTGGTGTATCAACTGATTACAATAATATATAATTTCTATATATCAATATCTCTAATACTTCATTGCCATCACAAAGAAATCCTGTGCGTAAACAGGACTTACCACACTCCCCGGAAAATAAATAAATTGAACAATCATTTTTTGTTAAATATCTCAACGAGCAAAACTTCCATAGGCTCTCACAAAAGACATCGAATAATGCGCAAGATGAGGAAATAATCAGTTAATTTATATAAGGTCCCAATATAGGCTAAGTCGTCCGAAGATTAGATGCGGACAAGCGAGAATTTTTATCTAAAAAAATCTCCGAAGGAAAAGTATTCTATCTAGTATAAATAGTTTTCCAGAGAGGTGTCAACCAACTTATATTACAATACTGGCAAAAATTCAAAATCCATACAATAATTCATACAATAATTCCATATTTAGTATACTATGAGTTCATGATTAACAAAGAAGAAAAAAAATCATAAAAATAGAACAGCGGTAAATATACTTTAATGAACATCCTAAGTGGTGATACAATCAATATATCATATATTACAAATGTGTACCTATTTTGATATAGAAAAGAACTATTGTAGAGTTAGGACGTATTAGAAAGTCCAAGGACATAACAGTTAGTTAGAGTCATGTGGGCATCTACACAAAATGTCAGCCATCACATTATCCGCACCACGGATAGCTCGTACCGTGAAGTGAAAAGGTTGAAGAGCTATAGCATATCGAGTGGATCTCGAACTCTTCAAATTCTTAGTCTGAATAGCTGTAAGAGCTTTCTGTGTCAGTTTCCATAATGAAAATGCGCGCCAAGAAGGAATCTTTGAAGTTTGAGAATTGACCAAACCATTGCCAATAATTCACGGTCTAAAACCGAATAATTCCTTTCTGCCGCATTAAGTTTTCTGGAAATATACATTACAGGATGCAGAGTTCCAGAGTACTCTTGCATTAGTGCCGCTCCGATCCCAGTGGATGAAGCGTCACTACGAAGAACGAATGTCTTATCTTTAGTGGGTAGCACTAAAATAGGTGGTGTTGAAAACAGTGTTTTAATCTTATCCAGAGAGCATTGGCATTCCTGAGACCAGTGGACCACATATTAGGTAGACCCTTTCTTTAGTAACGTAAGAAAGAGGTGCCATGATAGAGGATAGATTCTGAATGAATCGTCCATAAAATTGTATAACGACCTAAGAGACTTCTCACTTGCTTTTTAGTCTTAGGAATAGAGGTGTTAAGTCTTTTTACTGGTATTAATGGTACCTCTGTTTTAGGCAAAAACCAGAGACGACTCGGTGACCTAGGAAAGAAATTTCGCTAAAAACCAATTACAGGCTTTAGACGGGTTTCGCTGTCAACTTATGCCTTGCGTAAAGTAGAACCAGTAATTCATTTAACTACACAAATAGTGATCTTCCCAAGTATCACTGAAAAGACAGATGTAGTCTAGGTAGTGCAAAGACATCTGAACGATAAGATAGGATTCGGACGCATCATGCGTAAAACGAAAGTGGCAGGGGCGTTCATGAGACCAAAAGGCATAACATTCCATTGAAATAGACCCCTAGGTGTAAAAAAAGCAGTAAGAGGTTTGGCATGCTCTGCTAAAGGCACTTGCCAATGATCCCTTTTGACAAGGGTCAAGTTTAGGTGAAGAAATGAGATTTAGAAAGCCTAGCAAGTAGCTCTTCTAATAAAGGCATAGGTTCAAGCATCGAAACTTCGTAACTTGATTTCAATTTGCGATATAATCAACGCAAAGGACGTATGTTAATTGTCTTTTTTTCCGAACAATAACCATCGGCGAAGAATATGTGAACTGGATGGTTCGACTATTTTTAATTCTATCATCTCATCCAACTCTTTCTCGACCCTGTGCTTGAAAAATGTATAGGGATAGGATAAGGTCTGACCCTAATAGGATTATGGTCAGTTAGAATAATGTCACTGTTCAATGACATGGGTATGTCCAGGTAATGTCAGTAAGGGACATCCTGAAATGTTTGTAAACATTGACGAGGACTTGTCGCTGTTCCGCCAATAGATAAATTAGGAGAAACAGTGACATTTTTCCATGATTTTCACTAGAATGATGTGGAATCATCGGAAGAGGAAGGATTCACATCCGAGAAAACATGTTTCCCCTCATACCTGTTATTACGGACCGGGATGAGTAATGACCATGAGGGACTTTAGAATCGTCCGTCGCCTGATAAAAAATTGGCTGCAAATAATCAGGGACGTTCATGGAATTCAGTAAGCATATTGATGTGGAAGGTTTTATGCTTCCCATCAATATCGACAATATAGTCGACATCGGAAATTTTCGATATTATATCGTACGGACCTTTCCAAGAGATAAGTAATCTGTTTTCCCTACAAGGTAGTAATACAAATGCTTTGTCACCAGGACAAAGTTGTCGTAAGCATCTCTTCTTATTGGCAAATTGCCTTGCCTTCTGTTTCGCAAATTCAGAAGAAGAAGTTGCTAATTTGCATGCTTCGATAATTTTTTGTCTCAACGCGATGACATATTCGTAAGAAAGATTTTGTTTTGTTCATCGTTAATATTATCAGCGGTTATAAGATCATGAAGCAAAGACATAGGGGCCGTAGGCGCAGGTCGCGCGCCAAAGACAAGTTCGAAGGGAGAAAATCCTGTGTGTTCATTAGGGACTTCTCTATAGGCAAAGAGAGCCGCGGGTAAAACCCTGTCCCAATCTTGAGGATGATCTTCAGTTATCTTCCCCAGTAAGTTTTTAAGTGTTCTATTAAGGCGTTCGACCATACCATTAGACATTGGATGGTAGATACTACTTAAAGATCTATCTATCTGCAGAGTAGACATTACTTGAGACATGGTATCTGATATTAGTCGGGTGCCATGGTCTGACAATATCTCTCCGGGGAACCCCAGACGAGAAAATATAAGCCAAAGAGCATCTGCAATATCAGCAGTAGTAATGCTCTTCAGAGGAATAGCCTCTGGCCAACGTGTGCACATATCAACACACGTCAAGATAAACTGATGTCCTCTGGCAGACTTGATCTTAAACGGGACCAATAATGTCTATTGCCATTTTCTGAAACGGCACCGAATAGGAATATCTGCAGCTGAATAGGTGCAGCATGGCGTGGACCTTCAGATTTGACTTCTTTGACATACTTGCAAGATCGACAATAAATCTCGTATGTCTTTGTTTACGAAAGGCCAAAAGAAAGCCGCAAGAACTCTTGACTTAGTACGGGAAAAACCCATATGTCCAGCACACTGAGAGTCATGAGCGTGCTGCAAAATTTTTAACTCTCATATTCTTGAGGACAAGACTCTGAGAATGTATGTACTTAGTGGAGTCTTGAACCATACGTACAAGAACGCCATTCTTCATTGTAATCCAAGATTTACGATTTGTATCTTTATTTGGAACACCTTTTGTTGCAAGAGTGAAGAATTTCTTTAAGGAGGGTCATATTCATCTGCTGTTTATATAAACGAGTCACGAGAAATTATCCACGAAGGAATCATCTTGGTTAATGCAGCTCGCATTATCTTTCAGTAGATGAAGTCTTTTGAGGCATACTAAGAGCTTGAGCTCTGTGACTACTGCATTATCACAGTTTGCATATTTTGATTTTCCCAAACAGCAAATTTGTTGCGGAGTGCATTCTTTGACTCCGAGAATAAGACCGATGCAGAAGATTCAGCGATCGGGTTCGGCAGAGACATGCGTGCATACTCTACCGTAAAGAAAGGAGTTAGCAATCTTAATGATAGCAGTTAGAGTACTTCTCCAAAGTTGCCGTCCGAAATGTTACACATTTGGACAATTTTACCTGTGGCACCGGGGAACGATCTTACGAGTGATGCCTAACACAAAATGGTGCGTGCATCCAGAATCAAAAAAGAATTGAGACTGGGTCTATCATTTACTAAAAACCTTTATGCAAGACACAGAGAACACCTCTTCCATCATGCGCGACTGACGCAGGAAGAGCGGGAAGAGGGTGACCAAAACTTAAATAGACACACATCGATGTTGGTTCGAATAATGTTTTGCATCTGGGCGGCACTAGAGATGCTCTCCCAAAATTACAAAAAAGCAGAAAACATGCCATATTATTAGAGTCCTTTATTATCACTTAGTCCTGATTACAGGCTTCATGGGGCTCTTGCTGTGCAGACGTTTGCCTTATAATGTGATTTATGTCTTTTGTATTGTTGATCTCACCTCGATTATTATTGCCTCTGCAATTATTATTGTTTGATCTACTTGTAACCCCTACTTGGGATTGAGTATAGTTTTCATGGTTACAATTATCATGCTCATATATAATGATTAATCTCTGTAAGTTTGGTTTTGTTGTCTCCATTGTTGGATGACTTGGATAGTTCATATTATGACTTTCCTTTGCGGAAATGTCTATAGTTGTGATAACCACTGTATCGAGGGCTGTCAGCCTCATCTTTCCAGTCCTTCGGGGACGAAGAAAAAAAATAAGAACCCTGATATGATTGATTACCTTGGTTTTTGATAACTATTCCAGTTACCCTTTTTATCAAACCTATTTTTGAGCTCCTTGAAATTTGTGTGAGTATTTAGGATTGTAAGGTGTTGCTGAAGCAACTGGCATACTCTCCTTAATCTTAGTGTTGCCCAAAAGTTACTGTCAGGATGTTGCAATGTGACATATTGGCAACAACTATTCTTTCCATTTGTTTTAGTGTTTTTTTGGGTTTAGCCGCTCATGTGGAAATTCAAGGAATGGTTTATTTACACAAGACATTGATTTACTTGTCTCTAAGCAACAAGTCCATAAGTGCTTCATTATGTTTTTTCTGTTTTGGATAGCTCAATCCATCGTGTAAATGTATAAGACGTGCTTTTGCAATGAATTCTGAGAATTCTATTCCCTGTTTCAGGTACCATTGTCTTAAACAAAAGGACGGTAACCTTCTCTGTCAATTGAATATTTTTTTATCAAGGCTGCTTCTAATAACATCATAATTATTCCTATCATGCCTTTTCTACCAAGTTTAAACTATATAAGAGAAATCACCTTTTTAAAATTCTCTGATAACTGATTTGCATATTGTGATTTATCCACATTACTGAAGTTCGACTAAGAACGTTTTCAAATCTATCCAAAGCCAGAATGTTATGTCGTCACTGGAAAGGATTGATCTCGGTGGTCGCTTGACCTTAGTAAGTAAAAGGTTTTTCTATTAGTACTAGATGATTGATTAACACCGATCACATTTGTCAATTTTCAAATTTCTTAACTCAAAAGCTAAGAGTTTTGTTCATGTTTCCATCTTTGCTATTTTTCTTTTTTTTCTTTCAGATTCTCTTTCTAATCTTTTTGTTCAGGGCCTCAGCCTTCTCTGTCTAATTTCTATTTTTTTTTTTTGTTCAGCCTCCAGCTTCTCTGTTTAGCTGCATTTGAATCTTTTTTTTCTTTGATTCTCTGTCTAATCTCATTTTTGTTCAGCTCAGCTTCTCTGTTCTAATCTCTTTTGTTCAGCCTCAGCTTCTCTGTTTAACGTTTTTTTTTTCAGCCTCCTTTTTCTGTTGTAACTTTTTCTCTTCAGCCTCCCTTTTCTGTTGTAACTTTTTCTCTTCAGCCTCCCTTTCCTATTGTAACTTTTTCTCTTCAGCCTCTCTGTGCTTTAGCATATTGAGCAAGTGCAAACTCTTTCTAATCTCTCCTTCGTTTTACCCAAGGTTATCCCTTGCTTGATAAAGTAGTCTAAAGTCGCCATAATGTTATAATAATATGTGACTAGTTACTTGAAATATAATGCAATCTAATCTCTTTCGAAGTAAAATGAAACCAGTTCTTAATACCTTGATTAATCAGCTCACTTTATCCCAATCTCTGTGGGAGACAAGCCTTTATTAAGGGCTTGTATAATCAACTGTATAATAATAATAATAATAATCCACAACCAGTTGATTTTATACCGACAAGTGCACTACACAGCTAATAGTGCATCATAAATAGCATATGTCAACCAACAACATAATAGCATAGTTGTCAACCAACAACATAAAAAAGGACAATCATAAAAGACAATATGAAAACATTCGCAGGAATAAAAAAAAATCAAATAGGAAACTAAAGAAAATTATCACAGAACCTGTGATGACAACTGCGAGGAAATAAACAAAACAAATGACGTCACAGTGTATAAATATAAAGGGTGTATACAACTAAATGAAAGGAAAGAAAAGACCTACCAAATACAGACAAATCAAAACAAAAACTGAAAAACAGAAAAAATATTACAAAAACAACGATGAGTACAGCTCGTCACAGCTAACAAAAATAGCAACAAATGTATGCAAGCAAATTTTCAACCAAGATTTAATTGCACCTACAGAGAACACTCAATATAAGACCTCTATGACGTGGTATCCCTATATTAGGTCACCGTGCCCAACCTACCCGCAGAAATATAAACTAATATAATATATAAAACAAATAACATGTAATATGTAAACATAAATACATATACAATGAGTGTGAATGTGTGTTGCAAAGAAGGCTCAGTTAGTTACAATATTAATGGTACTGTATATTTAAATTAATAATTAATTATGGCCTTAAATACATTTAAAGTTTAAACACGACATAGAGCAGTGCAGGAAGATCCACCGTGACAGTTTCTATAACTATAACAAGTAGGACTTCTCACTTCAAGGTTGCCACTGTACTTCTTGCTAACACTGTTAAATATTTCATTCAACTCTGATGTGTAGACCTGTCTGTTCGATGTAAAACAAAGTCTGAACTATATATACCACATTCGCTTGACAGTACAGGTCACGTGACAAAAAATGCTGACATCGACTGAAGACTTTGTACTGCTTGGTGTTCGTGTGTCGTATCAGGCGTCAGGAGGGCAAACAATCAGTAGTTGACTTCTAACATGGAATATACTGCGAAGGTTAGACCCAGAAATCTGGCCGCAACAATGATAAGTTGTAATCCTTGGCTCTTACACTGGATAATGCTGTGTACATGGAAGCCACCACATGATAAATGTAGCTGCACAACTGTACATGCAATAGCGTCCACAAATTTTACATTACATGTGTAAGGGTGACTGTGGTGCATGTAGTTTTCTGTGTGTACTCAGTCAAATCTTGAGAAGGTTGATGGTCAACTCGAAAAACCGACACAGTGATGGTCATACAGGTCACCAATGTCCATGCGAGTAAATTGGAGGCCCCGACACGGGACAGTGTTTTATATAATTGGCTTGAGAGGTACAGATGTGAGTTACGCGAATGGGGTGTTACTTGATCTGTAGAGTTGATAGGTAACAATGCACTCATACACTCGTATATAGAAAGTCAATGATTCAGGAACTATCTGGTGATTAATTTCATATACATTTAATTGGAACGCCAACCTCTGAACGACAACATATTAAGTCACTGGAAACAGTTTTTGGCAACAATATCACATGCTTGAAAAAAATGGTCGTTACGACACAATTATGCACTTAGTAAAAAAATGAGGATTTAACAGAACATTAGTCAGCTAGTCACTCAGCAGGGTTCAAGTTGTATTTACTCCCAAGCCTAAACAGGGACTGATCTTGTCATTCAATGTTTTAGCAAATTGATTTTCATCAGATGGCTCCCTGACAGATAACCTCTTCTGTCCGAGGAATTACAACTCGTTAAATCAATGTAGCGATTATGTGACCGACAAATGGTGTAAACCACAGATATGGGTTACCATAGTAGATTAAGGATCTCTTGTACCATATATCAGTTATTAAGGCATTATGAACAGAGGATGTGTTGGCTTTCTGTGCTTCTCTATTGGTGCGGAATGCTGGAGAGTTACAGAGAAGGGAAAATGTCGAAAATTGTCCTCTTTTCCACACAACATGCCTAAGAAAAATTCACCGAATCAGTTTGTGGCCCGATATACCATCACTAAACAAGAATTTTGCTTAATCGTTGCAAAAACGGAGGAACAATGCAACACCATTTCATTGCTGGAAGAAGCAGGAACTGGGTTGGTCAATGTCCCTCAGAAGAGACCCCCCGATGCCATCACAAGAACAGGCTATGCTTTGGGGGGGACCCCTGAAGGAAAAACGAAAACTAGAGGTACGACACAAACAAACTTGCGGGAGGACTGTGGAGGCCTGAGCATGCAAAGAATAAACCAGAGATTTGGATGCCCAGATACTCAGTGGATGCCCACCTACCGAGCAAGGTTGGACCTCCGTATGTTGTTTTTTGACTCCAAGGACCGGCCACTAGGCGTTGAATGGCCACTGAACCGAGGTTTGGGACGGTCGGGCGGCTAAGGGTTCCAAAGAAAAAAAATCAGTATGGTTATTGTGTACGACAAGCTCTTAAACCACTCAGTAGTGGGTTACCGTAGTCGATAGATCTCTGTACCATCATCAGATATAATAAGGCAATTTACCTGTTTCTCACCGAACGATTTGATTGATCCGCTGTATGGCAAAGGCGGGATCCAAAATGGCTTCTATCTCCATGTGAGCGTCGCTCACTGCGTAAGATGCACTTAATGATGCACAAGTAATAGGGCTCTGTTCATAAACATCGATAATGCTGTGTAGATTATATCTATATAATAATGCAATGTACATAATAGATATGGTTGCTGCTGCTAGCACAATGTCGTCAATAAAGAATTCAGCTCACATCATATGATGCAGACCATATCCCTGGGCTGCAGGTCTAGGCATAACGAAAAAGTTCAAGTAAAATGTCTTTCGTTACCCTAAACATCCTAGATAAAAACGCTAGAAAAATAGCACACGCTCATCCTTTGGCGCTAAGAATAGATTCTGGGGAGGAACATAGACAGTAATAGTCAAACAGACGATGTCGCCTTCTCCCAGAATTTTACAGCAAAGAACAAATCTTCGGACCTTTGTCCGCACAGCGATCAGGATCCGCAACAGATCTATCATCACGGAAGTCCTCTCTCGACAACCTCAATTCGACACCTGCGCAGGGAAGCGCCGTGAACCACCAGAGTTCAAACATCAAGATGGGCCGACGTAAATCTAAGTTAAGAGAAAGGATTTCTCAACAAAAAGTGTTAATAGATAAATAATATATCTTTCTATATATATATCTCTAGATTCATTGCCTACAAAAGAATATGTGCGTACATAAGGTGTAATTGTTACATCCAAACAGAAACCACGATATAATTGTTTTTTTATCTGTAACCCACTTGTTTCAATGTCTCTGTAATGTGTATCACAGTGCATATCAAAAAGAGCGCTGGTGGGTAAACCTGTCTGGATGTTTTTGTAATACAGGATGATCAAGAAAAGAAAATCGATGAACCGCACTTTTCTGCGCCGAAAACATTCGTGGGCTGCAAATGTGCATGTTTAGTTAGTCCTGTCCATGACCTATTACTGTTGAGATGTTACATGCAAATCAGTGTTCACTACACTGCCATAAGCATCTAACGTGAAATATTTTAAAATTTTTATTAAAATAATCATAAAGAAAAAAACATTTATACTTTACATAAAGTTTATTCTAGATCTGCCATCAATGGTTACCTATACTTGTAGCGGTATGGCAGCTTAGTCGTACCCTGACGGTCCCCAGAGCTATGCCAGTGGGAGTTTTACTCCTGGTAGGTTCAACCAAGCTGGACTGGTCTGTGTGGGTAGGGGTCAGACAAAAGCTGGTACCCTGGTCCTCCAGGTTGGGGGTTTTAGCATAGGGCTGACACCCCTGTCTATGTAAAAAAAAATAATGAAGTTACGGAAACAACATCAAATGAACAAACTTTGCTGCGGGATGGACATTCGGAGTCTGTGGATCGTATGACTGTCAGTGGTGAAAGCCGAAAGGAAGCCACTGACATGAAAACGGATGTCCTGACCGCAAAACAGGATACAAGAATAGGATTTGGAATGTCAGGACAATGTACGAGACAGGTAAACTAAGACAGGTCACGGCAGAAATGAGAAACTATAGGTTACACATCCTGGGGATAAGCGAGAGCAGATGGACAGGGGCAGGAAAAGTTAAAACAGCAACAGGAGAAACAGTACTTTACTCTGGAAGAGAGGATGGACAGCACAGTGAAGGCGTAGCCATTATTCTACAGAAAGGGACAGAAAGGACATTACTGGAATGGAAACCCATCAACAACAGACTGATACGATTGAGATTGAGAGGGAGATTCACCAACACTACAATAATACAATGCTACGCACCAACGAATGATAGCGATGAGGAGGTCAAGGATGAATTCTATCAACAACTGCAGAAAGAAATGGAAGACACACCTAGATATGATCTTGTTATAGTAATGGGAGACCTCAATGCGAAAGTTGTACACACAATACATATAATGAAAGAACAATGGGGAAATGCGGCAGCGGAACAGCAAACGAAAATGGGGATAAGCTAATAAGTTTCTGTAGCATTAACAACCTGGTCATTGGAGGAACACTTTTCCCACATAAGGAAATTCACAAGTTAACATGGGAATCACCAAATGGTCGGGACAGAAACCAGATAGACCACATCATGGTTAACGGTAGATGGAGACATGCATTACAAGATGTGAAGGTAAGAAGAGGTGCAGATGTGGGAAGTGATCACCATTTAGTAGTAGCAAAACTGAAAGTGAAACTAAGAAGGGCTGGACCAACTGTAACTACACAGAAAAAGTTTGACATCAGCAAATTGAAGGACCCCCTTACCAGAAAAGCTTTTGCGGCCGACATTAAGAAACGATATCAATTTGCCAAAAGCCAGGAAAAGACATTGACTGATGATATAGACCAGAATTTCAACACCATTTCAACAGTATATAAGGAAAGTAGCAAATCATGCTTAGGATTCCAGGAAAGGAAGAAGCAAGACTGGATAACACCAGAAACACTAAACACCATAAAGATGAGAAAGGAAATGAAAAGAAAGAAAACAGAAGCGAAGTCCCCCAGGTTAAAGCAACTATATAGCGAACAGTAGCCAGCTGGACAGTGAAGTTAAACGCCAAACCCGAGCCAACAAAGGAATTTCCTAGACGATCTTGCAAAACAGGCAGAAGAGGCAGCACTGAGAAATGAACAAAGCACAATATACAAAATAACTAAATTCATCAGCGGAAAACAAGGTGCAAACAATATTACATTAGTAAGAGATAAGCAAGGAAATCTCATCAAGACAGCAGAGGGACAGGAAACAAGATGGGCAGAGCACTTCAGAGAAACTCTGAACAAGGAAATACCAGAGACACAATTGAATGTTCCTGAGGCTGAAAACGATCTAGATGTAAATACAGACATTCCACGAAAAGAAGAAATCATCACAGCAATCAAAGGGTTAAAGAACGGTAAAGCTCCGGGCCATGATAACTTAAATGCAGAGCTATTTAAGACAGACCCTGAGCTAGCAGCAGAACTATTAGAACCACTATTTGCACAAGTGTGGAAAACGGGGACAACACCATCAGAGTGGAACAAAGGAATAATTGTCAATTGCCCAAAAAGGGAGATCTTGCAGACTGCAATAATTGGAGAGGAATCACTCTTCTCTCAGTTCCCAGCAAAATACTAGGCAGGATAATTATACAGAGAATTTCAAAGGCAGTAGACTACAAACTGAGGAAAGAACAAGCAGGATTTAGAAAGAACAGAAGATGTGTAGACCATATATTCACTCTCAGGAACATTATAGAGCAGTGCTCAGAATGGCAAAGACAGCTTTACATAAATTTTGTTGATTTTGAAAAGGCTTTTGACAGCATACATAGGGACAGTTTATGGAAAATACTGAGGGCTTATGGAATTCCAAGCTGCATAGTGACAATCATAAAAAAGCCTCTATGCCAACTTTACGTGTAGTGTTGGGCAGAGCAACCTAACCTTCGAGGTGAAGACAGGAGTACGACAGGGATGCCCCTTATCAACCACTCTTTTTTTTAACAGTCATAGACTGGGTGATGCGCCAGACAACAGAGGGCAGTCCAAGAGGAATAAGATGGACTACATTTTCTACATTGGAAGATCTGGAATATGCAGATGACATTGCACTGCTGGCACATTCACATCAACACATCCAGGAAAAAACGGATAGACTTAATAAATTTAGCCAGCAGGTGGGCTTGAACATCAATTTAAAGAAGTCTGAGGTCATGACGCTCAATGTGAGCAACCCTGAGCCCATATCAGTAAGGAATCAGCAATTGGTACAGACAGATACCTTCACATACCTAGGAAGCATAGTAACGCCAGACGGTGGGGCAGGCAAAGACATCAACATCAGAATGAATAAGGCAAGAACAGCCTTCTTTAGCCTAAATAACATCTGGAAGTCCTCCCAATACAGCACAAGCACAAAATTAAAATTATACCAGAGTTGCGTGCTTTCTGTGCTTCTCTATGGTGCGGAATGCTGGAGAGTCACAGAGAAGGAAATGTCAAAATTGTCCTCTTTTCACACAACATGCCTAAGAAAAATTCACCGCATCTTTTGGCCGAATACCATCACCAACCAAGATCTGCTTAATCGTAGCAAGCAAGAGGACATGCACACCATCATAGCTGGCAGACGCTGGAGCTGGGTTGGTCATGTCCTCAGAAGAGACCCCGATGCCATCACAAGAACAGCTATGCTTTGGACCCCTGAAGGAAAGCGAAAGAGAGGCCGACCAAAAACAACTTGGCGGAGGACTGTGGAGGCTGTGATGCAAAGAATGAACCAGAGTTGGGGCACTGTACGAAGGATGGCCACCGACCGAGCAAAGTGGAATCAATTTGTTGTTGCCCTACAAGACGCCACTAGGCGTGATGGCCACTGACTGCTTTGACGTCGGCAGCTAAGGATCAAAGAAGAAAGAAGTTATCAGATATGCAATAAAAATTTATATATATATAGTATATATATATATATATAATATATATATATAATATATATATATATATATAATATATATATATATATATATATATATATATATATATATATACAACAACAAATACTCTGTCAAGTAAACAGATACTACACATCAAGGCACAACAATAACACCTGACTACAGAGAATACAGTTATATAACTAGGTACAGCAACAAATACACTGTCAAGTAAACAGATACTACACATCAAGCCCCAACTCTAAAAACTGACCACAGAGATTACAGTTATATAACTAAGGGTAGAAAAATAAAGCAGACAATCCATCAACAACAACAAAAAAACCGTAGAACGGAAGAAACAGTTTATCACTGGACATATAAAACAAAAAAAAAATCACAGTAAAGCAATATTTTGATACAAGAAGTAAGACACACTGAAACTATAAATAAGTAAGGGGAATTTCAGATGGCACATGAGTAGTATGTCAGGCGCAAAACGCACCCCTTTTCAGGCGGAGGCGCATGACTTTTATATAAGGAAATACTCCGGCTCGATTCCGCAGGTGGAGCGTCAGGCGGAGGCGCATGACTTTTTGATATAGCAATATATTTTAGCTGGGGTGACTTCCTCTGACAATCAGGCTTGCGTCCTGTTGTATCGCTCTGTCCTAGCATGGTTCGATAATGGCGGGGTGTTTGTTTGTTTATGTTTAAAATATGTAGACGATATTTATATTACAACAGGTAGACAATATTAGTTATACATATATTACAAACAGGTAGACAATATTTAGTTATTATATATATATATATATATATATATTATATATATATTTATATATATATTATATATATATATATATATATATATATATATATATATATATATATATATATATATATTATATATACATATATACATATATATTATATATATATTATATATATATATATATATATATATATATATATATATATATATATATATATATATATATATATATATATATATATATATATATATATATATATATATATACATATATACATATATACATATATACATATATACATATATACACATATATACATATATACATATATATATATATATATATATATATATATATATATATATATAGTTATATATATATATATATATATATATATTATATATATATATATATATATATATATATATATATATATATATATATATATATATTCATGTATACATATACATATAAAAGAAAAAACACACTAAATAAATTTTACATATTTATTGACAAAGAGGTGTTAGCGGTCGTGGTGATGGTCTATGGGTGCTGTAGGGTGACGTCTAGCCTCACTACTACGGTCGTGACGGCCATACGGCTAAGAGCTCTCAGAGTCCAAGCACAATCGTTTCGGATATACTTGGTGAGTCTGTCACTTCTTTTCGTGTACAACCAGTTGGCGGGAACGGGGGTAGTCAACGAGGTGTGGGCGTTGGTCACCCAAGTGTCTATGAACGAAAAAACGTGTCCCCAGTCTTTTGGCGAGCTAACCAGGGTCTGACTAGTCGAAAAACTTATCGATCGTTGGCGTGTTGTCTAGCCAAAAAGAGCAGTAGGACGCGCTGCATAGTACCACCACGAGCTTTAATAAAGACGAAATAAATGGCGTAGAGGCCACAAACGTTGGTAACTACATCTTGTAAATGTCTAACATTGTAGTTAAAAGGTTGGTTAGAGTTTCTCGCTATAAAATTAACCAGGTCCGGGTGTCTAGGTGGTAGTCCAAAAGAATCAAAATAGTCAAAAGTCCCAAGTCCATTATAATATAGAGCAACCCAGTGGTCACCGGGTCGATAGCTAGGGTCAGTGTTGATGACGAAAGCCGCCGCCTTGCTCGGATCGATACGCAGAGTTAATCGGTCACGAGCTAAAACTTTAACGACACCAGTTCGTTTAACAAATATATCCGACAGGAGTATGGTCCGTATCTCTTCTGTATTCATCGTTTAAGTGGTGTAGTCTGTCAAAACTTGGCGTGATTTCGAGATTTCCAAGATCGAGTCTTGCTCGGCGTAGACGAGGACCTGTAATGATTCGGGTGTGATCTCGGAGAATTTAAGTTCTATTGAGAGAGGTCCCGACTTGGCCATCTCAAACTGGTCACCGTCCAGTAGGCTGGGGGGTGAGGTCAAAGGTGTATAAGGCGTACCATTCTAAAAATGGCCTGTACTCGATCGGTCGTTGCTGGCGTCTTTGCCAACCAGCCCCATGGCTAGATTCGTACCGAAGAAGGCTCTCACGTACTGGTTGTGCTCATAATCCATGGACAAAGGCTTGCCACTAACCGTTCTTCCATCCACGCTGACATTCAAATATATCGGACCAAAAGTAGCGAAATTGAATGGATTAGCCGTATACGACCCGTTAAAAGCGGTCGAAGTGATTAGGCCAATCACTATGCGGGTAGGGGTTTGACTGAGAAATAGGTTATCCTGCATGTGCGATAGCATGCCTCTAGGAATAGAAAATGTTTTTAGCACAACTCGTTTCAAATCAAGGGGTACTTGGCATTACCTCGCAAACAAGGCTTTCTCGTGGGCTAGAGAGATGGCGGGGTTTTAATTTGGCTTTCCGTACAACCAGAGCTGCATAAGTTTATAATAGATTTATAACCACCAGCGTGGTCGTCTCCCAGCACGTTTGAACGCATCTTTAGACGGCGTGAGTTTTACTTTAACGGTCACACCGTTTAACATATAGCGATCTTGCGCGAAAATATCTGAATGTAACTGACCCATCATATCGATGTCATGAGAACCAGCCGCTATATGTCGACGCAGCCTTAGTCCGTTGTTATTATCGCCACTTGTTTCCGCAATAGAGTTTGGCGTGTCTTTGTAAAACAGAGCCGCTAACATATGGCCTCGCTTGGCTTCCTCCCCGTAATTCAACGTGGCTTCCACGTAAGCTCTATAAGGGTAGGTGTTTTCGCTGGGTGTAATCAGCGTGTCGTTCAGGGAAACGTTGACTTGGGAGAATAAACTGTGCAGGTAATAGTTGACCGGGGCCACATCCGCATCAGCGGGTAATTTGTCGCCATTAGCTAACGTGATTTTGGCGCGCACGTGCAGAAAAGTATTGAACAAATCTAGATACTCTTCCCCGTTCCCTGATATTACAAATTCCACCGGGGCTCCGGGCGCTAAGGCGGCCAAATGATGTATCTCCACAAATTGACCATCTTCTACGGCTGTCTGCGTTGGTGGCACGCTAAACAAATCTAGACCACTGTGAAGACTCTTGCATGAGCTGGGGTGAATAAGCGCCATCATTCAAATATATCAGAGTACCATCGCTTGTTCTTCTGGGAATGAGAAGGGCGAGCTCGTGTAGCTCGTTTTATTCTCTTCGGCTCGTCAGGTAGAGCAGCTCTCGTAAAAAAAAAAAATTTCTCGTTCTTTTTCTCTTCTAATACCGCCTTCCCGATTGGTTAGTGGTGAGGTGGTCAACCGCGCCCTGTACAAAACGTTGACCCGATTCTTTGGCTCGCTCACGAAATGATTCTCCAACGTTTCTTCCAGCTAACGCGTCACTCGCGACCTGTAGACCGGTACCAACCCCTTCTCTGAATAAAGCTTTACCTCCAGTTTTTAACCACGGGAGAACCATGCGACCGAGCCCGCTGAAAAAACTCCCTAAGCCATCCCCTCTTTGACTTCTGCCTCTGATAAACACGGGCATCCCGAGTCCAGCTTGGTTGCAGTAAAACTCCTCGTACATTTTGGGGTTTCGTCGTACTGGCACGTGTCTAACCATTTTTTCTATTCAAAATCAAACCGTCTGTGCGTTCGGAAATGTAGCGTTAACACCGAAGCTTTGCTAGTGAATGGGATAGTCTTACCCTGATCATTAGTTAAAAGTATTTCCACAGTGTCAAATGAAAAACGACTCAGGGGTACGTAGTGGGGTTTGTCGTAAATCTTAAAAACCGAAGCGGTAGTCCTGTCCAAGATAGGGACAATTCGTAACAAAGGCATCCCCAACTTGTCTCGCCGCTACGAGGTCACAGTACACGTACACATTTTTTTTCATGTCGCTAAACCATTTGTTTACTTCAGTCTCTCCTCGTAGTATTGGGTCGAGGTCTGTGGTGGTGGAGGAGGACAAGCCTAACATGTGTTTCAACGTCCTCGCTAATTTCTAACTTCAGCCCCGGTTCACACAGACTCAAGGTGACCTTATTATTGTTTAAAATGGATTCTAACTCGGGCTTTTTCATTTCCACATCCGTGCCTAACAGCAAACGAATCCAACTCGTCGATCAGTGTGTCGGGTGAACGTGCATAGACCGCGGGTAACGTGAGTATTATAGGTGTATTCCCCCTCGTCTTTGTTTTTGGGAAGTAATGTATCCATACTTCATTCTCTAGCCCGTTATAATAACTTTTGGGGAATTGAATCTCAACCAAGCCACTCGTAACGTGAAGTCAATTCTATAGTCTGTGGCAATTTGACGAAAACGTGACCAGCATTATTGCTCGGGTATATTTTCATCGCTGCCATCACCGGTATCAATACCTTGTCGAGGTATTGCGGATTGCGTACCCTGATTACCCCCAGAGCTATGGCAGCGGGAGTTTTTACTCCTGGAAGGTTCAACCAAGCTGGACAGGTTCTTGTGGGGGCAGGGGTCAGACGAAAGCAATTCACACCTGCGTCCTCCAGCGTTGGGGCTTTCAGCATAGGGCTGACTCCTCTGTCTATGTTAAAAAAAATTGAAGTTACGGAAACGATAACAAATAAACAAACTTTGCTGCGGGACGGACATCCGGAGTCTGAGGCTCGTATGACTGTCAGTGGTGAAAGCCGAAAGGAAGCCACTGACATGAGAACGGACGTCCTGACCGCAAAACATGATACAAGAATAGGATTTTTGGAAAATGTCAGAACAATGAATGAGACCGGGTAAACAAAAACAGGTCCCGGCAGAAATGAGAAAACTATAGGTTACAAATTCTAGGATAATGCGAGAGCAGAGTGGACAGGGGCAGGAAAAGTTTAAAACAGCAACAGGAGTAAACAGTACTTTACTCTGGAAGAGAGGATCGACCGCACAAAAGGAAGGCGTAGCCATTATTTTACAGATAAAGGAATAGAAAAGGGGACATTACTGGAATGGAAAACCCATCAACAACAGACTGATAAGATTAGAATATTGAGAGGTAGATTCACCAATACTACAATAAGACAATGCTACGCACCAACGAATGACAGCGATGAGGAGGTGAAGGATGAATTCTTTCAAGAACTGCAGAAAGAGATGGAAGACTCGCCTAGATATGATCTTATTATAGTAATTGGGCGACCTCAATGCGAAAGTTGGTACACACATATACATATAATGAAAGAGTAATGGGGAAATGCGGCAGCGGAAACAGCAAACAAAAATGGGGATAATTAATAAAGTTTCTGTAGTAATTAACAACTTGGTCATTGGAGGAACACTTGTCCCACATAAAGGAAATTCACAAATTAACATGGGAATCACCAAATGGTCGGGACAGAAACCAGATAGACCACATCATGATTAACGGTAGATGGAGACATGCATTACAAGATGTGAAGGTAAGAAGAGGTGCAGATGTGGGAAGTGATCACCATTTAGTAGTAGCAAAACTAAAAGTGAAACTAAGAAGGGCTGGACCAACTGTAACTACACAGAAAAGGTTTGACATCAGCAAATTGAAGGACCCCCTTACCAGAAAAGCTTTTGCGGCCGACATTAAAGAAACGATATCAATTTGCCAAAAGTCAGGAAAAGACATTGACTGATGATATAGACCAGAATTTCAACACCATTTCAACAATATATAAGGAAAGCAGCAAATCATGCTTAGGATTCCAGGAAAGGAAGAAGCAAGACTGGATAACACCAGAAACACTAAACACCATAAAGATGAGAAAGGAAAGGAAAAGAAAGAAAACAGAAGCGAAGTCCCCCAGGTTAAAGCAACTATATAGCGAACAGTACAGTCAGCTGGACAAGGAAGTTAAACGCCAAACCCGAGCCAACAAAAGGAATTTCCTAGACGAGCTTGCAAGACTTACAGAAGAGCAGCACTGAGAAATGAACAAAGCACAGTATACAAAATAACTAAATTCATCAGCGGAAAACGAGGTGCAAACAATATTACATTAGTAAGAGATAAGCAAGGAAATCTCATCACGACAGCAGAGGGACAGGAAACAAGATGGGCAGAGCACTTCAGAGAAACTCTGAACAGGGAACCACCAGAGACACAATTGAATGTTCCTGAGGCTGAAAACGATCTAGATGTAAATACAGACATTCCACGAAAAGAAGAAATCATCACAGCAATCAAAAGGGTTAAAGAACGGAAAAGCTCCTGGCTATGATAACTTAAATGCAGAGCTATTTAAGACAGACCCAGAGCTAGCAGCAGAACTATTAGAACCATTATTTGCACAAGTGTGGAAAACGGGGACAACACCATCAGAGTGGAAGAAAGGAATAATTGTCAAATTGCCCAAGAAGGGAGATCTTGCAGACTGCAATAATTGGAGAGGAATCACATCTTCCTCAGTTCCCAGCAAAATACTAGGCAGGATAATTATACAGAGAATTTCAAAAGCAGTAGACCACAAACTGAGGAAAAAGAACAAGCAGGATTTAGAAAGAACAGAAGATGTGTAAGGATCAATCATATTCACTCTCAGGAACATTATAGAGCAGTGCTCAGAATGGCAAAGACAGCTGTACATTAATTTCTTGTTGATTTTGAAAAGGCTTTTGACAGCATACATAGGGACAGTTTATGGAAAATACTGAGGGCTTATGGAATTCCAAGCTGCATAGTGTCAATCATAAAAAGCCTCTATGCCAACTTTACGTGTAGTGTTGGGCAGAGCAACCTAACCTTTGAGATGAAGACAGGAGTATGACAGGGATGCCCCTTATCAACCACTCTATTTTTAACAGTCATAGACTGGGTGATGCGCCAGACAACAGAGGGCAGTCCAAGAGGAATAAGATGGACTACATTTTCTACATTGGAAGATCTGGAATATGCAGATGACATTGCACTACTAGCACATTCACATCAACACATCCAGGAAAAAAACGGATAGACTTAATAAGTTTAGCCAGCAGGTGGGCTTGAACATCAATTTAAAGAAGTCAGAGGTCATGACGCTCAATGTGAGCAACCCTGAGCCCATATCAGTAAGGAATCAGCAACTGGTACATACAGACACCTTCACATACCTAGGATACATAGTAACAACAGACGGCGGGGCAGGCAAAGACATCAACATCAGAATGAATAAGGCAAGAACAGCCTTTTTTTAGCCTAAACAACATCTGGAAGTCCTCTCAATACAGCACAAGCACAAAATTAAGATTATATCAGAGCTGTGTGCTTTCTGTGCTTCTCTATGGTGCAGAATGCTGGAGAGTTACAGAGAAGGAAATGTCGAAATTGTCCTCTTTTCACACAACATGCCTAAGAAAAAATTCACCGAATCTTTTGGCCGAATACCATCACCAACCAAGATCTGCTTACTCGGAGCAAGCAAGAGGACATGCACACCATCATAGCTGGCAGACGCTGGAGCTGGGTTGGCCATGTCCTCAGAAGAGACCCCGATGCCATCACAAGAACAGCTGTGCTTTGGACCCCTGAAGGAAAACGAAAGAGAGGCCGACCAAAAACAACCTGGCGGAGGACTGTGGAGGCTGAGATGCAAAGAATGTACCAGAGTTGGGGCACTGTACGAAGGATGGCCGCCGACCGAGCAAAGTGGAATCAATTTATTGTTGCCCTACAAGACGCCACTAGGCGTGATGGCCACTAACTGCTTTGACGGTCGGCGGCTAAGGAACAAAGAAGAAGAAATTTTCATCACTGCATTGCTGGGTTTAAAGTCACATAAAAAAAATCATTCCTATCTTAGGGTTAGGTAAACATGTATAACCAAGACAACTGCTCATTAAAGCGATCCAAAAACTTGCCGTCCGGTCCCTCGGCGTTGCTCCTACTCAGATTGAATAACGAGGACACCGCTTGACGATATATATAACGATCATCTGGACAAGATGAAAAACGATCTCTAGCCGCCGGGACTCAGTTTCCCCCAAAAAGGCCAGAACGAAGTTTCTCGTGACTTGAGAGGGGTGTCGTGACCGCAAAAAACTGGGGTGCTCACTTCTTCTATCTCCATCAGTCTTGATATCTCGCTAGTTGTTTGTAGGAAATCCAGCTGTTGAATGACGAGTTATAACCGAACCATTTGACTAAATACTCTTTAACACCCCCGACACCTCGCCGGTCTCGCAAAATGGACTCGATTCGATAAAACTATTTTGTCACCAACCCGCTGCAGCTCTTCTGCTAAAAAGTCCCCTTTCAATTCCTTCACCCGAATCATCTTTAAGGGGACATACGTGACCGGTCTTGTCTGGTTTAATCATCTGACCGTAAAACAGTTCTTTTGTCCACGCCGGCGTAATAACCCTTTTTAAAAGTTTGTCTGGCTTGCGCGATCCGAACGCGATCACCCGCTTTAAAATAGATTGGAGATGTGCATCTGATTTAGCAATAAGGGCAACATCATCAGCAAATGCCAGCTCCGAAATACAGACCTGTCTCATCTTCCAGTACCCCACTGAATACTTTCTTGTTCTCTCCTTACATGCCTTGATGACATCGTCCATAAGGAGTATGAAGAGGTAAGGTGATAGGATATCACCTTGTTTTACACCAGTGGTCGGTCTCTGAACTCTTCTGACTTATGGTTTGCTGTCCTCACATAATTTCTGCAAGGACTTGTAAAAGCTCTGTATAGCATGAATCAGAGGTGCTGGAATGCTTAGATTTAACAATTGTTTTAGAAGAATGAGATATTGATTTATCAGAAAAAATATCATAACTTTTGTGATATAATGATGGTTGTATGTAAGAAGTCACAAGGCAGCGTTTAGGTTTGACTTAGATGCAAATTGTAGTTTCTGCTCCCGCTGGGTTTTTGGGTTTTGAGCAGATATGTCACTGGAGTTCTCGCGTCTCTGGTCAAGATTAGAGGCACAGCTCGTTCCAAGTTTAAGATCAGGGAGTAAACTGCCAAAGCTGGCCCCGCGTCCGTAAGAACCTCTCTTGATGATGGTGTCTAGTTCTACATCATGCCACGTCTTACCCATCCTTTGTCCCAGAGATTAGTACCCTCACTGGCACCACCAACAACTTTGGTAAAAAAGAATAGGAAACAAAACGCTCTCCTGAGTACTGTGTTGCACCGACACCTACTTGTGTTCCCCTTTTTTTGTATTCCACCATCCATCTACCTCATAATTTACCATAGATGAGAAATTAAGCTTAATCCCTCGAGAGAAAACTTTCTTTACATTTAAATTGAAATAGCTTTATATTTACTTGTTCATTCAAATGAATAGGTATAGATAACATATGTTTACATTTACATTTGGTTAAGAAATTTTCACAATATAAGATCACACTAAATTTTCATAAAAACATTTTCTTATGTTTAAAAAGCTTGAAACTTTTCATTTATTTTTAAAGTGAATATTGTTACACAGACATTTACACTGGTTTGTAATGGTAAATATTATAATTAGAATGTACATCAGTTCTTTCATCTTTTGCTGCGTGCTCCATATGGAACTTGGGACTACCTATGCTTTTAGTTCTCTATACGAAACTAGCAATAAAGCAGTCACCAGCCCTTGTAGTGGTGGTTCATGAAATCATTATTCTATATGCTGGGGTTACCATCCTCACATAACTTGGACATTCACTATCAATTTTCCCATATTAATATTCACATTGCAATATATACATATTTGTTCACATGTTAGTAAATGAAAAATATAGAATGTAAAATGTACACTTACGCCAATCTTGGCTCACAGACTGTTTGCTCAGAGGAATAAAGGCTCTAGAATAGGCCTCTTACACGTGTTCCTATGAGTCGTTATTTTAACAGCGATTTCCCCCTTTAACTCCGTGCTTTAAATTCCTCAGATTACCGGTGTCCTTGTTAAATGGTAGAGTTTATTCTGGGCTCTGAAGTCTTCACAATCGCTCAAACAAATGTCGGGTTCCAATACAAGAATCTTGATTCTAGGCTCTGGCAAGGTCTGGTCGTCGTCTTGGCTAGCGATTCTCACAGTGAACTAGACTTGCAAAAGGTGAGAGATTATAATCACTGTTTTCCGCAGCATTTGTTTGTTACGATGCTAAGCAGGGCTTGAATCGTTTCTAACAAGCGTGTTTTGGGGGGTAATTTCAAATATTTCCACGTAGAAAAAATTCTGCGCGTAATGCTGAGGTCAGCTCTCCCACATATAGAAAGAAAACTTTTGATTTCATTGTATGCAGACTCACAAACACATATGTAAACTCATTCGACGATGTGTATCAGGTGTAACATCTTACTTTCCTCTGACATAGGTGTACCGGAAATGATTATGTCATTCATGTCTGTCCAAAATGTTTCGTAGAGGAAAGTAATCTCTTAATCCGTCGCGTGTGCACACAACATCCGTTTACGGGCAAGTAAATGTTATCGTCAGGCACAGGTTGAGCAAACTACTCTAAGCGAAAACTGAGCAGACCCATATGGGTTTTACCTGCGCTAATCTCAGCAAAGCTGTGCAGAGCCCACGCAAGAAAGGAGTGTCAAAGGATCAGACAATATGAAATATCTACTAGATACGAGCAGAAATAAATGTGCCGACCCGGAAATTCCAGGTAATCAGAACGTACAACAATTGAAAATGAGTACTGCCGTAGAGGAAAATATATCGAGAAGAGATCGCCCCAATGCATCCTGTGACAGTATTACAAATCTGTCCCAGTTGACCCGTCTATGGTTCTGTCAACATTACAAATATGTCACAGTCCGCTCATTTGAAGTTCTTTGAACATTACAAAACTGTCCCAGTTAGCTTGTCTGAAGTTCTGTAAACAATACAAATATGTCCCAGTTAGCTCGTCTGTAGTTCTGTATAATTACAAATTTTTCCCAGTTAGACCATCTGTAGTTCTGTAAACATTACAAATCTAACCCAGTTACAGCCACTAGGTTAGTCTATTAGCAGAGGCAAGACAGAATTACAAACCATGTTGAACTGAAGAATTACAAAAGCGTGATGATGAACTAAGAAATGCCAAAAACACAGCAGGGAGAGAAGAAGCAACCGAAGACAATCACAAACACTGGTCACGTACGAAATCAGATTTCTTTTACGCGGTGCCACAGTTTTGTAAGGGGAGGTAGCAATTGTTTTTCTTTTTTTTGCAAGGTAACAATACAATAAAGAAAAAAAAATATTAAATTAAATGAAAGCTTTTACTATTATACATTAATTATATCCAGTCAGCATATAAAATAAAATGTGACAAACATAGTTCATTATGAAAATAATGCAAATGTTAAATTTTATAACATATCAATGTTTTTCATTGTATTTTATCAATTTATTTTTTAAAAGCTTTCCGCCCGATACGAGCTTTAACGTAGTGAATACTTACATGGTCTGTAACTCTCAATGTCGATTCTGTTACCAAAATAAATTTCGTAGGTTTGCGCACCAAAATGTGTCGTCAGAGCTGAAAAATGCTATTTATCAAATAAGGAACATACTGTATTTAAATAAATACAAAAGCCATCCCAGGCCAAAGTGTATAACGGTAACAAGTGCTCTTATTTATAAGCACGGACATAAATATTACAAAGGGGAAAGGAACTGTAGTTATAGATAAACACGTGACTTTAAACAAGTTTATTTTTGGATGTTTTTGTTATTGTTGCTCATAATCGAATCCACTGCACTCTCGACACAACCATAGGTACTTAGTCTCCCTCAGCCAACCTGGACAAGTACGTCTGCTAATGAGCTACCGAGGGAAGGGGGGGGGGGGGGTGGTCTCTGAAGAGATGAAGATATAATAGGACAACTACACCACCAACAGTTGTACGAAACGTCTGAAATGAGTTTGTGAATGGGGTTATCAACCTCATCAAGTCTAACACATTGACACAGACACCACTACTACACCACCAACAGTTGTACAAAACGTCTGAAATGAGTTTGTGAATGGGGTTATCAACCTCATCAAGTCTAACACATTGACACAGACACCACTACTACACCACCAACAGTTGTACAAAACGTCTGAAATGAGTTTGTGAATGGGGTTATCAACCTCATCAAGTCTAACACATTGACACAGACACCACTACTACAAGAGCTTGTGGATTCTTTGTGAAGGCTTCCTACCACGTGACTAGCTGTAGTAATCGTTACATGAGCTACTAAGTCAATGATGATCGATACTCACACACATGGTCAAGTATTTACAAACATCTTTAACTGGAGTGATGGTTCCTTGAACCACTAAGTCAATGATGATCGTTACTCACACACAAGGTCAAGTATTTACAAACATCTCCAAACGTTTACCAACAATTTTTTTTTAAATTTAAAAATAATACTTGGATTAACTTTTGCTTTATAAAACAAATAATACGATTCTTTCCATGATGCATATTTTGGAGCTCTGCAATCACTCAATGGTTATGGTTAAACATTTTGAATCAATACATCATCATCACACAAAATAAGTGTCCTGTAGTAAAATCTGCGAGAATAATCGCTCATTTCAGTAAGATTTTAGTCATAAAATGATAATAAATAAACCAGCCCTATTGTGTCAGACGGTGATGCTCTCACACGCCATCAACGCTGCCTTTTGTGCAGTGCTAAAGCCTATAGAACGATTCCACGGTAAAAATCTAACACGCGTTTTGGTTTCGGTTTCGAAAACGTACTACCAACATTTAACATTTTGCCAGATCTGCTGCATACATTTTGCAGCCTAGACTTATAATTAACGATTTTGCGGAAGTGTGCCGCAAAATAACTATCTGAATTAACGTATTCTGTCAACTTTAACGCTGGTAATAAGTAGTAATCCTTACATTTTTTGGTAGTGTTACACGATACAATACAAATTATTAACGCCAATTCTTAACCCGCCACGCCAACACCCCGCTTCGCTTGATAGTCCGCCATGCATATATACACGCTGGAACAAAGCCAACAGAAGAAAAACACGCAGAGAATTTTATTTCTCCTTTCGGTAATGTTTCTGACGTCACAAAAACAAGTTAGTTGTTTGAAAAATACATGCTAGCGAGATGGCGAGAGGGGAAGATGGCCGTCGTGTGTAAAATATTTATTTGACGATGACCGGTGACAAAATTCAAAATCTAAAATCATAATGAAACTGAACATAAAAATTATATGGTAGTATAGCTTAGAGTTTACTGAGCAAGAATGTGTTTTAAATAATATGATAGTCCCAGTATCACACAAGTTATTGAGAAAATACTAAATGTCTACGAACGCACGACCAGACAGACTGTTGTTCCTGCTTGTTTTTTTCATAACGTTAGTGGGGACACCGGCTTAGAAGAGAGGCATTGAGGAAATTCAAATTCGCTTGGGTAACAAGAGTATAGAAGGAGAGGGGAGCGGTAGGAAAATTGTTACCAAAAACTAACATCGTTTTGTATTGGCATAACTAAAGCAGACTGGCCAATCGACTACCAGACGCAGAGTATGTTTGGAATTATTTTTGTTTTTCAAAAACTGCATTTGAATTCTGGTAGTCGCAAGCTTTCGATTGGCCAGTGCTACTAAATATTAGCAAAAAGCTTTCACTATTCATTGCCAGTTGAACAGTATTTTTTATTCAGATACGCTGAGAACAGCTGTGATAAATTTAAAAGTAAATTAAATAACTAAATAAGTATTTCACAGTCTGGACGGAGCAGAAGAAACTGAGGCCATTTCTTTGCAAAGTCAGCGACATTTGTTTATATTTCTTGATTTGTGGTAAGAATGCTTTATGAATTTATATGTTTAATCCCATTACCAAAGTTTAAAAACTGCTATTGGGAAAAAGTGACGGACGTGCCGGGAGCAGACATTGTTGAGTCCTCACGTTGAAATGTATCTAACTAATGTATGTTGTCATGATTATGTTTGAATATTATTGTATTAGAGTATATTAGTAATCCTCCGTGTTCCATGAACACTGTTTAACATGCCTGAAGCATATATATATATATATATATATATATATATAAACGAAAAGATGAGAAAAATATATATAAGAAAATGGGGTTACCCCACATTATATTATTGAGGAAAACTATGTAAAGGTGCAGTGGCGTATCTGCCATAGGGACCTGAGGGGTGGTCACAGCAAGGTGGGAGTCATGAAAAATTAGAGGGTGAGTGCACCTGAAATGCACGCGAGGCTGACCCCATACCCACGTATGAAATTAAAAAAAAGAATAAGTGATCAGATGTAAAAGGCCAGGGTGTCCTTTTGTTGCAGAAGTTTTGTTTCCTGTTGCCAGCTGGTGACAGGAAACCTGAGGAGTGACGATAACGCCAAGAAGTCTCCGAAATTTCATGTATGCTTTCAAGAGATAACAGCAGGAGCTTGGGCGTGTGATGTTATATCGATATTTCTGCAACTACACAATATCTTATCTTTCAACAAGAAACCCCAGGTGATATGTTAAGGACCTGGGTATATCTGACAGTTTCGGTTTAAATAAACCTTGGTATTTCAAATCATACTCAGGAAGTTGATGGGGTATGATGATAATACAGCCCCTCATAAACAGTGACTCTCCCTCTTAGAAGAATATAATGTAAACTGTGAACATTCCAACAGGAAAGACATATATTAACTTTGTAGTTATTTGGGCAGATTGTCCACCCAATTTTAGTTAATCTTTTATGTAAACTATCTTGTCCTCATTTTCATAGACCTGTCCGAACGATATGACTGGACAGGCAAAATAAATTGTACAAAAAATTATCAAATTTAAAGAAAAACTTAACCACAGGTTTTATTCACTTCCTCATAGAAACTTAAAGTGTTTTTGTGTTGTGTACCATCATTTCATTTCTCCCCTAGACACTAGGTACATCATACACCAGACACTAAAGCCAAAATAGTGACCGTGTGAGATCTAGGGAGGTAGCGTTAGGTTCCCGGCACATAATTCCTCATCATCATTTATAGAGTCAAGGGCCTACATGTGCTTGACCTCACACGGTTAATACATACACGGATTTCATTTTTTTAGGATACCATCATAACCTCCCCAGCAAAATCTAATTTTGCTACATAAATTGGTAGGCTTGTCCGGGCATTTGAATTTCTCCTAGTACTACATACATTGGGGTCTGGGTCTTAGCATTAACAACATATTATTGTCCCAGGGAATCCCCATAATCATTATTGCCCAAGATTTGGGAAGTCAAGAAACTGTCAGAACCCAGATTTAATTAGATAAAATTTATACTTATTTAGAAAGTTAGTTAGAACATTTTGCATTTATCAGATTGGCAGATCTGGCCAAGTTTCGATCTGCGGCTGTTCAGACTGCAAAAGAAATGAATATGGAGGGTCAAATCTTAATTGAATATGTCACCTCAGAATGTGATAAATTTATTACTAGGGAAGAACATAGATTAGCTGAGGAAAGGAAAATGCAATTAGAAGATGCTAGGGAGACTAAGAAATTAGAGGCTGGTTGGGAGACTGAGATTAAGAGGCTGCAGTTGGAGGAAAAGAAACTTGAGGCTGAGGCAAAGAAACTTGAGGCTGATAGGGAGGCAAAGAAACTTGAGGCTGATAGGGAGGCAAAGAAACTTGAGGCTGAGAAAGAGGAAAAACGTCTACAGAGGGAGACGGAACGAGAGAAAGAAGAAAGGAGATTGGAGGCGGAACGAGAGAAAGAAGAAAGGAGATTGGATGCGGAACGAGAGAAAGAAGAAAGGAGATTGGAGGCGGAAAGGGAAGATAAAAGATTACAAAGAGAACATGAGATACGACTAAGGGAGTTAGAGCTGCAAGGCCATGCTCCTGAAAATGGAACTAGCCCATCTACTTCCGACTCAGCTGCAAGCCAGGGGGCCTCCTCATCAGCCATGGGGTTCCATTTATATTACTTTGTGGAAAAGGATGATGACATTGAGTCGTATTTAAGCAGATACGAAATATTAGCCACTACTTATGGGTTATAAAGAGAAAAATGGGGTGTAAAGTTGACTCAGGGTCTTCGGGGAACAGCTTATGAAGTGTTTTCCAAAATGAGCAGGGATGACCAAGACAACTATGACATGTTGAAGCAAGCTCTTCTGTTAAGATACGAAAAGAACGGAGCGTTTTATAGAAAGAAATTTAGGAATGCCAGGCTACTGTCGGGTGAGACCTATCACCAGTTCTCCGCCCGGTTGGAGACGAATATGGAGAAATGGGCTTCTTTGGGGAAAACCCAAGATCTCAAAGAGATGATACTCATTGAACAGATGAGAGAGTCCATGGCTCCAGACATGAGAAGATTTCTCATGGAACAGGGCGCGGAGAGGCTGGGTGAGATCATAAATGTCGCTGAGAGGTATCAGGCAGCCCAGGCCAGGCAGAGGTAGCTGGTATTAAGAAAAAACCAGTAGATCAGTATAAGGCTCCTCAAAACCATACTAAATATGATAACAGAAATAAGCAGAACTTTGATAGGCCTCGGAATGATTTTAAAAATGAAACCTCACATTTCAATGACAGAAAGAATGATGAAAGAAAGCATTTTAACCAAGGAAAGAGGTGGTGTAAATATTGTAGGAAGGACAACCATAACACCGAATTCTGTAAAAGTAAACCTTCTGGATGTGCTGCTATGAGAAGGGGGAACCAGGAAGTAAAGGACAAACCTGCTGGACAGCAGGAACCTTATCACCCCCCAGTTTGTGAGGATGTTGTATGCAATGAGGTCACCATAAGGTGTCTCTATTATACAGGTCTAGATTTTGATGCTGTCGTGAGCGCGCACTTGGTGAACCCAGATCAGTATACCACAGAAACAGTGGAGATACAAGGGGCGACCAAGGACCTACCACTCATGAAACTTCCCATTGCAAGGATAACAGTGAAAACTCGCTATGTGGAAGGGATAATCAGAGCAGCAGTGATAGACGCACCCATCTACCCTCTGATATTGGGGTGTCGTTATGTCTTCTTGGGAAATCCCAAGAGACCGGTGGTCTTGGCAGCAGTCCAGACCCGATCACAATCCAGAAAGGAAGAAGATGAACCTATAAATACTCATCCAGAGTAGATGAGAAAGGCACAGGCTGAAGATAGGTCACTGAAGCCCTGCTATAAGAAACTCCCAAAGAGCCATACTCCTCCTAATAAAGGAGAATTCTATATGAAGAATAAATTGTTATATAGGAAGGCCGGCACTGGTTCAGATGGTCACGGTCAGCTGGTCCTTAACAGTTCATATAGGGAAAAGGTAATGGAGTTAGGTCATGCTATCCCCTTCAGTGGTCACATGGGGATCAGCGCAACAGTACAGCGTATAGCTTGTCATTATTTCTGGCCAGGGATAACGGAAGACATAAAGAGATATGTAAAATCCTGTCCCGAATGCCAGAGAGTAGCTCCAAAGCATTGGACTACTCCAGCAACTCTTGGGGAAATGCCCATTGTGGGAACCCCTTTTGAGAGACTTGCAGTGGATATCGTGGGACCTCTCACTCGGACCAAGAGGAGGAACAGTTACATCCTTACTCTGGTAGACACTTGTTCCATGTGGGGAGAGGCGGTAGCCCTGTCATCAATCGATTCGAAACATGTGGCAGAGGCATTACTTACGATATTCACAAGGTTAGGATTCCCGCATCAAATCTTGACTGATAATGGCTCTCAGTTCAAGGGGAAACTAACAGAAGAGGTTTTCAGGTTGTTCCAAGCCAAGCACTTTCATTGTAGTCCGTATCACCCCCAAGGGAACGGCCAGGTAGAGAGGTTCAATGGGACTCTCATTTCTATCCTGAGAAAGCTGGCACATGAGAAACCTGATACGTGGGACCACTACTTGCCCGCCGCATTGTTTGCGTACCGTGAAGTACCACATAATTCAACCGGAATGGCACCCGCAACACTGTTATTTGGGAGGCCAATAAAAGGTCCTTTAGAAGCTTTGTTAAGGACCTGGACAGATGAGAAGGCAGAGGAGACTGTTACCTCATCTTATCAATATGTGAACGAACTGACCACTCGTTTAAAAACTAGTTGGAAACTGGCAAATGATAATTTGAGACAAGCCAGGAAAAAGCATGCTGCTTATTATAATAAAAAGACTAAAGATAGGGAACTTGCTGTGGGGGAAAAGGTGCTTCTTCTATTGCCAGGCAGCAACAATAAACTTCAGATCGGATGGCAAGGGCCATACACAGTTTTGGAAAAGGTATCCAGAACAAATTATAAGATAGACAAAAAGGGAAAGGAAGAAGTCTATCATGTGAACCTTTTGAAGAAATATCTGGACAGACAAATCCAGGAAGGAACACACCTATTGGCCTTGTCTATTGCAACAGAAATGAAAAATGACCCTCTCTCCTCATTCGAATATCCACTGAAACCCAGTGAAACGTTTGCCCAGGTGAAGATCAGTAATCACCTGACAAAAGGACAGAGGGAGAAGGTTCAACAGGTCCTTGAGAAACATACAGATGTGTTAACGAATAAACCGGGGCACATCAATTTGTTGGAATATGATATGAAACTACTAGACCCAGCACCTATCTGTATGAGGCCCTATTCTATTCCTTTCAAAAAGCTTTGAAAGAGGAGATTGATTATTTGTTACAAGAAGGGATTATTTCTCACAGTGAGTCTCCTTATAGTTCCTGTGTGGTTTTGTTGCGGAAACCATCGGGAGAACATAGACTGTGCATAGATTACAGGAAACTGAATGCTGTCACAGAAGATCAGGTGGATCCAGTACCTGATACTACTCAACTATTTGCCAGGCTGAACAAGGCAAAATATTTTTCTAAGGTGGATCTTAGCAAAGGCTATTACCAAATTCCAGTAAAGCCTGAGGTTCGACCTTATTTAGCCTTTAGCACCTCGGAAGGTCATTATGAGTTCAACATGTTACCGTTTGGGTTGAAAAATGCCCCGAGTGTGTTTTCAAGGATGATGCGAAAATTATTGGATCCCCTGAAAAATCCATGTATTTCGAATTTTATGGACGATATCCTCATTGTTACGGAAACATTTGAGGAACACGTTACCTCTTTGAATATGCTGTTTGATAGACTCAGAGAGGCTAACTTAACCGCTAGGCCAACAAAATGTTGTATTGGTTGCAAAGAGTTGGAATTCTTGGGACATACTGTACATCAGGGTAGCATGACCCCTGATCCCAAGAATCTGGAAAAATTGAAAAGAGCACCTAGACCACAAACAAAGAAAGATGTGCGATCTTTCGTGTCGTTGTGTGGTTTCTACCAAAAGTACATCAAAACTTTTAACTCTATATGTGCTCCTCTGACGGATTTAACTCGTAAAGGCCAACTTGATACAATAAATTGGTCAGCACAGTGTGAATTGGCTTACCAGGAGTTAAAAGAGAAACTTACAAGCAGGCCAGTATTGCAATTGCCTGACTTGAATCAAGAATTTATCGTGAGAAGTGACGCAAGCAATGTGGGCCTAGGCGCTACATTGTTGCAAAGGTCCTCCTCACAGGATGGGGAATTGAACCCAGTCGCTTATGCAAACCGCAAGTTAAACAAGGCGGAAAAAAAATTATTCAACAAGTGAAAAGGAATGTCTAGCTTTGATATGGGCTATAAAAAAATTCCAGATTTATTTATATGGCAGGACATTTGTGGTCCAAACGGATCATTCACCACTCGTATTCCTGTCACAGGCCAAGCATGAAAATTCCAGATTATTGAGATGGTCCTTGTTATTGCAGCCATACTCATTTCTGATAGAATATATTCCCGGCCCTCGGAACGTAAGTGAAGAATTTTTAAGTAGACATCCTTATGATGAAGATCAGAAAAACGCGTAAGACTTCATGGAGCTAAGTTATCTCGCAGATTATAACCTGATAATGATTGCATGTTTTACGATGGGAGGTGTGTAGTAAAATCTGCAAGAACAATCGCTCATTTCAGTAAGATTTTAGTCATAAAATGATAATAAATAAACCAGCCCTATTGTGTCTGACGGTGATGCTCTCACACGCCAGCAACGCTGCCTTTTGTGCAGTGATAAAGCCTATAGAACGATTCCACGGTAAAAATCTAACACGCGTTTTGGTTTCGGTTTCGAAAACGTACTACCAACATTTAACATTTTGCCAGATCTGCTGCATACATTTTGCAGCCTAGACTTATAATTAACGATTTTGCGGAAGTGTGCCGCAAAATAACTATCTGAATTAACGTATTCTGTCAACTTAACGCTGGTAATAAGTAGTAATCCTTACATTTTTGGTAGTGTTACACGATACAATACAAATTATTAACGCCAATTCTTAAAACGCCACGCCAACACCCCGCTTCGCTTGATAGTCCGCCATGCATATATACACGCTGGAACAAAGCCAACAGAGGCAAAACACGCAGACAATTTTATTTCTCCTCGCTGTAATGTTTCTGACATCACAAAAACAAGTTAGTTATTTGAAAAATACATGCTAGCGAGATGGCGAGAGGGGAAGATGGCTGTCTTGTGTAAAATATTTATTTGACGATGACCGGTGACAAAATTCAAAATCTAAAACCATAATGAAACTGAACATAAAAATTATATGGTAGTATAATGTTACGTGCAGTCTTTGATATCTTACCATATAATACATTTGTATGCTTGTTATGTTCGCAAATATTTTGTAAACAAAATAGATACTTTTTAGTGCTTAAGGAAAAGTCATTATTGAGTTACTTCCCTTGGAAGGAGTGTCGTCACTTTCGATCGAACTCCGCGGATGAATCCAGTTTTATTGCGATTTATTCTTTGTTTGGGTAGAAATAGGTTGTTCTTGCTTCAGTGTATCTATGGCCTGAATTTATGTGTATTGTTTGTCTGGGTAGGACGAGTCTGTCTTATATTTGTATATCTTTACATATCTAAGTCGAACTATATGGTCTTTTGTCGTTAGAAAGGTCAAAGGGCTGTTCGGCGGATGTGTCGCTAGAGAGGTGTGATTTGGCTTCGCCCTGATCATCATCATCAGTTGCCATCTCCACAACGGAGGTTGGCTGTAATGGATCTCCAACGTCTTCTGACTCTTGTCTTGGTGGTACACTCTGATAGACTCTTTCCCGTCCATCTCTTGATGTTATCTTCCCACTTATAGCGCTGTCTTCCCCTTGCACGTTTGCCTTCAACTCTCCCTTCTGTTATGGTCTTCTGCAAGGTGTTATGCCTTTTTATGTGGCCAAAGTATTTTAGCTGCCGAACTTTGACCTCTCTCATTAGTTCTCTTTTCATACCTAGATTTTCGAGGACCTCCTTATTTGTTTTCATCTCTTTCCATGAGATACGCCCCATTCTTCTATATATCCACATTTCAAGAGCCTCAATTCTTTCTTCCAAATGCTTATTCATCGTCCATGTTTCTGCACCATACAGAAATGCAGAATATATATAACACTTTATGATTCTCAGTTTTAATTTATGAGATAACTGTTTGGATGTCAGTATATGTTTCATGTTGTTGAATGTAGTTTTGGCCATTCCTATTCTCTTCTTGATTTCTGTTTCACATCTGCCATCTTCTGTTATTATATGACCAAGATATACGTAGCTCTTGACTTGTTCCAGGATTTTTCCCATTTACGCTTATCTTTAATGTGGGTTTATCGTCTGTTTTGCTAATTATCATAGTTTTTGTTTTCTCAATATTAATGTCGAGTCCATATTCATGACTTATACTGTTCACTTGCTTCACTAGTTTCTGTAACTCCTGTTCGCTTTCAGCTAACAACACGGTATCATCTGCATATCTAAGGTTGTTTATTGACCTTCCCCTGATGTCAGTCCTGGTATTTCCTGTATCTGTTTGAAAATTTTTTCGGTGTATAAATTAAATAGGCAGGGGGACAGCACACAACCTTGTCTGACACCTCTTTTTATGTCTATGTATGGTGAATAATTCCTTCCCGATCTTACTGTGGCAGTTTGCTCCCAATAAAGGTTACTGAGTATTCTTATATCTTTTCCATCAATACCTATGTCTTTGAGGCATTCAATTATTTTCTCATGATGGATTCTGTCAAAAGCCTTCTTATAGTCAATGAAGCACATATACATACTTTTTTGATGGGGGCTGTGATTTTTGTGTAGCGGCTTGTCGCCGGAAAAAGTGATCTCAGTATTTGTGGGGAAAGTGATAGTCGTCTAGACCTATCGTGTATGCTTTACCCCAGTGTTTATTCTTATTGCCAAGGAATGGCAGAATCATATTTCTGAGACCAAGGTAACAAAAGATACTTCTTATGAACTCTGGCTAAGCCACCGTTTCTCGATAGACACGATTTGTACGTCTGAGGAAATATTTATCTAGATGAAAACGACATTCAACAAAGCTAGCACTATATCTTATGAATGAAGTCAACGGGGTGTATCATAATAGAATGTGGATCAGAGCAATGAGAACATTTAATGAATGACTAACTTTAATGCGATTTCATTATCTGTATCCAAACGTGAGTGACAGCTCACGAGAGAAGCCATCTTGTATCCAAATATTTTGTGACTTTCATAGCAAAAAGAAGAGAAAGGGATGCCCGTATTATCGCTTGATGAGTCATCAGAGATCTCTGCTGACCACATGAGAACCCATTACTAAGCGGTTTTTCAATATGATTATATGGAAAATATGTGCTGAACATTATTGTAAGGAATCTTCACTAGACGAGGTTAGGTCTAGAAGCCATCTTGACTGTTGTTTATAATCTGACGTGCTTTGTCAGTAAACTCAGATGATATATCTATATGGGCAATACTGAGTGCTTGTCTACTGACAATCCATTATACTATTATTCTACATGAGTGCCCATGTATCATTGTAAGACCATTTATCCACTGTACCATGATGTATTATGCCAACCTGTGATTTGTCACTATTCGTGCTGTCGAGTGTGTACGTCCAATTAAACTGTAGCAAAGGTACACAGTCGTTGGTGTCGATGACTTCCAGCCATACATGAGTGTGAGAAAAAGACCATTTGTCAACACTAGGAACTCTTCTTATCATTCGCATATTAGACTCTCAATCTATGTCTACACATCACTGCGTAGGTCGAGTTGACATTCCATACTCAAACCACAAGCAACACAACAACACAGCATGTAGCTCTGGTGATGTTCTAGTGAGCTTATATTTATCAACTGATGATGAGCAAAGAAAATAGAGTTATCAAAAAGAGACTTTATCATATAGCTTAGAGTTTACTGAGCAAGAATGTGTTTTAAATAATATGATAGTCCCAGCATCAGACAAGTTATTGAGAAAATACTAAATGTCTACGAACGCACGACCAGACAGACTGTTGTTTCTGCTTGTTTTTTTTCATAACGTTAGTGGGGACACCGGCTTAGAAGAGAGGCATTGAGGAAATTCAAATTCGCTTGGGTAACAAGAGTATAGGAGGAGAGGGGAGCGGTAGGAAAATTGTTACCAAAAACTAACATCGTTTTGTATTGGCATAACTAAAGCAGACTGGCCAATCGACTACCAGACGCAGAGTATGTTTGGAATTATTTTTGTTTTTCAAAAACTGCATTTGAATTCTGGTAGTCGCAAGCTTTCGATTGGCCAGTGCTACTAAATATTAGCAAAAAGCTTTCACTATTCATTGCCAGTTGAACAGTATTTTTTATTCATATACGCTGAGAACAGCTGTGATAAATTTAAAAGTAAATTAAATAACTAAATAAGTATTTCACAGTCTGGACGGAGCAGAAGAAACTGAGGCCATTTCTTTGCAAAGTCAGCGACATTTGTTTATATTTCTTGATTTGCTGTAAGAATGCTTTATGAATTTAATATGTTTAATCCCATTACCAAAGTTAAAAACTGCTATTGGGAAAAAGTGACGGACGTGCCGGGAGCAGACATTGTTGAGTCCTCACGTTGAAATGTATCTAACTAATGTATGTTGTCATGATTATGTTTGAATATTATTGTATTAGAGTATATTAGTAAGCCTCCGTGTTCCATGATTACTGTTCAACATGCCTGAAGCATATATTATATATATAGTATATATAATATATATATATAATATAAATATATAAATATATATATATATATATATATATATATATATATATATATAAAAGAAAAGAAAAGATGAGAAAAATATATATAATGAAATGTGGTTACCCCACATTATATTATTGAGGAAAACTATGTAAACGTACAGTGGCGTATCTGCCATAGGGACCTGAGGGCTGGTCACAGCAAGGTGGGAGTCATGAATAATTAGGGGGTGAGTGCACCTGAAATACACGCGAGGCTGACCCCATACCCACGTATGAAATTAAATAAAAGAATAAGTGATCAGATGTAAAAGGCCAGAGTGTCCTTTTGTTGCAGAGGTTTTGTTTCCTGTTGCCAGCTGGTGACAGGAAACCTGACGAGTGACGATAACGCCAAGAAGTCTCCGAAATTTCATGTATGCTTTCAAGAGATAACAGCAGGAGCTTGGGCGTGTGATGTTATATCGATGTTTCTGCAACTACACAATATCTTATCTTTCAACAAGAAACCCCAGATGATATGTTAAGGACCTGGGTATATCTGACAGTTTCGGTTTAAATAAACCTTGGTATTTCAAATCATACTCAGGAAGTTGATGGGGTATGATGATAATACAGCCTCTCATACACAGTGACTCTCCCTCTTAGAAGAATATAATGTAAACTGTGAACATTCCAACAGGAAAGACATATATTAACTTTGTCGTTATTAGGGCAGATTGTCCACCCAATTTTAGTTAATCTTTTATGTAAACTATCTTGTCCTCATTTTCAAAGACCTGTCCAAACGATATGACTGGACAGGCAAAATAAATTGTACAAAACATTATCAAATTTAAAGAAAAACTTAACCACAGGTTTTATTCACTTCCTCATAGAAACTTAAAGTGTTTTTGTGTTGTGTACCATCATTTCATTTCTCCCCTAGACACTAGGTACATCATACACCAGATACTAGAGCCAAAATAGTGACCGTGTGAGATCTAGGGAGGTAGCGTTAGGTTCCCGGCACATAATTCATCATCATCATTTATAGAGTCAGGGGCCTACATGTGCTTGACCTCACACGGTGGCACTGATAAGTCATTCATTCATAACACTCCACTCCCAAAGGAGCTAAGGCCTTCAACAAAACATGCCAAGTCCTCCTGTCACGTGCCATCATCTCAAGTTCTTTCCACGTTCTCCTCATCATTTTCACCTCTGTTTCCAGCTCCTTCTCCATGTGCTTCTTGGTCTACCTCTGCCTCTCTTGCCCTGGGGGTTATAGAACAAGGAATGCCTTGTAATGCTATCAACAGGTTTCCCCAGTGTGCGTCCTATTCATCGCCATCGTCGTCTTCTCATCTCTTGTTCCACTGGCACTTGTCTGGTTCTAGTCATCAGTTCCACGTTGGTAACCTTATCATACCATTTTAATCCCTCTATTCTACGCAAGCACCCATTTATGAAAGTCTGTAGCTTTTTGGTTGTTGTCTTTGTTGATCTGCATGTCTCAGGGCCATACAATAGGACTGACTTCACATTTGAGTTTAAGATTCTTATTTTCGTGTTGGATCCGATTTCTCTTCATCTCCATATATTTCCCAATGCAATGAAAGCTCCTCTTGCTTTTTGTATTCTTATTTTGATATCACTGTCTGTCCCTCCCACTTTGTCTATATTGCTGCCAAGATATGTGTACAATTCTACATCTTGTATTGGTGCTTCTTCAAGTTCAACCCTGTTATCATTACCTGCATTTATTCTCATTATCTTTGTCTTTTCCCTGTGTATTTTCAGACCCAATTGCTGTGACCTCTCATCGAGTGTTTTCAATTTGTCCTGCATCTGATTATGGTTATGGGACAGAAGAGCCAAGTAATCAGCAAAATCCAGATCATCCAACTGCTTAGTCAGAGTCCACTGGATTCCATTTCTGTTGTGTGTTATCGATGTTCTCATAACCCAGCCTATTGCTAGTAAGAAAAGAAATGGAGACAAGAAGCATCCCTGTCGCACTCCTGTTCTTATCCCAAACGGTTCTGTAGCTGTCTTTCATGAAGAACTCTGCATGTCATGTCTTCATTTGTATTCTTTATTAAATTAATGATCTTCAGGGGAACTCCATAATGCCTCATCAATTTCCAAAGTGATTCTCTGTCCACACTGTCAAATGCCTTTTCGAAGTCAACAAATCCGATGTATAGTGATGAATTCCTTTCCAGACTCTGTTCAACTATTATTCTCAAAGTGGGTATCTGGTCTGTACAGGATCTGTTTTGTCGAAAACCTGCTTGTTCATCTCTTAGTTTCTTGTCTATGGACTCTTTTAATCTCTCGAGGATAATCCTGTTTAATACTTTTCCTGGCACTGATAGTAACGCGCTGATAAGTGTTGTAACTCAGTTTATGAAACAACCTGTTTCACATAATATCCAAGACATGCGTGTCACCCCACAGTGCACTTTTAGATATAAGAGATTTTAGCCGTTACAGTTACAATATAAACTTATGCCGGCTTCTTGTTGGCTGTAAAAGGTTTTTATTTCTGTGTCCTTCATAAGTTTATAGGAAGGTCCTCATAATACCACGAAATGTATAACCCGCAGCAACGACATTCATTGTTTCAAATATGCTGCGTCGAACTGACATTGGTAAACTGATTCTTGACTTACATGATCTAGAATGTGGCCAACATTATAAAACCTGGGACACTTTTCACTGTGATGACTGAGCCTCATATAAAAAGATTATCTTATCGTTTATTAGCCGATATATGTACATACACATACAATCACAAAGTTTAAAAAATATCTTTATTTGCTTGCTTCAGCCTGAATACACTCTCTATGTATGTGATCATGAGTTTACTTGTCAGTTAATTTTCCTTGTCCAGCGCTAAAAAAAATGTTTGACTTTAGTTAATCACTATAATGTACTCTCTAAATATAAAGACACCCAGAAAACATGTATTCTAAAAATAACCTTTGACACGGCTCTCTATAACGGACAATAGTTTGAACGTTGTAACTGTAAATGTGAGAGTTCTAAGAACACAACTGATACAATTGCAGTATTAATAATAAAAATAATAGCCCCTACAGTCATATTTGACTATGTAACTGCACCCCTAAGGTGACAGCATCCAGCTGCTTATTTTCCTGGTGCTCCTTTCGACGTTTCTCCTCTCTTCTTCTTGTCGCCCAATTCGAGGTGGTGCAGTAGATAGAACTGTCACTTGGTGCAATCGGCAACTTCATCCTCCCTGGTTGCTGGATTTATGTCCAGCGCCCTCATGTCTCTCTTTCTCACATCTTTGAACCTGAGCTGCGGTCGCTCAACTGTTCTTTTGCCATCTACCAGTTGTCTGTAGTTGAAATCTTTCGGGATGCGACCATCTTCCATGCGACGGACATGGCCAAGCCAGCGTAGTGTGTGCTTTCTAAGCAAAGTATACATGCTTTAAAGGCTGGCACGTGACAACACCTCGACATTTGTCCTTTTGTCCTTCCACGAAATATCTAAGATGTGGCGTAGACACCGTAGATGAAAGGTATTGAGTCTTCTTTCTTGCTTAGCATAGATCGTCCATGTCTCGCTAGAATATAGAAGTGTGCTGGTGACGCAGGCGTTATATACCGCAGCTGTGGTCTTCAGTGTGAGTTTGGAGTTTCCTCAAACACGCGATGGGAGGCGGGCAAAGGTAGCTGCAGTTTTGTCAATGCCACTGTTAATTTCTGTGTCCATGGAGAGTTTGATGTTGATTGTAGACCTCAGGTATGTAAAGTGGTGCACCACTGCCAATTCATAGTTATCTATAGTGATAACTGGTGCAACATTCACATACTGACTCAGCACATTAGTTTTCGTTAGATTTATTTAAGGCCAAAGTCTTAAATGCTTGGGTGAAGCGATTCATCAAGCTCTGTAGCTCCTGTCGACTTTGAGCGACGATTGCAGTGCTATCAGCGATTAACAAGTTGCTTTTAGTGAGCCTCCTGATTTTAGTTTTTGCCTTCAACGTTGCGAGGTTAAACAGTTGGCCATCTGACATAGTGTAAAGAATATTCCTTCAGTTGCATCTCTGAATGCATGATTTAAGAGTAAGGCAAAGAAGATACCAAAGAGGGTTGAAGCCAGAATGCAAACTTGTTTAACACCAGTGCGTATGTCAAAGGACTGTGATTTGCTTCCAGAATACTGCACTATTCTCTTCATGTCTTCATGAAATGACTATCATTTCCAGCAGTTTAACACTGCAGCCTATTTTCAGGAGGATTTTGAACAGCCCATCCCACTTACCTGGTCAAATGCTTTGTGGGGTTGTAAAGGCGATATATAATAACCTTGTCTGCTCTCTTGATTTTTCCTGAAGCTGGCGGAGAGAAAAGATCATATATGTTGTTGATTTACGCGCTCGGAATCCACACTGCGACTCTGGATATTTGCGCTCAGCGAACTTGTGAAGTCGCATTAAGATGACTCTGGCAAAAGCCTTACCAACAAAACTAAGAAGAGATATGCCTCTGTAGTTATGACAATCACTTTTGTGTCCCTTTTTATATAGTGTTACAGTCCTGGCATCTTGAGGGATATTTGTCTCTTCCCAGCACTGGTACATCACCATAAGCAGGGGAGGTAATAGCATGCTCTTACAACATTTGATTAAATCGGGAGGAATCAAATCACTGCCTGGTGCTTTGCCAGAGGCCAAGCTATCAATGGCCTTATTGAGTTCCTTTAATGTTGGTTCAGCATCCAGCTCCTCCATAGTTGGCAGAAATTGACAGCATCAAGGGCTGCAGGCGTGACGGTATTTTCTCTAGCTTAAAGCTCAGAGTAGTGCTCGACCCACCTCTCCATCTGTTTACCCTTATCGGTTAGGTTCTCCCGCTGATGGTTTTTAGTCTTACTTTTGGGGGGCCAAGGGTTGTCTTTCTACCGTTATACATTTGTCTAGTTTTGACTGCTTGCGCTGCGGTCTGGATGCTCTCGCTGGTCTGGAGTCAATAATCATTTGCACGAAGTCGAGCAGTTTGTTGGACTCTGCTTCTCGTAGCCTTCAAGATGTGGAGGATTCTAGCACTCGGTGAACGATTGTTTTCAATAGCAGCACTGCGCTTAGCTTCAATGACATGTGTCATCGCATCTGATGGACAATCAAACCAGTCATTTGACATCGCTGTCTTTTTACCAAAGGTGGCAAGGGCATTACTTTGAATGGTGTTCCGCATGTGCTCCCAATTCTCTCTAACAGTGTCACCATGCTATGGGCTACTTAGCACTTTCTGGAATATCGTGGTAAATTTAGCGATCATGACAAGGTGTGACATCTTGATGCTATCGATGACTAAGTTTCCTTCATGGCTGACACGATGGAGTTTTCTTAGTTGTGCTCTGATTTTGCAGCAAACCAAGGAGTAGTCTGTATCACAGTCTGCACTATGGTGCGAGCGCGTGGAGAGCACAGACCTGAGAAGTGGCCTTCTGGCGAGAATCACTTCTAGTTGGTGCGAGTGCCTGGATCGTGGGTGTATCCATGACACCTTATACTGCGGAGTCTGAAAGTAGATGTTGGTCACACAGAGGTCATGATGGACACACAACTCCAAGAGCCGTTGTCCATTTTCATTCATCTTGCCAATAACAAACCTGCCCAGACATGAAGGCGACGAAACATTATCGGCACCCACTCTAGCGTTGAAGTCACCAAGGAGAACAAGTTGTTCTTGCCATGGTGTGCTTTTGATGACTACCGCTACATTGTCATAGAACTCGTCTTTAGCTTCTGAGGCAGAGTACAGAGTAGGAGCATACACAATGACAAGGGTGAAGGGACCTGAGATACTTTGCAGGCGGAGCGTTAACATGCTTTCTGATCCATTCTGGCTCAATCATTTTAGTTAGTGATGTTTTTAACTCTGTGTTCTCTAGTTTTATTAAGGTCTTTCTGTTGTCAATAAAATGTGTAGCCCTTCTTGCTCACCTATCCAGAGCCTGCCAAGCGCGTTTCCCGAAGTGCTGCAATATCCACCTGAAGTCGTTTAAGTTCGTCATTAATTATATCTGTCTTCCTGACATTTGTTATGTCATGTGCGTTTTTAGATAGTCCAGTCAACATAGTCTGGACATTCCAACATCCCAATCTGATAGTTTGTTTATTTCTATCACTTCTTGTTTTGTGAAATTTGCGAGGTGCAAAATTTTCTGTCCACAGTTCGGGTTTGACCATAATCCCCATGTAACAAATATGGAAAGCAGACAGTGGCGAGACAACACCTAACTGACTGGGGGCTACCCAGCTTGAAGCGGGCGGTAACTGTCCAGTGAGATCCTAGAACCTCTCTCACTGTCGGAAGTAACCCCTGGCGCCATGCCCTACGCATTTGGGCTAATGCTTATAACCGGTAACTCCTACTTCCCGTATATTGCCGACACCAATACGGTGAAGCTGGAGTGTCCTGTCTTTGGCACAGCCGTATGGACATAAAGCTGTTTCCCATGCGTCGTGTTCCTCCTCTTCACGCAGCCGGTAGATCCAAAGGTTTGGTACCAGCCACGTCACAGGAGTTGCCAGAATAATGTTGAATAAACATTAGACTGTCTTAGGGACTCCGACTCCGGATTTATCTTCAGGGTTTACTACCGACGCCTTTCCCGTAAACGGATATTTCCGCAAAGCAGCAATGGTTTGAGATCAGAGTTTTACATTCTCTTAGATAGGCTACCAACCAAGGATCACGAGCCCTGTCTGCCCGAAGCTGCTGGTTTTAAGGCGCCAGTGACTCGCCTTCGCCCCTTTTGCCGTCAGTAGAAACAGTTCCGCCGGGCTCAAATTGAGCCACACATGAAGGCCGGGAGCTGAGCTTAGTTGTCTGAGGCTATTTGAGGCGCGTGGCAAAGAAGCATTTATCTGCAGTGAGAGCTTATCCTCATTACAACTTCTGGCTATTGTAGCCGTTGACTAACTGGTCGATTGTTAGCTACTTCTATTGATGATCGTATAAGGCTTCAACAACACTACCCTTCAGTAGACTTCTTCTTTATTATCTACGTAACCTCAAGATGTCTGTGGCCTAATGGATATGAACGCAGTTTCATAATCCAGATATACCAGGTTCGAAACCTGCTGCAGGCGGATTGGTAGCAGATCGCTTTGTGTGGATTTTTAACAATGGTATAAGCGCCGTACCGTTCAGAAAGCAATGGCAAACTACTGAATGAAAAAAAATTGCCTAGAAAAATCACAAACAGCCAATAAAAGCTGGGGTTGATTGCCACGTCCTGCAAAGGATAAGCAACTAAATTTAACCTCAAGGACGACAATTACTTGCTGACTCAACACTTGAAAAAGATGAAGGCAGGGCTTCTCAATTCAAGTGAAGAAAACTTTATTTACATAAACTGAAGAATGTGTGCAAAAAAGACCTAGACAGACTTCCTACATGTGGCTGGCAAGCTTGTACAAAGCATTCAATATGTAATTGCTGCCTCACTCTCTATCACTCGTGATAATGTCTATAGTAGCTATTTGGGGTCCATGAAGTAGAGAACCACTGTTGTTATTTCATTTACTGTCAATATCTCTCTCTCAGGGATGGACGTTTGCCAAGCTTAATTCTGATTCTGGATTGTCTGTCTATCTTTTGTTCTTCACTACAACTAAACGTTCATCAACATGTTTTTCTAACTTTCAATGTACCTGGTGTTACGAACAAACACAGTCCTCCAACATGAAATAACTGATGTCTCGTCATCACACAAAATAGAACACTATCATTCAACAAAGTAGCATCGCGAGCGAAGTTCGAAATGATAGATGTACACTTCTGCAACCGCAGGTCAACCAAGATACATTTGGCTATATCATTCGATGCGTGAACTCACTTCGGATAAATGTTCACTCTGTCAAGACTCAGAACCAACTGACTTAATCTAAAACTTCGATTTACCGCTATAACTTTGTCTGAACTTATTTAGCGATTTTTTTATGATCGTCTGTCAAATAAAAGTATCAAACTCCTGTCTCTATTTTTGTCCATCTAAGTTATTATTACGTTATTTCCCTTTGACCATAAATCAAATCCAGCTAAGTAACATTACCAATTTAACAATTCTTTTCCTTATAACAACTCTCCTAGGTACACTATAACAACCTTTGGAACCAATTGCAGTATTAGTACACACATAAAACAGACGTCCTTTTTTCTACAGAAGGTAGCCCCATATCATATACTGCTGTAGAACAGTAAAGTGTTCGAGACTTACTATACTAGATCCAGCATCGAGAGGTGAGGTGACCAGTACTTTCCTCACTGCCTTTTCCTACCCTGACTGAAGAGAAGTGTCATACAACCCCCATTTACAGCACATTAGACTGGATAATGACCCAAGGGTTTCTAATGCAGCAACTTTGCAGTGAGAAGCAAGCGCTGTAAATACGTTGCCAATAGGACACTATTTCTACAGTCTGGCAGCATTAATCCACCGCTCTTTTTACGTGGTAACTTCTTCCCTTTTCATTGTTTACTCTTGCAGAGTCCAATGTATTTTTTGTCATAGTTTTGTTACATTTGTCATCCTTTAACTTGACTTGTTTTGAAACAATATTGAATTATGTTTGTACACAGTGAACTTGCCAGGTTGACTGTTCACTTATCGCCAGCTCCAGATGGAGTAAGAGTCTACACTGAGCGACATTCCTATTGTCAACCCAGACTTCTTGTCTGGGAGGATAAACAAACCACGATGTTCACAGTTTCCAATATGAATGCACAGACGGTAATGGGAGATACGGTGTCAGTTCGCACATGTTATGTGTCGGAAGATGTCAATCTGGATAAGATTACGGCACGTAGAGTAAGATAACAAATGTGATTTTGAAGCACTGGTATCTACGTAATCGCTTCCGCTCAGATCGTATTGTGAAAAATAATTACAAGAAAGTAACATCTTCAAAAATGTTATCAGTGATAGATCTATAAGGTAGTGAGTTGTAAACATGATACTCGTAAATACCCACGGGAGTAGCAAGATCTCATAAGGTAATGGAGTTTGACAGAAATATATCATGGTTTCCTGTACAATGTTCGGCATCGAAGACGCAGCACACGAGATGAATGCAGTCAGCGACTCATAGCTTGACTGCTTGCATCAGGGCCAGCGAACCAGAGCTGACCAAGACCCTACTCCACCTCCATGTGGTGGTCTTGGAAACAGGCTGCATCATTGCACTCTGGCTAAGAGAGTAGGGATCGAAGAGGGAAGACAAACCCGGTCCCAAAAAATGCCGTGCTGAAGTCGGATGTGTCGGCCGAAAGGCGCAAATATCTCAACTCCGCTGTAAACGGACACAACGCAACCAACATCCTTTTCAGGATGAACGAGGAAGAAGAAGAAGAAGTACAATGTTCTGCATGAGAAGGATGGGGCTGAACACTACCAATGTAAGACGTCTTGAGAATAGTTGGTTTGGTATGAAAATGCTAAGATAGACTGTTCCTGATTGGACCTCTCCTCAAAGTAGCAAACTGGGTGTTCGCCCCAAAATATTCGTTTAAACCTAGCGCCTTGTAAGACTACTTCAATTACTTCCAACTGTGTCGAGGAGAGACAGCTTAAATAAGAGCTTGTAACCAGGACACCATGTAGGACCGGTCCAGGAGTAGGGGTACCTGCTACCATAAAAGACCGTAAAACGTCATTACAAATACTGAAAGCCCAAGCCTTAGGACCTTCCTCAAATGGAAATAGTAGAGGGACTGTAACTTCATATATCCGATGGAATTCTACACATTAGACTAGTTGCAGTAAATTACATCCATGTTGTGCATTATGCTTATGTATTATTTCGCCCAAGCAGGGTAAGTTGTAATGTGTACACTTGTTTACATGTATAATTTGATTGTAGGTATATGAAGCTGACAACCTCATCACTGTGATTAACTTGACACACATGAACAGCCACTGTAAGTGCTGGTCACTGCTTAGTGTGGGATTCCTCACAAGGGACCAACAGCAGAGGTGGCTCAAGGATTCACAGATAGCAGGGAGTGGATGATGATATCAAAGTATTAAAGTGTTCATATGTAATATACAAGCACTTTAGTCAATTATATATATATATATATATATATATATATATATATATATATATATATATATATATATATATATATATATATATATATATATATATATATTCTTCTATGTGGCCGTAAACCGTAAAAGCACTTCACTTCAGTACATGTACTAAGTTACAAGTGTTTCCTCTATATATTAAACGATTCAAAACTTGTCAATTTAAAATCCTTATTTTAACGTGGTTTTTTTTTCCGTACGCCCGCTATTACTCGAGGCGAAATCTCAGGTCAGTATGTCTAACCTTTATGTCTAACCTGAGACTGATTTTACGCGAGTATCTCTTTTTTCCCAGAGACAGGTGTCCCTCGCCATTCAGGCAGATATTCACCGATTTCGGAGGTACTCATTACAGCTGGGTCGGCTCAGGAGCCGCCAGTCCCTGGTCGACGACACTCCTTGAAATGTCGTCGCCAGGGCTCGAGTTAATCCAGTCCAAATCCCGGTCGACGAAAAATCTTAAAATGTCCTTGCCCGGGTTTGATCCTGAGTCACCCGGTCGCCAGCGCGGTTTGGTAACCACTACACCAGAGCGGCTGTTTTAACACCATAAGTTTAATGTTGACCTAGAATGATGACAACATTATGAAAGACGGGACACATTTTATTATAGTGGTAGGTCCCATACAAGCAGATTATCTTGTTTGTTTACTTACATCACTATAACAAAAACTGGAGTGAATGAACTACCTCGTTGTACAAACATCGGAAACCATCAATAAGATACACGACAGGAAAATCAAGAAAGCAGCTTTGAACAGAAGTAAAACCAGAAGTTCCAAAGCCAAGGCTCATAAAGTGTACACATAAGCCAACCAAGAGCTAAACGGGAACATAAAAAAGTGACAAGAGGAAATATACTGAGTAGGAAAAAAGAGGCAGAGGAAACCGCATTCAAAAAGAAATATCAGAATTACATAGTACAGTATGTTCAAGAGATTCATGAGGAGCGCTCGTTCAGCGCTGACAGAACAGTTCAATGTGCGCATATACTACGTTCACATTATATTGGATCTTATATTACCATCAAAAGTAGGACGGCATGTAAATGTTCACTACTTCAACATATGCATCACGTGCAACATTTAGAAAAATGTCTTATATAAATACTGAGAAAACATGGACCTTTTAAATAATTTAAAAGATGTACAACACAAGATAAAACACAACTATGAGCATTATATATTTTTTAAATCTTTTCTGAATTTAATAAATATTAAAAGAAAATAATTGATTCAGTTTAGTATGTGTGTCTTCTTCAAATTATTTCCCCTGGGTTTATCGCCCTTTACTTATCATCGGTAACACGTACGGAAGTCTGTATGTACATTTACCAATTTCGTTTGTGATTATAGTGTCTGCGTCTTCGGTTATTGTTTATGTTGTGTTAAAAGTAACGCTTACGTGGATGTACAATGACAGCTTCCGTCTCTTTAATGTTGTGAGTATGTCATCATATGGTCCTACAACACTTCTAGCAGTATGTCTTATCTGGTCATGCTTTATACAATCCTAGTTAGATTTTCCGATGACATTTCTGTAACATCTCATATCTAATTCCTGTATTGTTTAGAAATTCACAGAATACAGGTAGGTACAAGAAATCACACTGTCTTACGTGCACATACTGTCTGCTCTAGGTTAAACCAAGCGTTACAGAATCTTTTAATATTTATTAAATTCAGAAAAGGTTTAAAAAATGTATAATAATCGTAGTTGTGTTTTATCTTGTATTGCATATACAGATTATCTCTTTGTGTGATTTTCGTCAAACATAGAAGTCAACTACATATTTAAGTGTAATTTCAGGTATATCTCATCACTATTTTCAACCGTGAGACTGTGTGTTAAATGTGTAAAGTACTAAGTTAATGTATAAGAGGAATTCTAGTGTCGCATTGCGCTGTATACAAGTGTGTACTTATTACCATTATTATTATTATTTGTCTAGTGTTAAGTAATAGTTATATTGCATTCCTGTGAGATGTAAGTGTGGTTAATTTTACATCGGCGATTTTTGTGAGAGGACGATTGGCGTACGCTCTAGCTCCGTGAGCAGCCTATGCCTATTACATTTAGTAAAGAGCTGTAAGAATAGAGTATATATATATATCGGCTTGTTCTTTAGAGCAGCTAAGCCTCTAAGATACTGATCAAATGTGGTCATTTAGACCAGTCAGTTGTGTATTAAATTTTATCATAGATAGGTGCTTCATTTAAGTTTTATCTCGCGTGATGATGTAGTTAGTATTTAGTAGGAGTATGAAGGTATTATTGTTGACTGATATATGATTAATGTACGATTACACATATACGCAGACCTGCATGAACACACACACACACACATGGCCATTTAAGTGCATGTACTTGCATATTTTCACACATATATATGTATTAGTACGAAGATGATGTTTGTCCATTAGTACGATGCTAGTTTATTTTGTTTCATTTTATTTCACAGAGTCCAGCAGTCTGTGCTGCGTTTTATGGTGTTACGTAGAGAATACCTAAATAGCTTGGTTATACGGTGTTGCTTAGGAATTGTCTTCAAAGTAAACTTGTGGACAAACATCATCTACGTACTAATACATGCATATGTGATAAAATATGCAAGTACATGCACTTAAATGACCATGTTTGTGTGTGTATTTGTTCATGCAGGTCTCCGTATATGTGTAATCATACAATTAACATATCTCAGTCAACAATAATGCCTTCATACTCCTACTAAATACTAACTACATCATCACGTGAGAGAAAACTTAAATGAAGCACTTCTATCTATGCTGAAATATTATACACAACTCATGGTCTAAATGACCACAATTGATCAGTTTCTTAGAGGCCTAGCTGCTCTAAAGAACAAGCAATATATATATATATGTATATATATATATATATATATATATATATATATATATATATATATATATATATATATATATTATATATATATATATATATATATATATATATATACACTCTATTCTTACAGCTTGTTACTGTTGTTGTTTTTTTTTGTAGGGGTGGGGGTGCTGTAGGTTAGTGCTACTTGCTGGCACAGCTGACAATGTTGACTTCAGCAATGTCGGGCTTACTGTTAGCGGCCGACAGGTGTTTAAATATTAGAGTGAATGCCGTGAGCTCCGTAGATTTCTATTCAACTGTTTAACCCACACAACAGTAACGTTATGTCAGGAAATAAACCAAAGGGTAAGATGACTCAGATTTCAACTCATACACAGTTTATTAACGACAGCAACGTCGACATCATGGACAGCACGTCACAGCAAATCACAAGTTATCATAGCAAGTATAATCCATAGGAAAGTGGTTGCATAAACAGCAACTCATCATACATTGCAATAACAGGTATAATCCATCAGAAATTAGTTGCATAAACAGCAACTCATCATACATTGTAAGAGTAGATATAATCCATCAGAAATTGGTTGCATAAACAGCAACTCATCATACATTGTACTAGTAGATATAATCCAAGAGAAAGGGGTTGCATAAACATCAACTCATCATACATTGCAATAACAGGTATAATCCATCAGAAATTGAATAATATATCTAATCTCTTCCATCCAAAAACAACTCTGGACACACTAGCGACACTATAACCGTGCCGAAGCCCTGCCAGCTACTCAATCAACCCAGATTCAAGTTTCTTCCCTCAACTCAGTACATTCTCACCCAAGCGCAAACTACCAGATACACACGTGAGATCAGCTCACCTGTTTATCTCCCCAACTTCAACTCACTACCTTTCAACTCTGTCTTTTAAAAAATAACCCATACCCGGTTTGAGCCATGTTCACAAAAATAGTGCACAAAGGGACCCAAATAATTAGCCATCTCATAACTTTAGATGTGCTTCCAAGCTTGTCCATAAAAAAATCAGACCCGCACGAGAAAATCCCAAACACTTAACTCCCACACGAAAACATGACTTAACAGATTACACAAACCCCGGGAGAAAAAAAAATGTTTCAATTTTTGTTGTTGAAAATTACACCGAACCGAAATGTGAGGTCGATCAAATTCTATTATATACAACAGAGAATTATATTATATGTTAAGTCATAGTAAAGAAACAACAATAGAGGGATGGAAGTATGTAGAGAGTGTGAAGATGAAGTATGCAAAGAGGATCAAACATGAAATTCAAACAACGATGAAATATATCACGTATAGACTGAATATAAACCAATAGCGGAAAGTGACATAAGCAAATGAAATGAAATGGAAAATGCTACAATTTAAACTAAAAAAATGGTGTAACAAAATACAAGTGTAGTAAACAGAATAGAACAAAATGTAATACTAAAATACAACGACGTACTGCGGTATGTCGAACTGGGCTTAAAGAAGCACCAAAATTAGTATGATGAACAATAGTATCATTAATATGGCAAGATCGCACCACATTAGCAGAATGTATCGCGTTAGCAGGAAGCACCTGATGATAAGATTTTGGCATAGAAGTTAATGTTGTGTCAGTAAGGTGATGTTGCCGTTCCCAACAGCAACTCGTACCGGAGCACATATCTTTATACCATGTATCTGTCCGACAGTAAGGTCGGCGACAGACGCTCTGAGCATACATGCGTCTATATAACCAGTAAAAAAATGGTGTGGCAATGTGGACGATGGCAGTTGGAAAAGTCTCAACTGTACCTCCGAATGTCACACATTTCACCACATTACCTGTTGCGCAAGATTGGTGAACCTAAGACTGTCTAATTCCAATAGTAGTACAACCCGAATCAAAGAGCACCGAGATGGGAATATTATTTACATATCCCTTGTGTAGGGTAAGAGACGCTGTTCCATCATGTGCAGACAAGGCTGAAAGAGACGGTAGAGGATGACCGCAACTCACGGTAGTTAGCGCTGCAGGCTGGAGTAAAGTTGTGCATTCAGGGCACTGAGATGCACGATTGAAATGGAAAGCAGAACAAGTAGTAGCATTAGTAACATTATTATTACCATTACCCTGATTAACAATACCCTGAGGCTCCTGTTGAGCAGAGTTAGCATGGCGATGCGATCTATCATTTGGAGATCTACCACCATATCGAGACCGATCATAACTATTTTCTCTATTGGGACCATTGTTATTTTCTCTATTGAGAACATTGTTATTTTCTCTATTGGGACCATTATTCTGATTTTAACCCCAGTGAGAACTGTTGCGATAACTATTTCCTCTTTGATCGAAATGTCTATTCGATCAATTTTGTTGGATTCGAGAAAAATTACTGTAAGTTTGCCAATACCTAGTGTAGTTATCTTTTCTATAATTTTCTGAATTATTGGAACTAAAATGTTGAGGAAAATTAAATTGTCTCCAGTTTCTTGGAGAAGGAGAATTACTACGTAATGGACTCCCTTGGTAATGTCTAAAATCACGATAATCTCCCTTACCAAAATTGCGATCAACACTTTGCGATCAACGGCGAAAATTAGAACTATATGGTATTGCCGAAGCTACGGGTAAACCCTCTCTGACTTGAGAGTGGCTACCAATTACATTTGGGTGTGCAGTTACGTATTGGCGACAATATTGTTCTGTATCACTCACGTTTTTAGGCTGTCGTTCATGTAGAAAGGAAAGAAAAGAAGCGTTAACTGACGACATGACTTTATCACGAAGCAATAAGTCCATGAGGGCTTCATATGTGTGCTCAATTTTTGAGAGTTTAATCCATCGTGAGAACGTAAGACGTATATTTGCTATAAATCCTAAAAAAATCTTTTCCAGTCTCCGGCAACAGAGATTTAAAGCGGGGACGATAGCCGTTGATACAGGTTGATTACGAGGAGTGTTTCATCGTTTGATTGGATATGTTCATGGTTTATTATAAATACTATATTGAAGGTCATTGATTCTTGTTTCGTCGGTTAGCAATTAAATTCAACCACAATCTTAGTTCCTTTCGAACTTCGTTGGACGTATTGTGGATTATTAACGTCTATATCTAAGAGTTCATCGTGTAGAATAATAAATAGTAATATAACATGATGAATCAACCTGCACAATATTAACGTGGTAAGTCTTTGGTTTGAGTCCAACATTTATTGACGATATCACATATTGAGACATCACGAGCATTGGTAATAATACGTATACAATTCATGTGAGCGTTAAATCAATACATCTTAGTATCAGTCCGTGTCCAATAAAGGAATTAATGTAGACAGAACGGCATAGCTAATTCGCAGTTGGGGTAGCCGATATTATATATATGGATATGAGTCCTTACTTCGGCAATATATATGCGGCAATATAATGCCCAACACTGGAAGGATATAGGACGCGTCTTCACAGCTTGACGGTCAACGTAAAAAGGGTATCGTATCTAAGTCACGGTGCGTGACCTCTCAACGCTAACACGTCATAATTCGATCGTGTACATAGCGTTCAGTAGTCCGTGAATTATTAACATCAAACTATATTAAATGCTGTCACACTAAAAATTGCACACTGCCAACCATAGCAGACGACTTCAGTAAAAATACCGTAACAGCTGTCTTCATCATGTTGATATTTTTTAAAAATAAAACAGCTCTGACAGTATCGTAGTTATTCTTATCAGGTCCTTCCAACATACTTTCAGCTGTCATAGCTTCGCCTGAACGTAGTTCTATTAGTCGTGCACAATATTTCGAATTATCTCATTTGCGCAACTCACATGAGAGTTCGAACCTATTCAGATAGAATAAGACGTCATCGGAAGTAGGTCTAAAATGCGGCAACCTGATCTTATAAAATCTAGAATTGTTCTTATGTGAAGTTGTTTGAGTGTAATGAGCATTGTGCGAATTATTTTCATTTAATACCTTCATTTTTTCAAGTTCCATAGAGAACAACTTCTGCTCGTGAAGTCTACGGTTTTCGTTCTCAGTAGTTTCCATTTGAAGTTTTTATTTCTCAGCTTCCAATTGAAGTTTCTGTTTTTCAGCTTCCATTTGAAGTTTCTGTTTTTCAGCTTCCATTTGAAGTTTCTGTTTTTCAGCTTCCATTTGAAGTTATTGTTTTTCAGCTTCCTGTACTTGTGCATACTCAACAGTTGCGAATAATTTTAACTCCCCAGGATCCATACCAAGCGCCTTCCCTTGCTTGATGAAACAGTCCAAACTAGACATTCTGTCTAATGTTATAAGTAGCTAACTTATCTAGACAGCTATTTTGTAAGAAATTATCCTTATCACTACTTAGTGGGTGGCACGTCCTTGCTTTTAGAACTTGTATACAAATATATAGCATATAATTACAAATCAATTATAACGTCGTGCATACAATTAAGACAAGAAATACATGATGAAGGTACGGAGAGTAACTGAAACAACGACGAAATACCCAATAACAAATGATAACGTTCGCAGAATCAAATAAACAAGAAAGCAGAACTAAAGAAAAAATATTGCAAAGATTGCAATGACACTGCGAGAGGATGGACAAGACAAGCAACAACACAGTGTATGAACAGAAAATTTCTATAAAAATTATTATAGATTTCCTTTTCCGGGCACGCCAGTCCGTTAGCGGGAAGTTTCCTTCAGGGAAGTACCTAGGTTTAATTTTTATATTTATTTAGGTTCTTATGTGTCCTATCTAACCTTCACTTTCTTTCCTTTCCCTGACGAAGGCCTTGTGGTCGTAACGTTGGCCATTTTCTTTGTCTTTTGTCCTCGTAAGACGAACTACCTTTTTTCGATTTTTTTTCACATCAATCTATAGAAATTAACGACAGTAAGATTGACAATGACGATCATGAACAAAGTACATCATGAAAATAAGGCACAGTGATGGAAAAACATTACAATAACAATATTGAAAACAGCACCTCACTTCTAAACAATTAGGTGTCACAGACAACAAACGCAGTAGACTGAAAAATCCTTCAGCAAACATGTGCTGGGAACATCCACTGTGGGAAGTCTGCAAAATGTCCCTATAGAACAATTACGTAGGCCCGAGGTGAACTGGGATGCTTCCTAACGTACGTCGCCTCCCAATCAAACCCGCATAAAACATAAAACATGTAACACTAAGAAGAAAAAATGGTACACATTATAAAGAAAGGCTCGTTAACACATCGCAGTGGCACAGTACACATACAAAAAACCACTTATCTTTAAAAAGAATGCCCGGCTTTCGCGACAACGATAACGATAGGCATCGGGTGTCACACGGTGCGTAGCAGTCCACAGCGATAGTTACAGGAGCTCCTTGTTCCTAAGGTCTTTCATACAAATACTTGACATCTAGACTGACACTTGACTAAGAAATCTTGAGCTTGCAACCTTGTACTTCTTGATTTTGGTATCGTACCACATATCACTGGATCACCACTTGTGTTACCGACAGCTCTGGCCACAACTTCTGTTACAGTTTTTTTTTGTTTGGGGGGGGGGGGGGGGGTGCTGTAGGTTAGTGCTACTGGCTGGCACAGCTGACAATGTTGACGTCAGCAATGTCAGGCTTACTGTTAGTGGCCGACAGGTGTTTAAATATTACAGTGAATGCCGTGGGTTCCTTAAATTTCTATACAACTATTTAATCCACACAACAGTAACGTTAAGTCAGGAAATAGACCAAAGGGTAAGACGATTCAGATTTCAACTCATACACAGTTTATTAATGACAGCAACGTCGACATCATGGACAGCACGTCACAGCAAATCACAAGTTATCATAGCAAGTATAATCCATAGGAAATTGGTTGCATAAACAGCAACTCATCATACATTGTGATTCAGGTATAATCCATCAGAAATTGGTTGCATAAACAGCAACTCATTATACATCGTAAGAGTAGATATAATCCATCAGAAATGGGTAGCATAAACAGCAACTCATCATACATTGTAAGAGTAGATATAATTCATTAGAAATTGGTTGCATAAACAGCAACTCATCATACCTTGTACTAGTAGATATAATCCATCAGATATTGGTTGCATAAACATCAACTCATCATACATTGTAATAACAGGTATAATCCATCAGAAATTGAATAATATATCGAATATCTTCCATCCAAAAACAACTCTGGACACACTAGCGACATTATATCCGTGCCGACGCCCTGCCAGTTATTCAATCAACCCAGATTCAAGTTTCTTCCTTCAGCTCAGTACATTCTCACTCAAGCGCGAACTACCAGATACACACGTGAGATCAGCTCACCTGTTTATCTCCACAACTTCAACTCACTACTTTTCAACTCTATCTTTTAAAAAAAAACCCATACCCGGTTTCAGCTATGTTCAAAAATATAGCGCACAAAGGCACCCAAATAAATAGCCATCTCATAACTTTAAATGTGCTTCCAAGCGTGTCTATAAAAAATCAGACCCGCACGAGAAAATCCCAAACACTTAGCTCCAACGCGAAAACATGAATTAACACAGCTCTATACTAAATGTAATCGGCATTGGCTGCTCACGCAGCTAGAGGGTACGCTAATCTTCCTCTCACAAAAATCTCTGATGTAAAATTAACCACACTTACATCTCACAAGAATGCAATATAACTATTACTTAACACTAGACAAATAATAATAATAATTGTAATAAGTATATGCTTGTATACAGCGCAGTGCGACACTAGAATTCCTCTTATACATTCACTTAGTACTTTACACATTTAACACACAATCTCACGGTTGAAAATAGCGATGAGATATGCGTGAAATTACACTTAAAAACACATACATCGCCAATCACCTTCTATCAAACTATAGATAGACGAACGCTAAAAAGCATTAACTACTAAACCTGAAACGTCTAATATTACTTTGTGTTAAGTATACATAAATAGCTTGTATGGTGTTGCTTAGGAATTGCCTTCAAAGTAAACCTGTGGACAACATGTCTTCTGTATGATTCATACCTGATAGGGTTTCATAAATAAAAGTGGGACCCCTGTCATCAAGAGAGTTTTTCTGTGACTGCGGAACGTGTGTGAAAGTAGGTCAGAGAGAGTGACGACAAAATTACACATTAATTCTTATTCTTCTTCACACATCGTCTTCGCACTGTCACAGATAGATTTTGAAGATAGTGTTATTTATTTACTTGGTTTTTTTTTTGTAAATTAAGTGTGCTACGTTTGCATCTCTTTTAACCATATGCATGGATCTGTTGGTTGTATTAAGACATTGTCTTGTTTAGTGTGATATATTTTGTGATTGGGCGTGCTGTCTATATTGTTTTGTATTATTTATCAATCTTATTTGTTAGTTTTCGATCTTAGTTTTCACCTCCGCTCTTGTTTTGGTTGAAGCCATGTTCTCTCTCTATTTCATGATTATACAAATAGATAGGACAAGGAAAAGACGTGTCTGGTATCAATCTTTTGTCTCGCTTTAATAAAAATCTAAAAAGTACAACTCGATTATAAATAACCGATTCATACATCTAATATGGTATCTAGAAATACATGAAACAAATCAAAGAAAAAACATAACTAAGCCATATGAAAAAAATAGCAATGTAATTGAGAAACAAAGAACAAGCAGTGCAAAGGAGAACATGTAAGAAAGAATACGGAACACGCAGTTACACAGTCACGAAACTGGACAGGACAACACTTCCACATGAGGGACAGGCACATCCAATTTGTCGGTTGACTTTGGCTGGTCTAGGTAGCCGCGCAGGTTGATTTCTTAGAAGGTAACAAACAAAGTCACATCCAGATCATGCTCTGCTGTGACTAATGTCTACTACCCTGATGCTGTAACAAGAAAAACGTTGTCCCTGGTGGACCACTGACAAGTAATTGGTGTTGTCTGGCGAGAGATCAGGAAAAATTATAAAAATGTACAAGGACATGCACTCGATAACACATTAGGCTTGTTCTCAAGGGCCAGATTAGATCTGAGTCTAGTCGAAATGCAGACTGAAAAACACACTGTGCTATAACCATTAAAAACTGATCATTTATCCAGGTCACTGTGAACAAAAACACGATGCGCGTACAGCTGAAGAAAGTCGTTGGCTGTTGACTGTATGGAAGTTTGGGTACTGCTTGTTTAGGCTTCCTTTTATCCATAAATTAAACGTGATGCAGCTGCTGTTTTCTGACTAGCAGCAATTCTACCGGCTGTCGTTTGAAAATAAACGTACACATACAAACACATGATTACCCTCTAAGCAAGGTACCACCTTTGTTATCTTTATCCGACCTGGATTCCGAGCTGGTAGATCAACAACAGACATGATCATTTCTCTCTGCCACCTTTAGGAAATTCAAGAGAGCAGAACACAGTCCTTTATGTATCGCTTTTATAGAACTCACAAAATCATTTTACCTGGATAGTAAGGACAGATTCTTCAAAATTCTCCTAAAATAGGCTCCAAGCAAAATAGCTGGACATGATAAAGTCATCCCATGAAGACATAGAGGGAAATATCTAAAATGCTGGCATTACATCACAGCCCTTTGATATGTGCAGTGGCATTAAACAAGGCTGCGTTCTGGATCCAACCCTCTTCGGGACCTTCTTTGCCATCCTCTTGAATATTGCATTCAGAGATGAAACTGAAGGAATATGCCTTCACACTAGGTCAGATGGCCAACTGTTTAACCTCGCAAGGCTGATGGCGAAAAAAAAAAAATTAGAATGGTGACTATGAGAATTTTGTTATTCGCTGATGACGCTGAAGTCGTCACTCCAAGTCAACAGGAGTTTCAGAGCTTGAAGAATCGCTTCAGTCATGCATGCAAAGTCAGGATGTGAATGTAGCACCAGTAATCTCTATCGACAATCATGAATTGACAGTAGTGTCCTCTTCACAGATCTGGCGTCTACCATCAGTGATAAACTCTCCCTGGACATACATTGGCAGCCGCATTGGCAAAGATGAAGCTACCTTTGCCCGCCTCACAACGCTTGTTTTGGGAAACTTCAAACTCGCAAAGAAGACCAAAGGTGCGATATATAACGCCAACGTCATCACCACACTTCTAAATGGCAGCAAGACATGGACAACCTATGCTAAGCAAGAAATAAGACAATACCTTCCATCTACGGTGTCTAAGCCATATCTTAGGTATTTCGTTTAAAGACAAAGTGAAATATGTCGAGGTGTTGTCCCGTGCTGCCCTTCAAACAATGTATATGTCACTGAGAGTTTATGATCTATAAATTTTCTATATTCTCTTCTTTTTTTCTACCCGTGACCTCTATTTTATTATCACTCTTTACCCTTTTCCTGTATTTTTCGCATTCGTTCGTTTGCGAAAAATATTTTATTTCCCATTCTCACTTTACCGTTTTCTTTCTCATACTGGGATACGCATTTCTTTTATGTAAGACGTCAGCCACTTGGGTAGACGAGAAATTGTGAATATGCATCTATCTCAGACATACGAGCAGACTTTTGTCTGCACTTGCAGCTGACACGCGCGGTTTCTTCGGCTGAGCGCTCAGGTGAGGCGCGATAACCGACATCTCCACGGCGCAGTATGAGACATTTGTCTGGCAATTCCACCTGACACGGCACTCACTGTTGGCCCTGGTCAGAGTGAGGTGTTAAGACGAGAAGTGTCAGTTATGGAATGCGTCTTGTTAATGGGAGGTGTTAGAGAGAGTGAAGGGGTGAAACCTGCGCTATTGCGTGGTTGGGGAAATAGCGCACATTCTTTGTGTGTTTTCATATATATAATCAGAGTTTTAAACTTGATTCACTCATTCTCCATTTGCAGTAGACGTGGTCACTTCGTTCTAGATACTTAAACTTATAAGTGAAACACTTAGTTTCGTTGTGATACCGTAGTTCTGTATTGAGGAAAATATTATATTAAGTATCTAATATTTTGTGAAGTGTTTAAAATGTTAAGTCGCTTATTTTATTTCACTAGTTTCTTTTGTGCAGAGTGAATAATTTATAAGTCTGTTATATTCTCTAGCTGATGAGTTACAGTGGAAAAAACAGAATAAATTAAAATTTCTAGCTTGTAAATCATGTAGCTTTAATGAATTTAATTTAACTGCTAAATAATCAGACGAGAATAATTTTTCTACACTAACAGAGCAGCTGTAATGGAGACAACGTTCTGGAAAGAATACGTCACAATATGATGATGAACTTATAAATGCTAGATGCCTCATGAGTGTTGACGGAATACGTATGTATTCCTAATTCATGATGATTGATTTTTATATATAACTTATTTCACGGGAAAGTTTAAACGTCAAGTCAAGCTCTACGCTTGCAGTTCAACATGTAAGTTATATCGAGTACATAATATGTAAAATATTTCAAATGTGTTTTTTTTTCTTTATTCAGTGAATACTGGGGTAACCCAACTTTGCCGGCGTTTAGTACAGAGACATACCTGTGAGAAACATAAACATTTTATATCTTTAACCACGTGGGTTTTCAAGTTACACCTGTCTGACAGGGCGTGTGCCTTCAGAGATAGACCGAATACCAATCCCACTAACGGTTTTATTAAAGACTAAATGCTTATACTGTGCCTTTGAGCAAGATAATATTTCTTCACAAACTCTCTAGTACAGTTTTCGCCTTTGTGGCAAGTAAGATATTGCAATCAATAACTTTTTCCGACCCTGTTGATAAGCGGTGGTGTGACCAACTAAATTCCTATACTGAAAGAAGACACCGATCTGACATTCCTCATTTCTAGAAACCTAAGCTATTGACACTGTGCTTGCTACTAACGTTCGTGCCTGGACAATTTTTGTGTGACTTAAACAGACATCCGAAAAATAAGCACCCCCAAGGAATCGTTCCCTGAAGCTGAGAATTCAACCCGTCTTTTTAGAACTGGGGAGTTCTTGGTCAAGGCTGCCATTGACGATTCTGTATGTAAATGCCCTGAAAAAATTGTATTTTCCAGAAGTGGCTACCAAAGCTGTGAGTATGAACAAATGCACGTGATCACGGCTAAATGAATAGAGTGAATGCAGGACTGAGTGATTTCTTATTGTTGTAATTTGGCACCCATTTGGTATCTAGAGCAGAGATATTTAAATCTGTCCATACCTTAAAATGGGGGAAATATTGACTCTGTATAGTTATTCTGATAAAATAAACTACTCGTAAACTTATTCCAGTGCGTTGGTCAGCTCGTTCCAAAATTATCTGTATAATAATTGTTATAGTTTTCCCACGTGTGTGCGTCTACATATTGTCAATTGTGTGTGTGTGCACGTGAGTGGTAATATATATTATTATATGTATTTTTTTATAGACTGTCTGACTCCTCTGGATCTGTTGTAGAAGATAGGCGGAAAGAGAGATGATTCTCGATTTCCGGGACAGCCTCTATAAATTTCTACCATCTCACTCGTGGAAATCTATTTCTATTATCACATCTCACTGTGGCTATCACTCAGTCTAATCTATTCAGAAGGGACCAACCCAAGTCTTAATTCCCCTATCACAAAAATCTACGACAGTATACACTGTTTAGACAGCACAGATTACTTTGGATTGGCTATGTCTGTGGCATGGAAGATGGTCGTATAGCGAAAGATATCGTCTACGGACAACTGGCAGATTGCAAAAGCACAGTTGGCCGACCGCAGCTGAGATTTAACGATGTGTAAAAGACAGACATGAGGGAACTGAACATAAATCCAACAACCTGGGAGGATGAAACTGCCGATCACTCTATGTGGCGCTACTATCTATGGCGCTACCTCAGATTGGGTGAAAAGAAGCTCTCACAGCAAGCAGAAAAGATTTTAAAAAACATTGAAAGGAAAATAAACCAGGAACAAAAACGGCTGAGGGCTGTCACCTCAGGGTCACATTCCCATAGTCAGTTATGTCTGAAGTGGCTATGATTATTATTATTATTTTAGTATCTATATACAAGCACACAAGCGTTCAACTCCTGTTTACTTTTAACTGTGTCTTCTATTATGGACTTCTGCAAGGTGGTATGTCTCTTTATGTGGCCAAAATATTCTAGCTGCCTAATTCTAGGTTTTCTAGGACCTCTTTATTTGTTTTCTTCTCTTTCCATGAGATGAGCCCCATTCTTCTATACATCCATATCTAGAGAGCCTCAATTCTTTCCTACAATTGCGTAATAATTGTCCATGGTTCAACACCACACAGTAGTGAAGAATATATATTTATAACACTTAATGATTCTCAGTTTTAATTTGTGAGTTAACCCTTTAGATGTCAGCATTTGTCTTATGTTGTATTTATACAATAAAATAATCATCAATGTAGACGGTTAAAAAGAATTTTAGGGGATCATGTGTCTCATTTTGCTCAAAGAATTATGGCAACGTTTTTTCTTCTTTTTTTTTTTACATAGAAAGGCAAGAGTTTAAAAAGATACCAGGACATTAAAAAATATTATGTGGTATAAGAGCTGTTAATCAATTAGTAAAATTATATTTCATTGGGTTTCCTTCACGTCACCCCATTTCATTTTTTAATGGTTCCTACATGGCTTCATAGCCAGTATGTCCTCATATGTTTGACTACAAAGATCCAATGAAGGTAAATGGTATCCACTGGATAGTGCACTTCTTGAAGCATTCGGCCAGTCTTTCAAGGGAGATTATCAGATCTTTCAATCCTTTAGTTTGGTGGCTCTTCAGCGCTGATATTATTGAGAGGGCATCTGAAAAGATTACTATCTGTTTTTCTGCCTGTGCTTTGCATTCAATAAGAGTTTCAGCTGCCTGTTTCAGGGCTTCTGCTTCAGCACAGAAGTTGTTGCAGTATTTTCCAGTGGCAATTGCCATAGAGTGAATTCTATTCTTTAATTTTATGAGGATGCCGGCACCCCCATTTTCAACTGCATTTGTTGCCGAACCATCAGTATATGCATGTGTCCAAAGCTTCGCTGGAAATCTTTGGTCAATATACTTGGTTGCTATACACTTTCTTTGTGTTTCTGTCTGTGTTCCCTTACCTTCAATGCCTGGAATATCAGATTTTAACTCAGGAAAGCATCTTATTTTCCACAGTGGGATAGTTGAGCTTGTTGGGATTTTCTTTGCAACTGAGCTAGCTAGTATGGTATTATTGTTAATTTTTTCTTTTGCTTGGGCGACAAAGTTAGTTCGCTTGAGCCTGCCTCTTCCTAGCCTATTCATTCTTTGGTACATGGGGTGTCCTTCGAGCCTCTTAAATTTTTCAGCTTGTTTTAAGACTCTGCTGTCACGTCTATCCTCCATTGACTGTAGCCCTGTGATGTTTTCCATATGGTTGATTTGTGTAGACTTTAGGGCCCCTGTTATAATACGTGCTGCTTGGTTTTGGAGTCTGTTTACTCTGTCAAAATTTGACTTTGCTGCCGTCGACCAAGCTGTGATGCCATATTCCATAGCAGGTCTGACTCTGCCTGTGTACAGCTTTTTGAGGATATTCTCATCAGCACCCCATGTGGTACCTGCTAACTTTTTCATGATGGCCATGCGAAGTTTTGCCCTTAGCTGTATTTTGTTAATCTGTGATTTCCATGTCATTCGGCGGTCTAGTGTGATTCCTAAGTATGTTGGTGTTTCATCTCCTCGTACTGCCTGTCCATTTAATTGCAGCTTTGCTTGCTGTGGTTTATTTGACAAGGTAAAAATAGTGTGTGTAGTTTTTTGTTCATTTATTTTGAGCAACCACTTTTTGGACCAACTTTCAAGGGCTAGCAGTGAATCCTGCATGCGCACTCTTGCTGTGGAGATGTATTGTTCTGAAGTCCACATGGCCAGGTCATCAGCGTAGAGGGAGTTGTGGACATTCTTGTGGATGTTTTCTGTTATATCATTTATATATATGAGGAAGAGTGTTGGTTAAAGGACCCCACCCTGTGGAACTCCATGTTCCATTGTAGTCTTTTTGCTTAACTGCCCGTGCACCTGCACTCTAGCTGTTCTGTTTGTTAGATAGTTGCTGATCCAGTTATACATTCTTCCACAGACTCCATATTTAAGCATTTTAACTCTTAGCCCATCTTTCCAAACTTTATCAAATGCTTTCTCCATATCTACCCAGACTGCTAAAGTGTGCTTTCTTTCTTGGAAAGCATCTTCGATTTCCTGTGCAATGTAGGTGACTTGGTCCTCTGTAGACCTATGTTGCCTGAAGCCTGCCTGTTGGTGCAGTAAAATTTGTTTTTCTTCGAGGTGCCAACTTAATCTGGTATTGATCATTCTCTCCATAAGCTTTCCCGTGCAGCTTAGAAGGCTGATGGGTCTGTAGCTGTTGGGTGTCATGAAATATTCTAATCCACATTTGTCCTTTTTGGGGATTAAACTAGTATTGCATCTAAACAAATAAAATTATATTCCAAGCTTCCAAGTAATAATGACAGTAATCTGTCACAAGGAATGTACTTGGCGAAATCCCCTTGTTTTCTTTCGTCATGCAAATTTGTTACGCTGTCTTTTCACAGGTGACTTTAAAAGCTTAACTGTATTATTACCCGCCTAGCTCTCTCATGAAACGTGTGCTGCATTGTCATAAGAAAAACATTGGAACGTTGGTAATGACCTAAATTAATCCTAACTTTGGAAATTTACTGTTTTCAAAACCAACGAATACAGATGGGCTCTCAAGGATAGCGAGATTTTTGAGGGCAAAAAAACAGGAAGCTGCAACACGCTTTCGACGCGCGTATTTTTACAAATGTTGTAGGGCTATCACGCGTGTAAGTCTACATGCACTAATTTTTTTTCAGACGGACAGTGATAAAATACACTACCCTTTCCCAGAGTTAGGTTTATAAATCATAACAAACTCTTATTAGAAAAGATAACATTAGATGGGTTTACGTTTGAACAAATAAAATTAATACCCAGAAGAGCAATCTTCGATAACAGTGAGGTACAAAGAATTGCATATTTTGAACGCAGCCCCTTGTTTTCTGCTTTCTGCAAATTGTAATTTTTGGGTTCCAGGGTTGCTGACAAATAATATGTATTTAACCCGCTTACGCTTCAATAGAAAGTGAAGAATGTATAAATTCTTGGAAAAAATAAAATAGGGACTGCGTAATGACCTAAATTTTAAATTCCATTCATGTTTTTTTCTACATTACGTTACAGAAATAGCAACCATGTAAACTCCAAATTGATTGGAGCGCAACAAATGAAAGCCTAACCACGATTGGTCGGGCTATAAATACTATCTTGGTTGTTAGGGGGACGGGAAAAGATAACATTTTTTCAAACACTTGTCGAAACGTGGCTCATTGGCCAGTCTCGCTGATATACACACTTGGGAGCGTTAGTTCGAAACCACTTGTTTAAATACACTTGATAAAGCATCAGTGCGTTGAAGCCAGCTTCTATTTGGCTCAATAAAAGCCTGGAAGATAAGCAGATGGAAATTTGTGCCAGTTTGTGCCAGAATTCATTGCTAATCAACGTATCTGTGTGTATTCGTATGAATTGTGGTAAGCTTGAACCATTTAATATCTTTTTTTGAAAAAAAATTTATGTTACATAGTTCCTGAAATAGCCTATCATGTAAATATATTGATTGGAGTTCAGTGGCAAACGTGAGGTAAAGCCTAAAATGCTGCAGCCTGAACAGAGGGTGTCGGAGAGAAGTAAAACGGCATGGAATGGCCAAACAGTACACTGACACCTGGATGATTGACTAGAAAGAAATACTGCTGGAAGTGCAGAGGCGTAGTAACCATTAAGAAGGGTAATACTGGAATAAAGTATTTCAAATGAAGCTGACAGTTGGCCTAATGCTCTGAACTCAATGTTTGTGCTGTGTTGTGATCAGTGTAAAAGAGAATATAACTTAGTTATGAAGTAGAAGGTACATCCTTCTTGATTTCAGGGACAGTGGTCTTGATGGTACTGAGCAGCATCTGGTCAGAGATTTGCTGAATCCAGAGTCGGACAGCATACTCCTTGGTCCTTTTAGCTATCAGTGAGGTGTCTCCTGAGCCCAGAGGAGAATTCGAGCAGAGGAGTCCTTTCCTGCCGCCATCACGCCAGATAAGCTAACTTGGCCAGCTGAGCTCAACATTATGTCCCCTCATCTTGAAATAACTTTATAAAAATACTATTCAGAGGGGAATTTACTTGTCTTAAAATCAGGAACTGTGAACATCTCCAATACTAGTCCCTAAAGACAAACTATTGAAGTCATGATGACAAATACCAACAGAGCTTGAACAAAACAAAACCAGTATTACCTCATTTTACTACTACACAACTGACACACATAGAACATTTGTAATAATATATGTCACTACAATATTCATATTAAATACATTCTGTACATAACTTGTAATTTAAATTGATTGTGATTCCTGGTTCCCTTGTAGTTGAATTAGGACACATATTCATTCATGCCAGTAATGAATACATATTGTTATTTGAAAGTTACGAGTGACTCCTTTAAGATATTCTCATAGAGTGTTATATGTATGTGAGTGTCACAGTGTTGTCAAGAGTAGTGGATTACATTAAATTGTTTATCTGTCTGTTGTTGTGACTTACACTTCATCATACACATACCCTAGACACATAACGTAGCATCACACTATTCCAGAATAATTCTGACTGAGATATAGAGATATGTGGTAGCAAGTAAGGTTATCTATAATACACTACTCTTAATAGATATAGATACCTTCACAGCTGATCTCAGTCAGTACACTAAGTCCCTATAAATATTTATAACATCCCACTTCACCACATATATTGGGGGCTCGTCCGGGATTTTGAATCTTTCCCTATTAAAAATATTGGGGGTAATTCACTTCAGGGAATATAAGAATTAAAAGGTATCCTTGGGTGGAATTAAATAAGGTTGAGCTCACGGTGCCTGTGTTGTCCATTAGATTGAATTGTTGGTTAGACATTGTATAAATTTACATAATAGACAATGGCGGACCTGGCCAAATTTCGATCTGCTGCGGTTCAGACTGCAAAAGAGTTAGGATTAGATGGGCAAGTTATGGTTGCCTATGTTACTACGGAATGTGACAAATTTATTGAACGTGAAGAAAGAAGGTTTGAAGCCGAAAGAAAGTTAGAGGCTGACAGGGAAATTAAGAAGTTACAATTTGAAGCTGAGGCTGAGACTAAGAGGTTGCAGATTGAGGCTGAGGCTAAGAAATTGGAGGCAGACAAAGAGAAGAGAAAAAGATTAGCTGCAGAAACAGAAAGAGAAAAAGCCGAGGAAAGAAGACAGGCTGCAGAAAGGAAGAGAAGAATTAGCTGCAGAAAGAGGAAGCAGAAAAGGGAAGCAGGAGAAGAGATTACAAAGGGAACATGAGTTACGACTAAGGGAGTTTGAGTTTCAAGGCCATGCTCCTGAAAATGGTGCCAGTCCCTTTGCCTCTGATGCTACGGTTACTCAGGGAGCCTCAATCTCAGCTATGAATTTTCATTTAGATCATTTTGTTGAGAAAGACGATGATATTGAGAGCTATATAAATAGGTATGAACTATTAGCTACCACGTATGGGTTAGAGAGAGAAAGGTGGAGCTTAAAGTTATCTCAGGGACTTCGTGGGGCAGCTTATGAAGTTTTTGCTAAAATGAGCAGAGGTGATCAGGAAAATTATGACATGCTAAAGCAGGCTCTTTTGTTAAGGTATGAAAAGAATGCAGAATTTTACAGGAAAAAATTTAGGAATGCTAAACTACTGTCAGGTGAAACCTATCACCAGTTCTCTGCACGAATAGAGACATACTTGGAGAAATGGACTTCTCTGGGGAAAACCCAAGATCTTAAGGAAATGGTCCTTATAGAGCAATTAAGAGAGTCCATGGCTCCAGACCTGAGAAAGTTTCTCATGGAACAAGGTGCAGAGAGGCTGGGTGAGTTGCTAAATGTTGCTGAAAGGTATCAAGCAGCTCAAGCAGAGGTAACAGGTAATAAAAAGAAACAGGTGGATAACTTTAGGGCACCACAGAACTTTAATAAATTTGATCCTAGGGATCAAAATAAAGGTAAGCACCAATTTGATAGGCCACGGTATGAAAATAAAAATAAATCCCACAATTCGATGAAAGGAAATATAATGAAAGAAAATCTTTCAACCAAGGAAAAAGGTGGTGTAAGAATTGTCAGATGGACAATCATGACACTGACCGTTGCAGAAGGAAACCTGTGTATATGGCAACCCTTCAGGTCAGGTCGACCTCAAGACAGGAGGAGGATATTATGTTAGATACCACTCCAGAAGAGATGAGGAAGGCACAGGCTGGGGATAAAACACTCAAGCCTTGTTTCAGAAAATTGTCAACTTGTCATACAACTCCAGGCAAGGGAGATTTTTACATGAAAAACAAGTTGATGTATAGGAAGACTGGAGCTAGATCCAAAGGTCACGGACAGCTGGTTCTTCCAAAAAGATACAGGACAGAATTAATAAGGAGCCTACATGTGAAACCAGATGGGGACCATGAGAAGATAGGTACCATCATTCAAAAGGTGGCTCACAATTATTATTGGCCCAAAGCAAGATGGGACATTGAGAATTTTGTAGAAAGGTGTAGCATAGCACATGAGGGAACACCCACAAGTGGGAACATGGATCAGGACCTGGACACGCCATGGGGCAAAATCAGGCCTGACAATAAAAGGAAAAATAAATTTGAAAAAGTGGACCAAATGGAATGGGAAGCCCCTTTTCACGGACAAGCTTCACTTAACTGTTTTACAATGGCCACTATGCGGAGAGTGCAAAAAGATGTCTTACCCCAGGATAAGCCGACAATCCCTCAATCGGACTTAAACAAACTGGAGGAAGAAGATGTAGAGAGGAAATCTCTCATCAAGAATTTTAAGAGGGGAGAAAGCCCCAAAAGAAAAATTGGTAGCGGTCGTTTTGTGAATGATAATTCTGGGAGGAAAAATCATCACTATAAAGCTTCAAGTGGAAGAGACCATACCGGTGCATGGACAAATAGGTCCACACAATTAAAGGTCCATATGTAGCTTTGTTAAGAACGTGGACTGATGAAAAGGCAGAGGAAAACATTACATCTTCATACCAATATGTGAATGAGCTGACCACTCGGTTGAAAACTGGCTGGAAACTTGCCAATGAAAATTTGAAACAAGCCAGGAAGAAACATGCTGCCTATTATAACAGGAAGGCGAAAAACAGAGATTTGGCTGTGGGAGAGAAGGTACTGCTTCTTTTGCTGGGAGTCAGAATAAGTTACAAATTGGATGGCAAGGTCCATATACAGTTCTAGAGAAGGTGTCTAGAACAAATTATAAGATAGATAAGAAGGGGAAAGAAAAAATCTATCATGTGAATCTCCTGAATAAATATTTGGAAAGAGAACATCAGGAAGAGACACACTTGTTGACCTTGTCCATCGCCATGGAGATGAAAAAGGAACCACTTTCATCATTTGAATATCCATTACACCCCTGTGAGACAGCAGCACAGGTGAAAATCAGTACACATTTAACGAAAACTCAGAAAGAGAGAGCGCAACAGGTTCTAAATAATCATGCAGAGGTGTTAACAGACCGACCAGGGCATACAAACCTATTGGAATATGATATGAAACTCATAGACTCCACACCTGTCTGTATGAAACCATATTCGATTCCGTTTGCTAAGGAAAAAGCTTTGAAGGAAGAGATAGACTATCTATTGAAGGAAGGAATTATTTCGCACAGTGAGTCTTCGTATAGTTCCGGTGTTGTACTCTTAAGGAAGCCCTCTGGAGAACATAGACTCTGTATAGATTACAGGAGACTGAATGCTATTACAGAAGGACAGGTGGATCCATTGCCGGATACAAATCAGCTGTTTGCCAGGCTAAATAAAGCTAAATATTTCTCAAAAGTGGATCTGAGTAAAGGATACTATCAGATTCCAGTAAAGCCTGAGGTTAGACCATACCTAGCTTTTAGTACCTCAGAAGGACACTATGAGTTTAATAGATTGCCATTTGGATTGAAGAATGCGCCTAGTGTCTTCTCTAGAATGATGAGAAAATTATTGGATCCTCTGAATAATCCCTGTATAACAAATTTTATGGATGATATCCTTATAGCAACAGTAACATTTGAGGAACACATTGACTCTCTGAACATGCTGTTTGATCGACTTAGGGAGGCAAATTTAACAGCCCGACCAACCAAATGTTGCGTTGGATGTAAAGAATTGGAATTTTTGGGACACACAGTTTATCAGGGAAACATGACACCTGACCCAAAGAATTTAGAGAAACTACAGAAAGCCCCGAGACCACAAACCAAGAAGGACGTGAGATCCTTTGTCTCATTATGTGGTTTCTACCAGAAGTATATCAAAAACTTTAATTCCATATGTGCACCTTTAACGGAATTGACACGTAAAGGACTTCCAGATCGCATTACATGGACACCACAATGTGAAATGACTTACCAAGAATTGAAGGAAAAGCTCACAAGTAAACCCATTTTGAAATTACCTGACTTAAGTCAAGAATTCATAGTAAGGACGGATGCAAGTAATATTGGGTTAGGTGAAACTCTACTACAGAAATCAGATGCATTGGATGGGGAATTAAGCCCAGTGGCATATGCTAGCAGAAAGTTGAATAAAGCTGAAATCAACTACTCAACTAGCGAAAAAGAATGTCTTGCAGTAATATGGGCAATAAAGAAATTCAATATTTATCTATATGGGAAGGCATTTAAGTTGCAAACTGACCACAAACCTTTATCGTTTTTAGCACAGGCTAAGCATGAGAACTCTAGGTTACTCCGATGGTCTTTGCTTCTGGCTCCATATAATTTTAGCATTGAATATATATCTGGAAAAACCAATCTGGGAGCGGATTTTTTAAGCCGCCATCCGTGTGATGAGAATCACCGTAAACCCCAGAAATAATAATAAATTTCTCTATGTGTATATAGAATAAAGGACTGACATATAATGTCTGTTTTAAGAGGGGAGGTGTCATGAAATATTCTAATCCACATATATAAATTATTAGGTAAATATGAAGCCTAACAAATAAAATTAATAAAGAGAAGAGCAATGGTAAAATAACAGTGCTGTCACAAGGAATGTACTCGAAATCCCCCTTGTTTTCTGCTTCGTCTGCAAATTGTAACGCTTTCACGTTGATATAAAAGCTTACTGTATTATTACCCGCCTTCTTCAATGAAACGTGTGCTGTATTTCTTGGAAAAACATTAAGAGGCAGACTGCGTAATGACCTAAATTTTAAATTCCATTCATGTCATTTTTTACATTACGTTACCAAAACGAACGAACAGATGGACAAAAGGATAGCGAGAGAAGGGAGAGGCTGAAAAATCCGAACACATGCAACACGCTTCGCGCGATACGCAAATGCTGGCATCACGCGTGTAAGTCTACATGCACTAATTTTTTTTCAGACGGACAGTGATAAAATACACTACCCTTTCCCAGAGTTAGGTTTATAAATCATAACAAACTCTTATTAGAAAAGATAACATTAGATGGGTTTTTACGGTTGAAAACATAACAGTACCCCAGACAGCACATCTTCGAAACAGGAGGTAGAAGAAATTGCATATTTTGAACGCAGCCACGTAGCTCCTTTAAATTAGTATTTTTGGGTTCCTTAGGGCTTGCTGACAAATAATATGTAAAACGTTACGCAAATAGTCCAGCAATTAATAAATTATACCCAAAATAAAATATTGGGGGTGCCTGACAGCATAAAATCATTTCTGCTCATAAGATTTTTTTTTAACGTGTTTGAAAAAAATTTACGTTACAGAAATAGCCTACCATGTAAACTCCAAATTGATTGGAGCGCAACAAATGAAAGCCTCACCACGATTGGTCGGGCTATAAATACTATCTTGGTTGTTAGGGGAGACGGGAAAAGATAACATTTTTTCAAACACTTGTCGAAACGGGGCTCATTGGCCAGTCTCGCTGATATACACACTTGGGAGCGTTAGTTCGAAACCACTTGTTTAACTACACTTGATAAAGCATCAGTGCGTTGACGCCAGCTTATATTTGGCTCACTAAAAGCCTGGAAGATAAGCAGATGGGAATTTGTGCCAGTTTGTGCCAGAATTCATTGCTAATCAACGTATCTGTGTTATTCGTATGAATTGTGGGACAGTGGTCTTGATGGTACTGAGCAGCATCTGGTCAGAGATTTGCTGAATCCAGAGTCGGACAGCATACTCCTTGGTCTTTTTAGCTATCAGTGAGGTGTCTCCTGAGCCCAGAGGAGAATTCGAGCAGAGGAGTCCTTTCCTGCCGCCATCACTCAAGATAAGCAGAGTTGGCCAGCTGAGCTCAACATTATGTCCCCTCATCTTGAAATAACTTTATAAAAATACTATTCAGAGGGGAATTTACTTGTCTTAAAATCAGGAACTGTGAACATCTCCAATACTAGTCCCTAAAGACCAACTATTGAAGTCATGATGACAAATACCAACAGAGCTTGAACAAAACAAAACCAGTATTACCTCATTTTACTACTACACAACTGACACACATAGAACATTTGTAATAATATATGTCACTACAATATTCATATTAAATACATTCTGTACATAACTTGTAATTTAAATTGATTGTGATTCCTGGTTCCCTTGTAGTTGAATCGGACACATATTCATTCATGCCAGTAATGAATACATATTGTTATTTGAAAGTTATCAGTGACTCCTTTAAGATATTCTCATAGAGTGTTATATGTATGTGAGTGTCACAGTGTTGTCAAGAGTAGTGGATTAAATTAAATTGTTTATCTGTCTGTTGTTGTGACTTACACTTCACCATACTCATACCCTAGACACATAACGTAGCATCACACTATTCCAGAATAATTCTGACTGAGATATATAGATATGTGGAAGCAAGTAAGGTTATCTATAATACACTACTCTTAATAGATATAGATACCTTCACAGCTGATCTCAGTCAGTACACTAAGTCCCCTATAAATATTTATAACATCCCACTTCATCAACACATTTGTCAGAGGTTTTAAGAACTTTCTGTTGATTTGATCCAAACTAATTTATTGGACTGAACAGTTTTTAACATTTTCCTGTATTTGCAGACGATAGCTTTTAGGCGATGTTCTGCCTCAACTGTTTTTGACCTGTTTTTCTGCTACATCTCTGGCCTCTGTTACCTGTTCTTCCAGTTCATTGAGTTCTTCTGTCCAGTACGGCTTATAATCTTTCCTCGCCCCTCTTGGTATTGATTCCAGGGCAGCTTTCAGAACTGCTTTGTTAAATCCGTCAAACTATTTCTCCAATTCTTTTGTTTTGGGTGTTTATGGGAACCACAGTTATTCATCAGTCAGTTGCTGAAGAACTTGTTCCAGTTGGCCTTTTTGTAGTTCCAGCGGGGTAATGGTTTATGGAGGTGGAGTGTATGTTCCATATTGATCATTAATTTGATCGGTTTGTGGTCACTGCCCCGCCCAACTTGGTTGAGCACAAAGGGTTCGATCTTATGGTTGATGTCTCCTGTTTGAGAAGGCAAGTCGGGTGTCCGACGGCTCGATTGCCCATCTTCTTGAGTAGAAGCTGGGTGTATCATGTGCTCTATTGATGAGTTTGTAGATTTGAGTCAATCTACCAGACCTCTACCTCAATGGCCACGGGTATCAGCCTTTGTGTAACCCCACTTTTCTGAATGGCTGTTGAAATCACCAACAACTAGGCAGTTGGTGCGCCTGATCTCCAGTGTGGCTAGTGAAAGAATCTTTATCTGGGGGGGCATATAGGTTGTATACTCTAACGGTCTGATCATCTATCGTGATATCAGCTCCTACTTAATTTCCGCCTGACCGTTTTGTAGCAACACGAAAGTTCTCTGCTAGGCAAGGAATTTTCTGATTAACATGAGTACTCCTCCCTTGTGTCCCTCTCTATCAAGCCGGAGGGTTTCATATCCTCTTACAGAAAATCTGTGGTTTGTATTTAGGTGTGATTCCTGTATGCAGGCTATATCAATTTGCTCATCATGTAGTTTTTTTGTGAGCGGTAGTTTCTTCCTTAGGACACCTTCTGCATTCCATTGGAGTATATTTAGTGTTCTTTCCTGGGTGTTTTGTCCAGTCTCATTTTCTCTAATATTCTGCGCCCTGGCTGCACGATGCAGAGATAAGTGACCACCAGTAGCCTTGGGTGGACCCCTTCGAGGCAGGGAGTCCGGCACTCTTCCCACCTGGCGGGACTCCTTGGGTCGAGCACTATCTCGTTGAGTCATATCTGTGTCTGTCATCTCATGGCGGTTTGCGTTGCACTATGTTGTGCGCCTTGCGGCCCAGTGCATCCGTCTTCAGCATGCTTTACATTTCAACATAATTTTGTTAGGGGGGGGGGGGGGGGGGAACTTTTGTTTTTATTAGGAACTACCTTTGCCGTTCGAGCAATAATAAACAAATAAAAAGATTTAATCAAAAAGTGATTGTCCATCTATACGGAATACCCAAATATTCTGATGTTGTGCGCCTTGCGGCCCAGTGCATCCGTTTTACGCATGCTTTACATTTCAAAATAATTTTGTTAGGGGGGGGGGGGGTAACTTTTGTTTTTATTCAGGGAAACACTTGTAATAATAAACAAATAAAAGATTTAATAAAAGATTTCAATAGATCTAAACGAATACCCAAATTATTCTGTGGAGTTTTATAAGACAAATAATTGTAAATTAGATTCTTGAGTACAACTGGACTTGTTTTAATATTTTGATTTTGTAACAGCAGATGGTTCATGGAAAAGTTAAATGACTTGCACTTGAAACACAATTTGAAGAATGAACACTTACTTGGTCTGTATCCAATCAATGACAACTATGTATTTTATATCAAATGCGTTTTTACGAAGAACCGGTACCTCGGCACAGAAAAAGCGCTCATCATCAATCTCTTGAACATACTTAATTACATAACATCGCGGACAACGACAAGAGCACTTACATATACGAGCCTACATACATATTATTCCAGAAATGAAACAGTAGTTACAGATAGGGGCAAGCTTAAACATGTTTCTGGTTGGAAGTACAAGAACTGTACTTCGTGTTTTTCGTAATTTGTACGATGGCCTCCAAATACCAAGAGATGTTTACACCCTCAGCTGTTAACTTCATTACTTCACAGATGTTCTGTTTTAACATAGAGAAGTTGATTTTCTCGACTTAAATAATTAAGATTGAGGTCAACATTATAAAACCCGTGACACCTTTCATTATAGTGACATGGCCTTAGATAAGCAGATTATCTTATTCGTTTAATTATTTTGACCTAATAAGATCTGTTGGAACTGGACTGAATTGTACCTCATTGTACAAACCTTATGGTTTTAACCCTAGAATGCTCCCCGGGTGACACGTCACCACAGACGACTCCATTTTGGTCTGTTACAAAGTCGTGCGTGGGCACAACGTTTCCCTCACCCAGCTGTACTCTAAAGATTAACCGTTCTACTCATCAGTCAGTGAGTGAGTGGAATTCGCTACGTTCCATGAGGTCTGTCACATGATGATGATGATATCAGTGTAATGTAGATGTCACATGATGATGATGATATCAGTGTAATGTAGATGTCACATGATGATGATCATATCAGTGTAATGTAGATGTCACATGATGATGATGATATCAGTGTAATGTAGATGTCACATGATGATGATGTTGTCAGTATAATACAGACGCCGAGCACATGTTGTAATGATGATGATGATGATATCAGTGTAATACAATTATCAAGCGTATATTATATTGATGATAATCACGCTGATGACGATGATGATTATGGTCAGTGTGTGTGTGTGTGTAAGCAAATGATAAAGTAAGAGGGGTTGTTTGCGTGAACAGTAAATTGCGTAGGCGTGTGTGTATGTTAAGTGCGAATGAAAAGTGGTCAGTCGGGTTTTACATGAGTTTGCCTCGTGCGAGACTGGGTAAAAACACGGGAGAATAGTTCAAGGTGCGAAGTGGTGGAGTTGTTGACTGAAAGGTAAACTGGAAGGTTGCTTGTAGATGGCTAGAGGTTATGGCTGAATCTTGTTATTTAATTCTGAGGGGAGAATTACGAATTATTATCTTGGATATTTGGATTTCATATAATGTTTGTGTTTCATGACATTTCCGTAATACAGTGTTCAGTTTGGGACTAAATTTCGGTGTTGATTGGTTTACTCAGGAAAGGATGTGTCAATTATGGTGTAAGAAGATAGTAAGCATCTTTGAGGATTAATTACTGCGACAGCATGCATCTCAACAGCATGTGTCATTTGGGGGCTCTTTGAGGGAAATTGTACCCGCCAGAAGAATCTAGCCAGCTGTGCCAAAAGTATTCAGTCATTTTACAATCCTGGGTTGCAAGTCAAGAAACATCTACTTATATTTCTGAGAGTTTCGCTCATGTATGTTGGCGTGTTCACACAACACTGAATTTCAAAGACAAGGCCGTGTTCAGCTTACTGTAGATTTAAATTACTGGTTTCACGCAACACGTAATATTCAAGACATTTGCATGTAAGAGCAAAATGGATTACCACTAGTGTTTGTTATCAACGCTTGAGTTTGTGTCGAACGGAGTAACTACACTCTGTTTCAAGAATTTGCTTGATTGACATTCATCAGCGCTTGAGTGGTGGCTACTTGCACAGCTGTACGCTGTTTTCGAGGACTTACATACAGTTATATATCCATTGTTATCGTCTTTTTGTAGTCCTTCCTGACGTACTTCTTGCCATAGTGTCAGGATTACCATCAGTGGTTGGACAACAGATTTTAACATTGAAAATCTAATCGCTTGCAGCATCTTGTGACCATAATCATTCTGAAGTAACGAAGATCTACGCTGCTTGCCGCATCTTGTGCAGTATCAGAGAACATTCCTACTTCAAGAACGTCTACGCTGCTTGTCGCATCTTTTGCAGTATCAAGTAACATTTATAAGGCATATTTTTCAAGACATCCTTACGGTAGAGTCTACGACGCTTACCGCATCCTGTGCAGTGGAACTGATTATTTGAAAACTAAGACATCATTACAGCAGGATGACTCGTCAGTACAGCTCACCGCCTCCTCCCTTGTGCATGAATACTTCTACACAGTGAAGTCTACACCACGTACTAAGCAAGGCACCATACAGTGACAGGCTGCTAAACAGATAAGTCATTTTTGTGCAATCATTGCTCTTCTTCGTGCATACCACACTGTTGGCATTCCTGTCTTTACCTCATCTGTTGATTGTTGTTATTGTGTGTGACATACGTGTTTGTTTAAATTATGTTTTAGATTCAATGTTTAGTCTTCTTTATAGAGGAACTAATGTTGAGTTAATCTATTAGGATTTTGTTAAAATTAATCCCTTAAGGGGCCACATCTGTGTTGGATCGGATGATATGGAGCGCCCTGAGTGATTTCTTTGAACATAATACACATTAGTTGTGTTGGTTTAGTTCGTAGAAAGCATTACAATCGTATAAAGATTCTTTCTTGTCCAGTTTACATGTTGTATTCTTCAGTTACTTTTCTTACTATCATTGTACATAAGTTCTTTTTTAGTCCCATTGTGGTTGGTTGTCTGTCAGGTTCGGTGTTGTAAATAAATCTATATTTTCTATTTATTTTTTTTCTTCTTTTCTGTACGGTATTATCCACCACCAGCCTGCTAGTTTTCGTTGTCCTTATTGTAGCGTCTGTTTTCTTCGTCTATCAACTGTATCATACTGTGTCATGAATATCGAATATTTTGCTGTATAGTTAGTAATTCGTATACATACTGCCGTTTGCAGAGCAGTTATTTTGTATAAATATAGATATTTTTTCTGGTTTGGGTAACCTCAGTATTAGTCGAAGGCAAGATGGCAAGTCTCAGAGACTTTATTGATATGGGAAAACAGTTGGACAAAACAGGCCTTGAACTGGAAACATGGGCAATGGAACAGTTCAAAGAGGCAGAGGCGGAAATAAAGCGAAAACAGGACGAGGAACGAAAAGGAAGATATGATGAAAGACTGTTAAAGAGAATGGGATTTGAGGCAAAAACTAAACAAAGGGAAGTTGAGTCGAAACAGAGAGAAGGTGAGGAAGCTACCAAACAAATGGAAATGGAAAAGGAAAAGGCCATTGCTTTAAAGAAATTAGAATTGGATGCTTCTTGTCATGAGTCCTCTGGTAGAGAGTCCTCGGGGAAGGAACCATTCCATGCATATAAATTAAAATTACGAAATTTTACGGACTCCTTCGACTTGATCGACGTGTACTTATAACGCTTTGAATGAAAGATAATATCACTAAAGATAAAGAAAGAACAATTGAGTTCCATGATATGCGACCTGCCCACTGGCCAGGCATTACAAACTTTTTTTAAATTACCTGTAAATGACCGGCTCAACTATAATGTTGTGAAACAAGCATTACTTCGCAAATACCATCTTACTTCACATGGTTATTCTATGCGTTTTAAGAACGAGAAACCCAGTAAAGATCAGGATTTTGGCGACTTTATTGCTAACATAAAACTAGCATTTACACGCTGGATAGATCTATCTGGGATCGATAAAGATTTCGAAGGCCTCAAAGATCTCATCTTGAGAGACAAAGTCATCTCGGCATGTAGTTCGGACTTAGTTGCGTTCTTTCAAGAACGTGACCCAAAGAATCTTGACACCATGTTAGAGCTAGGGAGGCAGTATATGACTGCCCGTCCTGGGAGGTCAGTACATAAGGAGGTGGAACCTGAGAATTTTCCAGTAAGTTCTGCAAGGGAAGTAAACAATGCATCATATCGTAGACCGCGATTTGGTAATGTGAACAGACAATACGACAGGAGGTCGAGATTTGATAGGACATTTAACCACGATTCCAAACCGCGTTATTCCCCGCCCAAGCGTTTTCTTCAGCGTAGTTCAGATAGCTCTAAATGGGGGTGTCGTAGCTGCGGTTCCTGGCGCGACGCATCCAAATTTTGTGACAAATCAGGTCCAAGCCCTACTAACACACCACCATCCAGCCCAAAGGGAAGTCCAAGGAATAGCTACCGTCGTGAAGCTCACTGTTACCTGTGTAATGCAACGGATCATTTCCAAAAAGAATGTCCGACCAGGAAGACAGAGCATGCAAACGCTACATCGGTATTGGAAACATTTAACAGTGAAGATTGTCTAGGTTGTACGCCTTTATTCGAACCTAACGGTAAGCCGATACTGATCTGTGGTCACACTTTGCCTGTATTGTCATCGATTGAGGAAGGTGGCACTTTGACTTTACACCAAGGTTTGGTAGCCGGTAAATTAGTAAGTGTGCTACGAGACACTGTATGTACGACGTTTGGAGTGAGACGTTCATGCATTGACGAGTCGTGTCTCGTCGGAAAAACTGCCAGATGCGTTACCTTTGGCAGAGTAGAGTACTACCCCCTAGCGGTGATCGAAATAGATACCCCTTTCATAGCAAGTAAAGTTAGCGCATGCGTCCTCGACTCGCCCGTCTCAGATTTAATTATAGGCAATTTACCGAAAGTGCAGAACTGCACACAGCAGGATATAGATGACTGGAATCAACAACACTCACTTGTAGCAAACGCAGCTACTACTAGGGCCCAGAAAAAGGCTGAGGATCAACAGGTGGATAAGGATCCGGTACTGTTACTTAATAATAATGCTGCTAAACCAAACGAAGGTCCCGAGGATCGTTGTACACCGTTTATAGAACAGCAACATGCTGACTTATCTCTTCGACCTTTGTTCGATTTTGCTGAGAAGGCTGATATTAAACACACTAAATCAGCGAGATATTGATTTCAATTAAAGAATGAAATACTAACCAGATGGTTTGCCAAAAATCATTCTCTAATGCGGCAAATTGTCTTGCCCTGTTCACTTAGAACTGTGGTGATTAAAACCGCACATGACTGCCCGTTCGCCTGACACATGGGAATAGCTAGAACCAAATATAGAGTATTATCACAGTTCTATTGGCCAGGTTATAATAAAGACATTCGGGCATATTGTCGTTCGTGCGTGGTGTGCCAAAGTACTTTTCCCAAAGGCAGTTTCCCAAAAGCACCGTTGCAGGTTACGGACATATCTAGTAGACCATTTAATAAACTGGCATTAGACATTGTAGGTCCCCTTCCCATAATGTCTGACAGAGGACATCGGTACATTCTTACTGTAGTAGATCTTTGCTCTAGATGGCCCGAGGCTGTCCCTATGAAAGTAATTACTTCCGCGGCCGTAATAGAATCTCTCCAAATGATATTCAGTAGGTTCGGGTTTTCAGATGAAATATTATCCGATAGAGGAACACAGTTTACATCAGACGTGATGAAAGAGGTATGCAAAATGCTAAATATTAAACAGTCATTCACAACTCCTTATCATCCACAAACTAATGGCATTTGCGAATGGTTCAATGGATTGTTGAAACGTATGTTAGGAAAGGTGACGAAAGAGGTACCCACAGAGTGGGACATATACTTACCAGCCGCGCTTTTTGCTTATAGAGAAGCACCGCAGGAAAGTACGGGGTTCTCGCCATTCGAACTTATATATGGAGCTAATCCTCGTGGCCCCATGAGTCTGTTGAAGGATGTCACATGATGATGATGATTTCAGTGTAATGTAGATGTCACATGATGATGATGATATCAGTGTAATGTAGATGTCACATCATGATGATGTTGTCAGTATAATACAGACATCGAGCATATATTGTAATGACGATGACGACATCACTGTAATACAATTATCAAGCGTATATTGCATTGAGGATGATGATGATTATGCTGATGATGATGATTATGGTCAGTGTGTGTGTATGTAAGCAAATGATAAAGTAAGAGAGGTTGTTTGCGTGAACAGTAAATGGCGTAGGCCTGTGTGTATGTTAAGTGCGAATGAAAGTGGTCAGTCGGGTTTTACGTGAGTTTGCCTCGTGCGTGATTGTGGGTCAAAACACGGGAGAACAGTGCAGTGGGCGAGGTAGTTAGTTGTTGACAAAAAGGGTTAACTGGAAGGTTGCTTGTAGAGCGGAAAAGGATGGCTAGATATTATGGCTGAATCTTGTTTAATTCTGAAGAAAGAATTACGAATTATTACCTTGGATATTTGGATTTCATATTATGTTTGTATTTCATGATATTTCCGTAATACAGTGTTCAGTTTGGGACTAAATTTCCGTGTTGATTGGTTTACTCAGGAATGGATGTGTCAATTATGGTGTAAGAAGATAGTAAGCATCTTTAAGGATTAATTACTGCGACAGAATGCATCCCCACAGCATGTGTCAAGGTCATTGGGTTGACCAGGCACACCATTGAGCACTACTGTGTGTTAATGTATTTTCCGCAACACTGCTATTCCTGTGACTATTTGGATGAAGATTTAGCTGCTGAAGCTGAGCAACGTCTCGAACCAACCGATGAGAAACAATCTAGATGTCAGATCTGTCCACGAGCCAGGAATAGATAAACCAAAGTCTGGTGTTCAGTATGTGACAATTTCGTGTGTGCGGATCACAGGAAAGAGATTTGTGATGGATATGCTAGAAAGACACCCGTGTGTTACCGGGGCCCGAAAGGGGAGCAAAGAATAGTAACACTGTTTCTTTCCATGCATGTCGTAGAAAGCGACTAAGGAGGGTTGGGCATGGGGCTGGTAACCCCATCCTGTAAAAAAATTTAAACCACAAAAAACTTCAACAAACATGGACAAGTCAATTAAGGAAAATAAAACACAGCCATCCAAGACAAGAGAAGGTCCTCTCGCAGGGAAGCGTATGATGCAAAAAAGAGAAAGCGGAAAGGAGTCTGTGTTACTGACTAACCTTCTTTCTTCTAGGAGAACGTCCAGATTTGGCACCTGGAATGTTCGGTCATTAAACGAACAAGGGAAAGTGGCACAAGTAGCAGCAGAAATGAGGGAATATAAAATCGAGATTCTGGGACTGTGTGAAACAAAGTAGAAGGGGGTAGACAAGAAGAAACTCATCACAGGTGAATTGGTGCTGTCCTCAGGACATGAAGACGAAAGTTCACACCACAGTGAAGGGGTAGCTCTTATGTTATCTAAAGAAGCACAGAAAGCACTCATTGAATGGGAAGCTGTTGGACCCAGAATAATAACAGCTACTTTTAAAACAGCTAAAGAAGCATTTTATACTAGACTACAGGAAATTATGGGAAAAGTAAAAAGAAGAGACATCACAATTTTGATGGATGACATTAATGCAAAAACAGGTACTGTGAACACCGGCTTCGAAGAAGTCATGGGAAAACATGGGCTAGGAATAATGAATGAAAATGGGGAACTATTCTCAAACTTCTGTGTTTCAAATCAACTGGCTATAGGAGGAATGTTTCCACATAAGAGAATACACAAGGCAACATAAATATCACCAGACCATATAACAGAAAATCAGATTGATCATATATGCATAAACAAGAAGTTTAGATCATCATTGCAGGACGTAAAGTTATGTATATAGAGGAGCAGATGTGGCATCAGATCACCACCTTCTGATAGTCAAAGTAAAAATGAAACTCGAGAGATATGCAACAATGCAAAATTATAGACAACAACTTAATGTAGGACATCTAAGAAATCAAGAAACAAGAGACAAATTTGCGGTCACAATATCCAATAAATTCCAAGTGCTTAACAGCTGGAAGATGTAAAGAATACAGAAGACTGTTGGCAGCAAATCAAAACTGTATGGAATGAGACACGTGAAGAAATACTGTGGAAAAGAGAACGACAACACAAAGTGTGGATAACAACAGAAACCATCAATAAGATAAAAGACAGAAAAAAACAAGAAAGCAGATTTAAACACAAGCAAAACCAGAAGTTCCAAAGAAAAGACTCAAGAAGTGTACACAGAAGCAAACAAAGAAAGAAAAAAGAAGTATCAAAAGAGACAAGAGGAAGTATATTGAGGAGTTGGCAAGAGAGGCAGAAGATGCTGCAGCCAAAATAAATATGAGAGAACTGTATAGCAGCACAAAGAAGCTAACAGGGAAATACAAGCAAACAAGTTGCCTCATAAAAGACAAGAATGGAAAACTGCTCAGCAATATACAAGAGCAAATGAAGAGGTGGACAGAATATTTTGAGGACCTTTTCAATAGACCAGCTCCACAAAACCCCCCTGACATCCAGCCAGCAGAAAAAGAGCTACAAATTAACGGTGAAAGACCAACGAAGGAAGAAATAAAGAAAACCATAAAGCTTCTAAGAGATGGAAAAGCGTCCGGACCTGATAGCATTCCAGCAGAAGCCATCAAAGCAGATATCGACAGAGATGTTATATAAATTACTTGGTAAAGTCTGGGAAAAGGAAGAGATACCAGCAGAATGGAAGGACGGATGTTTTGGTTAAGTTACCTAAGAAGGGGAATTTACAAGAATGCACAAATTATAAAGGAATAATGTTACTATCAGTGCCAGGAAAGGTATTAAACAGGATTATCCTCGATAGGTTAAAAGAGTCGATAGACAAGAAACTAAGAGACGAACAAGCAGGTTTTCGACAAAACAGATCCTGTACAGACCAGATAGCCACTTTGAGAATAATAGTTGAACAAAGTCTGGAGTGGAATTCACCACTATACATCGGATTTGTGGACTAGGAAAAAGAATTTGGACAGAGAATCACTTTGGAAATTGATGAGGCATTATGGAGTTCTCCTGAATATCATTAATTTAATAATGAAAACATATGAAGACATGACATGCAGAGTTCTTCATGAAGGACAGCTTACAGAACCGTTTGGTATAAGAACAGGAGTGCGACATGGATGCCTCTTGTCTCATTACTTTTCTTACTAGCAATAGACTGGGTTATGAGAACATCGACAACACACAACAGAAATGGAATCCAATGGACTCTGACTAAGCAGTTGGATGATCTGGATTTTGCTGATGACTTGGCTCTTCTGTCCCATAACCGTAATCAGATGTAGGACAAATTGAAAACACTCGATGAGAGGTCACAGCAATTGGGTCTGAAAATACACAGGGAAAAGGCAAAGATAATGAGAATAAATGCAGGTAATGATAACAGGGTTGAACTTGAAGAAGCACCAATACAAGATGTAGAATCATACACATATCTTGGCAGCAATATAGACAAAGTTGGAGGGACAGACAGTGATATCAAAATAAGAATACAAAAAGCAAGAGGAGCTTTCATTGCATTGGGAAATATATGGAGATCAAGAGAAATCGTATCCAACACGAAAATAAGAATCTTCAACTCAAATATGAAGTCAGTCCTATTGTATTGGCTCTGAGACATGGAGAACAACAAAGACAACAACCAAAAAGCTACAGACTTTCATAAATGGGTGCTTGCGTAGAATAGAAGGATTAAAATGGTATGATAATGTTACCAACGTGGAACTGATGACAAGTACTAGACAAGTGCCAGTGGAACAAGAGATGAGAAGACGACGATGGCGATGGCGATGGATAGGACATTCGCTGAGGAAACCTGTTGATAGCATTACAAGGAAGTCCTTGTTCTGGAATCCCCAGGGCAAGAGAGGCAGAGGTAGACCAAGAAGCACATGGAGAAGGGAGCTGGAAACAGAGGTGAAAATGATGAGGAGAACATGGACAGAACTTGAGATGATGGCACGTGACAGGAGGACTTGGCATGTGTTTGTTGAAGGCATATGCTCCTTTGGGAGTGGAGGGTTTTGAATAAATTTATTATATGTTTTTGTCTTTTTTACAGATTCATAGTTGATTTAGTTAATTTAGAGAGAAGAGCACACAGATGAGTCAGCATCCGTAATATATTTATATTTACATCTATATAGCCAAATAATAATAAGAATTTAACATAATAAGATTTTGCATATTGAAATTCCAGCAATGACATAGTTTTACGGGGCACTTTCCGGGAATTTCCGTAGTAATCTGCCCGTGTCGCTACAGAAACCTCCCCTCCCCCAATCAAAATAGAGGTATGTCTGTTTCATTTCAAACAGACCATTTTCAAGAATTTGATCCTCCGTCCGTATAAACCTCCTGTTTCCTTTCTTCATCTTTACTGCTGGTATCTTTACCCAGTGATTTGTATGAGTCTTGATGCACCACGAAGTGTGGTCTTTAACCTGTATATTGTGTCCATGTTTGTTGGTACAGCCCAATGTTCCAATACTTGTATCTGTAACCTGTATATTGTGTCCATGTTTGTTGGTAAAGCCCAATGTTCCAATAGTTGTGTCTGTAACCTGTATATTGTGTCCATGTTTGTTTGTACAGCCCAATGTTCCAATACTTGTGTCTGTAACCTGTATATTGTGTCCATGTTTGTTGGTACAGCCCAATGTTCCAATACTTGTGTCTGTAACCTGTATATTGTGTCCATGTTTTTTGGTACAGCCCAATGTTCCAATATTGTGTCTGCATGTTTCCTGAGCCACTTCTTGGCCCTTAGATTTTGGCTTTGGGTAACGTGTTTATTTTTGCCATGCACCAAATATGAAAAGCTGACAGTTGCGGGATGTCATCTAACTGGCTGGGGCTGCCAAGCTTAAAGCAGGCTGTGATTGTCGACTGAGATCCTAAAATCTATTCCACGGAAGTAACCCTTGGTGCTATGCCCTACGCCAGTCGTGAGAGAAGTTTAGACCAGATAACTGCTACTTCACGTGTTATGCCGACACCTGGGGATGAAGCTGAAGTGTCTGTTCCTCGGCATAAGCTTGGGCTCGGTTATATGGAGATCAGGCTGTTTCCCATCAGCGTGTTTTCCCTTTCAATGTAGGTGGTAGCTCGCCGATACACTGCGGTATCAAGAGTTGCCAGATTAGCGTTGAATTAACACTCGGCGTCCTTAGGAACTCTGGCGTCGGATTTGTGATCATGATGCATCCCTGAAATGTTTCCGATAAGGAGAAATGTAGATAGGAGTGTAGTAAAGCTTTTATCACATGGGAGTCTTCACAAGATATTCAGATAAGCGAAAACAATGCTGGCTGTTGCTGAGCACGTTAATTCTGTAATCTGCCGACAACTTTTGTGAAGGATTAAAGCACTTATTAATTTCAGCTCGTTTAAGCCCCCACCGCTAATTTACTCAGTGAAATTCTATTATTTTAGCATAGCTCTGTTTAGAGTGTGTGTGTGGTAATTTGTTACTTACTTACATACTTAGTCGTTCCCCTTCTACCATGAGGTGTAGAGGTTTGGAAGAGAGAGCGCCAGACTATCCTATCGGCTGTCTTCCTCCTGGCCTGGTTCCATTCTAGTCCTCGGTCCTTCAAAGATTGTCTAATGTTGTCCTCCCAGCGGACTCTGAGTCCTCCTGGGGATCTGGATCCCTGGCTCTTTGTTTCCCATGCTTGTCGTGGTAGCCGATCTTCTCCCATTCTGCAGACATGGCCAAACCATCTTAGTTGGGACTGTTCTACTTGGGTCTGCTGGGGGTGGGACTTTAGGCCTTGACGTATCGTTTGGTTGCGGACCATGTCTTTTCCTGTTACTTCAACCACCTTCCTCGGATACCTCATTTCTGAGGTTTGGATCTGGCTTTTGTTGGTTGTAGTCATTGCCCATGACTCACATCCATATGTCAAGACTGGGACATAGGTGGAGCGGTATACATCCATCTTCGTTTTCTTACCAACCTCTCTCTTGCTGAGGAATCCTCGATTTATGGCCTAAAAAAGTCTCCCAGCTGCTGCTTTTCGAGTGGCCAACTCATTCTTGATGCCTCCTTTTCGGTCTATAATAGCTCCGAGATATTTAAAGTGGTCGACCTGCTCAAGGACCTGTTCTCCCAGCTTAATCTGATGTCTTCTTTCTTCTCATGATATCACCATGGATTTTGTTTTAGAGCTACTTATGACCATCCCTCTCTTCTCCAGCTCTTCCTTCCAGACTTGCAGGTTGGATTGGAGATGTGCCTCTGATTTAGCAATCAGGGCAACATCATCAGCAAATGCCAGCTCTGAAATACATACCTGTCTCATCTTCCAGTACCCCACTGAATACTTTCTTGTTCTCTCCTTACATACCTTGATAACATCGTCCATGAGGAGTATGAAAAGATAAGGTGACAGGATATCACCTTGTCTTACACCAGTGGTGGTCCTGAACTCTTCTGACTTATGGTTTGCTGTCCTCACATAATTTCTGCAAGACTTGTAGAAGCTCTGTATAGCATGAATCAGAGGTGCTGGAATGTTCTTCCTTGCCAAACAGTCCCAAAGTTTGCTCCAGGGGGACCCTGTCAAACGCCTTTTCCAGATCTATGAAACAAAGATGGATCTCACTCTTATACTCAAGGGCCTTTTCACTCAGCTGTCTGAGTGTGAAGATTAGGTCTTGAGTACTTCGGTTTGCTCGGAATCCGCACTGGACCTCATCCAATTGTGGCTCAGCTAGGCGTCGGAGTCTCTGCTCTAGGATTCTAGAGTAGATTTTTACCAGGGACACTGAGAAGGGATATGCCTCTATGGTTTCCACATTGTCGATTGTCACCCTTTTTGAAAATTGGTGTTATGATGGCAATCTCCCAGTCCTTTGGTATGGTCTTGTTGCACCACGCTGCCTGTAGGACCCTTAAGAGTAATAGGTCGCCTGATGCTCCCATGTACTTAACCATTTCTGGTGTTATACCATCATGCCCTGCTGCTTTGCCCATCTTGATTTTCTCCAGTGCTGCCTTCAGTTCTTCCATCTTTATGTCATCTTCATCACCATTTGTTTCCTCTTCTGTGCTAGTGGTTATCATTTCTGATGCTTGACCTTGCTCACCATCAAGGAGTTCTGAGAAATATTCTTTCCATCTTTCCATTACTTCCTTCGGGGCAGTAAGCAATTTGCCTTGCTTGTCCTTTATAAATTTGAGAGGGCATTGTTTTTTCCTTCCTCATGTTCTTTAGGGTCTTATAGAACAATTTCTGGTTTTCTTGCGCATCTTTTTCTAGCTTTTCTCCAAATTCTTCCCAGGACTTCTGTTTTGCTGCTAGCACCTTGTTCTTTGCTTCTGTTCTGAGTATCACATATTCTCTATATTTCTCTATTTGTCCTGCTGTTTTTTTAGCTCCTAAGTATTGTTTCCATGCCATTTTCTTCTCTCTTATTTTCTCTTTGACTTCCTCTGTCCATCAAGGTGTCCTCTTTCTCTTGTTCCCAAGTCGGACTTCACCACATGCTTCTGCAGCAGCTGTCTTTATGATGTCCTTGAATTTAAGCCACATGGTTTCCAAGTCATCAGATTGTTCTGTGATTCTCACCGCTGTAGCAATAAGAACCTGATATCTGGTCTTAATTTCTGGCTCTCTCAGCTTGTAGGTCTTAATGCTCATTTATTCCGTTCGTTTACTTGGTTTCTTGCGTGATGCTGGGCAGTTCCTAGGCTGAGCAACTCTTTCAGTTGTTCTTTTGATTGTAAGCAGGTAGTAATCACTTCCAATCTCTGGCTCCTTCCAGACTCTAGCATCCTGGACATATTTGAATGAGTTCCTCCTAACAATGGCATAGTCGATCACTGACTTCTCATTCTTTGTTGGTTCCCACTTAGTGTATGCATGTATGCGCTTATGAGGGAACTTTGTGCTGGTAATGATCAGATTCTGCTCACTGCAGAATCTAAGGAGTCGCTTTCCATTGTCATTGAGAGTATCTTCTCCATATCTTCCGATAACTCCACCCCATCTAGTATGGTAATTTCCAACTCTGGCATTGAAATCTCCGAGCATGATAATTTCATCTAGGCAGTCATCCACTGTCCTTTGACGCAGCACAAAGAATTCCTCCTTGACCTCTGCTCTCTCATCCTCATTTGGCCCATACACTATGACCAGGATGACTATGGTTTCTCCTTCTTTTAGTTTTACAACCATAATGCGCTCCGAGACAAAGTTCCATCCCTTGATACTATCTTTCTGGTTTTTGGCCACAATGCTACCCACGCCCCCTTTAGCTCTTTCAGATGTGGGTACATCACTGTATAGAAGCGTGTTGCCATCGAGATATATGACTGCTTTTACCTTTTTCTTTGTTTCCGTAATAGCAAGGATTTTTAGTTTTGCTTTCCTCATCTCTTCCACCAGCTCCTCTTCTTTGCCATTTATACTTCTTGTGTTCCAAGTTCCATAAGTCGTAGTCCGTAGTCCATTCCAGTTTGTAGCCTTTGGAATCAGTACGGTTTTCTCTCTTATATTACTCGTAATCATAGTTTAAGGCATTACAAATAACAAAATTTAATTATCACTTTAGGTTTTAACAGTTGCAAAATAATTTGAATAGTTATGAATCGAGAAAAGTTATCTTCACAGTCTTTAGGGAATGTGGGATGTTACAAGAAGCTCACGTGGCAGCATAAATTTGAACTTAGCTGAGAATGACGGTTCTGCTCCTTCTTATGTGTTGGTTCTTTTCACTCTGCTCGCGCTCGTCTCTAGTCAAGGTTGTCGGGGATAGCTCGTTTCCCAGAAACGTCAATGAGAGTCTACCACATGCGTGCTTTGCCTTAAATCTTAGACCACGGTTCCATTCCAGAGATAGTATTTTCTGCTGGTACCACCAATAACTATGGTAAAGAATAGAACGTAACGCTCTACTGAGTATGACGTTTTCTACCCCATAGTTTTGGGTTCCTATCTTCCTGTGATAGAGTGGGCGAGAGATAATGATGCTGTTGTGATATGTGATCACTTTCGTGCACACTCGCACCCAACCTGAGCAACAATAAAACTCTTGATTCTAAGGCAGGAGCTGTATTTATTCTCAAACCCATTCAGTGACAAAGAGCACATAAAGCAAACACTAAACAAACAAAACAAAACAAACAAAACACCCAGCCAGTTCTTAAGTGCTAATCCTGTGCAAACTTCAGCTTACTCTCGGTGTCTCACATCTTGCCTCTACTGCGAATCTCACCAAACTGACCGCTTCTCCTGCGTCTGACTTTTCACACGCCAGCGATGAAGGCTCGCGCAGTCACGTGGGCTGGGGCTTTATTGTGACCCTCGCGCAGTCACGTGGGCTGGCGTACTCGTTGGAGCGCGCACATTGAAAACATTTGGGCGTTAAAAACATAAATATGACATGAACTTGAGGGGGCCTCTGGGGTGTTTTTATGGCCCCCATCACATTCCCAAAACACCATCCAAATTACTCAAACTATACACTCGATGAGAATTAAATTTAATCCCTCGGGATAAAACTTCCTTTACATTTAAATAGAATAGCTTCGGCTTTACATGACATTAAATGAAAAGGGTAATAGTACAGATAGGGTCTGTTTACATATACATCTCCACTTATTGAAAAGTGTTCAAAATATAAATTGAATATGTTTTCATATATGTTTTACACTGATTGAAAAGTGTAAAACTTCCATTACTTTAAACTGAATATTTTCACATAGACATTTACACTGGTTTAAGCATGAAAACTTACATAAATTTTAAAATGACTATGTTTATAGTGACATTTACACTGCTTTGAAAATGTAAGTCTTATACTTAGAATGTACATCACTTCTTTCATCTTTCTCTCCCTGCTCCATAGGGAACCTAGAACTACCTTATGCTTTTAGTTCTCTTTACGAAACTATCAATAAAGCAATCACCAGCCCATGCAGTGGTGGTTCATGAATATAATTCTAGATACCGAGGTTGCCAGCCTCAAATGACTTTGACATCCAATAGCAATTTTCACACATTAAAATTCCATGGTTATATATATATATATATATATATATATATATATATATATATATATATATATATATATATATATATATATATATATATATATATATATATATATATATATATATACAGTACTTTGCAAAAAAAATGGCAGTCATATTGCTCAGCTAAATATGCTAAAATCTAATTAAATATGCATGTTCTGCCCCAAATTTACACCCCACTTAAGTGAGCAAACATTACCAAAAGAAAAAACAAAAATTAGCGTAAAGTCCCCTGATAATAGAGCAGACGACAATTTCTAATGCTAGTGGCAGAAAATGGATACAAAGTCAAAGTGTATGTTAATTTCACAGCTTTGGAATGAAGGAAATCAAACATGTTCCAACATTTCTAAAACCTTGAACATTCCTGAGCGGACTGTCTACAGAGTTGTGAGTAAATTAAAAGCAGGTAATGGAATCGAGCGAAAAGAAGGTAGTGGGGGGTCAAGAATTTTGGACACAAAGGACCATCGGCGTCTCGCCTAAATCGTTCGGGCTGGGCCAATGAAGAGTGTAGAAAACATACGGCAGCGCATGATCGAGTTGGGAAACCCAGAGGTATCTAATGCTACTGTCAACCGGGAGCTACACGGGATGAATTACACAAAAAAGCGGGTAATTTCGTCACCATTTCTCACAGAGACTCACAAACAGATGCACTTGAACTGGTGCCACGAACACCAAAATTGGTCATGGGACAATGTGATTTTTTCAGATGAATGTTCTGTTTGGTCTTATCCTGCTCAAATAAATATTTGGATGAAGGACTCTGTAACGCCTGTGTACCAGCGACCGAAACATACCCAGAAATTCCATCTTTGGGGAGGGGTGGCAGCAAGAGGTGCTACCCCACTGTGTGTTTTCACAGGAATCCTCACGAAAGGTACATCGACATACTAGAGGGACACCTTCTGCCATTTATGCAGGTCATGTACCCCGATGGGTGATAATTTCAACATGACAATGACCCAAAGCATACAGCTCATACCACCAAAGCATGGTTGCAAGAGAAGAATGTGATAGTGTTGAAGTGGGCCCAGCAAACAACAGTCCCGACCTAAACCCAATTTAAAACGTTTGGACACTACTCAAGAATCATTTAAAAATGAGTGGACTCAGAGACGTTGAACAATTGAAGAAGGTAGCTGAAAAATACTGGGACAGTCTGACTCACAATTACTACAAACACTTGCGGGAAGTATGCCTCGCCGCATCCAGGCTTGCCTTGCTGGAGAAGGCAACATTATATTGTACCGAAACCACTGTTAATAGATAGGGGAGATTACCAATCTTCCTCTGGACATACAGTTTTTATTTTTATTTGCTTCTATGAGTGTGCTGCGTTTCGAAAATATGACTGCCATTTTTTTTGCAAAGTACTGTATATATATATATATATATACATACATACTGAAGCACATTAAAAACGCACCACCTGTATAATCCAGGAACAGAGTGTGAAATGTAAATATAAGTGTTTACAAGTTTACATATTTGGAATCTTTATTCATTTTCCTATCAATCCATGCTGGTCATTAATTTGTACATTTGATTGTTATGAAATTAACTGCATTCTGTGCAGGCAAGGGAGAAAAGCAAAAATACAAAAAAATGTACGTGCGTTATCCTGCTGGAGAAGCTGCAAGTCTGGATAAATTGTGAACGCAGGAGCAACCAGTGAATCCAGAACCTCATCTCGATATGTCACAGCATTAACATTTCCACGGAAGACGTGAAGAGGCAAGCGATGGTGAAAACTGAATCATCCCCAAATGTGAATACTGCCACCTCCAAATCGGTTGACACAGCAATCTGCAAAGCGCTCTCCACAGCGTCGCCAAATCCGCATACGTCCATCAGCAAAGGATATATTGAATCTGCTCTCGTCTGTGAATAGGACAGCATTCCACTGCAGTCTAGTCCATCTGACATGTTGCTCTGCCCATTGCAGGCGCTGCCTACGATGTCTGTGAGTCAAGTTTGGCCCAACATAAGGTCGTCTTGCAGTAAGGCCTGTATCTCTGAGTCGTCGCATGACTGTCATTCAAGAGACTTGCCCATGTCTACCCACTATTGCTCTTGCTGTTTGACTTGCCGGGAGAGTACGATTCCTTAGGTAACTCAGCACAATATGACGATCTTGCGCAGGGGTAGTAACTCGTGGTTGGCCACTCCGAAGTCTATCCCGGGCACTGCCAGTGGTTCCGTAACGTTCATTGAGATGTACAATAGTGCTGTGGTGGCAATTCATCCTTCTGGCAATGGCCCGCGAGCTCATTCCGGTCTCCAACATACCAATGGCTCGTTGGCGGTCGTTTTCAGATAGTCGTGGCATTTCAAGCACATGTACTGGGTGTTTTGTCTCAACGGCCTTTTTATACCGAGTATACTGCCACAACGCGTACACATTTTCAGGGTCATAGCTGTTGGAAATCGTGTTGCACGTGTAACTTTCATCGTTTTCATGTAGTCTGTACACAAACCCGTGGGTTGAATCATGCACTTTCCATTCCAGCAGCCATTCGATCTCTATCTCTTGGCAAACACGGGGAAAATCCATTCCCACACTTTTATTTTCCAGCTTCTCGGCATCAGTATATATAATAGTGGTGCGTTTTTAATGTGCTTCCGTATATATATATATATATATATATATTAGTTCACACGTCAGTAATGAAACATAGAATGAAAAATACACTACTTACGTCAATGTTGGGTACAGACTTGTTGCTCAGATGAATAGAAGAGACGAGTCGGTTTCTTACACGCGTCTGAGGTGTCTTTTATTTGACAATAGATTCCCTCTCTGACTCCGTGTGTTTCTGCAGTTTCCTAGTCCGGTGTTCCTTATTAAAATGTAGAGATTTCCTGTGCTTTGTAATGCTTATTTGGTTCTCCAATAAAAGGTCCGGTTAAGAACATGAATTTTGAATCTAGTCTTAACTCTGGCGAGGTCTTGTGTTGTCTTGGCGAGCGTGAAATTCACAGTAAAACAAAACCCCGAAATGGTCAGACTTTATTCCTATCTTCCAACGCATTGTTATTATGAATCTAATCAGAAAGATCCAATCATTTCAAATCCTGCAGATTGGGTATGACATTTTCAAACTTGTCCCACGTGAAATAAGGTGCGTGCCAGCAGAGGTCACTTCTTCTTCTTCTTTGATCCATAACCGCCAACCGTCAAAGCAGTCAGCGGCCATCACGCCTGGTGGCGTCTTGTAGAGCAGCAACAAATTGATTCCACTTTGCTCGGTCGGCGGCCATCCGTCGTAAAGTGCCCCAACTGTGGTTCATTCTTTGCATCTCAGCTTCCACAGTTATCCGCCAAGTTGTTTTTGGTCGGCCTCTCTTTCGCTTTCCCTCGGGCGTCCATAGCATAGCTGTTCTTGTGATGGTATCAGGGTCCCTTCTGAGGACGTGGCCAACCCAACTTCAGCGTCTGCCAGCTATGATGGTGTGCATGTCCTCCTGGTTACTCCGAATAAGTAGTTCTTGGTTGCTGATGGTGTTTGGCCAAAAGATTCGGAGAATTTTCCTTAGGCAGATTGTGTGGAAGGAGGACAGTTTCGACATTTCCTTCTCTGTTACTCTCCAACATTCCGCACCATAGAGAAGCACAGAAAGTACACAGCTCTCATACAGTCTTAATTTGGTGTTTGTGATGTACTGGGAAGACTTCCAAATGTTGTTGAGAACAGCAAAGGCTGTTCTCGCTTTATTCATTCTGTTGTTAATGTCCTTACTTGTTCCGCCGTCAGGTGTTACTACGCATCCTTAGTAAGTCAATGTGTCTGTCTGTTCTAACTTCTGGTTCCTTACTGTTATTGGCTCAGGATTGCCCACATTTAGTGTCATGACCTCTGTCTTCTTCAAATTGATGTTCAGGCCAACCTGCTGGCCATACTTATTCAGTCTATCGGTTTTGTCTTGAATGTGTTGAAGTGAATGCGCGAGTAGTGCAATGTCATTTGCATATTCCAGGTCTTCCAGTGTAGAAAACGTTGTCCATCTAATTCCTCTTGGACTGCCCTCTGTTGTCTGGCACATCACACAATCTATTACTGTCAAAAATAATGTTGTTGATAAGGGGCATCCCTGTCGTACTCCTGTTTTCACTTCGAAAGTTACATTACTCGATCCAACACTGCACGTGAAATTTGAATAGAGGCTTTTTATGATGGAAACAATGCGGCTGGGAATTCCATAAGCCCTCAGAATTTTCCATAGGCTGTCCCTGTGTATGCTGCCGAAAGCCTTTTAAAAATCAACGAAGTTAATGTACAGCTGTCTCTGCCATTCTGAGGACTGCTCTATAATGTTCCTAAGGGTAAATATATGATCTGCACATCTTCTGTTATTTCTGAAGCCCGCTTGCTCTTTCCTCAGTTTATGGTCAACTGCTGTTGAAATTCTCTGGATGATTATACTGCCTAGTATTTTGCTGGGAACTGATAGGAGGGTAATTCCTCTCCAGTTGTTGCAGTCTGCAAGGTCGCCCTTCTTGGGCAATTTGACAATTATTCCTTTACTCCACTCTGTTGGTGTTGTCTCAGTTTCCCAGATTTGTGCAAAAAGTGGTTCTAATAGTTCTGCTGCTAGTTCAGGGTCTGTCTTGAATAGCTCAGCATTTGGATTGTCTTGACCAGGCGCTTTTATATTTTCTAGCCCTTTGATGGCTGTGATGATTTCTTCTTTTCGTGGAATGTCTGTATTTACATCTAAGTCACTTTCAGCCTCAGGAACATTCAGCTGAGTCTCTGGTGGTTCTTTATTTAGTGTTTCTCTGAAGTGCTCTGCCCATCTTATTTCCTGCCCCTGTGCTGTGGTGATGAGATTTCCTTGCTTGTCTCTTACTAACGTTATGTTATTTGCACCTCGTTTTCAACTGATAGTTTTAGTTATTTTATAGACTGTGCTTTGTTCATTTCTCAGTGCTGCCTCTTCTGCCTGTCTTGCAAGGTCATCCAGAAATGTCCTTTTGTTAGCACGGGTTTGACGTTTTACTTCCTTGTCCAGCTGACTGTACTGTTCACAATATATTGCCTTTAACCTGGGAGACTTAGCTTCTGTTTTCTTTCTTTTCATTTCCCTTCTCTTCGCTATGGTACTTAGTGTTTCTGGTGTTATCCAGTCTTGGCTCTTTCTTTCCTGGAATCCCAAGCAAGACTTGCTGCTTTCTTTGTATATTGTTGAGATGGTGTTGAATTTCTGGTCGACATCGTCGGTCTCTGTTCTTTCCTTGCTTTTGGTAATCAGATATCGTCTCTTTACGTCAACTACGAACGCTTTTCTGGTGAGGGGGTCCTTAAGTTTCGTGATGTTGTATCTTTTCTGTTTGGCTACAACTGGTCCAGCAGCTCTGAGTTTCACCTTCAGTCTTGCTACTACTAGGTGATGATCACTTCCCACATCTGCACCTCTTCTTACTTTCACGTCTTGTAGTGCATGTCTCCATCTGCCATTGATCATTATGAGATCTATCCGGTTTTTGTCCCGTCCGTTTGGTGATTCCCATGTTAACTTGTGCACTTCTTTGTGTTGAAAAAGTGTTCCTCCAATGACCAGGTTGTTAATACTGCAGAAGCTTATTAATTTGTCCCCATTCTCATTTACTGTTCCACTGCCGCATTTCCCCATTACTCTTTCGTTATAATTATTGTCTGTTCCAACTTTCGCATTTAGGTCTCCCATTACTATAATAAGATCGTACCTGGGTACAGTTTCCATTTCCTTTTGTACCTGTTGATAGAACTCATCCTTGGTCTCTTCATCGCTGTCGTTTGTTAGTGCATAGCATTGTATAATTGTGGTGTTGGTGAATCTTCCTCTCAGTCTTGCTCTTATTAGTCTGTTGTTAATGGGTTTCCATTCCAGTAAAGACCTTTCCATTCCTTTCTTCAGGATAATGGCTACACCTTCGTTGTGCTGACCATCCTCTCTACCAGAATAAAGTACTGTTTCCCCTGTAGCTGTTTTTATTCTCCCCATCCCTGTCCATCTGCTCTCGCTTATTCCCAGGATATGTAGTTTGTAATTCCTCATCTCTGCTGTGATCTGTCTCAGCTTTCCTGCCTCATTCATGGTTCTGACATTCCAAAAACCAATTCTGGTTTCGTGTTTTGTGGTCTGGGCATCCGTTTTCATGCCAGTGGCTTCCAATAGGCTTTCACCACTGTCAGTCATACGAGCCTGAGACTCCGGATGTCCGTCCCGCATCAACGTTTTTCATTTATTGCCGTTTCCGTAACATGTGCGATTTTTTACATAGACAGGTGTGTCGGCCCTGTGCTAAAACCCCCAACCTGGAGGACCAGGGTACCAGCTTTTGTCTGACCCCTACCCACGCAGACCAGTCCAGCTTGGTTGAACCTACCAGGAGTAAAATTCCCACTGGCATAGCTCTGGGAATTGTCAGGGCACACAAGCTGCCATACCGCTACAAGGTATAGGTACCATTGATGGCAGAGCAAAGGTCACGTATTACCATATATGGACACCTGATGCCTTGCATACACTCTCACAGGCAGATCGGTAGACACACATGACAACATGGGTAAGGTGTAATACTTATTACTTTATTAGAAAGGCCATTGATAGCTTGGCCTCTGGCAAAGCACCAGGCAGTGATGGGATTCCTCCTGATTTAATCAAATGCTGTAAGAGCACGCTATTACATCCCCTGCATAGGATGCTGTGCCAGTGCTGGGAAGAGACAACTATTCCTCAAGACATGCGAGATGCCAAGATTGTAACACTGTATAAAAATAAAGGAGACAGAAGTGATTGCAATAACTACAGAGGCATCTCTCTTCTTAGTATTGTTGGTAAGGTTTTTGCCAAAGTCATCTTAATGCGACTACACAAGTTAGCTGAGCGCATATATCCAGAGGCACAGTGTGGATTCCGAGATCAACAACAGACATGATCTTCTCTCTCCGCCAGCTTCAGGAAAAATCAAGAGAGCAGAAAAGACCATTATATATCGCCTTTATAGACCTCACAAAAGCATTCGACCTGGTTAGTAGGGATGGACTCTTTAAAATCCTCCTGAAAATAGGCTGCCCTTCTAAAATGCTGGAAATGATAAAGTCATTCCATGACGACATGAAGGGAACAGTCCAATATGCTGGAAGCACGTCACAGCCCTTTGATATACGAAGTGGCGTTAAACAAGGCTGTGTTCTGGCTCCGACCCTCTTCGGAATCTTCTTTGCCTTACTCTTGAAACATGCATTCAGAGATGCAACTGAAGGAATATGCCTTCACACTAGGTCAGATGGCCGTCTGTTTAATCTTTCAAGGCTGAAGGCAAAAACAAAAATCAGAAGGGTCACTATAAGAGACTTGTTGTTCGCTGATGATGCTGCAGTCGTCACTCAAAGCCAACAGGAGCTTCAGAGCTTGATGAATCGCTTCACTAAAGCATGCTAGGACTTTGGCCTCACAATAAGTTTAAAGAAAACAAATGTGCTGAGTCAGGATGTGGGTGCTGCACCAGTTATCACTATCGATAACTATGAATTGGCAGTGGTGCACCACTTCACATACCTAGGGTCTACCATCAATGACAAACTCTCACTGGATACAGAAATCGACAGCCGCATTGGCAAAGCTGCAGCTACCTTTGCCCGCCTCACATCGCGTGTTTGGGGAAACTAAACTCACAATGAAGACCAAAGCTGCGGTAGATAATGCCTGCGTCACCAGCACACTCCTATATGGCAGCGAGACCTGGACGACCTATGCTAAGCAAGAAAGAAGGCTCAATACCTTCCATTTGCGGTGTCTACGCCGCATCCTCGGCATCTCGTGGAAAGATAAAATGACAAATGTTGAGGTGTTGTCACGTGCTGGCCTTCAAAGTATGTATACGCTGCTTAGACAGCGCAGACTTCGCTGGCTTGGCCATGTTCGCCGCATGGAAGATGGTCGCATCCCAAAAGATATCTTCTACGGACAATTAGCAGATGGCAAGAGAACAGTTGGGCGACCACAGCTGAGGTTCAAAGATGTGTGCAAGAGAGATATGAGGGCACTGGACATGGATCCAGCAACAGGGGAGGATAAAGCTGCCGATCGCACAAAGTGGCGATGCTATTTACGGCACCACCTCAGATTGGGCGAAGAGAGGCTCACACAAGAAGCAGAGGTGAGGAGAAAACGTCGAAAGGAGCACCAGGAAAATAAGCAGTTGAGGGCTGTCACCTCAGGGGCGCATTCCCATAGTCAGTTATGACTGAAGGGGCTATTATTATTAGAAAGTAATGGTGTCATAAGGGATTATGTCACACTTGTCTGCCCACATGTGTCACACAGACAGTAATCTCGTTATCTGTCGTATGATTACGCAAAAACTTCGTGTCTGCAAATCTGGGTTACCAAACGATTCGTCTTATCAGCGGTTCAATCTAAACACGCCGGCGACTATCTTATCTAAGTTGCTCACCGCCGCCAGGATGACAGGGTAACAAACAGGTGACATCACAGAGAGGAGTGTCAACAAATGTTTGCACCAACAAAATATTTGCAACACAAGCAGATAAAGAAAGAAAGAAAAGTGCGATACTTGAGAGTACATATTAAAAATCAGTACCACAAATGTACGATACTGCCGGAGAGAAACAAAGATCGATAAAGGCCGCTCCGTTTTGTCACATATATCCTGGCGTCTACATGTTGATAAGGAAATAAAGTCCCGAGTCTTTCATATGCGAGTCTTTGTCGTATATTTTCGATAGGGTAATTAAGATCACTTTTGGTCCCTCCTGAATAGGACTGAATAGGACTAGAACGGGCGATAGCTCCGTGGGAGATAAGGTAAAGAAATAGAATTTCACAAGTGAAATGGTGAAAGGTAAAATCCGTCCCTGGACTTGATAGGTAATCAAACCCGCTTATCGATTACGACTGAGAGTTTGGATCAGGCAGTTTCCTATAAATATATTTATTTATATATTTAACCACTCACATATACACACACACAGATAAGTGACGACGATTAGACGCACATACGTGAAAACTATATCTATGAAATAGGGATCTTTTTGAACAAGCTGACCGCCACACGCAGGTAAAATTTATGTAAACTTTTATTTATCATAAAAAGAAACTTTACATCGACAATATTGAATAGCAGATCAAATACAATAAACAAAGGTTAAGAATCAATTAAAGAGATAGACTTCTATGTGAAATCCCTTCCCACTCTGTTGCCATGATCCTGTTATAAGATAAATTATAGCCCAAAGAGTCACAGATTTATACACTAAGGTCCAAGATCTTCCCTCTCTCAGTTAAGAACCGAGTTTATATATATTAATCTATCCTAAGAGGAAAACAGCATTAGCAAAAACTTGCATACAAGAGAAAATACAAAGTTATTACATGGGTTAAATCATAAACGAATTATTCATCCCTGTTATTCTTTCGCTCTCACAGCTGTGCTCACAGACAACATGCGCACTCTTACCTAATCGTTGCTTTTCATAACATCTGGAACAAATTGTTCAGTCACTCACAGACCATCCAAGTTTGAGTTACTGGCTAGTCAAACTCCAGTTTCTCCAAAAGACTAATTGATCAAAATGTTGGGAAACGTTTGTCTCACTGTTGTAATAGGAGGCTGATGACGGTCACTTCAATTTTTGTCCAGTTAGGAAAGTACTTATGATATCTAATGTTCACAGGGTACAATAGCTTGGAACTTCACTCGTTAAGTTGAATGTCAGGTACATAAATCGGTTTAGGATTAATCTCCTTCACAACACAATGGTCGTTAATGGGAACTGTCAAATGTTATTTCAGTCGCCACAACAAGCGAAGTATAAATGAACTTGAGAAAGAACTCTGGATATTCTGTAAGTCCAGTTACCATTTATTCTTAATATTTACTTTTGGGCCAGTACTCTGTCGTTCTTCTGGGTGCAAAAACACGAGGCCAGACAGGTCACTTGCAAAAACCCGGTAATTATATTCAGAATGTTCTTAAAGTAAAGTTCTTCTCCGTTACATAGGTACTGAAAGCCGCTGGTAAGATTATAGGGTTATTGACCCAGAACTGAATAGAGAGAAAAAAATGCAAACCTTAACATCATATAGCATATTCACAATCCTATCCTACCCGCGTAAAATATAACATAGTTATCCACTCCGGTTATCACTTAAATTATAAACTGCACGCTTCGAGCTTGCCTCATCATTTAAAACTTCCGTGAAATAAATTGTAGTCATTTAAAAAAAATCAGTCATCATGAATTAGAAATACATAAGTATCTCGTCAATACTCAATGATGAATCAGTGCATTAAATAGTTAGTTAAAATATTCTCTGCCTGGTTACTAGCAATTTAATTACATTTATTAATAGCTGAATGAGTTTTAGCTAGGAATCATAATTTATTTTGCTTCCCACTGTAACACAGTAAACTATAGAGAATATAACTGAATGACTGGCCTTTACTAGAAAAACACTTCGGCATAGAAAATCTAGTGAAATATAAATTCGAACTAACAATTAATCACTCGACAATACTAGTCAATATTATTATTTTACCTTCACACAAACTTCTGAGATTATCTCCACGAGAAACTAACGAACTTCTCTTGATATAATGTATTCTACGAGTAGAACTCAGCTAGATGCCTCTAACGAGAAACTAAGAACATTCACTTATACAACGTTCTAGAACTACGAGCTAGGTGTCTCTCTAAAGCGTGTGTCAGTACTGAATGAATAAAGTTAGATTTCCAGAGTATATATATATTTATATTTATATTTATTATTATTTATTATTCCTTTGACCGCCGACCGACTAAGCAGTCTTCGGCCATAACACCTTGCGGCGTCATTAGGGCAACAAGAAATCGTCCGTTGTTCCGTCACACCTAACGGCGTATATTGGTACAACAGACTTTTAATTGTTGTTTCTGTGATCAATGTGACAAGCAAGCGGTAGATCAATCCGCTGTGCCCCGAACTTGCACTCATGTGTACTCTACTCCTGTCGCTATAAAACCATTTCGCCATGCCTCCCAGACGCCCGTCCAGCCAAAATCCATTCGGGACCGAAGATCCTCGAAAAAGGGCAGTCTGGCACAGGCACAGTTCCCACTCACTGCCTCTACTGCGCTGGGAGGACCCGGTATATATATATATATTAAAAGATGAAAGACGATAGTTACGTCTAAGACCTGAAATAGACTCAATTTACCAGATGTAGCACCTTGGGAAATCTACCTATTCCTCAACTCGTTTCTGCAAATACCAGCATTTCTCACGCTGAGACCAAAGTCCAGACTTTACACCTTCCGCTTCAAATGACCATTTCCAGCGGTCAAAGTCTTTTTCTCAAATTACTCATCGAGAATAATTACTTACAAGCGAACAGATTCAGGGGAAGATAATAGCAATTGTCTCTGATTTATTTCCCCTGATCCCGGTACTTAACGAAGCTTTCGTTAAAACTTAACGCCACTCTCCTCTGTTTCGTCACTGTTACGTCGATTCTAGATCTCTGGCGTCTTACAATTAACATAAAACCACTCGCTTGCTAATCCGGTCTACTGGTAAACTCAACATCAAAGAGATGCAATTAAATGCTAACAGCCATAAGCTGCTTGCTAAATTAGAAAGGAAAAGACAAAGGTTTGAATATTGAAGAGTCTAGTCTCAACGGCGTGGGTGACGGAGACGTAGAAGACGAAAATAAAGACAAAGAGAAAGATATATGAAATCGATAACATAACCTCTGTCACAGTCTTCATAGCCAAATATTTTACCCATACGAAATTTACTTTCAAGCTTAATTTATTTTTAAAATAATCATCACTAGAGGGGTGTCTTAATTTGTATAATTCACCTACGCATCTTATCTCATTCGGGAAGAGTTGCAATTGAAAATAGATGGATTCGCCAATTACTTGTATCGCCGGAAATGATTTGGTGTATGACCTGCCCTAATTTCACAATATTTGTTTGTCTCCACTTTCCACCTGAGCAGACACAACAAATGTATTATTTTAGAATCAGACCGATATAAATATTACTAAAGAAGAGAACGTGTTATTTTAGAATCAGACCGATATAAATATTACTAAAGAAGAGAACGTGTTATTTTAGAATCAGACCGATATAAATATTACTAAAGAAGAGAACGTGTTATTTTAGAATCAGACCGATATAAATATTACTAAAAAAGAGAACCAGCCGCTAAAGATAAACAAAAGGATGTTTCCTTTTGGATGTACATGGATTTCATTTACGTCTTTGCGTAACTCGCAGGTGGGCTCTCCGAGTCAACTTTTTAACTCATTGCTTCAAAGATGGCGTGTTGATCTAACAGATAATCTGATTATCGACTTGAGTGATAAAGACTATGGCTAACACTATAAACCTGGTACAGCATTTATTGAAAGGAGAGTGCCTAATGCCCGCAGATTATCTTATTCGTTTACTTACAGCCCCCTAACAAGACGGGTACAAAATAAAGAAAATGATATACATCGCAGTACAAATTACATGCCTAAAGTTCATCGCTGATATCAAAACTGGACGCAGGACTCCAATAGCTTTATTATCATCTTCAGAAATCGTTTATTCCACACCGTGCTGTGACAGATCAGACACAAAGTTAGAAGTGCTATAGAACCATATAGAGGTTATCTCACAACAACAGAGATGCGGAGATGACATGGTATGGCTACATATCAAGATCACGTGTACTATCAACGATACAACACAGTATCGCACAAAAGAAGACAGGTCAGACAGAAAAGAAATGGACCTGTAAACTAAAAGGCTTGAAGTATCTCTACCTGTCACAGAAATAAACAGGCTAACAATTAACGGACAACACTGATGACCACTAGTAGATCAGTTATCGTGTTAAGCGAGTCACCTTAATAATCAGTCATATCATTCACGTGATCAATTTTTTTGCAGATTATTCATGACATACTCCCCACAAACCTCTGTTTAATGTGTTTTTATTGTCTTTTTTTCATCGGTATTGTCTTCTAGAAAGAACATCACAATTATACAAACATTTGCGCCAACAGCAGCTGCTGAAGAACATGAAATTGAAGATTTTTACAATGAACTGCAACACGCATTAGAGAAAGCAAATAAGCAAGATATTAGGATAATAATGGGAGATTTTAATGCCAAAGTTGGAAACAAAAGATTAGAACATGAAAAAAGAGTGAAAGGAAGTTATGGATTGGGCCAGAGAAATGAGAGAGGAGAACGCTTGACAACTTTCTGCCTAGAAAACAACGTAGTCATCACAAATACTCTTTTTTATGCAACACCCTAGAAGACTATATACAAGTACTCGTACATGGACGTCACCGGGCGGAAAAAGTAAGAACCAAATAGATTGCATCTACAACAGAGTTGGCGATCATGTATCTCATCCATCAGGACGCTCCCAGGAGCAGACTGTGACTCCGACCATAAACGTCTTGCTGCAAACTTCAAGATCAAACTGAAAAAAGTCGTTACAAGCGACAAAGTAACACGTTATGACACAAGCGTCATACCAGAAGAGTACAGTGTCGATATTCGGAACGAATTTGACGTACAGGAGGAAATGACACCAGATGAACTTGCTAATAACATCAGAGATGTTTAAATTACAAATGCACAGAGTTTAATTCCTAAAAGAAGTATAAAGAGACGAGAAAACATCTCAGACGAAACACTGAAGTTGGTGGTAGAGAGAAGAAAAATGAAGTCCAAAAAAACAAAACACAGAGAATCATGAATTATACAAGGAACACCAACCCAGATTAAAAAGCGAGTCAGACAAGGCAAACAACAATACATAAACGACTGTTGCAGGAAAATAGAGGACATGCGCGAACAGGGATTGAGTAAGAATATGTTTTCTGAAGTAAGAACATTGAAGAACAGCAACTTTAAACCATCACCTCGAGCAATAAACGACAAGAAAGGCGACACTCTAACAGAACGTAAAGATATTCTGAACAGATGGAAGGAGTACTGTCAAGAAATTTACAAGGAAATAAACAAAGCGGCAGATAATAACGTCATGAATGTAGCGGAACATGAACCAGAACCTACCATAGACGAAGTCTGCAACGCAATCAAACACTTGAAAAGTGGAAAATCTCCTGGTTATGATGAAATAACAGCTGAAATGATACAGGCTAGAGGAGAAGGCAGCGCTCGTATATACCATGCATTATGCTGCAAGATCTGGCAAAGCGGAATTTGGCCCAAGGATTGGAACAGATCAATTTACATACCCTTGCTAAGAAAAGGCAACCTGAAACAGTGCACGAACTACAGAACTATAGCTCTTTTAAGCCATGCCAGCAAAATACTATAACATATCAAAATGAAAATGATGCAACAAAAGCTAGAAACAGAAATAAACGAAGTACAGGCGGGTTTTCGACCAGGTAGAGGCACTAGAGATCATATATTCAATATGAGGATCATCATAGAAAAGTGTAGAGAATTCAACTTTGACCTATTTACTTGTTTCAACTAATGTTTTTTGAAACAACAGGCAGCCGTAAGAATAGAGGGGGAAACATCAGAATGGTGCTAAGTACAGAAAGAAGTAAGACAAGGCTGTACCCTTTCCCCTTACATGTTTAACATTTATGCCGAGAATGTTATGAGAAACGTAAGAGATGACCAAGACCACACAGAGTTTTACCCATTTAACATCGGCGGGAACCAGATGCTGGAAATCAGATATGCTGACGACACAATCCTCCAATCGACCATCCCAGAAGGACTTGAAAAACTAATTATGTCAACCAAATATCACAGTGAGGCCCAGAATCTATACCTAAACACCAAGAAGACAAAAGTATTGACGATATGAGAATGACTGTTGAAACCAATAACTAAGACAATAAATAGGTTCAGAACCAATACGCTGTCAAATAAGCAGAAACTACACATCAAACACCAACTCCAACAACCGACTACAGAGGTTACAGTTATATAGCTACGGCGAGAAAAATAAAGCAGACAATTGACTAACAACGAACAAAAACCGTAGAACAAGAGAGACTATCAATGACATATCAAATAAAACAACACAGTGAAACAATAAACTATCAAAGAAATAATTACTTATTGCAGTTTTAGACACCATACGTCAAATTATCATTGACAAAGTCATAAACCAGCTGGAGTTAAGGAAGACCACACTATCGGTAGACACAAAAAGAAACAAAAAACACATACATCTTCATTTCAGCTAGTAGTTCTGTTAAGGATAGATTTGGTGTAATATATTGTAGCATGTTACTACACGCTAGCACATGTCCATTTTGTTTGAGGAATTGTGTTCGCCTGTAGGCAAACTACTTTTTGCACGAAGCGTTCTCCCGTGGTGAGCGACAGTCACTAGTGACGTAGTTTGTCACTTGTCGTGGGTTCGAAGTGTTAATTATTTGGGCCTTTTCGTATTCGTTCACTGGATTGAGGTGGTCGCGAGTTTTTTTAAGCTACAGGATTTTTTATGGAGAGTGAGTTTTTTTCTAACTGGGGCATTAAATGTATTTTTTCAAGGCCTCTACTTTGTTAAGAACGTTCCAGATGGGGAAGGAAACTTATTGAGAAGTCTTGCACATCCCCTCTTGATATTTTCGTGAGGGGTCTCAAAGATATCGAGGCAACTGTGTTTAGGTCGCCATCATCAGTTTTTTCCGCCACAATACTTGGGTACCGGGAACATTGCCCTACCTACTAGTACACGGCTAGGATTGATGACAGATTTATATATATATATATATATATATATATATATATATATATATATATATATATAAGATGATAGGAAACTCTTTACAGAGCGATACAACAGGAAGCAATCTGATCATCAGAAGAAGTCCCCCCGTCTGACAAGTGTTTCGGCCCTATATACTCCTTTACACTCTAAGGGGGGCGGGCCCACTTGGGTCATGACTCCCAAGCGTCTCAGCTTCCTGTTGTCTTGCATCGAAAATGAACCCATTTCACTTATGGTAGCAACTTTAAATTCCACAACTCCACCAGCCGTGGAGGCAATTGTGAAAGTAACAAGGAGAAGACAAATTATTCCGTTCGTTCCGTCGCACACACACACACACACACATATATATATATATATATATATATATATATATATATATATATATTATATATATATATATATATATATATATATATATATATATATATATTCTACTATTAACTGTGTTTGGCGATCATCAACGCCTCTGACTTCCGTCTACTACAGGGGTAACACGCATTTTTGCTTACCTCAAACCACACAAGCTTGATACGTCCTTTTTAGGACGAGACACAGTGAAGACATCCTTCGAACTACACAAGTTATCAGATAAGTTGATATTTTTATCCATCTTCAGTGTTAGCTTATTGCAGTTAATTTTAGAAATTAAAATGATATAAATTAAATAGCGCCACGTGGCAATTCTTTGAGTGAGATCAGGCAGCCATCTTGAAAGATATTTAAGTGGTGAATAATTTATACTTTTGTTGATAGTATTAGAGTAGGCCTACTGTAGTTAAGGTTAAGTATTAGGGGACTATTTAATTTAAGAATCGTAGTGGGGTAAAGATATATATAACAAAATAAGCCAAAAGCCAAAGATTACATATAATATTCAATCATCAGAATATAATTCAAAGACAACAAATAGTAGCATACTAAAAGACAGGGAAAATAACCAATGGTAGTATTCACCAGAAAACAGTCCGAGGAAGGGAAAGCGATGGCCAAAACTCCAGAAAAAGACAAAACTTTAAACCGGACAGAAAGAAACAGGACCACGAACCCTGAAATCAGAAAAACAGAACTAAAGGACATGAGTAAAACAATAATGGAAAATCGGGAAGGAGGCGCGGAAGGAAAAACAACAAAAAGCAGAATCAACAAAGGAGAAAGATCAGGAACCAGCACAGCGAACGGAAAGAAAGGATCCAGGGAAAAGGATAATCAGGACAGCCAGGTAAACGCGGACAAAACAAGTCATGAAACCAGAGGGGATAAACTGAAAGGAGGCTCAGAAGTAAAAACAACAAAGGAAGGCAAAACGTGGGCAGAAGCAGTTAAAAACCAAGGTAGGGACACCAGGCATGATAAACTAGAAGAAAATACTAACCAAAAAAATAGCAATGAAAGTACCAAAAAAGACTCAAGACATCTAGCAACCCAGGCAGCTCCCAAAAATAAAGATGTAGTAAACATATGTCGATTAAAGATAACGCAAGTAGCTGGTGAGGCTGTCAAGATCAAAGCATTAGATGAAGACAAAATTATAAACATCCTTGATCCTGTGTTAGGCAAAAAGGCGATAGCCAAAATTTCAAAAACCCATTTTGGCATAATAATTATCCCAAATCAGAGTGACAGAATAAAAGAGATGATAGAGGAACTCAAAGTAGAAGCAAAAACAGTGACTCTTGCACACGACATAGAAGTAAAGATAGAGCTAGCAAAAGTGACCAGTAGATGTGTGTTAAAAGGGATAAACACTACCCTTTCAAGCGAGGAAGTTATGAACATCCTCGCAAAACATAACCCAGACATAAAGCTGGTACACGTGGACAGAATAATGGTGAAAGGGAGTATCGTTACCCCAGTGGTAGTGATAACAACAGAAGGTAGGGAACCCCCCAAGACGGTACTATTTGGGAAAACACAAAAAAACACAGAAGCCTTCATTCCCCCAGTGTTGCAGTGCTCCAACTGCATGAAGTTTGGTCATGGGCGCCACACTTGCAGGGGGAAGGCAGTATGTAGGTTTTGTGCGGGGCCACACCCTTTCACGCAATGCGAAAAGGCAAAGTCAGATACTGACTATAAAAAGGATAATGCAAACAGAAAATGCACTAATTGCAGAGGAAACCATAGCGCCAGATTCCAGGGCTGCCCAGTATATCAGCAGACCAAAAAAGCATTGAGGGTAACTATAACAACCCAAACCCCTTTCAAAACGGTCATTAAAGAATTAAAAGAAAATGATACTTATACGAACAATAAAGTTATAACAGAAATTAAGAGTGTGCAAGAAGATGTCAAAATGCTTAAGTCACAGATGGCAAAAGAAAGTAAGAACAAGTTAGAAAGTAATAAAAGAGTACCAAAAAACCAGTCAGATGATTCAACTACATCCTCGGATGACACAAGTGCACTGAAAAGTGCAGAGGCATTGCTTCAAGAAGTGAAAGCCATACAGCACCAAATTTCCCAGGATATAGCTAAACTGACTGTACTGAAAGAAGAAAATGAAATGATACTAGTCAAACTGTCTGAACAAAAAGAAGAAAGTGAAATAATACTAAAAAAATGGAAAGTGAAAGGCAGGAGATTAACATAGGGAGAGAAGGGAATGCAGCATTGGATGAAAATAGGAAAGTGGTCAACCTAGAAGAAAATATCAAAGGACACATTGAGGCACTTTTACCATACATAGTGGAAAAAGTTAGGAATAAAATGATAAGTTTAAATAAGGTTTTTCTTGAGAACTTGATGGATAGTGGGTCCACAAGTACAGGAAATGCAGAATAAGAGCAATTTGATAGTTAACCAAAATAAAAGGTACACTAGAGGATGTTAAAATTCAATTTAGAAAGATTTAGAATTATCCAGTGAAATTGTAGGGGTATTAAAAGAATTTTTACACCCCTACTATCAGAGACTGGAGGAAATACTGATATATATGCTCTTCAAGAGACCCATTTAAACCCAAATAATAAATATAGTTGTAAGGGCTTTAAGATACTTAGACACGATAGGAAAGAAGGTAGAGGAGGAGGTGTCGCAGTATTAGTTAGCGAAAAATTTAAAATCATAGACTGGGAAGTATTTAATACAACCAATATAGAAGGTATCCAGGTTACTATAGCAGCTGAACCAAACAATCTAACAATTCTAAATGTATATGCTAAAGATGGCACAATTAAAGATGAAGAAATACTAGCCATAAGCACCAGACTAGGCCCCAAAACAATCATAGTAGGCGATTTTAATTCCCATCATTGTGCTTGGGGTGGACAACATGCAGATAATGCAGGAAAATGCCTACTTGACTTCATAGAAAACAATGAACTACTAATACTAAATGATGGATCTGCAACAAGAATTAATCCACAAGCTAATAGGGCAGACTCAGCAATAGACATAAGTATAGCAACTAACAACCTAGCGAATGTAAATTGGGAAGTGTTACAAGACACAAACTCAGATCATCTGCCCATTGTAATAACCATGCATGAAAATGTCATTCCAAACCCAGAACCAGAGAAACCTACCTTCAACTATAAAAAAGCAAACTGGGAAGCTTTCCAATCAGAGCTGGAGGTGATGGAATATAAAGACATGGAATCAGATGATACTGACTTGTGGGCAGAAACACTGACCAATGAAATTCTGAAAATAGCAATAAAGTATATACCAAATAAAAATATGCCACAACACCTTAAACCAATAAATAACATTAATAAGAAAAGAGAAACTCAATGGAATAAAGAACCAGTTGCCTGGTGGAATAAAAGCTGTGCAGAAATTCATGAGAGAAGAAAAAGGGCCTTACAAAAATATAGAAATAACAGAACAGAAGAAAACTATGATAAGTATAAACTTATTAAGAATGAATCTAACAGAATAATATTCAAAGCCAAAGAAACTAACTGGAAGGAGTTTTGTCAGTCACTTAAACCTAGCACTCAAATTAGAGAAGTATGGAAAAAGCTTAAGGCAATCAAAGGGAACAATAAGAAAACAATAATGCCAACAATCAAACTACCAAAGAGAGCAGAAACAGATAAAGAAGAAGCTAATGCCCTTGCCGAGTATTTCTATAAAGTCAGTGCAAAAAGTAGCCTTGGACAGGAAGAAAATGAGAGAAGAGAAAGACATAGGATACAGTTTTTAAAAGAACTACCAGACCAGATAGATGAAACAAACTATTTAGATGCTGATATAACAGAGGAAGAAGTAACTAATGCAATAAAAGATAAATCTAATATTGCCTCAGGGCAAGATATACTTAGTTATGAAATCCTTAAGAAAGTACCCAAAAGAACTATAAACATAATAACTTCACTTTATAACAAAATCTGGAACTTAGGAAAGATACCAAAAGCATGGAAAGTAGCTATGATAGTACCCATTCTAAAACCCAATAAGGAAGCCCATGATGTAAGTTCATATAGGCCTATCTCCTTAACATCACAACTAGGTAAAATACTGGAAACTGTTGTGAATAAAAGAGTTAAATTCTACCTAGAAAAAAACCAGTTATATAGCCCAAACCAGTCAGGGTTTAGAGCAGACAGAAGTACAGTAGACCAGCTTGTAAGATTAGAACATGATGTAAAGCTAGGATTCAAGAGGAAAGAGAAAACAGTGGCAGTCTTTCTAGATGAATGCTGGCGAGATGGAGCTCTTTACAAAATGAAAAAGATTGGCATTACTGGTAAAACCTATAGGTATCTAGAAAACTTTTTACAGGACAGGTATTTTGCTGTACAGGTGAATAATGATAGGTCAGAAATATATGAACAACAGAATGGGATTCCTCAAGGATCAGTGATCTCTCCTTCAATTTTCACTATAGCTGTAAATGATTTAGCAGATGAATTTAATGACATAAAGAATGCAGTATCACAATTTGCAGATGACTGTGCCATTTGGCGATCTGGAAAAAACTTGGACCATGTTTACAAAAAACTTCAAAATCAAATAGACAAAGTTTCAGAGTGGATGAAAAGTTGGGGCTTCCAAATTAATGTAAACAAAACAGTAGGTATGATTTTCAGCAAAGGAAATTTAAAAAAAAAATAACAAAATCAATATAACCATTAAAGGACAGAAAATATGTACCTCCTCAACAACTAGATTTCCGGGCATAACTTTAGATAAACAACTAAATTATAATAAACATATAGACAATTTGGTAGAAAGCTGTAGGGGACCCCTAAATATACTAAGGATTGTAAAAGGTAATGGATGGGGGGCCAGCAATAAAATAATGCTTATGTTCTACAAGTCCTTCATCAGGGGGAAACTGGATTATGCCAGCATAGTCTATGACTCAGCTGCAGCTTCAAACAAAGCAAAACTGGACATGATTCAAAATGCAGCCATGAGAACCATTACAGGTGCATTTATATCGACACCAGTAGAAGCTCTAGAAGTAGCTCTCGGCATACCTCCCCTTGGTCTAAGACGGAAAGAACTGAGATTAAATTATTGGAGTAAAGTAGCACAAGAAGTGACCCACCCAGCACATAAAGCATTTGTCAAAAACCAACCAAGTGTATGGGACGTTCCCTTAAATAAAGATAGATATCCAACAGGGTGGAGAACTATAGAAGACCTAATGCAGTTCAAAGAACTATTAAACACAATTGAAAATAGTAATAAATACAGAAGCAAAATACCACCATGGGAACTAAAAACACCAATCATAGACTACTCACTTACTGAAAAGATCAAACAAAACATAGAAGATAAGGAAGCCAAAATGATAAGTAGAAAGTTCATAGAGCAACTAACTAAACAAAGTCTGGCCGTCTACACTGATGGATCCAAGGGTGATAGTGGGCAACTAGGTGCCGGAGTTGTAATACCACAATGGGGAATAAAAAAGAGCTACAGTGTAACGGAAGGGGCATCGATTTTTTACTGCAGAGATGGTAGCAATTCTTAAAAGTCTAGAAATAATCGAAGATAACCCACCAGAAGCTGTTACGATATTTACAGACTCACTATCATCACTACAAGCACTAGAACACCCAGGTAAATGTAGCCGGCCAGACATAAAGGAAGAAATTCTAGCAATTAATACATCACTAGAGAACAGAGGATGTAGTGTGAGGCTAGTGTGGGTTCCAGCACACATAGGCATAGCTGGCAACGAGTTGGCAGACCAGAATGCCAAGAAGGGAAGAACAAGTAAAAACAATATAAAAGCAGGACTGGGAAGGTCAGAGATCAAGAGCCAAGTGAAGGAAACTATAAACGAGAAATGGAAGACAACATGGAAGGAAAGTAGAAAAGGCAGACACGCGTTCAAACTGCTGAAAGAACCAACAAGAACATGCCAGGTCAGAGAAGAATTAAAGATACCATCGAACAAAAAACTGTGGCGTCTCCGACTCGGTGCAGCATACTTCATGGTAGAAGAACCACACTGCCAAGAATGTCAGGAAGAGAATGACATAGACCACTACCTGATCCACTGTAAAAAGTATGAACAACAAAGGCTTGAATTAAAAACTTACTATAGAAATCACAATATAGACTTAACACTTGATAAGGTTTTAAGTATAGATGCCCCAAGAGATGCCCAATCAATACTTAAAAGATATATACATAAAACAAAGGAAAAAATATAAGATTAGAACTTCAGGAAAATCATCCAACTAAATAGAAATTAAGCAGCAAGAACTAACAAAGCATTAACAAAAAATAGCTACTCATAGGACAAGGAAAGACAAGGTATTAAAAAAAAGGGACAACAACTCAAAAAGAACAAATACTAATACAAATTAAAACCAAGTGTAAAGGACAATAGTTATCTAGAAACAATACAAAAGAGAAAATAAAATTGACAAATAATAATATAAATAAAAATCAGCAACTGCAAAAGACAACAGTTATTTAAATTGAATACAAAATTAGTAAATAAAATGACACTAAATACCCCGATTATAACCAACTTTCAGGTTGAACAGGGTAGACCAAGATGGAACGAGAAGAGGCAACAATGATCAGATGTTGAGTGCCCGATCTCCACCCATCAATTCATCAAAACAACAACAACAATTAACTGTGGAGATGAAGAAGGCCTAATGATTGAGGCTCGTGATTGACTGGCGTAACTGGTTATCGCATTTACGTGTTTTCCTGTCATATACTGTATTATGCCATGTATATATCTTGATGGAAGTCTCCTTGTGATGAACGTACAATAAATGTCAACCATGTTTTCCCGTGGACCTGTTCACCTGCCGGCTTTTGTTGTATATGCTGACCATAATGTTCTGTATGAAAACGTGCAATCATTCGCGTATCCTGCATGATCCTCTATATTTATCCCAGTCGTAGCTAGTACGTCTATCAGGTTAGTTCAATAGACAGTCTAGATAAGGCAGAAATAAACAGGCGAAAAACACTGCTAGCAGTACGTCGACAACATGTAAGAAGGCCTCAAGGGAAGAGATGTGATGAAAAATTCACCATGCAGACAATGAAACACCCACCAAGCCAGATGATTTGGGGTGCAATATCAAAGTCTGGAACTGCTGGTTTATATTTCTTGGACCCTGGAACGACTATGAATGGTCAAAAGTACCTGGAACTGCTGAAGGACAAACTGGTGATACACATGGACATACACATGGACATACATTCTTGCAAGATATTCTTGCATGATGGCGCACCATGCCATAGAGCGAAGATTGTGCATGAGTACTTTCAGAAGATTATTGCCAAGAACTCATCTTCAGCATGCCTCAACGCATTCAAGCAGTTATCAAGGCAAAAGGTGGACACACACAGTACTAAATAATGAAAGAAATTATATGAGACATAGGATATTAAACAAAAACTAACTTAAAAGTGAGTAATGCATTGTTATTTTCTTTCTGTATAACGTCATTTTTATGGAAAAATTGTTGTTGGTCTTAAACTTTTGGCCACGACTGTATATATACAGATGGGTCAAATGATGATGAAGGACAATTAGGAGCAGGAATAGCAATACCAAAATTAAAAATTTATAAAAGATACAAAGTAACAGGTAATACATCCATCTTTACAGCAGAATTAGTGGTAATCCTAAAAGCTTTATAAATAGCTGCAGAAAACCCACCAAGTAAAGTAACCATTCTCACAGATTCCCTTTCATCAGTATTAGCTATCAGAAACAGAAATGAATGTAGCAGGCCAGATATTATAGAGGAAATACTACAGGTTAATACATATCTGCACACTATAGGATGCAGTGCACCACTAACATGGATACCATCTCATGTGGGGATAGCAGGAAATGAGCTTGCAGACAAAGAAGCCAAAGGGGGGAGAACTAGCTATAATAAAATTGAAGTAGGCTTAGGGAAGTTTGAATTTAAGAGCTTAATTACTCAAGCAATAACTAAAGAGTAGATAACAGCATGGGACCAAAGTAAAAAAGCAAGACACTCATATAAAATCCTTAAAAAAAACCAAGCAAAAAATGTCAAATACAAGATGAATTAAATGTACCAATTAATAAAAAAATTGCTAAGGCTCAAGCCTGGAAATGGATATTTCACGATTGAGGAACCCACATGTGAAAAGTGTCAAGAACCAAACACAATTAGACACTTTCTGGTGGACTGCAAAAAATATGACCAGCAGACTCAAAACATTAAGACATACTATAGTAACCACAAGGTAGAAATGGGTGTAGAAAATCTCATAGGCACAAAGTCCCCTTCAGAAATGCAAAAGTTAATAAAACACTATATTACAAAAACTAAAGCTAACTATGAAAAAATAAATAACGATCCGAGCCAGTAGTCCACACTGGTGAAACACCCCCCCCCCCCCCCCCTTTCCCCCCCAGATACATACAGATTAATCAAATAAACCGTCCAGTGAAAATTAAAAACATACCAGCTTAGAAAATATCATATTTTGGATAAAAAGTCCATTTTGAAATATAACAGCAAAATGAAAAATACCTACTAGAGATAATACAGTTTAAAATAAATACAAACAAAAACATATTACAATAAAGGAAACACGTCCTGATATAACCAAGAGATACATGTACATGGTAGAAAGGGGCGTGCTACAAATAAAAGTAGCAAACACATAAAAAAGGACTTTTAACGACACGTCGGCCACGCAACCAGCTATACACCTCTAGTATGTCGCGTAAATCTACCTGTTCATGGCTAAAGCATGTGCTTCCCCCCCCCGCCCCCACACCCCCCCCCCGCCACCGCCCCCCCTCCCCCGCCCCCCCCCCCCCCCCCCCCCCCCCCCCCCCCCCTCCCCCCCCCCCCCCCCCCGCCGGCTAAATTTAAAAAAAAAGCGGACCTAGATAACTGTCCAGCGGTCAAAATCTTATAAAAATGTACAAAGTATACCCCACTTATAACCGAGAGATCATACTTCTTGTCAGGTTTTGACAAAATGTCGATTCTCGGAAATAAGTGAAAAAAAAAAAAAAAATAACTTAACCTTTTGATACTTTAACTCTTTGACTCCGTAATTATTTTTCACCCTGCGCCGTACATATTTTTTTGAAGAATTCTAAACAGTGAAGTTTACTGTCTTTTAGTGTAAATCTTATGTTAATATTGTCTGTGTACATGTACATATTATACTTCTCGTCAAAAATCAAGGGCCCCCCTATTATTTCCAATACACTTTTATGTAAGCGCATAGAATGATTAAATGAAGGAAGTTTTTAGTAAAAATGGATGCAATATCTTCCTCTGACAGTCCTCTATGCACGTTAAGCTTAAAAACAACTCACCGACAACCATGGTGATCACTAACAATTTGGTTTCTTCTTCTTCTTCTCTTCTTTGATCCATAGCCGCCAACCGTCAAAGCAGTCAGCGGCCAACACGCCTGGTGGCGTCTTGTAGGGCAGCAACAAATTGATTCCACTTTGCTCGGTCGGCGGCCATCCTTCGTACAGTGCCCCAACTGTGGTTCATTCTTTGCATCTCAGCTTCCACAGTTCTCCGCCAAGTTGTTTTTGGTTAGCCTCTCTTTCGCTTTCCCTCGGGCGTCCATAGCATAGCTGTTCTTGCGATGGTATCAGGGTCCCTTCTGAGGACGTGGCCAACCCAGCTCCAGCGTCTGCCAGCTATGATGGTGTGCATGTCCTCCTGGTTACTCCGAATAAGTAGTTCTTGGTTGCTGATGGTGTTTGGCCAAAAGATTCGGAGAATTTTCTTTAGGCAGATTGTGTGGAAGGAGGACAGTTTGGACATTTCCTAACAATTTGGTTTGCTGACCATAAATTCACATTTTTAATCTGTTTTTTCAAACTTCCGTAAAACCAAACAGGTGAAGTAATCGTGCTGATTGACATTCCACGTGCAATGGCGACTTTTCGTGAAGAGAGTTCACTCTTAATTTGTTTTACAATCAGCAGACTTAGTGTGACCTTAAACTTAGCCATTCCAAGAAATCATACTAAGAAAGATAACTCATTAAAAATGTATCACTTTTAATCGAAACAGAAGATAGCTCGGAAAGTGAAAATTGGATATAAAACTAAATTGTTAATAATTATAGAAACGGGCCAACCCCATAGCTTTTATAAAATGGTAAAAGGAAAAGGGATGATGATGGAAAAATAGCGTGGATTGATTGTTGACCAATCGTGAGCAGGTAAATCTGGACTACGCACGCCTGCCAAATTGAGCTGGGTTCCGGCAGAAATCCCCGTGTCAGTTAGTACGTACCCAGCTTGAGAGACACGCAGACGTGTCTAGAACGCAGTGGTTTACTGCAATCAAGTTTATTCTAATTGTGGGATTAGAAATTCTGAAGATGATAGTGATTTAACTTCAAAGTGCATTTATCTGTGTTTAAATTCCAACCTGGAAGGCTGTAAGTAGTTGCCATAATTACCCTATAATGTTTGACATGTCGAGACAGGATAGTTTTGCAGATCCAAAGGAAAAATAATGGCTGTAGGTTTTCCTTCAAACAAATATGCAGAGTTGATCTGTCATGCAGAAGCACTGATATTTTGGTAGGCAATCGAGCTATTGGATAAATAAACAAGCAGAGTATTTCACTGAAAACTGCAAACATGCATTTACTCGCTAAATAGTATTGAACAGGAAAGAATTTTCCTAAATGTTGAATCAGAGTGGTTCATATGAAGTCAGAAGCCCATGTAATATTATTGAAGGTAATGTGCCTTGATGGATAAATGAGATATGCAAGCTATGAATTTTTGCTACGTCTACTTGTAAATAAGTTGTGGTCAATAAAGATTACGTTGAGACCAAAGGCAGGTCGTCTCTCATTTACTTTGCCACATATATATGAAAGGAAGAAAGGTATGTCTGTTGGAAAACAAATATTAAATTATCAACTGCTCCAAAAATAACCACCATAGAGGATCAGCCCCGAACCTGGTAAACTCCCGTAAGTCTGTAGGAGAGAAATCACGACCTCTAGCGTATAGGCTTGTCAACCAAAACTACACTCTCTGATAAACAGCAAACTCCATCACACCCGGTTTCATTAGGGTAGTTTCATCACTTGCAAAAACTATGCCACCGAGAAGAAGTCTTGACACCTCACAAAGAATGAGGGCTATAGCGTGGGTTGAAAGTGGTTTATCTATCCGTGAGGTTGCTAGACGGCTTGCAGTGTCACACTCTACTATCCAAAGAATTTTGGAGCGATTTCAGGCCACAGGAAATGTGGAGGATCGCCACCGGCCAGGTCGTCCTAGATGCACCAATAGACATGATGACCGGTACCTCTTGTTGTCAGCCCTGCGCCATCTAACAGTTACTTGATCCACTCTAAGATGTCAGCTGAGACAAACTGTAAACGTTAATGTCAGTCAAAACACCATTCGCAGACGTTTACATGAATTTGGACTAGCTGCTCGACGTCCTGCAGTCAGAATCCCTCTTACTCCTGCTCATCGCAGAGCCCGTGTTGCTTGGTGTCGCGAGCACATCCGATGGACAAGGCAACAATGGAGTCAAGTTCTCTCCACTGATGAATCTCGCTTCACTGTGTCATTCAATGATGGCAGGATTCGAGTTTGGAGACGACCAGGAGAGCGATTTACTGATGACACAATTCGAGAGGTGGATCGTTATGGTAGGGGTTCTGTCATTGTCTGGGGAGGCTTCTACATACACGGCAGGACCCCACTCTACATCATCCAAGGCAACTTGACCGGCCCAAGGTACCAGAACGAAATCTTGAGACCAATTGTTCAGCCTGCTCTGGAGGCCATAGGTGGTAATGCCATCCTCCACGATGATAACGCTCGACCCTATCGAGCTCGTGTGGTGAGTGAGTTTATTCAGCAACATGGGATCATCAGGATGGAGTGGCCAGCTCATTCACCTGACCTTTCTTCGATTGAGCACCTCTGGGATGTCCTTGGTTAAAGATTGTCAACAAATCACCCCCTGCCAATGGATGTTGCACAGCTGACTGCATTTCTGCTTCAGGAATGGCAAGCTGTTCCTCAGGATACTCTTCGGACCCTTGTGGACTCGGTGCGTCTACGCCGTCTTGAATGCCTTGCTGCAAACGGTGGTCATATCGGATTTTGAAATGTCTATTTGTCCAATATCTATTGTGTGACTTTTGAAAAGGTGGGTGACACACTTCACAGCTTCATTGCGTTTGAATGTGTGTTTCCATTTCTTTACGTGACATGTCAATTTGGTATTCAATAAATGCCGTTTTAACTGATACCAATTACGTTTATATCAAATTTGTTTTATGGTTTCATCCAAGGTTTTTCTAAGTGGCCCTTGACTTTTGACGAGTAGTATATATATCAAACTGTGGTGAAATAGATAGAGAATTGTAGTATGCAGCGTCTTTGGTATTATTAACACAAGTACGTTTGGTATGTAAAATTGAAAAACGGTAAATAGTTAACAGTAGGAAACGAGCTTACCAAAGACAACTTACTGTTGCAGATAATAAAAAAGACAGAGAAGTTAGGGGAATGTATCCTATTATTTTTCAAAGGGAAACAATTTACGTACACAAAAATTATCAAATTAAATAACAGGTTTTCGTTATTTATTTAATTTTATGAATTCATATAACAAAATTATATAAGGTATACAACATTCTCTTATATTTATAAGTACATTTGTTAAATTATTAAATACTTTTGTTTCACATGTTTAGAATTTAACAAATTTTAAATAACATGAGTATGATGCACATGTTAAACTAGTGACTAATTATACGTTCTGCCACTTTCAATTACAATTAGGATCCAAGGCTTTTAGGTATCGCAGATGCTCACACTAAAGTGCTTCATCGGCGCCAAACAGCGCACATCGACAATCTTTTAATAACTTTTTCTTTCTTTGTGGTTTTCGTTCTACCTTGGAAGCCGGAGGGGCTATGAGGTTTGGTTCTCAGTACAAGGAATATTTGTCATGGAATTTTTTTCCGATCCACTCAGTACTAATAATGTCAAACCCCCCCCCCCCCCCCCCAATCAATGGTGTCCTCCCAGCGAATTCTGTGTCCTCCTGGATCCTTTGCTGTTGGTTTCCCATATGTGTCGTGGCAGACGATTCTTCTCCGATTCTGCAGACGTGGCCAAACCATCGTAACTAGGACTGTTCCACTCGGGTCTGAACAAACTGTATTACAAAACATCCCAGAAAATGAGTCTCCGACCAGCGCTATTATACATACGCACAGTCATAAATATGACAAAGGAAGAGGCACAGCGGTTACAGAAAAACACATTCGTAATGAAGTTTTTGTTTTTGGATTTACGACAACTTTATTTAGTGACTTTCGTAATTTACTGGTTGGTTCTCCAAACACTAAGAGTTGTTTGACCGGCCAGCTACTACATTCATTGCTTCTAAGATACTGTGTTGTTCCAAGTTGGAAACGTTGATTCTCGACTTAAATGATTTATAAAGTAACCCATATTCATTACGGTGACAGTGCTGCATACTAACAGATTATTTGTTTCTCTGGAACTGGAGGAATGATTTACCTAGCTCCAGAAAGTCATTTTAATACAATAAATCGACGTCATAATTAATAGCATAGCCTTACGTACCGGAAAGATGGGATTTTAAGTCCATGTAGAGCAGGGGTTCCCAGCCTGGGGTACGCCTACCTCATGAGGATACGCCAAGCATCTCACAGGGTTGCGCAGGATATTTGTTAAATAGCTACAAAGCTAGCTAAACGTCTGAAAATGTAGATAATTTTCCTCATATAAATTATTTCTCTCTTCTAACTTACATAATCATTTTTTCAGTCCCAATATGGATTCGACATTAGCAGCAGATAAACGCACATAGATTGTTCTCCTGTACACGAGACATGGATCTTTACAAAAAGAAGTAACTTCCGAATTCTCTATGAATCCAGACTTTTGGGCAACACTGTATATAATCCAAATGAAATATTCCAAAAATAGTAGTGTTAGTGATAAACAAAGTTGTGGAATGAAGAGAGAACGACCGGTTCTTAATCTAATCCGAAACAAGAAAGAAGAAAAATGATATGGGGTTTTCTCTTTCAGAAACTGTACCAAGAATAAAAGACAAAGAATCAAGTGTATAACTAATTCGTTTGAATGTATTTTTATAAACACAAACACGAACATTTCTTATACTAATAAATGTTGTAATGTACCAAATAGTGTTTTATTAGTGTCACATTATTTAACCTGTTTGTGACGTTTTTTCTGTTTATTCGTTCCATTTCTTCTGCCCATCATCACATAGTTAAATAAATTATCCACTATATGACCTAGAAATATAGTCAACACTATGGCATCTTGGATACCCAAAAGATAAATATAACACCATTACTAATTTTTGTAATGAAAGTTTGTTACCAGTGAAAGAATCGAGCCATGTTTTTGGGAAAATACGGAAACGGCTCACTAAACACTGTGACACGTAAATTCAACACTCTCTTAAAGAACATTTATACCTTTCTCTTCAATATTTTCATGGTGCATTGTTAACTTTTGTCACGGAATTACCTCCCCTGCTTTGCAGAAGTGGTCCAACAGTGCCCAAAACTCAAGAGTATCTAATATGGGTCTTCAAAGGTGTCTACTTTTGCACAAGATAACTCTTGGCAGAGTTGTTAATAGAGGGATAAAGATGCTTAAATCTCAAGGGAATGTTCATAAGTGTCACAGAGAGTTATGATCATTAAATTTTCTATATATTCTTCCTTTCTTCCACCCGTGTCCTCTATTTAATATCATTCTCTACCTTTTTCCTGTATTTTTCGCATTCGTTCGTTTGCGAAAAATATTTGCTTTCCCATTCTCACTTTACCGGTTTTCGTTCTCATTTAGAAACGCAGTAGATTACCTAACGTGTCAGTCCCTTGCACGAGACATAGGGCCGACATATGGTCTACATTTGCACCTTTCACGCGAGTTTCCTTGGCTGAGTTGCTCGGTGAGGTGTGAATCGCAGCAGACTTGCTCGCTCAGAGCAGACAGAGATGGCAGACGATCGTCTGAATTTTCACATGTCACAGCGTTTTTTCAGGCTAGTCGCTCGGAGTGAAGTGTGATATGACACTCATAAAGCGCTCTGGAATGAGACATACAGTCTGGGTTTTTCCATGACACTCACGCTCTCAGTCAGTTGGTTAACGTAGGTGTCAAAGACGCCCTGGTGGCAGTTACGGCATGCGTTTAAGTGTTAAACGTAAGTTTTAAAGACGGAAAGGGGAGATTATTTCGTTTTGCGAAATAAACGTTCACCTCTTTGTCTGTTTGATAGATATTAACCAGAGTTTGAAACTAGATTTTCATTCTTGCTCCTGAATTCGCAGTAGACAGGACGTTTCGTGCTAAGAGAATAAGCTGTATAGCGAAGTCTTAGTTTGTTCTTGGCAAAAATGTTGCCGAACTTCTAGACTACCAATAAATATAAGCATATAATTCTAAGTTTGTGCGATCGCCTGTAATTCTGTTTGGATGTAATATATTATATTAAGCATCTAATATTTTGTGAAGTGTTTAAAGGGTTAAATCGCTTATTTTATTTCCCGAGTTTTTTTGTGCAGAGTGAATAATTTATAAGTTGGTTAGATTCGCTAGTTGATGAGTTACAGTGGGAAACAGAATAAAGCATAATTTCTAGCTTAAAGCCAGGTAGCCATAAGGAATTAACTTTAAACTGCTAAATAATCAGACGAGAATAATTTTTCTAAACTACCTTATAAATGCCAGATGCCTCATGAGTGTTGATGGAATACGCAGGTATTCCTAATTCATGATGATTGATTTTTATATATATAACTTATTTCACGGGAAAGTTTAAACGTCAGGTCAAGCTGTACGCTTGCAGTTTAAAATGTAAGTTATAATCCGAGTACATAGTATGTATAAGTATTTTATTTGTGGTTTTTCTTCCCTATGCAGTGAAAACTGGGGTTAACCCAAATTTTGCCGGCGTTTAGTACAGAGACATACCTGTGAGAAACAAACATTTTTTTATATCTTTAACCACGTGGGTTTTCAAGTACCACCTGTCTGACAGGGCGTGTGCCTTCAGAGATAGACAGAATACTAATCCCACTAACAGGTTTTTTTAAAAGAATAAATGCTTATACTGGGCCTTTGAGCCAGATCATATTTCTCCTCGAACTCTGTGTTGAGGCTGCCTTGTGGCGAGAATAATTACAGAAATCTAAACATTAACTTTCCGAAAATGTTGACAAAGTGTGTGATGAACCAAGATTATCTGTTGAGAGAAGTGCCCACCGGTCATCTTCCTAATTAAGGGAAACCTTGTGTTCTGACACTGTGCCCGCTGAAACCCTAACTCTTACCTCGTGAATAAGTGACATTAACTTAAATCTGTAAAGAAAGAACGATCGCCTAAAGTGGACGCTCCCCGCACACGGTGAATGAAACCAATATCTGCAGAGCTGGGTATCCGCTTCATCCACAGATAGACAGATTAAGATAAGTGTACACTAAGGCTTGCGCCAGACGGCGAACCACGGCACTCTTTTAGGTAAGGTTGTGTGAATCAGGGCCCTGATGAAAGAACCGAGTGAAAGTAGACTGAAGGATGTTTCTTCTTGTTTGATTCACCCACGTTTGTAACTTTCTTTGCGCAAGTTATTGCTAACAATATTTTTCCATTAGAATAGAGCAGAGTATCAAGTCTGTCCATTCCTTAAAAGGGGAAAACCCTAGAATCAATCATATGTATCCTTGATTTCTTGGGGCTATCACTTTCTTCCAACAGGAATGTGGGCATACCTTGAGGGATAAGATCATACTGTGGGTCTATCATTTTGGTAGCATTTTTATTGACTTTATGACTATTTGTATATGCTTTGATGTAATTTCTATGTGTTGTGATGAAATTTTAGATGATAATTAAAATTTCTCTTGAAATTAATCAGCTCGTTGGTCAGCTCGTTCCAAGAATATCTATATAATCATTTGTTATAGTTTCCCCACGTCTGTACGTATAACTGTCGTCTTGTATGTGCGTGCACGTGAGTGGTTAGATATATATATATATATATATATATATATATATATATATATATATATATATATATGTTTAGACTGTCTGACTCCTCTAAAGCTGTCGTAGAAGATAGGTGAGAGAGAGAGAAGGTTTCTCGATCTCAGAGACAGCCTCTTGATCACATTCTACCATCTCACTCGTAGAAATCTATTGCTATTACTACTTCTCACTGTGACTGTCACTTATTCTAATCTATTCAGAAGGGACCAACCCAAGTCTTAATTCCCCTATAAAAAATCTACGACAATAAGATAATTGTTAATATCGTATATCTGATCCGCCGCCTTTTATGAAGAATTAAGCAATTATTAATTTCAGCTCGTTCAAGGTCCCACCTTGATTTACAAAGTGGAATTCTTATTATTATGGTATAGCTCTGTTTAGAGTGTATTTATTAAATTAACTGAGACAAACATGTAGTACATTCAAAATCATTAAATCGAAGTTAAATGTGTATATTTACAAATAAAAGATGAAACAATCAACTAATTTTAACAGTTTAAAAAACTGTATGTAATCTTTAACAGAAAATACTAATCATTGTGTGATGGTATGGTGTTTTATGTATGAAGTCACTTGGCAGCTTCTAGGTTTGACTTAGCTGCAAATAGTAGTTTCTGCTCCAGCTGGGTTTTCGGATCCTGTGCAGATAGTTCACTGGAGTTCTCGCGTCTCTGGTCAATATTAATGGCGCAGCACGTTCCAAGTAAGTTCAAGGTGTAACTGCAAATCTGGTCCCGCTTCTCTAAAACCCTCTGATACTGGTGTCTATTTCGTCGTCAGGCCACTTCTACCTTCACTTTGTTCCAGAGATAAGTACCCTCACTGGTACCATTAATCCAATCTTGGCTCACAGACTGTTTGCTCAGAGGAACAAAGGCACTTGGCTAAGCCTCTTACACGTATCTGGGGTGTTGTTATATTAACAATGAATTCCCACTATTACTCCGTGTTTTAGATTCCTCAGATTTCAGTGGTCCTTGTTAAATGGTAAAGTTTATTTTGGGCTCTGAAGTTCTCAAAACTGCTCAAACAATGGTCCGGTTCCGATATAAGAATCTTGACTCTAACTTCTGGCAGTCTGGTTTTCGTCTTGGCAAGCGATTCTCACAGAGTACTAGATTAAAAATATCAGCGCTTCTCATGGCTAATGGGACAAACGCCCAATCGACGCAATTGTTATTCGCGCCTCAAAGTATCAGCTAATCTTATTTGAACGCTTACATTTATAATTAAATATTTTTCATGATTCATCTAGTGCAAAATTTCAAATGTTACATTTCTAAAAATGGGCGGTAAACATTTGATTATTACTTGGTCAAATTACGTCTCTCACACGTCCTCCCAGATTGGGGGATTATCTGACTTGCCTATCCCACGTAATTCAACCATCGTTATCAGACTATGATTCGGCGCAATTCGGCCGTCTGGTCTGGACATTTCGTGGTTTATCACACCTCCAATATGCAAGTTTATTATTCTGTAGAATTGTAAAGGATTACGCCCATCTTGTGCAAACAATGTCATTAGCCTTTCACCTGGGATAAAATTTGGGACCGTCACGTTTGTGTGATCTAAATAGTACCTCAGGGATGTGCCGCCGAAATGAAGTTAATTGAAGTGTGAAAGTAATGTAAACGTTGACATTCGGATGAATGTTCTGTGTTGACAAGTAAGGTATAGGGAATATAAAAATAACAATATCTCTCGCACAAGAATGTAATGCAATCCTGCCGGAGTGGACATGGGAGCGCACAAACCGTTTTGTGACAACTTTGTTAGAAATATTAACGTTGGCTTTTCGAGAAACTACGGAAACAGTACTCATTACCCTGTACTTGAGTGAACGTTATGTTCAGACAAGTCGTACAAGGTGACTAATATGAGATGGTACATGAGGCTGACAACATCATCATGTCAAACTAATTACAATAGAACTGACCACTACAAAAGTCACGTGACTGTTTAATGAAGGATTCCTACAAGTGTACCAGCTGTAGTGGTGGTTCTATGATCCACAAGGAACACACAAGAAAATAATGATGATAATATAGAGGACAAAAATCTAATTTATTCGGATTTCTCCGTAAGTAACCCGTCAAGAAATGGTCAGTTTGATGTTTTTGTATCATACTAAACGTGCATTTTTAATGGTTGGTTCAGTTTGTGTGTTTACCCCTCGTGTCTGCCGATAGTGTCATCTTCCTTAGTTCCAGCTGATTTATGACTTTGTCGATGATTTTTTTTTTTTTTTTTTTCGTACGCCCGCTAATACTCGAGGCGAAATCTCAGGTTATTATTTATGTCTAACCTGACATTGATTTTACGTGAGTATCCCTTTTTTCTTGTACAGAGACAGGTGTCCCTCGCCATTCAGGCAAATACTCTCCGATTTCGGAGGTACCCATTACAGCTGGGTCGGCTCAGGAGCCGCCAATCCCTGGTCGACGACATTTCTTCAAATGTCCTCGCCAGGTCTCGAGTTAATCCAGTCCAAATCCCGGTCGACGAAAAATCCTCAAATGCCGTCACCCGGGTTTGATCCTGGATCACCCGGTCGCCAGAGCGGTGTGGTAACCACTACGCTAGCGCGGCTCCCGATGTCGATGATGATTGGTCGTAGGACCTCTAAAACTGTAACGAGTTATTCGTTCGTTAGATTCTTCCATTGTTCTGTTTTATTTGATGTGTCAGTGATGATCTGTCTCTCTTGCTGTACGATGTTGTTTCGTTGTTTGAGGATTGAGTGCTTTCTTTTCCTACTTTATGAAGTGTTTCTTTTTTGTTTATACGTAACATGACTTTATGTAAATGTTTCTTTTTGTTTTGTTTATAAGTAACATGATTTTATATACATGTTTCTTTTCTTTTTTTTTTTTTTTATAAGTAACAGGACTTTATATAAATGTTTATTTTTTTCGTTATAAGTAACATGACTTTATATAAGTGTTTCTTTTTTCTGTTTATAAGTCTTCTTCTTCTTTGATCCTTAGCCGCCGACCGTCAAAGCAGTCAGTGGTCATTACGCCTGGTGGCGTCTTGTAGGGCAACAACAAATTGATTCCACTTTGCTCGGTCGGCGGCCATCCTTCGTACAGTGCCCCAACTCTGGTTCGTTCTTTGCATCTCAGCCTCCACAGTCCTCCGCCAAGTTGTTTTTGGTCGGTTGTTTATTAGTAACATGACTTTATATAAGTGTCTATTTTTTTGTTTATAAGTAACATGACATTATATAAGTATTTTTTTAAATAAGTAACATGACTTTAAATAAGTGTTTCTACTTTTGTTTATAAGTAACATGACTTTATATACGTGTTTCTTTTTTTTTGTTTATAAGTAACATAACTTTATATACGTGTTTTTTGTTGTTGTTTATAAGTAACATAACTTTATATAAGTGTTACTATTTTTGTATTTATACGTAACATTGCTTTGTATTAGTGTTTCTTTTTTTGTTTATAAGTAACATTACTTTATATAAGTGTTTCTTTTTTGTTTATAAGTAATATTACTATATAAGTGTTTCTTTTTTGTTTATTAGTAACATGACTTTATGTAAGTGTTTCTTTTTCTGTTGTATTCCAAATATGAAGACTAACTTAGTGTGTTTTTTTGTTTGTTTCTAAGTACCGTAAAATCTCGCGTATAATACGCACTCGTGTATAATATGCATGCTTGATTTAGCCCAACATTTTCTGGTAAAATGGAAATTCGTGTATAATACGCACCATAATTTTTCAAGATTTTATTTTATGAAACATTTGTTAAAAAACTGAAAGAAGATGGAAGATGCTGCGCGATAGTAGTTCTTCGACGAACTGAAAGACCATGTCGCTTCATAAAACGAACTGCCCATCCATATGACGCTTTAAATGTTGTTGTGCCTGTACGAGATTTTTTAAGTTCCAGAGCTTTAAGTCGGATTTCAATGCATGAAACACCGATGCCTTGTTGCCTTCTATCCACTACCCACTCCAATAATGTTTTTTTCTAGGTCTGGAAGATCTGGTGGTGACCCACGATTCGCCTTTTTCTTACTGGGCAACACTTGCAGCGACTCTTTGTTTTTTCGCTATAATCGAATGTTGCACTTGTTAATGGAAAAATGTCGACTTGCTGCCCGATTGCCGTTAGATTCTGCATATTTTACCACTAAGAGCTTTTCTGCTGCAGTACAACATTTTCTCGAATTCATTTTTAGGGCTCAAAATAATCAAATGACAAACTTCACAACCAAGCTTAATATCAAAACAGATTGAAGACCAAGAGTGCGAAATGCGTTTTGCAACAATGTTTGACACATAAGAAAACACATGGCACATTCAATTTTGCGCCATTTTCACTGTCAAATTGTGACAAAAACTTGACAGACTTTCCAATGTAGGTTACTTTCGATATCGAAAATTACGTATTTTTTAGTACTCGCGTATAATACGCACCCGAGTTTTAACGGGAAAAAATGAGTAAAAATTGTGCGTATTATACGCGAGATTTTACGGTAACATGATTTTATATAAGTGTATTTATTCTGTTGTATTTTAATGGCGTGTCCCCCAAATACAAAGAGTTGTTTTAACCATTCAACTATTAAATTTGTTACTTCAACAAATGTGTTGTACTCTAACATAAATAAAATGATTCTTCACTTACATAAGACTGTCTATACCGATGGGTCTGATTTCGTCGTTGCCAAGTATCACTGGGTAATAAAACTGTAGTGTTTATAAATAGAGGCTTACAGAAGTCACGTGTTTTGTGTATTTAGTTAAAATTTCGAAATCCAGCCCAGAATCCATTGGCAAGCTTTACAGAATAGAACTGTGACTTGTTAGTACCTCTCTAACACTTTAGTCACGTACTGGTAATTAAAGTCCATGCAGATACACATCCATCCTCACAACAGTGTGGAGGTCTAACGTAACATCTTTGGACAGGCAGACAGCTACCCACCAAGTCTCAGCTGACAGACAATGAGCGGCCAACTGCCGTTGACTAACTATACACAACTAGAGACAACAATTACACAGCGGAGCTTACCTAAGACAGAAATCCAAAGAAGACAACTAACAAATGAATTCTAGCTAACTACACAAAACTGGAGACAATAACTGATATGCGAAGCTTAACTAAGACCAAAACCAGGAGAAAACAACTAAAATGTAAAGCTTAACTAAGAATAAAAACTGGAACAAACAACTAACAAGTGAAGCGCAACTTGGAACAAAAAACTGGAGAAAACAACTAATATGTGAAGCTTAACTAAGAAAAAAAAAACTGGTGAAAACCACTAATATGTGAAGCTTAACTATGATTACAAAACTGGGGAAAACAACTAATATGTAAAGCTTAACTATGATTACAAATCTGGAGAAAACAACTAACATCGGAAGCTTAACTAAGTACACAAAACTGGAAAAAACAACTAACAAGTGAAGCTCTATGTTTAATACACGCATGCAGGGTCGGCTCTTGGGCGGTGCAAGCGGCGTATGACCGCACCGGTGCTGTCGTAGATTTTATCAGATAGGTAATAGATGTTTATAGTCCTGTCTGAGCAGAGGTGATAGTGATAACTATGTGAAAGTAAGGGATAAGAGTTTTTATCACGAGGTGATAGTGTAAAAGAAAGGACAGTCTCTGGGTTGAGTAATTTCTCTAATCCAGCCGATGTACAAAAAAAAAAAAAAGGCAAAGGAACCCGTTACACGCCCATTGAGGCATATTGGGAATATGGTGTTAGGCCCATATTTTCTTGACCGTCGGCACACGAGGGGTGATGTGGTCGGCATCACGCAGGCCGGCATAACCTTCCCAGAGTTTCTCTGGCACCCATTTGGGGCTGGGTCGACCCAGGAGCCGTTTGTGGCCTAAAAATTTCCCGCTTCATCTGGGGATTGAACCATAGACCACTTCGCTAGGAAGCCAGTACACTAACCACCATGCTACCGCGGCTCCATAGCCGATGTACGACGATGTTTAAATCAGACGCACTTTCTCTCCTTGTACAAATTACAAGTTATACTGCACCCACATGCACACAATTCTGTGACAAATACTCACAAACGTGAAAACAAAATATGGATAACAGATAGGGTAGGGGTTGCCCAACACGATAACTTAGGTTTATTAAGTTCATTTATCACTAGAACTTTACAACATAAATCATATACATCAATAGATCATGGTTTCAGCACACAATGAAATTAATCCAATAGGTTCTCCCCTCTGGTAAAGGAAAAGAACAGAAGATCCCAACAGAGGTTAATTAACACAAAGAGATCAAAAGTTAACAATAAGTGTATGGAATAGTCAGTAACGAAAAACAAAGGACAAGTTCCTAATTATTCTATCCCGTAAATACTTAGGTTAGTAAGAACAAAAAAGAAAAGATTGGTATGATAGTGGTAACAACATAAAATTATGTTACTCTCTTACAGTTCATTCAACTCACTCATACAGTGGCCACTCTCATATACTTACCCAATAGTTGTCGCAGGCATTCCATGGAAATAAACACTAATAAGTAATAAGACTATTCAGTGTCATATTAAGTTTTGCCAAATCCAGTCCCAGACTCGCCTTAGTTGCAGACTGCAAATTTCACGGGAGTCGCTGGAGTTGGTGATTTAATTTTTCCTGGATAAATTACGGTATCTCTGCCTTCAGTTTGGTTGGAGTAAAGTTCATACGTGGTGATCGCCAACATAGGAAGAATGAAACATATATATAATTCCGGTGTTGTTTAGCCTCTGGGTGCTGAGACACTGTGTTAAGTTACACAAATGTTGCTGACAATATATTCTGCCACAGCTGGCTGATGAGATTGATATAAGTGAATTCTGGTAATAGTTCTGGTCCAGTTAATATAATAATTAATGGTTCTATTCTGGTGTCTTCATGAAATGAGGAAAAATGGACCGCACAGGTCACAGCACGAAGCTCATCAATATTAAATATCCCTGGATGCTTATAAGATTATAAGACTATAAGTTCATATGGCAAAAGTTCAGATGATCATAAAACCGTTAGTACTCTGGTTTTGATCAGCCTAGATTTTATGAAAGAAAATATGAACATTTAACCATAATATAAATATTATATCTACCACGAGTTAAGGTAAGACCTGTTCACTCCGTTATAAATTAGATTTAACTCACAAATGTCTAGCTTATCCTATCGCTTTTAACGCGTGATATGAGAACTAGTCATTTATAAAATTACACAAAATGGATGGAAGTAAATAATATATACCGTCAGTAGACAGTTATTTAATGTAAGTACTAGTCAATTTAAAACATCTCTTTCTGTGAAATAGCGAGTGATTAAATTTACGTTACAGCTTGAAAAACATTTTCTATAAGTAATTTAATACGCTATTCAATTTAATACAGAAAATCCCAGTGCAATATAAATGAAAAATTTTAAAACACTAAATCACTTAAAGGCTAGTATATAAATTACCGCAAACAGAGAAAGATGAAACACTCCACGAAATCTAATAATTTGCTCTGTACGAGAAATCTTAGGATATCGAGCTAGTGAATTCAAAAAAAATCTCTGAGCAACTGATAATGACTTTTGGAGAGACGGGCTGTCGCATAGAGATTATGATCAATAAATTTTCTACACTCTTTCTTTTCTACCCGTATCCTCTATTTTATTATCATTCTTTTATCATTTTCCTGTGTTTTTCGCATTCGTTCGTTTGCGAAAAATATTTTCTTTCCCATTCTCACTTTACCGTTTTTCTTTCTCATACTGGTAAACGCATTTATGACATAACGTGGCAATCTCTGCACGAGACGAGAGAGCGTTAATACGCATTCTATTACGTAGATGTCAGTGGACGAAACTGTGAATATTCCTCCAGTAAGACAAGGGAAAGCAGACAACTGTCTACACTTTCCATCTGCACGGCGCGTAATTGAGACTTATCGTCTAGCAATTTCACCTGTCACAGCGGTTCTCAGGCTGAATTTCTCGGGGAGGTGTGAAAACTGCGTCTGAGATTTGCATCTGACACGCGCGCTCTAGGTCAGTTTGTTAACGTAGGTGTGAAGACGCACTGGTGGCAGTTACGGCATGCCTCTAAGTTAACGTAGGTGTTAGGAGAGGAGAGAGATCGGGGTTGTGGAAATAGTGGGAGCCTTTGTTTGTTTCATAGATATTAACCAGAGTTTGAAACTAAATTTTCATTCTTACTCCTAAATCTGCAGTAGACAGATCGCCAGGCTAGAAGAAATATCTTGTGTATTGAAATAGTCTTTAGTTTCTGGGCAACATTTGCCGAGTTCTAGACTACCATTATATTGAATGATTCTAGTTCGTGGTATTAACCTGTAGTTCTGTGCGGAGGTAAATATTATATTTAATATATCTAGTAATTTGTGAGCGACTAAGTGTTAAATCGCTTATTTTATTTCCCGAGTTCTTTTGTGCAGAGTGATAAATTTATAAGTCTGTTACATTCTCTAGCTGACGTGTTTCAGTGGAAAGCAGAAAAAATTATAGTTTCTAGCTTATAAATCATGTAGCTATAATGAATTTAATTTAACTGCTAAATAATCAGACGAGAATAATTTTTCTAAATTAACTTATAAATGCTAGATGCCTCATGAGTGTTGACGGAATACGTATGTATTCCTAATTCATGATGATTGATTTTATATATAACTTATTGCACGGGAAAGTTAAAACGTCAAGTCAAGCTCTACGCTTGCAGTTCTAAATGTAAGTTATATCAAGTACATAATATGTAAAATATTTCATATGTGTTTTTCTTTATTCAGTGAATACTGGGGTAACCCAACTTTGCCGGCTTTTAGTACAGAGACATACCTGTGAGAAACATAAACATTTTATATCTTTAACCACGTGGGTTTTCAAGTAACACCTGTCTGACAGGGCGTGTGCCTTCAAGAGATAGACAGAATACCAATCCCACTAGCGGGTTTTTTTTAAAAGAATAAATGCTTATACTGGACCTTTGATCCAGATCATATTTCTTCGCAAACTCTAATGTACATGCTGCCTTGTGGCGAGGATAATTACAGAACATAAACATTAACTTTTCCTACAGTTATTTGACCAAGTGTGTGGTGAACCAAGATTATTTGCTGAGCAAAGTCGTCCACCGGTCATCTTCCTAATTAAGGGAAACCTCGTGTTTCTGACACTGTGTGCCCGTTTAACTTTCTTACTCAAACTGATTCAAGTGACCTTAACAGTAATCTTAAAATAAACTGGTGAAGTGAATGCTCCCCGGATGCAGTGGAAGAAACCTGTATATGCAGAGCTGGGAGTCTCTTTATCCAAAGAATACAGATTCACTGTAGAGAAGTGTCTTAAAGTTTGCGCCAGACGGCGAACAACAGCACGAGTTTAGGTAAGGTTGTGTGAGTCAGAGCCCTGATGAAAGAACCGAGTGAAAGTAGACTGAAGGATGTTCTTTGTTTGATTCACCCACGTTGTAACTTTCCTTATGCGAGATTTGTTGCTAAACTATATTTTCCTTAGGATAGATCATACTCATATCCAAGTCTGTTCATACTTTTTTTTTAACAGGGAAAATATTAAACCCAATCCTACGTATCTGTGACTCTTTGGGGCTATCATCTTTTTCCTAACGGGACTGTGGGCTAAGCATCGAGGGAAGGATCATACTAACGGGTCTATCATTTTTTGTAGCATTCCTTGATTTTTTTAAATGATTTTTTTTTATATGTTTTGGATGTAATTTTATATGTTGTGAGAGAAGTTTGTTATGATAAATAAACTACTCATAATTATTCCATTGTGTCGGTCAGTGTCGTTCCAAAATATCTGTATAATCACTGTTATAGCTTTCCCACGTCTGTGTGTCTAACTGTCGTGACTTGTATGTGCGTGCACGTGAGTGGATATATATATATATATATATATATATATATATATATATATATATATATATATATATATATATATATATATATATATATATATATATATATTAATATATATGTATTTAGACTTCTGACTCCTGTAAATCTGTAGTAGAAGATAGGTGAAAGAGAGAAGATTTCTCGATTTCAGAGACAGCCTCTATCACATTCTACCATCTCACTCGTGGAAAGCTATTTCTACTATCATCTCTCACTGTGACTATCACTTATTCTAATCTATTCAGAAGGGACCAACCCAAGTCTTAATTCCCCTCTCAAAAATCTACGACAGAATGGTGGCTCGTTTTTCCGGGAATTGAACTCTAGTCCTGAGCAAATACGAATATCAGCTCGTTTGCAGGATTAATTTTCTTTATTCTGATATAGAGTAAGAGTGTGATGTCTTGTGAGTTTTGTATCTTTTAAAAATAATTTATCCCCTAGACAAATCGATATGTTTATGGGCGTGCTGACCACACAACTAAAAATTGTTTTTCCGCAGCATTATTGAGCATTATACATTTGAGTTACAGGTTGATTTTGTCGGAATATATGTTAGTTACTGATTTTGTAATACTAAACGCTGGTAAAGGTGTGAGTGTATAACATTCACAGGGTTCTGAAGCAGTAGGTGTTTGAGCTAAGCTAAGGAGTGCGTTTCGGACTATTTCGTCCAGATTAATTGCCTCCCTTACCCGAACTGTCTTCAGGGGTAAACTTATAGTGAATTAAAATTTAGGGGTTTTTTTCTCTTTAAATTTTTGCAAGTTATTTTGTTTCCACTGTAGCAACTTATTTTTTAGGGAGTAACCTTAACTACCATTTATTTGGCGTAGTCGTTTGCATTAGGTGCTTTATTGCCGATTAATAGCAGCGATAGTTAGATACTTAATTTTTTTGGAGGAGGTATCCCAGATTATAAGTATATCATCTTTTGTTTGGTATTTTCTCGTAAGTGGTAGGAACCAGTGTATCCTTTGTCTTCTTTTCTTCCTTGAGTAGTCTCAGTCACTGATTTATTATGGCAGAGAGGGCGAAGCTTAGGTAGATCCTCAGACAGGAAGCAAAGGAAGAGGGATTACAATGAGAAAAAGCGAAAGCGTTTGTCAACGAAGAACTTGACAGATATGATGCGGAGCAGAAGGAAAAAGCGGCGGAGAGGAAAGCAGCCGAAGCTAGAGAGCAGAGGAAGATGAATGAGGAAATGGAAATCCGCAGGGCAAACGAAAGAGAGAAGGAGAGACAGCATGAGGAAAGAGAGAAGGAGAGAGAGGAAAGAGAGAAGGAGAGACAGCATGAGAAGCAGAGGGAAGAGAGACAGCATGAGTTGGCTCTTAAAACTCTAGAATTCCAAAGTCGTGGTGGTGTCTCTATCTCCAGCAATGGTGTCGTAATTTTTATTTTAGAGGGTTCTGATGGATATTGGTCCCTTTAGAGTGTAGAGTGATATTGAAGGCTCTGTGAGGATAAGGATTTAGGAGAATGAGGTAGTAGATTCACAAGCGCTGGGAAGAGCAAGGACAGTCTCTTATTACGACAATATCTGTTTCTCACAGACTATTCCTATCTCTCTTCTGAACAAACAATTGTTTGTCAGTTCCAGTCGCTCAGGCGCACTCACCTATTTGGTGATTCTGTCGCACAACGTACATGAATACAGCCTACACAGATGGGAAATGTTTGGAGTTTTGGGCCAGCCGACAACCAATACAAATAAAGTTCAATACCTTTATTTTCATAAATCAGTCACAAATAATTATACATTTACAGTCAAAAATCAAAGGTTACAGAATACAAATATGATAAGGGAAGAGGGGGGTTTGAGGAGAAATATCCCATCCACCGTTTCCTGGTTGTATTTACTAACAGACAAGACCCGGTCCAAAAGACAAGAAAGGGGGAGGGGTGATCAGAGATAGGCAATTTAACCAACTGGTAAATTTATTACTCTGAGGCAAGGGGTTACAGTAAAAGGGGGGGGGGGGGGGGAGAGGAAAAGCTAGGGTTCTCAAATGTCTCCCTTTAATCAACAACTTTTAAGGGAGGGGGGAATGAACACAGTTACACAATCCCGCTAGGAGAAGTCCCGTACAAGGAATATAATGCACCTTAATACTAGGTCGAACTAATTAAAAGGGTAAAGAAAAGATTAAATCTCCTTTCATTCAAAAAACACACTAGGGCTGGCCATCCCACAGACACACGCAGACTTACCAAAATGGTGAATTCTGGCACTCTAGGAATCATTTACCACAGCAGCTAATACCGTGGAATAATGGACTGATCTTCTTATTTCTTCCGTGTCAGGCCCCAGATTTAACGAGGTAACAAATAGTCTCAAAAAATCGCCAGACGGTGAAGCGTAAAGGCTACTGTTGGTTTTGATAAAGTTCCTAATGAATGGCACAGGCACTTGGCTAGGCATGAGGTATGGTGTGGTTCCTAAAATTGGCACAGCTGGTGGAGATAACTTTCTTTTTCCGTACTGTCACAAGTTAAAAACACTGAGGTAAGTTCTTCTTCGGGGGTGGGTAAAATCCACTGAATATACTTGACAGACAGTGTTCAGGTAGATCTATGTTCTTCTTCACAAATAGGGCAGTGAATAAAATATGTTCTGCTTCCAGTTTACTGTAAGGACTATATGAACTAGTATTTTAAAAGTGTTTCTTGGGTGGCTTTATTCTCAGTTAAATTCAGAGGAGCGGGGCCCATTACAGGTCGCCACAAGTTTAGCTTTAAAAAAGTTCATATGTTACTGGAGTTATCGAATTGAGTTGGCAGAACTCTGTATATAATTAATAATTGCTGGGATGCAGGTTGAATGATCGTTCTGAATGAAAGATAATCAAACAAAGAAATGCATTACAAATCATATTATAATCTAACACGCGATAAATTACAGTTAGCCTATTTACTTTATTAGCGTCGTCAATTTAACAAATCAGGAAAACTCCCCGTGAGTTAAATAATAATCAAAAGCACATCTATCTATACAGAACTAAACTGTATTTACTAGTTATAATTCTCTTTAACGTCTGCAAAATTAATTTACGCGTCAATTGTATTAGGAAATACTTTTAGATGTAACATTTAGTTTGCACTAGAACTTTGAAAATGGGTTTATTTAATAAGGTTAAATTTACACCACAATCCAGTGAAATAACTAGCCCACTGATCACTCGAAGCTAATATATAAATTACCGTCTGCGCAGAAAGAATACACTCCAATAGTCAACGAAGGTAGATGAAATCTAGCAGGAATCCGACTAGGCTATATGCTAGTGAAACTAGGATTCCGTCAGAACGAACGATAAAATGCAGTTTTCGGAGTTCTTTATTTATACATCTCGAATGTAACTTAAATGGGACATGTTGGATTTTCACACCTTTCTTGAAGTATAGCAAAATCCGAGGTACAACGCCGTTGTGTTAACCGCTGTGTTTCCTCCGTTTTCCCCGGTCTACCGATCTTCTTCGTCTCAGGCTGCTCGCATAAGGGTGCGAAAATTTCTCGAGAAGCTAACTACGTTAGCTGAGAGTTCCCTGATTCTTTAGATCGTATACCGCTCCACGTTGCATTCTGAAGATCAGCCTGTCTTTGATGGTACCGCTGTTCTGAGAAGCTTTGGCAACTCCCACCAGGCGGGGCGACAGCCAGGTAAGAAAATGAACTGCTGTTAATTGCTCTAGAAACAGGAGTGTCTCTGGCCACGTCCTCTTTTGAGCCGGCGTTAAGGAAAAGATTGCTATAAATCGTTCTCAGAGATGGTCGTGGGCGTGATTTAACCTCCCATCAAAGGCCATGCGATCTCAAAAGTTCACAGAAGATAGCAGGCTACATATTAATGATCCAGCGTGTAAAATTCTCGTGGAAATGCTGCATGCAGGTTAAAGTTACAATAGATGATCAGGGGTTCTAAAGTTATGAGAGGCCAATATTCTGTTATAATCCATCGAGTCAGGGAAATTCATTTGTCATACTTAGACGTACGTCACAAATGGAGAGTCTTCTTCTCATTCCTCTGTAACTGATCCTCCTAGCACACAATCTACTCATCTCACTGCTATGTCTTTTGCGTTAGAATCTTTCCCTTGTCCTAATGAGAAGATTGTCACGTATCTAGAAAAATTTGAGAAAATTGCAACTCTATACGGTTTAGAGAGGTCTCGTTGGAACATGAAACTTTCCCAGGCCCTACAAGGTTCTGCTTATGAGGTTTTCTCTAAACTGGAAAGTAGCCAACAAGACAACTACGACTTGTTGAAGAAAGCTTTGCTTGAGCGCTTTGAAATGAACGCTCGAAAATGTTTGCAACTGTTTCGCAACAGCTGGAAAGAGAGCTCTGAAACATTTCAGCAGTTCTCGTCTCGTTTGAATGGATACTTGACAAAGTGTCTTGAGCTTTCACAGCTCCCCTCTACCTATAAAGGTCTTGAGAAATTTGTTATAACAGAACAAATAAAGAACACTTTGTCTGCTGACACCCGGAGATTTCTTTGCTGAGCAGGGTGCAGAGAAGCTTGAAGACATCTTAGAAAAGTCTGAGCGATATCACAATGCGCTGGCTGAACTACCGGCTACAAAACGGAAACCGACAGAAGAGCATTTTCGAAAGAATAATCTAGACCAATCTTCTCATGGTTCGAATCAGAATAACCACAGAGAAACTGGACCTCAAAACCCCCCCTCCTGAAAAATCCAAGTTCTACAAAAACAAGTACCCCAACCACAGTAATTAGTCTGATCAACCCGACCGCCCTTCATGTCAGCGCAGCCAGAAAGGACAAAGTGGCAAAGGGAAAACCCGTGCGCACGGGACAGATGATCAGAGTGAGCACACCGAGCCTAAACGCATCGGATGCTTACTAACAGTCTCGCAAGACGGAATTATTGACAGTGATTCCCAACCTGTAGAAGGAGAGAGATCCTCTACGCGAGGTACTGTTATATTGAAAGGTTCTCAAACTTCTTGTTTATTTGACACGGGGCTTTCTTATGATTGCATTGTTGCCAGAAACCTGGTTAAACCCGGTCAAGAGACAGGACAGACCGTCCAATTTTGTGGAGTTTCTAAGAGTGATGCACCTACAGCGCTTCCCATCGCACTGGTGAAGATACACTCTGAGTTTGTCAGAGGCGTGATCAAAGCAGCTGTTATGGATGACCCCATCTACCCAGTCATACTTGGCGGTAGATACGTGTGTATTGGGAAACCGGAAGAGCCGATTGTGGCAGCAGTAACTACAAGAGGGCAAACCACGAAGGAACGGGAGCCTGCGCCTAATTTGTTACCTGTGGAACTTAAAGAAGCGCAACAAAAGGACCCTACTTTGGCACCCTGCTTTAGGAAACTGCCCATGGCTAAGGAACCCAGACAGCACGGGGACATTTTTTCTAAGGATGGCGTACTTTATCGCAGAACGGGCAAGCCTGACTAAGGTTACAACCAGCTCCTAGTACCGAAACAGTACAGAAGCCAAATCCTAGAAATGGGGCACTTTCTTCCCTTCAGCGGACATATGGGACAGAACGCCACAAACCAACGGATAACCACTCATTATTGGTGGCCAGGAGTAAATACTGATATTATCAGGTATGTCAAATCCTGTGCCCAATGCCAACGTGTACCACCCAAGCAACGGGTACCCCCAGTCTCTTTGGGTGAAATGCCAATAGTGAGAACATCATTTGAACGGGTTGTGATCGACATTTTAGGACCCTTAGAAAGGACTAAAAGAAGGAACAGGTTTATCCTCACCTTAGTCGACACATGCACTTTATGGGCAGAAGCTATCCCGCTAACATGCGCAGATGCCAAGCATGTCGCAGAAGAGCTTGTGCAGATTTTCACTCGGTTGAGATTCCCTCAGCAAGTGTTGACGGATAACGGATCTCCATACCGAAACCTACTGATGGATGAGATCGTTAAGATCTTGAGGAACCAACACATCTACATAAAGCCTTATACTCCGGCCGGAAATTGGCTTGTGGAACGTGTTAACGGAAACCTCAACATGATGTTAAGTAAACTGGCACAAGTGAAACCTGAAGATTGGGATCTTTGTATTCCTGCAGCTTTATTTAGCTACAGAGAATCTCCTCATACTTCCACAGGATTTCCGCTAGCAACACTTTTATTAAGCAGACCCATTAAGGGCCCACTTGAAGCCTTACTTCAGTCTCTGACAGACGAGAAGGCGGATGAGACAGTTGTCTCAGCAAGTAAATATGTGTCGGGTTTGAAGGATAGGTTGAAACTAGGATGGGACCTAGCAATGACTAACTTTAAGCGAGCACGCACAAAACACGCTATCCGATACAGGAAAGTCGCAAAAGAGAGAGAACTGGAAGCAGGAGAGAAAGTTTTGGTGTTACTCCCTACCGGAAATAAACAACTGAGGATCGGATGGCAAAGGCCGTTTACCGTCCTGAAAAAGATTTCTAAGGCTAACTACCAGATCTCTATTGAAGAGAGGAGAAGGTTTTCCATTTAAATCTGTTAAAGAGATTCTTGGAAAGACCGGTGCCAACCTCCGACCATCTCCTGACGATCGCCAAAACTGACGAAGATGACGATAGTGGCAGGGAAAATCCACTGCACACACACGAAATCTTTCAAAAATTTCAGAAGCTGCTACGCTCTTTCAAACGCGCATGGGAGACATTCCAGAGAAAGGAAACTTTGGGAGTAGACTTGAGTAGGAATTGGAGAGAGATGGAGGAGGGAGATGAGAGGGAAGAAGGCAGACACCCTGAAGCTACGGATATATGAAATTTATCTCCTTAACGTAGACATGGAGTGCTTCCATATCTTAAAGGGGGGACGTTCTGTCGCATAGAGATTATGACCAATAAATTTTCTACACTCTTTCTTTTCTACCCGTGTCCTCTATTTTATTATCGCTCTTTTATCCTTTTCCTGTATTTTTCGCATTCGTTCGTTTGCGAAAAATATTTTCTTTCCCATTCTCACTTTACCGTTTTTCTTTCTCATACTAGTAAACGCATTTATGACATAACGTGGCAATCTCTGCACGAGACGAGAGAGCGTTAATACGCATTCTATTACGTAGATGTCAGTGGACGAAACTGTGAATATTCATCCAGTAAGACAGGGGAAAGCAGACAACTGTCTACATTTTCCATCTGCACGGCACGTAATTGAGTCTTATCGTCTAGCTTTTTCACCTGTATAGCGGTTCTCACGCTGAGTTTCTCGGGGAGGTGGGAAAACTGCCTCTGCATCGGAGACGGGTCGTCTGAGATTAGCATCTGACACGTGCGCTCTCGGTCAGTTTGTTAACGTAGGTGTAAAGACGCACTGGTGGCAGTTACGGCATGCGTCTAAGTTAACGTAGGTGTTAGGAGAGGGGAGAGATCGGGGTTTTGGAAATAGTGGGAGCCTTTGTTTGTTTCATAGATATTAACCAGAGTTTGAAACTAAATTTTCATTCTTACTCCTAAATCTGCAGTAGACAGATCGCCAGTCTAGAAGAAATATCTTGTTTATTTAAATAGTCTTTAGTTTCTGGGCAACATTTGCCGAGTTCTAGACTACCATTATATTGAATGATTCTAGTTCGTGGTATTAATCTGTAGTTCTGTGCGGAGGTAAATATTACATTCAATGTTAAATCGCTTATTTTATTTCCCGAGTTCTTTTGTGCAGAGTGATAAATTTATAAGTCTGTTACATTCTCTAGCTGACGTGTTTCAGTGGAAAGCAGAATAAATTATAGTTTCTAACTTATAAATCATGTAGCTATAATGAATTTAATTTAACTGCTAAATAATCAGACGAGAATAATTTTTCTAAACTAACCTATAAATGCTAGATGCCTCATGAGTGTCGACGGAATACGTATGTATTCCTAATTCATGATGATTGATTTTATATATAACTTATTGCACGGAAAGTTTAAACTTCAAGTCAAGCTCTACGCTTGCAGTTCTAAATGAAAGTTATATCGAGTACATAATATGTAAAATATTTCATATGTGTTTTTCTTTATTCAGTGAATACTGGGGTAACCCAACTTTGCCGGCGTTTAGTACAGAGACATACCTGTGAGAAACATAAACATTTTATATCTTTAACCACGTGGGTTTTCAAGTAACACCTGTCTGACAGGGCGTGTGCCTTCAAGAGATGGACAGAATACCAATCCCGCTAACGGTTTTTTTTAAAGAATAAATGCTTATAGTGGGCCTTTGAGCCAGATCATATTTCTTCGCAAACTCTAATGTACATGCTGCCTTGTGGCGAGGATAATTACAACATAAACATTAACTTTTCCTACAGTTATTTGACCAAGTGTGTGGTGAACCAAGATTATTTGCTGAGCGAAGTCGTCCTCCGGTCATCTTCCTAATTAAGGGAAACCTCGTGTTTCTGACACTGTGTGCCCGTTTAACTTTCTTACTCAAACTGATTCAAGTGACCTTAACAGTAATCTTAAAATAAACTGGTGAAGTGAATGCTCCCCGGATGCAGTGGAAGAAACTTGTATCTGCGCAGCTGGGATTCTCTTTATCCAAAGAATACAGATTCACTGTAGAGAAGTGTCCTAAAGTTTGCGCCAGATGGCGAACAACAGCACGAGTTTAGGTAAGGTTGTGTGAGTCAGGGCCCTGATGAAAGAACCGAGTGAAAGTAGACTGAAGGATGTTCTTTGTTTGATTCACTCACGTTGTAACTTTCCTTATGCGAGATTTGTTGCTAAACTATATTTTCCTTAGGATAGATCATACTCATATCCAAGTCTGTTCATACTTTTTTTTAAACAGGGAAAATATTAAACCCACTCCTACGTATCTGTGACTCTTTGGGGCTATCATCTTTTTCCTAACGGGACTGTGGGCTAAGCATCGAGGGAAGGATCATACTAACGGGTCTGTCATTTTTTGTAGCATTCCTTGATTTTTTAAAATGATTTTTTGTATATGTTTTGGATGTAATTTTATATGTTGTGAGAGAAGTTTGTTATGATAAATAAACTACTCATAATTATTCCATTGTGTCGGTCAGTTTCGTTCCAAAATATCTGTATAATCACTGTTATAGTCTTCCCACGTCTGTGTGTCTAACTGTTGTCACTTGTATGTGCGTGCACGTGAGTGGATATATATATATATATATATATATATATATATATATATATATATATATATATATATATATATATATATATATATATATATTAATATATATGTATTTAGACTGTCTGACTCCTCTAAATCTGTCGTAGAAGATAGGTGAAAGAGAGAAGATTTCTCGATTTCAGAGACAGCCTCTATCACATTCTACCATCTCACTCGTGGAAAGCTATTTCTACTATCATCTCTCACTGTGACTATCACTTATTCTAATCTATTCAGAAGGGACCAACCCAAGTCTTAATTCCCCTATCAAAAATCTACGACACGTTCATGCATACTAAAGACTCCGTTCTTTTGCTCCTTAATGCGAAAGTCACACCTCCGACCTGGGCCGGGCAAATTTGCGGTTATTTCCTGAATAAAAGGTTATTTTTTTACCTCTGTCCACCGACAAACTCTGGCTTGTCTTTCATTATCTTCGCTTTGCCGAATGTCAGCTACGTAAGTTAATTCCCCTGAAAGTGTAATTCTCCATGGTACGTCTCAGACTTATCGCCCTTGATTCTTCAAAGAAACTGTTAACGCATGGTTTCTTGCCCGCGTGTTTCCCTGATCAAAGAACGATTACGCCGTGCTGCGCACTTCGCTCTGTTCCACCGTGCTTAATTGCTAAGCGGCTGACGTGTTAATTGCGATAGTGAATCCGACGTTCGTGTAGCAAACAATAAAATCTAGATATGGGGGGGGGGGGGGGGAAGAGGCAAAAGTGGACGTGACTGCTGCACTATTTCCATATGTGACAGGTGCCATCTTCAGCGATGCGTAGAAATGTATTTTTAAAATTCTGGAATTATATCGTATTTTTACTCAATAGTACATTAATGACCCGTATAAGTAAACATACATTAGGGCCCTTGTGGGAAGAGGAAAGGGGGCGGGGGGGGGGGGGTAAGCTGGTGAAAGGAGACATCACATTATCTTGAAAGGTCCCTAGTGCCGACTCTGCATGTATGAACAAAGAAACAAACCAAGACGGAAACCCGAGGTCTGTGAATAGCAAATTAAATCTACAAGACACATTTTTTTGTGTCTTTGTTTTGTGTTATCTCACCTGTACAGGTAAATTAGACAGGTATAACAGTGATTACGTTTATAATTAGCGTAGGTCGTTTCCCAGTCCTATTATCCCTTGCTGAGTTGATGGTCATGGCAATGACCACTGTCCATGAAGCACTATTTTGTTGTGAGGAGTTGGCAGTGTGTTTGGTTACGATATACTGGCGCGATAGGTCTTTTACTTCACTTAACTGTTACAGTTCATGTAATGAAAGTGCTTAAGTTCTTCACAGATAATGTTCACGTACTAGAACGCTGGCAAAGTTTGGGTACCACAGTATTCACTGAATGAAGAAAAACACATATGAAATATTTCACATATTATGTACTCAATATAACTTACATTTTTAAACTGCAAGCGTATAGCTTGACTTATCATTTAAAACTTCCCGTGAAATAAGTTATATATAACAATCAATCATCATGAATTAGGAATACCTACGGATTCAGTCAACACTCATGAGGCATCTAGCATTTATAAGTTAGTTTAGAAAAATGAGTTCTCGTCTGATTATTTAGCAGTAAAATTAAATTCATTATAGCTACATTGTTGTTTAAGCTAGAAATTATAATTTATTCTGCTTTCCACTGAAACGCGTCACTAGAAAATAATACAGACTATATAAATTAAGCGCTCTGCACCAAATCTAACTAGTGAAATAAAATAAGCGATTTAACACTTTCAACACTTCACGAAATACTAGATAATATGTATAATATATTTTACCTCCACACAGAATTTACAGGCGATCGCACAACTTTGGAATTATATGCTTATATTTACTGGTAGTCTAGAAGTTCGGCAAAACTTTTGCCAAGAACAAACTAAGACTTCGCTATACAGCTTATTCTCTTAGCACGAAACGTCCTGTCTACTGCGAATTTAGGAGCGAGAATGAAAATCTAGTTCCAAACTCTGGTTATATCTATTAACAGACAAAGAGGTAAACGTTTATTTCGCCAAACCGAAATAATCCCCCTTTCCGTCTATGACACTACGTTTTACACCTAAACGCATGCCGTTAATACCACCTACTGACCGAGAGGACGCGTGTCAGTTGCAAATCTCAGACAACCCGTCTCCAGTGCAGAAACAGTTATTCACACCTCCCCGAGAAACTCATCATGAGAACCATAACTGACACTTTGCTTTCTCGCACCTTACGCCAAACTGGCCCTGGAGCGTGAGTGTCATATCACCTGACACTGAGAATCTACCTTGGAAACTACATGTCAGATACGAACTCCCAGACAAATGTCTGAAACTGCGCCGGGGAGGTGTCAGTTATCGCGCTTTTCCTGAGCGCTCAGCCGAAGAAGCTGCGCCTGTCAGCTGAAAGTGCAGACATAGTCTGCTCGTATGTCTGAGATAAGCGAAAGTTACAGTTTCGTGCCTGACATCTAATGCAAATAGAAATGCATTTAACACTCTCCCGTCTCTGTAGAGACTGACATGTTACGTCATAACTGCGTTCTCAGTTTTGAGAAAAGAAATAGGTAAACGTTAGAATGGGAAAATAGTAATGTATATAGTCGCAAACGAACGAATGCGAAAAACACAGGAAAAAGGTAAAAAGCGACAATAATTAGAGAACACGGGTGGAAGAAAGGAAGAGGAAAATATAGAAAATTTAATGATCCTAACTCTCCGTGACAGTGTTCGTGCTGTGATTGCAATTGTACATTGTTGTAAACATGATTGTAGCGTGACTTAATAAATCGTCATTAAATGTCACCAGGCGTTTACACCATTCCATGACTCTTACGTACGTACTGTGGCGATTGTATCTACATACACCCAGTTCCACATTCTACACACAGTGACAGGAGAACAGTAGCCTATCCATTTTATGATTAGCCTGGGTGGCGTGAGCAACTAAGAAATTGTTACCTCTACAGTAGAGTGTAACTGTAACTGTAAGAATAACTAAAAAGTAACAAGTATCATTTGGTGGCCAGTTCTACGGGTTGTGCACCCGCGACATTCGTGTGATATAGGAGTTACAGCAGTACACACATTAATTTAGTCGGTATCATGTCATCCATACGTTACAATTCCTTTATGACTCCTTATGATGCTCTTGTGCTGATTCGCCGATAACATATTTGATGGACCAGTCACCAAGTTGGAACAACTACATATGACATTCGCGTGACAAGAGTTTGAGTGAACTTAACTTTGTTATAATTAGCCCTGTGTGGGCGTGGCCTGAATCTGGTGTGCTTCAAACCGTGACCTAGTTTGTAATCTGCCTGTGTAGCGCATTTGGGAAACGCCTTATTCGTGGTAATATTCAGCTTTATAGCGGTTTCAGTTGACGTCCTGTGTCGTGCCTGTGAAAACAATAACATCTATAGTCTACGACATTTGCTATTAGATGTGCAGCAATTGCGATTCTGCTTCGGTTGATTGGAATTGTCAAGTAGCGAGCCAGCAGTTTATGATGTGATCCTGCGTCTGAAGGATAGCGTGTACAAGTTCGAGTATATGTGCAGTTGTACTAGTCATTTTGCACGTATACCTCAAGTCAAGAGCGGTTTTGCTTTGTTCCTGTTACTGTCATCATGTGCTCCTATGTTGTATTCGAGCACATACCTTACTGAAGCGAGGACCTGAAGGGAAGAAAGTCTAGTTCCAGTACTTTTCTGCGGTGGACTGTTTTAGCCTCAGAATTATGTGATATCCAATGTCCAGCGAAGGGGAACGGAATATTGACAGATAAGTGATTTTTTGTTGTGTAAATTGTGTCACTTCACGCATGTCTTCGAGCCTTCCAATTCTAACTCTATGCTTATTCTATTGTTATTGTTGTTTATGTCTATAGTGACATATCATTAGAATTTGATGCATGAGTAATTTATGGCTATTGACATATGTTGACTTCCCTGATATGGATATGACCATATAAAGGTTCTTTGAACAGAAACTGAGGTGATAGTAATTAGGAATAGTTGGAATTTGTTGTATAGTTATTTAACTGCGAAGGGTAGAGAGTTGATTAATACATATACAGTGATCTCAATAAGTAAGTCACTATGGATGATGACGATTTGGATCCTGATGATATGAGGCCTGTATTGACTTATTTGTTTGAAGAAGGAAGGGATTTTCAGGGATTAGAGGGCCAACAGCTTGAGGTACATGTGATGGACAGATTTTTGGTCAATGCGTCAAGAGCCCTAAAATATTTTGCTGAGGAGAATTTTCAGTCTCATCCTCATTTAATGATGGCTAAAGAGTTAGCGGATTTGCTACTTTGGGAATTTCGTGGATTTGTGTACAACTATATTAATGTTAAACACGATCACATAAGGAGGGGAATACACAAGATGATTCAATACGGCATTTCTGATGGTCAAAAAAAGGAGTTAGGAGATGAGGAGCAAATAAGAAAGAACAAACGGAGTGCATTACAGGAAAAGAAGAATTGTTTAGATAATATTGCTCAAGAAAGTGAATTACATGAGAAACTGTCTCTACTTACAAGTGATTTAAGTAAATCAAACTCGGAACTTGTTGGTGTGCAAGCAAGTTTGGATTCAGCATTATTGAAGATATAGAAGTTGGAAATTGAGATAGAAAATAAACATAGCGAGATTTCTAACCTCATGCAAGAAGTTCAAGAAGAGAAAGAAATGGTTAAGAAATTGAAAGACGAGAGCAATGAACATGAGAACACTTATAGAGAAATGCTTCATGATATGATGGATAATAATGCGATTCTCAGTAACCAAATTAAGGAGATGAATACTGTACCTCCCATGAAGAGTAATGAGATGATGAATAACAATGTTGATATTAAAATTGAGGCACTTCAAATGGAAGTAACACAGTTAAAGGCAAATAAAGATATCGATGAGAAAGAGAGGTTAGATGAGTTGGCGGCGGAGAGAGAAAAGATTGTACAGGTTGATGAATTACTCACAGAGGAGAGATGCAAATGGTTGATAGTTGATAAACTAAACAAGAAATTAAGTGAAGAGATTACACATAAAGATATTGAGATTTCAGAAGCCAGGAAACGAGTAGATGGCTTGCTTGACATTGTCTTGAATAACAAAATGTGTTCTGTCAATGTTGACAGTGATAGACAGAAAGTTGCGAAAAGTCAGCCCCATACACTTTTTGCTCATAGAGAGATCATAGATGGTAAATATAGAACTTTTCGTGGGAAATATAACTTTCCTAGTTCTAATGTTACTAGTGACTCTATTAACAATTCTTGGCGTCAGTCTAATAAAGATTCTAGTATAGCAGCCAGTTCTGTTAATTACGAAAAGAAATGTGAGAACCAGATGTTTACTAATGCAAATTCTGATAAATTTGTAACAGGGAATAGACAATCTAGTAGTGCGGTTAGTTGTCAAACTCAGCACAGTCAGTTTGAAACGATTGATAAACATATTCCCATAGGTGGAAAGAAGAACAGTGTTAGTAAGGGAGATAATCCCAAGATTAAACAGTTGCAAGGGAATTCATCAAGGGGTAATTTTTATTCTCCAAAGAATGGTAAACAATCTACCAGATTTCAACATTTTGATACGAAGAATTCCTAGTAGAGGATATTTTTGTGAAGATATGATTTAAGAGGCCATTATTTCCCGCGGAGTTAGAGTTTATGGATATTGCGGTATTTTGAGTACTAAGGCTTAGTGGAGTAATTCAGAGGCCGTATTATTGAAGATTATTATAGCTGCCGTGTGAGCAGGCTTTGTGGAGTAATTCAGAGGCCGTATTATTGAAGATTATTATAGCTGCCGTGTGAGCAGGCTTTGTGAATAATGAAGTACTTTAGAGGCCGTATATTAATCCCACGTGATGAGTGGTTTGTGAGATTAGGACATGTCAGGGCCATGATCATTGTTATAACTGCCGAGGGTGCAATCTTTGTAGCGCTGATGATAGTTCGTACTTTTCACTGTGAACTTTATATTAATGCCAATGTGTTCGTGCTGTGATTGCAATTGTACATTGTTGTAAACATGATTGTGGCGTGACTTAATAAATCGTCATTAAATGTCACCAGGCGTTTACACCATTCCATGACTCTTACGTACGTAATGTGGCGATTTTATCTACATACACCCAGTTCCAATTCTACACACAGTGACAGGAGAACAGTAGCCTATCCATTTTATGATTAGCCTGGGTGGCGTGAGCAACTAAGAAATTGTTACCTCTACAGTAGAGTGTAACTGTAACTGTAAGAATAACTAAAAAGTAACAAGTATCAATCACCAACCAAGATCTGCTTACTCGGAGCAAGCAAGAGGACATGCACACCATCATAGCTGGCAGACGCTGGAGCTGGGTTGGCCATGTCCTCAGAAGAGACCCCGATGCCATCACAAGAACAGCTTTGCTATGGACCCCTGAAGGAAAACGAAAGAGAGGCCGACCAAAGACAACTTGGCGAAGGACTGTGGAGGCTGAGATGCAAAGAATGAACCAGAGTTGGGGCACTGTACGAAGGATGGCTGCCAACCGAGCAAAGTGGAATCAATTTGTTGTTGCCCTACAAGACGATACCAGGCGTAATGGCCACTGACTGCTTTGATGGTCGGCGGCTAAGGATCAAAGAAGAAGAAACTAGCCATATCAGTGAAAGATTTTCATCACTTTTTAAGTATGCCAATTTAAACAGCAAAATTATATATGAAAATATTATATAGTTTTCGCATTTGGAATTCTGGAAATGTTATAACATTTGGTAGTTGCTTCTTAATATTGTAATTAGAAAAATTTAAAACTTTTGCACTTGGCTCACGTGTCGGGGTGGCAAATACTTATATACTGCGCAACCTCTCATTAGTAATTCACAAAAACTAACAAATCATTAATAAAAAAAAATAACAAAATAAAAATAAAAAAATAAAATTTAGCAACCCTACGAACTACTCAAAGGACAAAGAAAGACAACGAGGTTTAAAAAAACAAACCCCAAAAAGAACAAATACTAGTACAAATTAAAACCAAGTGCAAAGGACAATAGTTATCTATATACAATATAAAACTGAAAATAAAATGACTAATACTAATATAAATTTAAACCAGCAACTGCCAAAGACAATAGTTATTTAAATTTAATATAAAATTAGTAAATAAAATGACACTCATCATGTAGCATGTCCTTTGCAGAACGTCGCTCTCATCACACCCCGCCTGACAGACTCTCGATCTCTAGCCAGCCCTCCTACCTCCTCCATTGTCATGTTCAAGGTGTCTTCAATGTCCTGTGTCCACCGTCGTCTTGGTCGGCCCCTGCCTCGCCTTCCAGGTACCACACCCTCCATCACAGCTCTCTCTCTAAGCCACTATGGCGTTTAATGTGGCCAAAATATTTCAGTTTCCGGGACATGATATTGTTTATGAGCCAGTTTTCTTCGATGTTCAGGAAGTGTAGGATGTCTATATTTTTCTTCTGATAATTTTTCTGTAACACTCTGCTTCGAAAGATTCGATTTTTTTCTTTAATGTTTGAGTAATGGTCCATGATTCACATCGATATGTTGCTACCGGAAAGATGCACGTTCTCAGAAGTTTTACTTTTATTAATTTGCTGGTGTTATGCCATAGGTTCTTCATTTTATTTAACCTCTGCATTGCTATGGCCAGTCTCCTTCTGACCTCTTTTGAGCAGTCTCCATTGTTATTAATTATGGAGCCAAGATATTCAAAATTTGTGACATTTTCAATTTCCTCATCCTTGATGGCAATTTTTGGTTGGCATCTTGTTTTGTCTGTAGACATTATCTTTGTTTCTTTGTGTTCAGAAAAAGGTTCTGATCCTCACTGTGTCTTTTTGACAGACAGGATTAACAGTTCTAGTCCCTTGTCACTGTTTGAAAGAATAACTGTGTCATCTGCGTACCTGAGTTCTGGGATCGCATTTCCATGAAATGACACTAAATACCCCATTTTTCAGGTTGAACAGGGTAGACCAAAATGGAACGAGAAGAGGCAATAATGGTCGGCTGTTAAGTGCCCGCTCTCCACCCATCACTGTTTTTTCAAAACAACAACAACAATTGGTGTAATAACTTAATTCCGTAAACTTACACAGCAAGCGTTTCTGCTGACGCGAAATAGCTCTCATCACCAACCTCTTGAACATACTGTATGAAGGTCATGAACTATCACAGCCAGCTGTCATCCCTATAGCACACTAGTTCTATTTCTTAGGAACAGATGCCGAAGTTGCTGTTAAAAAATATAAACGATCCCGACTACTGTTTGGATCACAATGACTTCATATTCTGGACTTGTAAATTTAGAAGCTTTTTCAAATACCAACCGATCTTTAGATCTTCCGCTACTATATACATTGCTTCAAAGATGTTAGGTATTTTTTAAAAATAAAATGTTTGCCATGTTTTGGCGAGGCGCGTCCCGTTCAACCTAGTCGGTTATATTAGCGCGCATGTACAAATATAAAAGACCTTTAGGTGTTTAGAATTAGATGTTAGGTTGTTCTCACAGGAATAATTTGATTTTTGACTTGTATCACCTAGAATGTGGCCAATATTATAAAACCCGGGACACCCTTCATTATGGTGCTAGGACCTCGTACAATAAGATTATGTTGATCATTTACTAACAGCAGCCTAATAAAACCTGTTTGAATAGGTGTCAAGGATTTACCTCGATGTACAAAGTGGCGACAAATAAGAGTATGGGAAAATAATTGGGGCATCTTGCACGGACTAGGAGGGTGTGACATAATAACTGAAGAACTATGGTCTACAGTGAGGAGAAGGGTAAGAAGATTAGAGAGATAGCTACAAGAAATGTTGACAAGAACAACTGTTACAAAACCTGCTTATATATTCACACATTGAGACTCTCACAAGATAGATTTTGTGGCGACCTATTTCCGATTTCTCTTTCACTACGGCAGTAAGCAGTTACATTTTTGTACTGATTTTATTGCAATTTTTCCGAGTCGCACCGTTTTATTTCTCTGCTAGGCAGGAGATATTTGATATTGTCAAAACATTTGACACTCTTTGCTGCTGTATACCTCACATTTACTAGGCGCGGTACAGCTTTGCTAAGTTTAGTGCAGACTACAGACATACACGCGGCGGAAACGGATGACCTAATCACTTCCTGTCCTACTTGTTATGACAAGATTACTTAAGATAGTAATAATTTGTTACATCTGAAGAACGTTGTCGTATGAGTTTACAGATGTATTGGTGAGTTTGCCTGCCAGGGATCGGATATTTTCATGCCATATATGGGAAAGTTGACCTCTACATTACATTCAAATTTTTTTCATGTCAGGAATATTTTGAAATCGCCCCACTCAATCAGCATGTTTGAAATGATTGGAGCTTTCTCTTAGCTTCATAACAAACAGAGCGGGGGAGGACGGTGAATATAACCTGACGCTTCAGTCAGTCCAATTTACTATCAAGATCGCTTAGCAGAGTGAAACTTAGAATTCAGAATTTCATTTTATCAGACCGGACGTTTTTAATTGGAGAATTTGTCAGGACTTACAAAAAATCCAAGGAAATCTCTAGCATTTTAAATAAGGAAATCCGGAAAAATTTGAGGAAACTGAACAACTCGGAGTCAGAGAGGGAATTAAAGTTAAAATTAAAGACCGAAAGTACACGTGTAAAAAAGCCTTAACTTCATTCATCTGAGTAAAAAAATCTGTGAGCCAGGAATGGCGTAAGTTGTCATTTTACATTCTATATTTTCATTACTAACATGTGAACTAATATGTATATATTACCATGTTAATATTAATATGTGAAAATCGCTAGTTGATGTCCCAGTCATTTGAGGCTGGCAACCTCAGCGCATAGAATGATGATTTCATGAACCACCACTGCACCGGCTAGCGACTGCTGTATTGCTAGTTTCGAGAAGAAAATTAAACGCATCAGTAGTCCCAGGTTTCATATGGAGCTGGAAGCGAAAGATGAAAGACATGACGCACATTTTATTTATAATACTTACAGTTTCAAATCAGTGTAAACATAAATGAAAACATATTCAATTTATAATGTGACACTTTTCTATCAGTGGAAATGTAAATGTAAACATTTTCTATCTGCACTATTACCCTTTTCATTAAATGTAAAGGGACTATAAAAGCTATTTCAATTTAAATGTAAATAAAGTTTTCTATCGAGGGATTAAAGTTAATTATCTCATCTCATCTCATCTCATAATCGGAACCTCTTCTACCCCGTGAAACGAGGTGTAGAGGGGACCCAAGTGCACAAGGCCCATGGGCAGGACATGTAATCGAAGTGACTTGGCAAACAGGTGATTAGCCCATTGTGCCCAAAGTTAATTATCATCGAGGGTAAATTCTGAGTAAATGGGATGGTAGAATAAGAAAGGGGATACATCAGTATGTGTCGGGAAACGCAATACTCAAGAGAGCGTTTTGTTTCTATTCTGTTACTATAGTTGTTGGTTGTGTTACCAGTTGAAGGGTACTATCTCTGGAACAAGAAGGGAACAGTGGCCTGAGCTTTAAGACGAGGGACCAACTTTGTAGACTCTCCCTGAAACTCTTGGGAACGAGCTGCACGCTACAACTATGACCAGCGACGAGCGTGAGCAGTGTAAAAAGAACCAACCCAGTGGGAGCAGAAATAACCACTGGCAGCTAAGTGCAATATATAAGCACACAAAGTGAACTTTCTTCATAGAACCTATCAATCAATGATGAACTTTTTGCTTTTAAGCTATTCAGTTATTCTCAAACTGTTAAAACTTAAGTGATTATTAAAATTTGTTACTTGTAAATTTACAAATTTAACTTCGATTTAATCATATTAAGTGTGCTGCATGTTTGTCTCAGTCAATTTACCACACACACACTCTAAACAGATCTATGCCAGAATAATAAGAATTCCACTAGTAAATCAGAGGTGGGGAGCTTAAACGAGCTAAGATTTATCATTGCTTAATTATTCACAAAAGTTGTCTGCAGATTCTATAATTAACTTGCTCAGCCAATGCAGCACTGTTTTTGCCTGAATTTCTTGTGATAACTCAGTTGAGATAGAAGCGTCATTGTCCTTCTATTTACAAATCTGCCAAGATTAATCTTGTGTGAAGATAGACACCTTTGAAGTCCATATTAGATACTCTTGAGATTTATCCACTGTTGGACCACTACTGCAAAGCAGGGGAGGCAATACCGTCACAGAGACCAGTATTTGATATAGTAATCTCATCTTTCAGGAACAAGACTAAGACCAGGTGGTACAAACAACGGTGATCCAATGAGTTCCGCGTGAATAGACAGGATGTCTGGGGGAGGGCATCGAGCTGTTGTTTGTAGAAATGACATAAATACATCGTTGTCTTTTAGAAATCGTCATGTCAGAAAACACACAGTCCAGCTACTGACCAACACAACAACCTCACCAAACTCAGATTCAAGAGTAAAAACATCATTGGGAGGAATAGTACAGTACAGTACACGCATCACACGCAGTCCATCACCAGACAGACACAAAAATAGAATTAGAAACCTTGCTGCACTGAACAACTAGAAGATGATGTAACAAATGTCAGATAAAGCAGACAGAGAGAACAAACAACCAAAGACACGCACAGACACTAATCATGTACGAAATAATATTTAAAGTTTCGTTTCGTTTCATCATTGAATATTAGGGTAAGTAATTCTTTTCTTAAGGGGCACAATTAGATTAATAAAAACATTACAAACACTGTGACAAATTTTCATGTCTTTTATTTTTGTCCAAAAAAATGTTTGAAAGTTCTATATGACAAAACAAACCTAAGTTATTTTTATTATCACATGTGATATTTTATGTCAAATTTGATTTTTTTTTCCTTCGTAATTTTAAAATAAATTTTCAAATACTTCACTTCTTCTTGGATCATTAGCTACTTACTGACAAAGTAATCAGTGGCCATCACGCCGAGTGTCGTCTTGTAGGACAGCAATAAACTGTACTCATTTTTCTCAATCGGTTGTCATCCTTCGTGTATCGCCCCAACGCTGGTTCTTTCTTTGGATCTTAGCAACCTCTGTTCTCCGCCAGGTTATCGTTTTTCTGCCTCTCTTTCTGTGGTCCATAGCATAGCAGTTCTGATGATTGTGTCAGGGTCCCTTCTGAGGACATGGCCAACCAAGTTGCAGCGTCTGCCTGCAATTATGGTGTGCATGCCTTTATTACTGCACCGTATAAGCAGTTCTTGGTTGGAGATGGTATTCTGCCAAAATATTCGAAGAATTGTCCTTAGGCAGGTTGTGAGGAATGAGGATACTTAGGATATTTCCTTTTCTGTTATTATCCAGCACTCAACGCCATACAAATGTACATATAGTACGCAGCTCTCGTATAGTCTTAATTTGGTGTTGGTGCTGTACTGAGAAGATTTCCAAATGTTGTTAAGATGAGCAAAACTGTTGTGGCTTTATTCATTCTGTTACTGATGCCTTTGGGTTGTGTCGCATGAGATTATTTTAGATGATGTAAGTAAGGAAGATGTGTAGGAAGCACATAGACCTTTAGACACTAGTATTCACAGAGGTGAGCTAGTGTTGAGGGAAAGAGTTAACAGAAGGGCACAGGTTAGTGTCAGTAATTCTCTCACCTTTTAGACTACCAACTGTTGTATTTTTCTGACGACGACTAACTCTTTCTTTCTCAAATCTTTTTGAAGATGAACTAGTAGTAACAAGTAATACAAGGAGGGTTGAGTATGTTTTTCTGAATAGAACATACAATCTACTAAGTCAAACTCAGAATGATGGTGAGCTACAGAATGTACATAATTACTTTAATTACAGTGGAAAATAAAATCAATGTTGTCATGTACTTGGAAAAAAGAAATACTAGGAAATTTAAAAAAGACGGTTATGATATTACTTATTCAAGGATTCAGAATACTGTCAATGTCTTTGGTTAAGATAAGAATAAGAGGCTATTTTCCTCACTGACGAGAGTTTATTCCTATGGCTATTTCTTGGAAAAGTGAATTCTGACTTTGGCCTGGGTAGACTTATCTGCTTGGACTTCTCCTGGCGTCTCAGTAGGTAGGGATTACCAACTGGATAATTTACTCCAGTGGGGCTACAGTCCAAGAGATGACTAGGCTTTTTGTTAACCTGGTTGTGAAGTGGAGTTATAATGTTCAGGTGCTGACGAGGTGTTGAATGCTTATATGCTGTAGAGTGTAGAATGCTCAGGGTTGCTGACTTGTGATCACCGCTAGAAGGTTTGAGATGTAAGGACTAGTTCTCTCTGTAGCATAGAGCAACTAGGCGGTTTACTCGCAACAATTTACAGCAATCAAAATCCAGAAACTAGCTAGAATTCTGCAACTGCGCGCTCAGGACTAATATCCGCAGCTTAAGAATATATATTTTGAGTAGCGTTACTCTCAAATCACATATACTGTAGATATGGGGTAACTTGAGGCTTCTCTTCTATAAGCGTGCGTCCTCTTCCAACAGTTATAAGCAAGTGATTTTAAAACTCAGCATTTGTTCGCATGAAGTTAAAACATTTCTGATTCCCACACCAAGTTAATTATTTCCCGTCTCTCGTTCAGCCATGCCGGAAGATTTATCGTGGCGGTCTTCAGTTGAATACTGAACACGGAAATATAATCCTCTGGGAACCACTGTGGTTTCGACCAAGCGAATAAATCGTATTGACGTCCCTAAAGAAATATCTTTTAGTGTCTTAGTAGGAGAAGATAGCATTAGGATCGTATGGCAGAACTATTAGTGAAGTCTTGAAAAACAGCTAAAGAACAGACCGCTGGTGCACATAATTCGTAGAGAAAACGGACAAAATATGAAGGAATAGAAAAGTAAGGAATTTTAAAATAATCTAGACGAAACCTTCGAACACTCCGTGACAAATTGTCGTGTTACCATGCTTCCCAGATATGTAAATATATCTGTTTGTTCCAGCTTTTGGTTCCTTATGTTTATGGGCTCAGGATTTATTACATTAAGTGTCATAACCTCTGTCTTCTTCAGGTTGCTGTTCAGTCCCACTTGTTGGCTATATTTATTCAGTTTGTTAGTTTTTTCTTGGATGTGCTGATGTGAATGTGAGAGTACTGCAATATCGTCTGCGTATTCTAGATCTTCCAGTGTGGTGAACGTTGTCCGTCTTTTTTCTCTAGGACAATCCTCTGTTGTCTGACGCAAGACCCAGTCTATGAAAGTTAAAATTATGATGGTTGACAAGGGGCAACTCTGTCGCGCGCTTGTTTTCACTTCGAAAGTAAGGTTGTTCATCCCAACACTGCATGTAAAGTCAGTGTGGCTGTTGACATACACTCATAGAAGCGATGTGGCTGGTCACCAGGCACCATTTCATCATATGTATGGCAGTGCGTGTTGATAGTTATGTTGACCGCATTAGTGGAAATTTATATCACTGCCCATCAGCAGACAGGTTATGTTGATGAAGATGATATGACTGTCTAAGGTCACAACAAAAACAACAGCTCACGAACACTGTTGGGTGATGACTCAAGCCGGCGAGTGACTTCACGCTGACAGCAATGACTACGAAAATTAAAAACGTTTATTTTCAGCTTCCAAACATCTGTGTCATTGTGACACATCTCCCTCCTTTCATTATATGTTTTAGTCGCTGTCTATATGTATCTAAGTGATATCTCTAACTTGCCTAGGTTGGTCGCAGCTGCAGAACCATTGTTGTCGATAACCGTTATTATGTCCTTGAAAGCTCTTCATATATATAATTTGCTGTACTCAATAGTGGACATTTCTTTTCCTACTCTGTCTGGTTCTCTCTCTCTGTTAGTAGGTTCTATTATGGCGTATCTTGGAAAGACTGGCCTAAACCGCCAGGGGTGGAGATTTCCGCCTATGTCTATGTTCCCTACTGACACTTTGTTAACTGTCTATCAGCTTCACTTTGAACCAACCACCTTCAGTGGCTTGATCGCCAGAACAAACCCTCAAATAGCTCTCGCCACTACACAACTTTAATACTTGCAATTCGGTTTTTTTTTTGGTTGGTTTAAATCTTGTAGTTGTATTTTTTTTCCACTTTGCAGAAAACAGGTACATTTGACATGAAATACAAGAATAGTACATTGTATATTACATATGCACATTCGCGAGTACTCACACTTTCATTTGTCTACTTAAAAAAGATAAAAAAATATTTTTAAAAAAAAATTAAATAAATAAGTACATTAAAAAAATAAAAATAATTAATAGTTAAGATTTTACATACATTTAAAGAGTAACGGTGGAATAAATAAAGTTAAATAAATTTTAAAGAAGAATAAAAGTAATACTGATTTATAGTTGATGAGATTGGTATTTAGTACATTGTATATTATATATATATATATATATATATATATATATATATATATATATATATAATATATATATATATATATATATATATATATATATATATATATTATATATATATATATATATATATATATATATATATATATATATATATATCAACCACTCTATTTTTAACAGTCATAGACTGGGTGATGCGCCAGACAACAGAGGGCAATCTAAGAGGAATAAGATGGACTACATTTTCTACATTGGAAGATCTGGAATATGCAGATGACATTGCACTGCTAGCACATTCACATCAACACATCCAGGAAAAAACGGATAGACTTAATAAGTATAGCCAGTCGGTGGGCTTGAACATCAACCTAAAGAAAACAGAGGTCATGACGCTCAATGTGAGCAACCCTGAGCCCATATCAGTAAGGAATCAGCAACTGGAACAGACAGATGCCTTCACATACCTAGGATGCATAGTAACACCAGACGGCGGAGCAAGCAAAGACATCAACAACAGAATGAACAAAGCAAGAACAGCCTTTTTTAGTCTAAACAACATCTGGAAGTCCTCTCAGTACAGCACAAGCACAAAATTAGGATTATATCAGAGCTGTGTGCTTTCTGTGCTTCTCTATGGTGCGGAGAGCTGGAGAGTTACAGAGAAGGAAATTTCGAAATTGTCCTCTTTTCACACAACATGCCTAAGAAAAATTCTCCGAATCTTTTGGCCGAATACCATCACCAAACGAGATCTGCTTACTCGGAGCAAGCAAGAGGACATGCACACCATCTTAGCTGGCAGACGCTGGAGCTGGGTTGGCCATGTCCTCAGAAGAGACCCCGATGCCATCACAAGAACAGCTATGCTATGGACCCCTGAAGGAAAACGAAAGAGAGGCCGATCAAAAACAACTTGGCGGAAGACTGTGGAGGCTGAGATGCAAAGAATGAACAAGAGTTGGGGCACTGTACGAAGGATGGCCGCCGACCGAGCAAAGTGGAATCAATTGCGTAAAACTGTTTCTGCATTTCCAAACGGTGTCCCTAAATTCTGCTAATAAACGTAAGATTTTTTCTTGGAAGGGCGGAGTCAGTTTTTTTGGAATAAAGTTTAACATGATTGCTCTGTACATGTCAATTTTTGTGTATCTACTAAATGCTTGTTTCAGGGCTTCTCATGTGATTGAGCTACAACGGAAAAAGATATGATCTTCTGTCTCTTTCGCCGTTGTACCGAAGCAGAGCCTACATTTTTGCATGATCTTTTTCCTGTGTTCTTTGTCCTGTGCGAGTGGTGTTAGATTGAAAAATAGTCTGTATGTATTTCCTTTGCCGATGGTGATGTATTTATTTTGTGTAGATTTGTGAATATTTTCGAGTAATCTGTTATCCCATATCTGTATCCTATTTTTATTCGTTGGTCTAGTGGAGGTTCTTGTGTCTGTACCAGATATATGTATATATCTTTAGCTGACTGGTGTAGGAGTTTTTCATTTCCTTGTTTGCATCTCATGCAGTGTTCGTAGAAGGGCGGTAGTTTTCCGAAATGGTGTGGTATTGCATTGTTAATTTTGCACATTTTTGTTATATGAAGACCTATGTAAAAGTGCGCCAAAGGGTAGCCTTGTGAGTCTTTTATTATGTCGCTTATGAATTTAATTCCTAAAGTGTTTATATTTGTAGTAATGTCTTGCAATGATATTCCACCTCGTCGTTTGTCATGTATTAATGTCTTCAGTTTTATACTGTGAATTGTGTGTCTGAAAATAAAGTTTCTAATTGATTTATTTATTTCCTTTAGACTAGTTTTTGGGGGATGAAAATGATTTGAGACGTTTAAGACACTTGGAAGTATATAAGTATTGCTGATGACGCTTCTGCCAAAAATCGTCGCATTCATAAATTTGTTTTTTTTTTCTAGTTTTCCCATAATTTTCGAAGTTATTCTATCCCACATGTCGTTATCAATTCTTTCTGGTGACGAGGAGAAAGTCATTCCATATATTTTCATTTTGCTTGTTTGTATTAATTGAAAGGGAAAGTCTGTTTAGTTTTTCCATTTTCCTATTTGTCGTAGATTAGTGATAGGTAATTAAGACTTAGTTTGGTCCCTTCTGAATAGACATAGAAATAAGTGATAGCTCAGTGAGATGATAAAACAGAAATAGATTTCACGAGTGAGGTGGAGGAAATATAGTAGATTCTGTCTCTGACACTCGAGAAGCTTCTCTCAGTCAGCCTATCATCTACAACAGAGTTAGATTAGTCAGACAAATCTAATATAATATATATTAATATATCTGTTCCTCACATACACACACACATAAGTGACAACAATAGACACACAGACGTGAAACTATGACAATAGAAATATAGATAATTTGGGAAAACGAACTGACCGACACACTGGAATAAGTTTAAGGGAAGTTGAATTATCATTATAAAATTCCATCACAACATATAAAAATTACATCAAACATATACAAATAGTCATAAAATAAATGACTTGCTACAAGAATGATAGACCCATTGATATGATCTTTTCCCTCTATGTATAGCCCACAGTCCTGTTAGAAGAAAAGTGATAGCCCCAAAGAGTCACGGATACATATGCTAGATCTAAGATTTCCCTATAAAGGTATGAACAGACTTGGATACTCTGATCTATCCTAAGGACAATATTGTTAGCAACAAAACTTGCATAAGAAATTTAAGACAGCAAAATGGGTGCCAAAATACAACAATAAAGTAATCACTCAGTCCTGCATTCACTCTATTCAGTCAGCCGTGATCACGTGCTTTCATTCGTACTTACAGCTTTGGTAGCAACTTCTGGAAACACAATTTTCAGGACATGCACATACAGATGTGGCCGGGTAGGGTAGTGGGGGTTGCTGTTCAAATCGAGAGTATTAGATTTTGATGACTAGCTAGCCTGCTAGAGGTGATGATTGCTCTCTACAGTCTTACAGGACTTAACCAGGTTCGGGGATAATCCTCTATGATGTTTTATTTTTAGAGCAGTTGGTTATTTTTTTATTTGTGTTGCACCTGTAGCGATTAGCTCTGGTATGATACCTTAATAATTTGTATGATGGCCAACTGCAAGCATATGATTCGTCAACAGCATTTGTGTTCAATGAAACAAATGTTTATTCTATTTTCAACAAGAACTGGGTTAAGTCAAATGGTAACAAAACCAAATTTGCATATTAGCATGTTGACATTAATAAACAAGTATGAAAGGTCAATGTATTATTTCCAGGATGCAACATTCCTTTTTACGTCCTTAAGTCTTTTCAACTTGTTAACTTGCAACAACATGGCGTGGTTCCTCTATCTTTCAAGCGTTCCTTCGTTTATTAATTTTCTAGGCTTATTGACCTTATTCATTATCTTCAAATTTGTCATATATTGAACCACTCAGCCTTCGTAGGTATTCCTAACTGTTCTCTCAACTTCAGGACCTTCCTCGGTAAGCATATCCGTCAGTTATATACCTAGTTTTTTCATTGTTGCACAATCTTCGAACATAGCCCTGCTTGGGTTATGACCGTCAGCTCTAACTGTTTAAGCAGTTCATTTGATAGTACTTACTGAATTTTGGAATTCACAAACACTTCCAACAATTAATTGAATATACACAACTATGTCTGAAGTTGATGTCCTCAACTGGAATTTACACTGAGCAGACAAAACATGTCTCCACTATAACGCTCTCAATTCAATACTGCTCAAAAAATGGCTTCGTCTCTCGTTCATTCCGGGGAAAGGAAGGACTGAGCCTAACCATTGGTTGGAAATCACGTGACTAACGCAACTATACAAGCGAAGCTTAGCCTAAATAATGCGTGGCGTTTCGAAGCTAAACTGGCCTAATTAAACATCTGCGTCAAGATTTTTTAATCTTCTGTTTCTATAAAAATTTATTTTATATGTTAATATAGTCTGTATATGAAGACTCACGGTATACGCTGTTACATACAGATCCCGGGGCCCTGCAAATGTATCCCGTAGGGAGACATTTGAGTACTATCAAATCTTAAAAAATTTATCCCACAAATTTCTTAAGTTCAAAAAAAAATGTTCAGAAAAATTTAAAGTTCAAAAAAAAATTTTCTAAGTCCAAAAATAATTCGGAAAAATTTAAACTAATTCCTAAACTTGGGTTCCTACATCTATGTGAGATCAACTTCTCTATAAAAACTTAGGGATGGACATCAACTTCAAAAAAATTTAACTATCCAGCATTTTACAACATTTTTCATCACATTTTTAAATTGGCAACCCTGACCAACAAAAATATTCATTAAGTCATCACTCAAAAATATGGGAAGTGGCAACATTGGGAACATGAACAATAATATCCTATTTCATTATCATAATCCACATGCATGTTATTCCAACAATATAGTTGACACACTGTATTGGACATTGTGGGGGAAAACCTAATTCTATCTCTGTGTCCTCCGAGTGGTTCAAAATTTTATGTTATTTTCACTCCTGGTGTTCTAATAAGTTTTGGTCCTAACTTATTTATTGAGTAAGCACTCCATGTATATTGCAGTAGAAAGTATTCCCGTTTTTTTTTTTTTTTTTTTTTTTCAAAATATCCACATCATCTTTGCAAATGACGATCCAATTGTATAAGTCAGTTAATTTATCCGTGGTGATCCATCATGCTTTCTTTTGTTATTTATTATTGCATATGGGAAACAATTTCAGACCTGTACATAATCATTTTCAAACCTCAATGTAACAATTTATTCTGATAAGCAATTACAATGTACCAAATAAAATGATTAAAAATCTCATTACTTGTACTTGTTCATTTATTTTTGAAATAACCTGGTATCCTTGACAATATGTATCTGTTATCACTTGTTTATCCTTGTATACCATTTTGTATTTCCTTTTTTTTTTTTTTTCATAAATCTCATATTCTCCATATATATGTGGTGCTCCAATATTTTATAGGTGTGGACCTTTCCTAGTCCTCTTGTTTATACTGGGAATTCATCAGTATTGACTTTCAATGTATGACATCTAACAATATATTTATCAACAACACATCGACTAATCATTTGTAAACATCAACAAAACTTTCATAATTTTATCGCAATATGAGGTAAAATACTTTTGTACATATTTTCAGGATTTCAACACCAACTCTGCCTTCGCAGGTCGAAGGTTAGTCAGAGTTATGTGGTGCCTGTAACATCCGCTGACTACAGCCAGATGGGTGACTTATGGTACTTATAATTCCAAAAATCCCGTCCGTCAGTTATCTTAAGTGTGGGGCGGGGGTCTATTTCATGGTGTCGTTGACAAAGTTTGCTGCATTTCCAATCTAGGTATTCTTTTCTTATGTCATAATATCTCCATGATATATCTGTGACCTGTCTGTCCTTGGGATAACATTATTTTTATCCAATATCCTCGGGGTGAGCAAATCTCAGTACGTCCAATTTCATCAATCATTTATTTATTTATTTTTTTCCCTCCTGTAATTCTGGGTATATTATGAGTATAGTAAATTGTCAATTTATTTCAACTATCTTACAACATTCTGTAATTCGTGATAAGGAATAGTCATTTGTTATACAACCATGTTCATATTACAAAGGCAATGAGCAAAAATCAAAGAGATATCTTCTCCGAAAATGCGGATGTATCTCTATTTCCTTTACCTCTGGGCGTAGTAATTATTCAGTCATTATTTTTTTTTTTCATTATTTAATCTCCATTTTGTGTCCTTAGTACCTGTGGTTCCATGGGATTATCATAATCTATTTGTCTCTTGTCTACTGATAATCCTTCAATAATGACTTCAAATATGGTCCTCATATGTGCAACAATCATCTGCTCTGATTTGTTCCATGTCCATGGTATTCATTGAATATACTATTATATCCTTGTCTTATCTCGTAACCACGAAAGACTAAGATTATTGCTCCTCCAATGTTAATGTGGGGGATTTTGTGCATAAACATTACAATAAAATCTCAGCTGTGACAACATAAAGTTTCACCTTAATATAAAATGGCATCTTCATCATACATAACCAGTTGCTTCTTCATCTCATGTGTCATTAGTGGTTATCATCCGGTAATGGGGTATTCAATGTGGGTTCAGCATATACAAATGCTGTAAAGGGGTATTTCATTTGCTAGGTCAGCATGTGCAAATGCTATTTCTTTAACATGGGCAAAGGCATCATCAACAAATAGGTGCAATTTGTTCAATCTGGGGTTAGCATATACTAATGCTCTCAAGGGATTCTTCATTTGCAGAAAATCAGCATGCGCAAATGTCATTGGGGTACTTGTGATAGGCAGTATCAACAAAATACTGCTGGAGTATCAGAGATCAAGCTGGTGGGGGTATGACTGGTAATGGGCAGTAGGAGTAAAAACTAATTTCTCACTCTGAAATGGTGATTTATTTTCTCTTTTTCTTTTCTTTTATGTCGGCTGCTAACCTCAGGGCAGTCAATGTTTTACAATATTGGCTTATCATCATCAAAATGTGTGAGGGTGGCATATAAACATAATACATCTTATAAAAAAAAATTCCAATTGTTTTTCTCTTCTCATTTTTCTGTTATGTTTTTGTCTTTTTTCATTTTTTTTTTTTTTTCTTTTTCTTTTTTCCCTTTCTCTTTTCCATTTCTTTTCTTGTGATTTCTTTTCTTTTCTTGTGATTTCTTTTCTTTTCTTGTGATTTCTTTTCTGTTTGTATCACAAGTACTAAAGAATGATAAAAATCAATTCACTAAACACTAGATATACTATCAATATTCCTAATAGTAAATCCTAACCAATAGGGCTGCAAGTAATAGTTTAGGTTAGAATAGAATGAATGTTGTAGCAGTATCTGTTGTCAATAAGTGGCGAGGAAAGGGTACATCAAGGATCTCCTGATTACAACATGATTGTAATTCCAAGGAATGAATATGATTGGGATTGAAAAAAAATCACAAGTCTAGAATGTCGTCTCAATATAGTGGAAAGGAAAAATAGTAAGTCAAAGATGATGTAACAGTGGAGTGAAGAAAATCTTATTATAGAGAGTCAAGGTTGGGATATGGAATCTTGGAGAATGTTTAAAATTCTTGACAGTACTAATATACATCTGGGTCTAAAATAATAATGTACATTTGACAAATAAATAATCCTGTGGAGAAAAATAGCATAACATGCAATACTAGTTTTGGGTATGAATTATATGCTGTTAAGAGATGTCATAGTAGGAACAGTATGATTGATCAAGGTGATAGATATAAAGGAGTTTAGCATAATAGAGATCAAAGAAATATTAGTATGGGGTAAAAAAAAACTACTGGTGTAAAGTGTCTGCATGAAAATGCACTAAGATGCGAAATTACAGAACTCTGGATCTGCAAGGACAAGAAGTCTGGTGAATGAAGCGTGGAATATGATCAGTTTCAAAAGTAGAGATCAATGTTACAACAGAATAGTGTGACACATGTGTTATAGGTAAGGTTGTGTAACATTCTAAATATTAAGAAAATGTCTGTAACTAAATAATGTCTGTAAACTCGTAACACCGTGTGTTATCAATTTTTTTGTCATTTTTATTTCACAAAACTATACTATCTAAAGAAAATCCTCCGTGGGCTGGTCTTGATTTTTCTCTGGGCATCAGTAGTGGTATGGCTGGGAAAAACTTTCTGGCATAAAGTCATCTATAACTGTCAATCTGAACATAGTCTGAAACGAAAGTACATGTGAAAGTTAGTACATTGTTAAAAAGGTTTTTTCACATTCGCGGCGACCGTACATGGGATGGCATGTACATTGAAGACTGGAAGGGCGTGTTTTATCAAAGTTTAGTAATAAGTCCTTTAGTTTGTGCTGCCATCTCTAACAACCTTGCAATGTCCCGACTGCTTAGGCGAGAATCATACTGAGTAGCAGTGAACTGTGGGCGACGACACTGCATTTGCTGATTGTTGGGGCACTGAGGACATTGACGAATGCGGTGATGGCTTAACATCTTTTGATTGCGGTGATGGTTTCACTGTGGTTAGGGTTTGTATGGCTGGAACATCTGTTGGTTTTGAGGCAGGTATATGTTTCGCCTTGATTTTTCTTCTGACGTGGTTGTGCTGTACGTTAGCACCGTTTACAGTGGGCGCAATTTGCACACTGTTGTTTTTAACTAGTAGAGCTGAGCCTAATACTTCACGGCTTGGTTTGGGCACTTGATAGCGTTTCTTCAGAATCTTTCGTCTGATATAGTTGTGCTGTATACGCGGAATTTTGTTGCTAGGGATTGAGTCATCTGATTCTGTTTTATAGGCGCGTTTGACGCTGGAGCTGACTGGTACAAATAATGTACTATCCGCATCACTGGTTTCAATAGAACTAGCTGTATCAATGTCTGTTTCTTGTTCGTATAATTCTACCATTTCTCTGTCATTTTGTTCGTTGGGGTCTGACAAAGCTGTGCCGGGGTTGACACTGTAGTTTCTCATTTCTTGTTGCGTTTCGTCTTCATAAAGATTGCTGGTATATGGTTCAACAATCTGCTTGGGTATAGTTTCTTCAGGATCTGATTGTTTTGAACGACCAATCTTGTTCTTGTGGTATAGCAGTGTTTGGTTTTCACTAGTGTTAAAACTGGAGCTGCCTGAATTTGGGGTGTGATAGGTATCAGCTGACGATTTATCACCGCGGGAGTAAGTTTGAGTGTGAATATAAGTTGTTTTGTTGTTGTCATCGTGTGACGTCTGAGGCATTATTTCTTCATTTCTAATGCGCAGGTCTCTGTCTTGGAGTCGATTACGCAATTCAAGTGGTGGGATATCTTCTTCGCTTTCGGACGAGTCTCGTTGTTGTCTTGCTCGATGTAGTGCATCGGTGGGTGGTCTGGGTATGCGGTCGTCTTGGTAAAATTCAGAGTCTGTCGTCTCTGACTCTGATATGTCAGACGGATCTGTACTGGATGGATTATAATTTAGGGTGGCCTTTCTGACTGGTCTTGTATTTGTCGTCAGAGGCGGAATGGGCCGGTGATTATCAATTTTGATTTGTTTTACGTGAGCTTTTGTTTGGTGTTGTTTCTCTTCATTCCAGATAATGAAGTTTACAGGCGTAATTTGTTTCATGATTTTGTAGCCATCTAACCATCGGTCATCGAATTTTGAACTGCGTACATGTTTCTTGTAGTATACTCTGTCTCCTATTTTGTACGTTGGTAGCTTGGCTGATTTATCATGTTGTTTCTGTTTCTTGTGAAATGCCTTCTGCGTATTTCGTTGTGCAATCTGGTGAGCTTTATACTTTTCTTGAAGGATTATTTCGATGGGGTCTTCTCCCATGTATTTTCGTTGTGGGCGAAGTAGGTTGTCTAACGGAAAATTTGGTTCTCTTCCGTATAGCATGAAAAATGGTGACATTCCTGTGGTATCGTTCGCGTTTACTCGGATGGCTTCAAGAGCTTGGTTAATGTATAGGTCCCAGTATTGGTGGTTCCCCTTGATATATTTGCTAATAATATCATGTAGGGTGGCATGCATGCGCTCATTTCTGCCATTTGCATTTGGGCAATAATAACTTGTATTAGTATGCTCAATATTCAGCTGGTGTAAGGTGGCTTTAAATGGGTTACCGATAAACTGTTTACCGTTGTCCGAAACGATTCGTTTTGGACAGCCATGCCTAGGAATGAATTCTTGTAAAAACATTTGCGTGATAGACTGCGATGTGGCATCACTGAGTGGGTAACTTTCTGGCCAAACAGAGTATTGGTCAACTATGTGCAGGAGGTATTTGTTGCTTGATTGGGTGAGTGGGTAAGGACCTGATAAGTCAATGCTTACTGTTTGCATGGGGTAATGGGAAGGTTGCATTTCTTGAAGGGGAATTAAATGTGGCTTCATGTTCCGCAATTTACATGTTTTGCAAGTGGTCACGTACTCTGTAATGTCTTTGTAGAAAGTTTGCCAATAATACCTTTTCTTTATAACATCAATTGTTTTGTCTCTTCCCATGTGCCCGTTGTTATCATGAAACTGTAGTAGTACTTCTGGGACTAGATGTGCTGGAATGACTTTTCTTAGTGTCCCTTCTTGTTTACTATCAATATAGTATAGAGCTCCATCCGTTGGGTGTACTGTAAAATCTTTACTTTTTGTTGGGTTTTCCTTCACGTATGTGAGCAGCTTAACAATTTCTGCATCTTTCGCTTGTTCTACTCTCATGTCAAACATATCTTGACTTTCTTCTTCTACTTGAGTGGCAGAATCTGAGGTACTTCTTCGACCTGGTGAAGTAATTTCGTTAATTTCTTTAGCATTATCGTCAATCTCTGAGGATGTGCCATCATTTTTGACTCTAATTGTTTTCACTTCGGTTTCATCATCATATTTGATTCTGGATAGGAGATCTGCACAGATGTTCAATCTGCCAGGGATATGTTCGATAGTGGTGTCATAGGACTGTAAATTCATTGCCCATGTCTGTAACTTCTTAGGCTGTTCCTGTGTTTTGGTGAGCCAGTTAACCAAAGGCTGGTGATCAGTTCTGATAGTGAGTTTCGTCCCTCTCACATAAAAGTCTAATTTCTGTACTGCATAGTGAATGGCGTATGCTTCTTTCTCAATGGTGGTCCACCGTTTCTGTGACTTTGACAATGCGTGGGATAAGAATGCAATGGGTTTCACATTGGGGATGTCTGGTAGTATGGGTGTTTCATCTTCTAGTACTGGTTGTACCAAACACGCACCAATTGCGTTATTCGAGGCATCGGTGTATAGTATCATGGGCTGAGAAATGTCTGGATGTCCCAGAAGCGGAATGGCGGTTAGGGCATTTTTGAGATATTCAAACGATTTCTGGCACTCTTCTGTCCATCTAAATCGTGCATACTTGCGGGTAAGGGCTATTAATGGCTCAGCTGCTTGTGAGAAATGTATGATATGGCGTCTATAGTATCCCACGGAACCGATAAAAGAGCGTGTTTGTCTGACCATCTTGGGGCTAGGCATTTCTCTTATGGCTTTGACTTTATCTTCATCAGGTCTGATGCCATCTCTATTGATAACAAAGCCTAAATATTTGGTTTCTGTCTTTAGAAATTCACACTTGGACAGTTTTAACTTTATTTGGTGATGTCTGAGTCTATCAAAAACTGTTTCAACTTTGCGGAGGTGGTCTTCCATCGTGCCTGCGGTATGTATCAGGATATCGTCTATGTATGCCAGGGCAAATGGATGTAGACCCTTTAACACTTCATCCATGAGTGACATATATGTTGCTGGCGATCCTTTTAGACCAAATGGCATAACATTCCAAAAAAAACTTCCGATATGGGAACAGAATGTGGATTTCTGTTTTGCCTCAGGTGTCATGGGGATGCACCAAAAGCCTGACCTTGCATCAAGTGTGGTGAAATAGGTAGACTTTCCTAACGTCGCAAGTAGATCGTCTATTCTGGGGAGGGGGTAGGAAATGACTTTTGTGATTTTGTTCAGGGCTCGGTAATCGCAGCAAAAGCGACTGGACCCATCTTTCTTCGTTACGATAACGATGGGGGAGGACCATTGGGATCTGGATCTTTCGATGATTCCTGCCTGTAGCATTTCATTTATAGACCTTTCCACGAGTTCTCTGTTTTTCAAGGGCGTATGATAGGGTTTCATATGTATTGGCTCCTCTGTGGTTGTTTGAATGTCCATTGTGACAGTGTTAGTTCTGCCTAATTCCATGTCATTGAGTGCGAATACATCCTGGTGCTTTTCTACAAACGTTTTCAAACGTGGCTCATTATCTTCTGTGGCATTCAGGGTTGCAAGTAACTGAGCTATTCTCTCTCTGTGTTTATGATCTGCCACTATATTTCTGGTCTGTCTTGCTGCCTCCGTTTCCTTCCCATAGTATTGGGGCATTTTTCTTGCATCTTGTGAAAATCTCTGTTCCTGGTATGTGGCTTTCTTTTGGGTATTTCTTTGCCATTCGCTGGGTTGTGCTTGGTATTGTCTCCTCTGCCATGTGCTGTGTGCATTTCCATTTGTCACTGCATTTACTGTATATACGTTTCTAGTATTATTTCTGGGGTAGTCGTTGTTATGCCATTTTTTCTGATTATTTCTGCCGTAACTGCGCTTATCCGCGTACGTTACTATATTTCTTCCATTTGTGCTATAGGGCTGTCTTCTTTCCCTGGGCAAAAATTTTTCATTCTTTCTATTTCCAGCTTTGCTGCTATAGTATCCTTCTGTGGTGGAGTCGTATAAGAATTCTTCCTTTTCTTCGGAACATTCAATTGGTTTTGGGACTTTATCATATCCACCTGTTTTTGAGTTACATTGATACTCCATGGGACATGTATCTCTGTCTTGTCGCTTCGGATATCCTCCTGGCAAGACAATTTCTGTTTCTCTGTTTCTTTATGATATACAGCACTTCATCTTTTCTCTTGGTGTGTTGGGGCGCAAGAATGAGTAATTATAGTCATTCTCATACCGTGGCTGCCTTATTTCTCTCCTTCTTATACATGGACTGGTTTGTTTCTGCAGTCTGGATGGGGTATGCTGTGGTGTAACATAACTGTGACTGGTATCTCTGCCATTTTCTGCATATGACTTATAACTGTTTACCTTTCGTGTACCATGGTTATTTGTACTGCGATTTCGTGCATTATGTACAGTGGGAGTGGTTGAGACAATTTGTGAATGGTCTCTATTGGTTTTAGTCTGTCTTATTGTTGACGTATCCACTTGTGCTACAATTGTGCCTCTATTTATAGTGGTAGTTTTTCCTGACATATTCAATATCATGATGGGGAAATCTCTGGACTTCGAGACTTCAGCGATTCCCTCTGTAATTTGCAACAATGGGTCATCAATAATGCTTTCTTCTGCTAGGGGCTGTATTTGGATTGATTGCCCTGGTGTTATGTACTCAGAATTTTTTACTCTGCCTTTTGCTATGACTAGGGAGTTTGGGGCCACCGTTATGGGAGCTGTAAGCCTTACCAAAGACGCTATGTGGATATCGTCCTGGAGATCGATATAAATATTGTTGACTTTGATTTTCTGGAGGTCATAGTATATTCTAACTTTGTTTTTGTTAAAGAAATCCCTCCCTAGGATAAGATTTCTAGACATGTCTTTTGTAATGACAAATGGGTGTTCAAAATTTGTTTCACCTAAAGAAAATTTTACCCATGCTGTCCCAACTGAATTTAGTCTTTGTCCCGTGACTGAGGCTAGGTGTGTTTTGGACTGTTGAAATCGTACTAAATGTTGGATCTTCTTGAACAGCTGGAACCTAATAAGACTAATGGATGCTCCAGTATCTACCAGTGCTCTATACTGCTGGCCCTGTATAGACATGATGCAAGAACTGGGGTACGGATGTATTTTGGTTCCATCATTCAGCATTTCTTCATAATGTATTTTTCTGGATGGGTTCACTTGACTATTTCTGTTCTGTGTTATTTCATTTGCTTTGGACCATTCTCTATGATAGTCACCCTCACTAACGGTCCTGTTTAGTGAGTGGCACGTCCGTTTCCCTGACGCATGAGGGGTTGCGGTGTGCCTCTGGTATACTGATTTCTTGTGTAATTACGTGGGGGTGGTGCGAGTTGTTGTGGTTGGTAACCTCCTTCTCTTCTGAATGGTGCATTATTGTAATTTGCTCTGCATGACCTGTAACTATGTCCGAACCTACCGCATGTAAAGCATCCATTTGGATTGATGTTATTAATGTCATTTGTCCTCTGTGTGGGGGGTCTGTAATTGCGAGGTCTATCATCTTGTTGTCGTGGGCGAGTCCATTGCCTCCTGGCATGGTCAACTTCCATAGGCTCATGCTCAGTATAGTCCCTCTGGTCTGGTCGGTGTTCCCTACTTACTCTTTGTTGGAACCTTCGGTGAAGATTTTCTTCCTGAATTGCTGCTTGGATTGTTTCAGCAATAGTCTTTGTGTCTTTTCTAATGAGATGCCTTCTGATGTTCTCTGCTCTAAGGCCATCGACAAATATCCCTACTAGCTGTATTTCTACGTCAGGTGTGGTAGGTATTTCTCCACAAAACGCCTCTTCTGCCATATTGAGGAATCTATCGCCATAAAGTTGTACTGATTCATCCCTTTCCTTTTTCATTTGTCTAAGTACTGACCAAGCGTGCATTCTGTCTATGATCTCTCCATATCTCTGGGTGAGCTCTTTTTTAAGGGACTCGTAGGTCTCTGTGGGGTACTGCTGGGACCTCCTTCTTAAAAAATCAGTCACGAACGAATCAGAGCTTAGCAGAGCGATTTTCTTTTTCTCTTCATCAGTTGTTGCCTCTGCTATTGCCGCAAATTTTTCCATGTCGGCTAACCATCTTCTGAATTTCTTCTTGTCTCCATCGAATGGTTGTACTTTGGACCTGACTTGGGATAATTTTGCATAAGTGCTATTCTTTTGTAAGTTCTCAGTAAAGCGCTGTAGCGCTATCAATGTGGGTTCTTCCATATTTGGATTGACTGGGGGCTGCAGCGGTTGTGCTTGTGCAGATCTGTTTTCCTGTTGTTGCTGCTGTTCTACCCCTAGTTGCTGGAAATTTTCCATTAATTGGTCCATCTTTCGTTAATGCTTCTGCTCTTTTCTAGAGGACTGGTCATACGGCACCAAATTGAGATGATCCTCTATCCTTCAAGTGTTCCTTCGTTTTATAATTTTCTAGGCTTATTGACCTTATTCATTATCTTCAAATTTGTCATATATTGAGCCACTCAGCCTTCGTAGGTATTCCTAACTGTTCTATCAACTTCAGGACCTTCCTCGGTAAGCATATCCGTCAGTTATATACCTAGTTTTTTCATTGTTGCACAATCTTCGAACATAGCTCTGCTTGGGTTATGACCGTCAGCTCTAACTGTTTAAGCAGTTCATTTGATAGTACTTACTGAATTTTGGAATTCACAAACACTTCCAACAATTAATTGAATATACACAACTATGTCTGAAGTTGATGTCCTCAACTGGAATTTACACTGAGCAGACAAAACATGTCTCCACTATAACGCTCTCAATTCAATACTGCTCAAAAAATGGCTTCGTCTCTCGTTCATTCCGGGGAAAGGAAGGACTGAGCCTAACCATTGGTTGGAAATCACGTGACTAACGCAACTATACAAGCGAAGCTTAGCCTAAATAATGCGTGGCGTTTCGAAGCTAAACTGGCCTAATTAAACATCTGCGTCAAGATTTTTTAATCTTCTGTTTCTATAAAAATTTATTTTATATGTTAATATAGTCTGTATCTGAAGACTCACGGTATACGCGGTTACACAGACTCTCCAATGGTAGTCTTGGCCAAGAGAACCCCAGTTCCAAAAAGACAGATTGGATTCACTCCTTCAGGGAACGTTTTCTTGGTTATACTTATTTTAGGATATCTGGTTCTGTCACATTAAAATTGTCCAGGCACGAACGTTAACAGCGAGCAAAGTGTCAATAGCTTAGATTTCTAGTAACTAAGAATGTCAGGTAACTGCCTTCTCTCAGTATAGGACTTTATTTGGTCACACCCCTACTAGTCACAACTCCGTCGGAATGTGACTGATATTATTATTTTGATTGCCACAAGGGCTGAAATATACTTGAGGTTTTTCTCTGGAAGAATTAAATCAGGCTCGATGGGCCCGTTACTTCATGAAATCTTAAAAAAAGTTTATGTAATGGGTACTCTGTCGTTCTGGATGCCAATGCAATCTAGACAGGTTTTACTTTATACACCCAAGCCTTTAAAAAAAATGTTTTTGTTCTTCACAGATATTTCTCCGTACAAAATGCTGGCAAATTTGGACTACCCCAGTTTTCACTGAATAAAGAAAACAAACATATAAAATACTTATACATACTATTCCTCGGTTATAACTTACATTATAAACTGCAAGCGGATAGCCTGACTTATCGTTTAAAACTCCCGTGAAATAAGGTATAATTCATAAAATCAATCATCATGAATTTAGAAATACATAAGTATTTCGTCAATACTCAATGATGAATCAGTGCAGTTATAAGTTAGTTTTAAATTATTCTCGACTGAGTATTTAGCAGTTAAATTAAATTTATTTATAGCTGCATGAGTTTAAGCTAGAAATTATAATTTATTCTGCTTTCCACTGTAACATGTCGACTAGCGAATATAACAGACTTATAAATTATTTACTCTGCACAAAAGAAACTAGTGAAATATAATAGGCGATTTAACACTTAATCACTCAATTCTACTAGATATATATATTTACCTCCACACAGAACTACAAACTAAATACCACGAACTAGAATCCTTCAATATAATGGTAGTCTAGAACTCGGCAAAATGTTGCCAAGAAACTCAGAACTTTGCAATATACAAGATATTTTCTAGCACGAGTGATCTGTCTACTGCGAATTCTGGAGAACGGAATGAAGTCATGTTTAACTACGGGTATATATATCTTAAACAGACAAAGGATCCCACGTTATTTCGCAGCCCCCCTCCCGTCTCCCCCTCTCCTATCTTAACACTTAACTAAGACGCAGGCCATAACTGCCACAACGCGTCTTTGACACCTCCGTCTAACTATCTTATCTGAGCGCAGCAGATTTGGCGCCTACTCACACCTAATACCGAGAAACTTAGCCGTAGAGCGCCGTGTCAGATGAAAATGTTAGATGATATGTCTGCCATCCCATGTCTATCGAGACGAATTTCACACTGTACGCTCACATCTCGGGAACTGACACATGATGCAATAAAATGCGTTTCTAAGTATGCGAAAAGAAACGGTAAAGTCAGAATGGGAAAAAATATTTAGTCGCAAACTAACAAATGCGAAAAAACAGGAAAAGGATAAAAGAGCGATAATAAAGTAGAGGGCACGTGTAGAAAAGAAAGAATATAGAAAATTTATTGATCATAAATCTCTATGCGACACTATTCCCATTAAGTATGATTTTTTTAAGTTTATTTTGGAACCACTCGCCTTGCCGAATGTTTTAAATGTATCGAAGATGGTTTGCATTGATGAAAAGTTTGATGGAAAAAAGACTGTCATCTGCGTAAGCTATTAGCTTTTTCTCCATATTCCTGGTATGTGTATTTCTGTAATACGAATATCTAGTTTTATTTTCCTTAATACTGGCTCTAAAACTAGTGTGTATAGTAGAGGTGAGAGTGGGCAGCCGTGTCTTACTGACCTAGTTAAGTTGATCGGTTCGGGCAAAGTGTGATTTATTAACAGTTTGCTTTCCGGCTTTTTATAAACAATTTGTATCCATGTCCTAAAATATTGGCCGACATTATTTTCTTGTAGAACTTTATGCAGAAAACCGTGATCGACTCCGTCGAAGGCTTTTTCTAGATCTATAGATAACACTGCTGCTGGTGTGTCTTTGTCGTGTGTATATTGGATGGCATTTCGAATAAAGTGTGTATGTTTATTTATGGTTCCGTTTTTTACGGTGTATTGTTGATCATCTTCTATCAATGTGTGCATGGAAGGTTTCAGTTTGATTGTTAGAGCTTTAGTTACTATTTTATAATCGGCGTTTAGAAGAGAAATGGGTCTATAGTCCTGCATGTATTTTTTTATTAATATTTCGTTTGTGGATAAGAGATGTGAAGGATTCATTTAGACTGGGGGGGGCGGGGGGGGGGGGGAGTTCTCTTTAAAAAGCTTCATTTAGTGTTTTCAACAAAATTGGTCCGAGCAGGTGAAATAATTTGGAATAAAAATCGGTTGTGAGGCCGTCTGTGCCAGGAGATTTATTTTTTTGAAGCGTGTTTAGAGAGAGGCGTAAGTCTTCCATGGTTAGAGGTTCATCTAGTGCATTTTTGTCCTGCACAGTCAGGCGTGCAGACTGAGTTAAGAAATAGGCTTCGTCCAGTGCGTGTTTTTGTTCTTGTTTATACAGGCGTGTGTAATAAGAGTGAAAGGCTTGGCTTATTTCGGGGATAGTTGTTTGCTTGCATTTCTCTGCAACCTACGCTAATCGCGTTCAAAATCTGACTGACTACATTATTTTATTACCGATTTATTATTACAATTTTCTTCGAAGCTTCTCGATTAACATCGCTCACTCACTACTACAAAAGTCTCGTGCAACTTGTTCCGTTCCCCTTGTTCGGACTCACAAAAATCCCAAATGGACGTAATAATATTGTCTCTCCCTTTGGTAATTAAGTCAAAAACCCTGTCTCCTACTCTATTTACAGTACCTTTAATAGCGTATGCAAATTTATAAAACCATAACTACTAACATCTCGACAATCTACTAGTCAAATCCAGGACATTTCCTTAAAGCGCATTCTAGAAAAGATCGCATTTATCGTCAAAATGACCAGAAATAAACCACAGCCCAAAAAGAGGAAGGTCTACACCAGCCCACCAGCGCTGAACAGCCAGGGGAAATAACAAACCACAAAAAACAAAGACAGAGAGCAAGACTGCCCCAAGTACTCGTGCCGGGACCGGCCCTTCTATAACTCCTGACACGACGGAGTTAGCTGTGACGTGCGTCGACCCGACTGAGAGTCTGAGTGGCCCGACTCCTTGCCTAGATGAAGAAGACACAAAACGTGAAGAAATATTGTGAGCGTTACGACAGCTGGAGCAGACGACGGAAAGAATAGAGAAAAGAAAACAGGAGCTTAGATCCATGCTGCCTCCACCACACGTAACCGACTCGTCAGCAGAAACCCGGTCTACCACAGAGAAGCTGCACCAAACACCAATGACACCACCACACGATGCCGAGATGACAGCCGACCCACCTGTAAGCATTATGAAAGAAGTGATAGAGACAGCCCCTCAACACAGACAGGTACAAGAGGAAGATATTGCAGAGACCATTATAGATACACTTCGAAGAACTGAAGACGGAGACGAGCCCCTTAGGCTCGCTCTTCAAGAAGCGATAGTAGAAGTAGCCCCAGGCGTGCTGGACATCGAAACCACTGAGAAGCAAGCTACCATTCTTGGTCCTAAGGAAACAACAGCTGACAACTCAAGGGATCAGACGCAAGATATGACACCTTATAACAAAGAACAGGAACAACATTCGAACCAAGCCTGTAGAAGGAAACAAAGACCAAACACTAACAAGATAAACAACTCAGAAACGATACAGGAGAGGATCGTAAAGATCACCGAGACGTCAGGAAGTGAGGCCTCACTCAGGGCCCTACCCGACAACAAAGTGATCAACATCCTCGAGGTGATAACTGGTAGGAGAGGTATCGCCAAAGTAGGGAGGCACGAAAAGGGAGTCGTGCTTTCGCTCAACAACACAGACAAAACCACCTCGCTGATGATCGAACTGGAATCCGGTCCAACAGAGGTCCAGTTACCCCACCAAATAAAAGTGGTGGTGAAAAAATACAAGTCAACAAAGAAGCTAGTCATAAAAGGGGTGGATACGAGATGTCCCGCAAGCAAAGTCCACAAACACCCTCAAACTGAAAACGCAGAAGTAAAAATCATGCAGGTCGAAAGGCTAAAAACCTGGGCCAAGAAAGACACCAATCTGATGATAGTAACGATTGAAGGAACGACAAGGCCCAAGAGACTGACGCTCCAAAAAACAACCAAAAAGACAGAAGCCTATATCCCTCCGGTGATGCAGTGCTCAAACTGCCAGCAGTTTTCGCACACAAAGAAAACATGCAGGAGAGACGCAGTCTGCCGATATTGCGCGGGAAACCACCAATATGGCGACTGCCCCAGGGTGAAGGAGGACCACAACTAACGCAAACCGTACCTGTGCAAACTGCCTCGGAAACCATGGGGCTAGGTACCGAGACTGCCCGATGTTCCAAGTAACAAAGAACATCTTGAAGGAGGCCGTGTCAAAAAACATTCCCTTCAGAGAGGCAAAACACAAAGTGGCTGCGGATGCTGCAGAAAAACAGCGCATGATTGATAGACGACAGTTACACAAGCTGACCGCTGAAGTCAAAGAAATGAAACTACAGGTCGAAAACAGAAACAAGCAGGCTCCCAAAAAACCAACCGACAGCAGTGAAGACGTAATAGATCTACAGAACGTCAGAGATATGATGGAAGAAATGAAAAGAATGCAGCAGCAGATAGAAGCAGATATCAAGAAGCTGGTGCAGCTAAAAGAAGAAAATACAGAAATACTCAAAAGAATCGAGACAGAACGAAGAGCCATTGAGGACATTACACCAAACAACACGAGAGAAACTAACACGAACGACAAACAGAAGAAGAAATCATCGAGGAAACCCTAGAAAGACTACTCCCAGCAATCATAGAAAAAGCACTATTACAGATACAGGAAAAGAGGAAGACACAAGAAACAGAAACGAGGAGGGCAACAACTCACAAAACCTAACAAGCCAGATAGGGAGGCAGCAAATGAACACCATGGACACGCCACGACACCACGAACGGACAAGAGCAAGGAGGTATCCTGACAGGCAGCTAGTGGTCCTTTTTAGGACCAGTCCTTTTCAGGACTAACAACAGGCTAGCACCGGAAAAAGTAAACACTCAATATACCCCAATTATAACCAACTTTCAGGTTGAACAGGGTATTACAGCAACATAGTAGACGAAAACAACAACAACTATTAGACGGTTCTCTAATTCAGGATCTTGATCTACTTATACCCATACACTACTCATACACATCGATGGTCTCTCATAAGATTTACGTTTAATATATTTAAGATATATTTATTTATTAGGAAACAAAGAGCCAAGGATCCAGATCCCGAGGACGACCCAGAGTCCGCTGGGAGGACAACATTAGACAATCTTTGAAGGACCGAGGACTAGAATGGAACCAGGCCAGGAGGAAGACGGCCGATAGGATAGTCAGGCGCTCTCTCTTCCAAACCTCTACACCTCACGGTAGAAGGGGAACGACTAAGTAAGTAAGTATATTTAAGACAACAGCTCTTAGCTACTGACAACAGTTTAATATATTTCAGATGCAGAAAAACACATAACTACACACACAAAAATTAATTTCTTTAAGATCTGCAACAAAACATAGCTACAGACAACAGTTTAATTGTTTTGAGATCTACAACAACACTTAGCTAAAGACAACAGATCAATTTAATTAAGATATACAAAAACACTTAGCTAGAGACAAGATATTATTTTTTTTTAAATGTACAACATTTATCTACAGACAACAGGTTGATGTATTTAAGAAATACAACAACACTTAACTTCAGACAACATATCAATTTATTTACGATATACAACAACACGTAGCTACAGACAACATATCAATGTATTTAAAATATACAACAACACCTAGCTACAGGCAAAAATATATTTAAGATATACAACAACGATATTCCTGAGATTGTTTTAGCTCTATATGATAATGTTGTCAGCCCTATACACGACCTCATGTTAGTAGCTTCTAACGATATTCCTGAGATTGTGTTAATCATATTATTTCTCTGTCTACTCATGCACCCCCCCACTCCCCCCCCCACCCCCCAGGGGAACAACACGGGGGCAATGTTTAATTCAGATTTGTTTAAACATCAAGAAACGAATCAGATATGTCTGGTTACATTATTCAAGAAGTGTCAAGTGCTTCACTAATGATATTTCACATTTTCACTACCGAAACATTTCAAAATACAATAACAGACATTTGTGTAACAGCTATACGTGTATCAAACATGTGTTACAGAAATATGTGTAATAGACATACATATATCAGACACATATGTAACAGACATACATGTAATACATACATGTAACAGGCACACACACTGTACCTTTATAAGTAGAGGCGGACGCCATAACGATTATTCACTCCGGCCTCCAGGGTAGAAGAGGACAGACCAAGTAAGAAAATGAGTTTAAATGATTGTCGAAGTGCGCTATTTGGCGCCATTGGCGCCGATGAAACATGTCGGTGTGTACATCTGCAAGTCGAACTACATTTTGGAAATCTGAATGTCATTGAATGTGACAGAGCATTTAAGTGTTCCTTACTTTAATATGTGCATCAAACTCCGTATTTTTAAAAGTTTTTTTACCTAAACATAAGAAACACAACAACATTTTAACAGTTTAAAGTGTGTACTAAAAAAAATAAGTGAATCTGTTATGCTTTCTTTAATTTTGTATACTGATTTGATAAAATTAAATAAATAATGAGAATATGTTATTTATTTTGATTTGTGTTAATTGTTAAATTGTTTCCCTTCCAAAGTAAATAGGGTGCCTTCCCCTTACTTTATTATCTCTGCCGCTTGTATCACATGGTAAATTTTTTTTTTCTCACTTATTTCCGAGATTCGACATCCCGTCAAAACCTTACAAGAGGCGTGATCTCTCGGTTATAAGTGGGGTATATTATGTATGTACATTTTTATAACATTTTGTTATCTATATCCTTTTTTTATTCATTTGTAGGGGGAGGGCACTTTTATATTAGCCATGAAAAGGTATATTTCTATGACCGCTTGTTGATTGTCTGGTGGTCATGTCGTAAGTTTATTCGTGTGTTGCTGCTTATTCAAGCCACATACTTATTTATTTATATTTTTTAAGTGTAATGATTTTACCTCTATATCTATTTTTGCTAGTGTACCGACGTGTCGTTAAAAGTACTACTAGCTGAAATGAAGATCCATGTGTGTTTTTTGTTTCCTCTTGTGTCTACCGATAGTGTGGTCTTTCTTAACTCCAGTTGATGTATGACTTTGTCAATGATGAGTTGACGTATGGTATCTAAAATCGCAATAAGTAATTCTGTCTTTGTATTGTTTATTGTTTCACTGTGTTGTTTTATTTGATATGCCAGTGATAAACTGTCTCTCTTGTTCTACGCTTTTGTTTCTTTGTTGGTGGACAGTATGCCTTTTTTATACCCGTAGTTATATAACTGTAATCTATGTAGTCAGTTGTTGGAGTTGGTGTTTGATGTGTAGTTTCTACTTACTTGACAGCGTATTTGTTGTCAGTCTATTTATTGTATTAGATAATAGTTTCAAAAATTATTCTCAGACCACTATGACATGTATTAATAATCTCAAAATACCTGTGTGACAGCGTTGTAATTCTACAACGAGCTTCAACTTGAAATCTTCAGCTTTAGATAAAGTAAGTCTTCTGGTCAATTCTTCGTCAATGAAAACATCAATTTCCTTTGCACAATTTTCTCCTAACTTAGCGTGCCTCTAATAAGGAATATTTTGTGCACATTTTGGAAAGTGATCCATTTCTCGGTGTAATGGTGGTTCATGAATTCTATGTCGAGGTTTTAGCCTCGGATGAACCTGTACACCCACAAGCAATTTAGGCATGTTTAATGTAAATATGCAAAATGATCAAATGTATACATTACAACTTACCCCGAATGTTGGGCTACGGGATTTAAGAGACCGTCTTCTATGTGGTCGGGGTATTACTTTAATTATAATCCCGATGTTAGTTTGTATCTAGGTTCATAGAACTCGTGGTTTTCAGTACCATAGTCGATTTTTCTTTCTGTCTAATATATAAAATGTCCAATCAGAAGTGATTTATGTTAGCACTTTCATCCCAATCCAACCGCGAGTTAGGGTCTCATATTGGTAATGATCTTTTTCACCAACTACCCTCGTCTGTAGAACATACATGTGACGGTATTGCTTCCCCTGCTTTGCAGTAGTGGTCCAACAGTGGCCAAAACTCAAGAGTATCTAATATGGGCGTCAAAGATGTCTGCCTTCGCACAAGATTACTCTTGGCAGATAAAACTTTGTTTTACATTTAAATTGAATAGCTTTAGCTTCACTTTACATTTAAATGAAAAAGGTTTATAGTACAGATAGAATTTGTTTACATTTACATTTCCACTGATTGAAAGTGTTCACAATATATATTGAATATGTTTACACTGATGTGAACAGTTTGAAACTTTCATCCATTTTAAAGTGCCTATGATTTCTTTTATGTTTACTTACTTACTTACTAAGTCGTTCCCCTTCTACCGTGAGGTGTAGAGGTGTTTTATGTTTACACTTATTGGAAACTGTAAGTATTATACTTAGGATGTACATCATTTCTTTCATCTTTTCCTCCCTATGGAACTCGGGACTACTTTATGCTTTTAGTTCTCTTTACGAGACTAGCAATAAGGCAATCGCCATTCCGTGCAGAGGTGGTTCTTGAATCCTCATTCTAGATACTGAGGTTGCCAGGCTCATATGACTGGGACATTCCTTGCACTTTTCACACATTAAAATTCACATGGTAATATATATGTTTATATGTTAGTTCACATGTTAGAAATACAAAATGTAAAATCACAACTTATGCCAATATTGGCTCACAGACGTTTTGCTCAGATGAATAAAAGAGACTTGAATCGGCCTCTTACACGCGTCTGCTGTGTCGTTAATTAAAAAGTTCACTCTCCGACTTTGTGTGTATCCTTCAGTTTCATCAGACAGCGGCTTTTGTTTTTAAAATGATAAAGATTTCCTGGGCTGTACTGTAAGTCCTGATGAACACTCTAATAAAAGGTGTCCAGTCTAATAAATGGAAATTCTGAATTCTAATTGGCACGCCTGGTGTCTTTGGCAAGCGTCAATCTCACAAGTGAAAAAACTACTGAAGTGTGTCAGGTTATATTCACTGTCTTACCCCACTCTGTTTGTTATGGGGCTTAAATGATAAGCCAATCTGCTGTGAATATGATGCATTCCTCATCTAGTGCAAAATTTCAATCATTGCTTTTCTGACAATGGGTTGTAAACATCCGATTGCTCAGTGTACAAACTCACAAACAGATCGGTAACCTCACTCGACAATGTGTGAAGGTTGTAACAAATTATTACTTTCGCTAACGTAATGTCTTATCTGTTGCTTGAGCACACACAACATTTTCATCTCTTTACAACCTTGGCGGAGACGCACCCGTGCCTTATCAGTGATAAAGCAAATAGCGATGGGCGATGTACGTGTTAATCTGTGCACTGATATCGACCACGCCTGCAATTAACCAATTTATTTGTCGATAATGTTCTATCAGCCGCTATTGCAAGTGGTTAGTACTATCATCCACCATGAGTGTCAGATAAACAGACAATACACAATATACTGAAAGTAGCGAAAGAATGTAGGTACAACATATATGCTACTTATCAGAGAAAGAAAGAAAGTGCGACGATTGAAAGCACTCAATAAAATATGTACCACAAATGTACCGATTCCTGCTGTAGTGAAACAGAAATTAGGAAGAATAAGAGGTCGCCCCAATACATTCTGTGACAATTCTACATGACACACAAGATATTTTCTTTACGTGCCATATACTTATTTCATCTGCCTGTCTTTCATGAGCATATACGGTCTTGCTTCTTCGTTTTCGTGTGTACTGTTTACAAACTCACTACTTCACAGATCTAACATTATAATCTCATCCATGATGTTATGTCTTTGTAATTGTTTATCACAGCAAAGTTCACCTACCGGAAGTATTACAACACTGCATGTGTCTTAAAATTCAGCAAGATGATCATTTCGTACACCTTAGTGAGATCTGCCATGTATTTTGACATGTCATATTTGCGTGCTCGCATGTTATCGTGCGTCAAACTTTTAACGTGTATCTTCCCAGACAAGTAGTCGGAGGTAACAATAGGAATGTGGCTTAGCATAGACTCGTACTCCGTCTGGAGCTAGCAATAAGCGAAAAATCAATGTGGCAAGTTCGCTCCTTCGCTTGAGGGTCTAAGATGATAAAGGAGAAAATAGCAAAATGAAGGGCAAAGGAGAAAGTTAAAAGACATTACAGAAGAATATAACGATTGAAGATTTGACTTGTCACATTCCTCATGGACTGTCCACTTTTGTTTGGTGCATCATCCTGTTCTATGACTGTGAAAAATATGGTGGTTGATATATGACATCTCAGTCGTACACCTGTCTTCACCTCAAAGGTTATGTTGCTCTACTCAACACAACGTGTAAAGATAGCATAAAGGCGTTTTACGATGGAGACACTGCAGCTGGGAATTCTAAAAGCCCTCAGTATTTCCCTTAGGCAGTCCCTGTGTGTTATCGTGCTGGACTACCGCCACAAACTATTTTCCTTCATTTTGTCCTATCTACGTGCCTTACTGGGAATATTTTTACTTAATGTCTCAATGTCAACTCCGCCTATGCCGGTCCCAAGCCCGGATGAAAAAGGAGGAGGGCGGCCTGCATGGAGGCCGTAAGGAGGCAGCCCCTCTACCATGCAAAGGCACAACAGGCCAATCACCTGTTTGCTTTAAATCACGATTACTAGCAATACAAGAGAGAAAACTGGACTGATTCTAAAGGCGACGAACTGGAACGGACTACGGACTACGACTTATGGAACTTGGAACACAAGAAGTATAAATGGGAAGGAAGAGGAGCTGGTGGAAGAGATGAGGAAAGCAAAACTAGAAATCCTGGCTATAACGGAAACAAAGAAAAAAGGACAAGGAGTCATGGATCTCGATGGCAACACGCTGCTCTACAGTGGTGTACCCATGTCTGAAAGAGCTAAAGGGGGCGTGGGTTGCATTGTGGCCCAAAATCAAAAAGATAGTATCAAGGGATGGAACTTTGTCTCGGAGCGCATTATGGTTGTTAAACTAAAAGAAGGAGAAACCATAGTCAACCTGGTCATAGTGTATGGCCAAATGAGGATGAGAGAGCAGAGGTCAAGGAGGAATTCTTCGAGCTGCTTCAAAGGACAGTGGATGACTGCCTAGATGAAGTTATCATGCTCGGAGATTTTAATGCCAGAGTTGGAAATGACCATGCTAGATGGGGTGGAGTTATCGGAAGTGTGGTGATGTGGGATGTTATAAATATTTATAGGGGACTTAGTGTACTGACTGAGATCAGCTGTGAAGGTATATATATCTAATAAGAGTAGTGTATTATATATAACCTTACTTGCTGCCACATATGTATACCTCAGTCAGAATTATTCTGGAATAGTGTGATGACTACGTTATATGTCTAGGGTATGTGTATGATGAAGTGTAAGTCATAACAACAACAGACAGATAAACAATTTAATTTATTCCACCACACTTGACAACACAGTGACACTCACATACATAAAACACTCTATAAGGATATCTTAAAGGAGTCACTGATAACTTTTCAAATAACAATATGTATTCAGTGCTGTCATGAATGTATATGTGTCCTGATTCAAATACAAAGGGAACCAGGAATCACAATCAATTTTAATTACAAGTTATATGTACATAATTTATTAATATGAATCTTGTAGTGACATATATTTTTAATAGTATCCTATGTGTGTCAGTTGTGTAGTAGTAATATGAGGTAATACTGGTTTTGTTTTGTTCAAGCTCTGTTGGTATGTGTCATCATGACTTCAATAGTTTGTCTTTATTGGAACTAGTATTGGAGATGTTCTCAGTTCCTGATATTAAAACAATTAAATTCCCCTCTTAATTTTATGTTACACTGTCATTTTAAGATGGGGTACATAATGTTGAGCTCCATGGCCACACTCTCTTATCTTTGGTGATGACTGCAGTAAAGGCCTCCTCTGCTCGATTACTTTAATGAGTTCTGGAGCCACCCCACTGGTTGCTATATGGACCAAGGAGTATGCTGTCCACCTCTGGCTTCAGCAAAGCTCTGACCAGGTGCTGCTCAATAACGTTAAGACCACGGTCCCTGAAACAAGAAGGATGTACCTTCTACTTCATAACTAATTGATACTCTAGTTCTACACTGAGCACAATACATCACAAACATTGAGTTCAGAGCGTTAGGCCAACTGTCAGCTTCATCTGAAATACTTTATACCAGTATTTCCCTCCCTAATGGTTACTACGCCTCTGCAATTCCAGCATTATTTCTTTCTAGTCAATCATCTAGGTGTCAGTGTACTGTTTGGCCATTCCATGCAGTTTTACTTTCCTCCGACACCTTCTGTTCAGCTTTACATCATGTTTGCTACTGAACTACACATATATACAGGCATAAATTAACAATTTACATTCAATTTTCATTAAAAGATATTGAATATTTCAAGCTTACCACAATTCATAGAATAATAAACAGTTTCGTTGACTGGCAATGGATATAGCACAACTCCGATCTGCCGATGTCCCAGGCTTTATTTTATATAAAATATACACTGGTGCTCAACGCACTGCTTCTTAGTAGGTTTATTACAAGATGTGGCAATGAACAGACGCTCTGAATCGAGTATATTCGCAGCTCTACCCAATGAAACCATGTCTACACATCTTTTCAAAAAAGTACTCCTTTTTCACGTTTCCCCTGACAACACAAGATAGTATTTATAGCCTGACCAATCGTGTTTAGTCTTACATTTGTGGCGCTCCAATCAATTAGGAGTTAACATGGTAGGCTATTTCCGTAACGTAAGGTTTTTTCAAACACGTTATAAAAAAATTTTATGAGCAGAAATGATTTCATGCTGTCAGGCATCCCCACTATTTTATTTTGGTTATAATTTGGTAATTCCTAGACTATTTGCGTAACGTTTTACATATTCTTTGTCAGCAAGCCCTAAGGAACCCAAATATACAAATTTAAAAGAGCTAAGTGGCTGCGTTCAAAATATGCAATTTCTTCTACCTCCTGTTTCGAAGATGTGCTGTCTGGGTACTGTAATGTTTTCAAACGTAAACCCATCTAATGTTATCTTTTCTAATAAGCGTTTTTCAGGATTTTAAAACCTAACTCTGGGAAGGTTAGTGTTTTTATCACTGTCCGTCTGAAAAAAAAGTTAGTGCATGTGGCCTTACACGCGTGATGGCAGCAATTGTGTATCGCGCGACGCGTGTTTAGTATTGCATGCTTCCTGCCCCTCTCTCCCCTGCTTTATCTGTCTTTTAGTTACGCTGTGTATGGGATGAATGAAATATTAAATCTAGGTCATTGATCAACTTGCGTATCTCAAGTTTAGTACACGTTTCATTGAAGAAAGCGGGTAATAATATAGTAGGCTTTTACTATCAACGTGAAAGCGTTACAATTTGCAGACGAAGCAGAAAACAAGGGGGATTTCGAGTACAGTCATTGTGACAGCACTGTTTCTTTTACCATTTCTCTTTTCTTTTATTAAATTTATTTGTTAGGCTTTACATTTACCTTTTAATTTATATATGTGGATTAGAATATTTCACGACACCTCCCCTCTTAAAACAGACATCCCATGTCAGTCCTTTATTCTATATACACATAGATAAATGTAAGTCAACTTGACTTTACTCTGCTGTGGTGCTATCATGGTTTTATGTAGTTGGGTCCATTCAGAGTAGGCACTACTCATGAAATCTGCCTCAGACTTCTACAACCAATAATATATTTCGGTTATGTTACTGAACAGCCGCAAGTGTGAGTGCTTGTCTTAATGCTGCTTCGCAACCCGTATTCACCATTTCTCTTCTCTGAGTCTGCGCAATGACATGTCCAGAGAACATTATATTTCCCTCAAAATGTACGTTATGAGGAGATAACATATACCTGGTGATAGCAGAGTTTTCGTAGTGGATCCCATAATCTTCTTATTATCCTGTATGAAACATTCGGAATATCCTCAATCAAAGAGGCAACTCAGGGATTCATTACGTTCCTCCGAAATGTTTACATCCAACAATTTTCTCATCATTCTAGAGAAGACACTCGGCGCATTCTTCAATCCAAATGGCAATCTATTAAACTCATAGTGTCCTTCTGAGGTACTAAAAGCTAGGTATGGTCTAACCTCAGGCTTTACTGGAATCTGATAGTATCCTTTACTCAGATCCACTTTTGAGAAATATTTAGCTTTATTTAGTCTGGCAAACAGCTGATTTGTATCCGGCAATGGATCCACCTGTCCTTCTGTAATAGCATTCAGTCTCCTGTAATCTATACAGAGTCTATGTTCTCCAGAGGGCTTCCTTAAGAGTACAACACCGGAACTATACGAAGATTCACTGTGCGAAATAATTCCTTCCTTCAACAGATAGTCTATCTCTTCCTTCAAAGCTTTCTCCTTAGCAAACGGAATCGAATATGGTTTCATACAGACAGGTGTGGGGTCTATCAGTTTCATATCATATTCTAATAGGTTTGTATGCCCTGGTCGGTCTGTTAACACCTCTGCATGATTATTTAGAACCTGTTGCACTCTCTCTTTCTGAGTTTTCGTTAAATGTGTACTGATTTTCACCTGTGCTGCTGTCTCACAGGGGTGTAATGGATATTCAAATGATGAAAGTGGTTCCTTTTTCATCTCCATGGCGATGGACAAGGTCAACAAGTGTGTCTCTTCCTGATGTTCTCTTTCCAAATATTTCTTCAGGAGATTCACATGATAGATTTTTTCTTTCCCCTTCTTATCTATCTTATAATTTGTTCTAGACACCTTCTCTAGAACTGTATATGGACCCTGCCATCCAATCTGTAACTTATTCTGACTCCCGGGGAGAAGAAGCAGTACCTTCTCTCCCACAGCCAAATCTCTGTCTTTCGCCTTCCTGTTATAATAGGCAGCATGTTTCTTCCTGGCTTGTTTCAAATTTTCATTGGCAAGTTTCCAGCCAGTTTTTAAACGAGTGGTCAGCTCATTCACATATTGGTATGAAGATGTAATGTTTTCCTCTGCCTTTTCATCAGTCCACGTTCTTAACAAAGCTACATATGGACCTTTAATTTTGTGGACCTATTTGTCCATGCACCGGTATGGTCTCTTCCACTCGAAGCTCTATAGTGATGATTTTTCTTCCCAGAATTATCATGCATAAAACGACCGCTACCAATTTTTCTTTTGGGGCTTTCTCCCCACTTAAAATTCTTGATGAGAGATTTCCTCTCTACATCCTCTTCCTCCAGTTTGTTTAAGTCCGATTGAGGGATTTTCGGCTTATCCTGGGGTAAGACATCTTTTTGCACTCTCCGCATAGTGGCCATTGTAAAACAGTTAAGTGAAGCTTGTCCGTGAAAAGGGGCTTCCCATTCCATTTGGTCCACTTTATCAAATCTATTTTTCTTTTTATTATCAGGCCTAACTTTGCCCCGTGGCGTGTCCAGGTCCTGATCAATGTTCCCACTTGTGGGTGTTCCCTCATGTGCTATGCTACACCTTTCTACAAAATTCTCAATGTCCCATCTTGCTTTGGGCCAATAATAATTGTGAGCCACCTTTTGAATGATGGTACCTATCTTCTCATGGTCCCCATCTGGTTTCACATGTAGGCTCCTTATTAATTCTGCCCTATATCTTTTAGGAAGTACCAGCTGTCCCTGACCTTTGGATCTAGCTCCAGTCTTCCTATACATCAACTTGTTTTTCATGTAAAAATCTCCCTTGCCTGGAGTTGTATGACAAGTTGACAATTTCCTGAAACAAGGCTTGAGTGTTTTATCCCCAGCCTGTGCCTTCCTCATCTCTTCTGGAGTGGTATCTAACATAATATCCTCCTCCTGTCTTGAGGTCGACCTGACCTGAAGGGTTGCCATATACACAGGTTTCCTTCTGCAACGGTCAGTGTCATGATTGTCCATCTGACAATTCTTACACCACCTTTTTCCTTGGTTGAAAGATTTTCTTTCATCATATTTCCTTGCATCGAATTGTGGGAATTTATTTTTATTTTCATACCGTGGCCTATCAAACTGGTGCTTACCTTTGTTTTGATCCCTAGGATCAAATTTATTAAAGTCCTGTGGTGCCCTAAAGTTATCCACTTGTTTCTTTTTATTACCTGTTACCTCTGCTTGAGCTGCTTGATACCTTTCAGCAACATTTAGCAACTCACCCAGCCTCTCTGCACCTTGTTCCATGAGAAACTTTCTCAGGTCTGGAGCCATGGACTCTCTTAATTGCTCTATAAGGACCATTTCCTTAAGATCTTGGGTTTTCCCCAGAGAAGTCCATTTCTCCAAGTATGTCTCTATTCGTGCAGAGAACTGGTGATAGGTTTCACCTGACAGTAGTTTAGCATTCCTAAATTTTTTCCTATAAAATTCTGCATTCTTTTCATATCTTAACAAAAGAGCCTGCTTTAGCATGTCATAATTTTCCTGATCACCTCTGCTCATTTTTGCAAAAACTTCATAAGCTGCCCCACGAAGTCCTTGAGATAACTTTAAGCTCCACCTCTCTCTCTCTAACCCATACGTGGTAGCTAATAGTTCATACCTATTTAGATAGCTCTCTATATCATCGTCTTTCTCAACAAAATGATCTAAATGAAAATTCATAGCTGAGGTTGAGGCTCCCTGGCTAGCAGTGGCATCAGAGGCAAAGGGACTGGCACCATTTTCAGGAGCATGGCCCTGAAACTCAAACTCCCTTAGTCGTAACTCATGTTCCCTTTGTAATCTCTTCTCCTCCTTTTCTGCTTCCCTCTCTGCAGCTAATTTCTTCTCTTCCCTTTCTGCAGCTAATTTCTTCTCTTCCCTTTCTGCAGCTAATTTCTTCTCTTCTCTTTCTGCAACTAATCTTTTGTCTTCTATTTCTGCTTCCAATTTCTTAGCCTCAGCCTCAATCTGCAACCTCTTAGTCTCAGCCTCAGCCTCAAATTGTAACTTCTTAATTTCCCTTTCAGCCTCTAACTTTCTTTCGGCTTCAAACCTTCTTTCTTCGCGTTCAATAAATTTGTCACATTCAGTAGTGACATAGGCAACCATAACTTGCCCATCTAATCCTAACTCTTTTGCAGTCTGAACAGCAGCAGATCGAAATTTGGCTAGGTCCGTCATTGTCTAACAGATAAATGTCTAACTAACAATTCAATCTCTAAATATATATCTAATGGACAACACAGGCACCGAGAGCTCAACCTTATTTATTTTCACCCAAGGATACCTTTTAATTCTTATATTCCCTGAAGTGAATTACCCCGAATATTTTTAATAGGGAAAGATTCAAAATCCCGAGAGCGAGACCCCAATATATGTGGTGAAGTGGGATGTTATAAATATTTATAGGGGACTTAGTGTACTGACTGAGATCAGCTGTGAAGGTATATATATCTAATAAGAGTAGTGTATTATATATAACCTTACTTGCTGCCACATATGTATACCTCAGTCAGAATTATTCTGGAATAGTGTGATGACTACGTTATATGTCTAGGGTATGTGTATGATGAAGTGTAAGTCATAACAACAACAGACAGATAAACCATTTAATTTATTCCACCACACTTGACAACACAGTGACACTCACATACATAAAACACTCTATAAGGATATCTTAAAGGAGTCACTGATAACTTTTCAAATAACAATATGTATTCAGTGCTGTCATGAATGTATATGTGTCCTGATTCAAATACAAAGGGAACCAGGAATCACAATCAATTTTAATTACAAGTTATATGTACATAATTTATTAATATGAATCTTGTAGTGACATATATTTTTAATAGTATCCTATGTGTGTCAGTTGTGTAGTAGTAATATGAGGTAATACTGGTTTTGTTTTGTTCAAGCTCTGTTGGTATGTGTCATCATGACTTCAATAGTTTGTCTTTATTGGAACTAGTATTGGAGATGTTCTCAGTTCCTGATATTAAAACAATTAAATTCCCCTCTTAATTTTATGTTACACTGTCATTTTAAGATGGGGGTACATAATGTTGAGCTCCATGGCCACACTCTCTTATCTTTCGTGATGACTGCAGTAAAGGCCTCCTCTGCTCGATTACTTTAATGAGTTCTGGAGCCACCCCACTGGTTGCTATATGGACCAAGGAGTATGCTGTCCACCTCTGGCTTCAGCAAAGCTCTGACCAGGTGCTGCTCAATAACGTTAAGACCACGGTCCCTGAAACAAGAAGGATGTACCTTCTACTTCATAACTAATTGATACTCTAGTTCTACACTGAGCACAATACATCACAAACATTGAGTTCAGAGCGTTAGGCCAACTGTCAGCTTCATCTGAAATACTTTATACCAGTATTTCCCTCCCTAATGGTTACTACGCCTCTGCAATTCCAGCATTATTTCTTTCTAGTCAATCATCTAGGTGTCAGTGTACTGTTTGGCCATTCCATGCAGTTTTACTTTCCTCCGACACCTTCTGTTCAGGCTGGAGCATTATAGGCTTTACATCATGTTTGCTACTGAACTACACATATATACAGGCATAAATTAACAATTTACATTCAATTTTCATTAAAAGATATTGAATATTTCAAGCTTACCACAATTCATAGAATAATAAACAGTTTCGTTGACTGGCAATGGATATAGCACAACTCCGATCTGCCGATGTCCCAGGCTTTATTTTATATAAAATATACACTGGTGCTCAACGCACTGCTTCTTAGTAGGTTTATTACAAGATGTGGCAATGAACAGACGCTCTGAATCGAGTATATTCGCAGCTCTACCCAATGAAACCATGTCTACACATCTTTTCAAAAAAGTACTCCTTTTTCACGTTTCCCCTGACAACACAAGATAGTATTTATAGCCTGACCAATCGTGTTTAGTCTTACATTTGTGGCGCTCCAATCAATTAGGAGTTAACATGGTAGGCTATTTCCGTAACGTAAGGTTTTTTCAAACACGTTATAAAAAAAATTTTATGAGCAGAAATGATTTCATGCTGTCAGGCATCCCCACTATTTTATTTTGGTTATAATTTGGTAATTCCTAGACTATTTGCGTAACGTTTTACATATTCTTTGTCAGCAAGCCCTAAGGAACCCAAATATACAAATTTAAAAGAGCTAAGTGGCTGCGTTCAAAATATGCAATTTCTTCTACCTCCTGTTTCGAAGATGTGCTGTCTGGGTACTGTAATGTTTTCAAACGTAAACCCATCTAATGTTATCTTTTCTAATAAGCGTTTTTCAGGATTTTAAAACCTAACTCTGGGAAGGTTAGTGTTTTTATCACTGTCCGTCTGAAAAAAAGTTAGTGCATGTGGCCTTACACGCGTGATGGCAGCAATTGTGTATCGCGCGACGCGTGTTTAGTATTGCATGCTTCCTGCCCCTCTCTCCCCTGCTTTATCTGTCTTTTAGTTACGCTGTGTATGGGATGAATGAAATATTAAATCTAGGTCATTGATCAACTTGCGTATCTCAAGTTTAGTACACGTTTCATTGAAGAAAGCGGGTAATAATATAGTAGGCTTTTACTATCAACGTGAAAGCGTTACAATTTGCAGACGAAGCAGAAAACAAGGGGGATTTCGAGTACAGTCATTGTGACAGCACTGTTTCTTTTACCATTTCTCTTTTCTTTTATTAAATTTATTTGTTAGGCTTTACATTTACCTTTTAATTTATATATGTGGATTAGAATATTTCACGACAGGAAGATATGGAGAAGATACTCTCAATGACAATGGAAAACGATTCCTTAGATTCTGCAGTGAGCAGAATCTGATTATTAAAAACACAAAGTTCCCCCATAAGCGCATACATGCATACACTAGATGTGAACCAACAAAGAATGAGAAGTCAGTGATCAACTATGCCATTGTTCGGAGAAGCTCATTCAAATATGTCCGAGATGCAAGAGTCTGGAGGGGGCCAGAGATTGGAAGTGATCACTACCTGCTAACAATCAAAAGAACAACTGAAAGAGTTGCTCAGCCTAGGAACTGCCCAACATCACGCAAGAAACCAAGTAAACGAGCAGGAGAAATGAGCGTTAGGACCTACAAGCTGAGAGAGCCAGAAATTAATACCAGATATCAGGGGCTTATTGCTGCAGCGGTGAGCAACACAGAAGAACGACCTGATGACTTGGAAACCCTCTGGATTAAATTCAAGGATATCATAAAGACAGCTGCTGCAGAAGCATGCGGTGAAGTCCGACTTGGGAACAAGAGAAAGAGGACACCTTGGTGGACAGAGGAAGTCAAAGAGAAAATAAGAGAGAAGAAAATGGCATGGAAACAATACTTAGGAGCTAAAAACACAACAGGACAAATGGAAAAATATAGAGAATATGTGACACACAGAACAGAAGCAAAGAACAAAGTGCTAGCAGCAAAACAGAAGTCCTGGGAAGAATTTGGAGAAAAGCTAGAAAAAGATGCACAAGAAAACCAGAAATTGTTCTATAAGACCCTAAAGAACATGAGGAAGGAAAAACAATGCCCTCTCGAATTTATAAAGGACAAGCAAGGCAAATTGCTTACTGCCCCGAAGGAAGTAATGGGAAGATGGAAAGAATATTTCTCAGAACTCCTGGATGGTGAGCATGGTGAAGCATCAGAAATGATAAACACTAGCACAGAAGATAAAACCAATGATGGTGAAGATGACATAAAGATGGAAGAACTGAAGGCAACACTGGAGAAAATCAAGATGGGCAAAGCAGCAGGGCATGATGGTATAACACCAGAAATGGTTAAGTTCATGGGAGCATCAGGCGACCTATTACTCTTAAGGGTTTTACAGGCAGCGTGGTACAACAAGACCATACCAAAGGATTGGGAGATTGCCATCATAACACCAATTTTCAAAAAGGGTGACAATCGACAGTGTGTAAACCATAGAGGCATATCCCTTCTCAGTGTCCCTGGTAAAATCTACTCTAGAATCCTAGAGCAGAGTCTCCGATGCCTAGCTGAGCCACAAGGGGATGAGGTCCAGTGCGGATTCCGAGCAAACCGAAGTACTCAAGACCTAATCTTCACACTCAGACAGCTGAGTGAAAAGGCCCTTGAGTATAAGAGTGAGATGCATCTTTGTTTCATAGATCTGGAAAAGGCGTTTGACAGGGTCCCCTGGAGCAAACTTTGAGACTGTTTGGCAAGGAAGAATATTCCAGCACCTCTGATTCATGCTATACAGAGCTTCTACAAGTCGTGCAGAAATTATGTGAGGACAGCAAACCATAAGTCAGAAGAGTTCAGGACCACCACTGGTGTAAGACAAGGTGATATCCTATCACCTTACCTCTTCATACTCCTTATGGACGATGTCATCAAGGCATGTAAGGAGAGAACAAGAAAGTATTCAGTGGGGTACTGGAAGATGAGACAGGTCTATATTTCGGAGCTGGCATTTGCTGATGATGTTGCCCTGATTGCTAAATCAGAGGCACATCTCCAATCCAACCTGCAAGTCTGGAAGGAAGAGCTGGAGAAGAGATGTATGGTCATAAGCAGCTCTAAAACAAAATCCATGGTGATATCACGAGAAGAAAAAAGACATCAGATTAAGCTGGGAGAACAGGTCCTGGAGCAGGTCGACCACTTTAAATACCTCGGAGCTATTATAGACCGAAAGGGAGGCATCAAAGAAGAGTTGGCCACTCGAAAAGCAGCAGCTGGGAGACTTTTTCAGGCCATAAATCGAGGATTCCTCAGCAAGAGAGAGGTTGGTATGAAAACGAAGATGGCTGTATACCGCTCCACCTATGCCTCAGTCTTGACATATGGATGCGAGTCATGGGCAATGACTACAACCAATAAAAGCCAGATCCAAACCTCAGAAATGAGGTATCTGAGGAAGGTGGTTGAAGTAACAAGAAGAGACATGGTACGCAACCAGACGATACGCCAAGACCTTAAATCCTACCCCCTGCAGACCCAAGTAGAACAGTCCCAATTAAGATGGTTTGGCCATGTCTGCAGAATGGGAGAAAAACGGATACCACGACAAGCATGGGAAACAAAGAGCCAAGGATCCAGACCCCGAGGACGACCCAGAGTCCGCTGGAAGGACAACATTAGACAATCTTTGAAGGATCGAGGACTAGAATGGAACCAGGCCAGGAGGAAGACAGCCGATAGGATAGTCTAGCGCTCTCTCTTCCAAACCTCTACACCTCACGGTAGAAGGGGAACGACTAAGTAAGTAAGTAAGTCTCAATGTCTTCGGATTTGTCATGCCTATTCACTTTTTCACTCTCTTTTGACCTCTCAGAATAGCTTCTTATCTTTATATATTCCTAATATGCATGATCTCAACATCTCCATTGTTCTCTTCGTTCTCTGAATGTTCTCATTGAAATACCTCCTAATTTTCTCTCCAACGCTTCGTCGCTCAAAGTGTTAAAATATCTGTATGTGTTTGGTGAGGAGCCAATTCAATTAGCGTTTTCATAGGACCGACTACCGCCGTAAACTATACTCTTTGTTGTGTACTATGAGACCTCCCCTCATAGTTATCTCCTAAAACGTTATTCTGCTCGCTAACTTCAGCATCTGCAACTCTACGTCTTTTCATGTTCTTCAACTTCACTCTGTCGCACCTACTCGACTGTCTTATGCCTCCCGTCTATTTCTTCATCTCTCATACTCTTTAAATTTCTCTATGTCTCTACTGATAGACTTGTTTCTACTATTGGATCGGTAACTCCCTCAATGCCTTCTTTTTGTACTGCTCACCTGTATGTTTGATTAGCTAGTACTACTATAAATAGATGTGTTTCTTCGTCTTTCGTGTGTTTCATTATTTCTCATTAGAATCCTTGATTTCCTTATCTTATTTCTTTTCTTAGTCTCCTTATCTCGATTGTTGGATCGGTAATACGCTCAATCCAATCAATCTCTTCTTCTATCCGGCTTTCTCCTAGACTCCTTGTTGCATCATCGTATGCAACACAATGCTGTCCTGGTCAAACTTCACGCGAAAATACCAATCGTGGGTATGCCACAGCATTACGTCGTCCCATCACCATAGGCAGTCATATATCGAACTGCAAAGTTAACCATGAAACGCATTGCATGGCGCACAACGGCCTACTGGGACAATACATAATGTCCATAGTGGCTATATAAAAATCAACATGTTTATTTCGAAAACTTCAGGTACCATACGCAGCGAAGGTTATTTTAATTATATGTCCCGTCAGTCTTCATATAAGCACAATGGCACGCTATTCAGTAAGATTGTCAATCTTAGACCGTAGGGGTAATCAATTCATAAACAGTGAATCCACTCTTCTCCGCAATGACCCTTCGCACCCTTCCGTAAATGGTAAGGTTATAAAAACTCCGATTTAACAGTGTATGAACCTCCCAGGCCACGAAGGCGTAAGACATTATTAAATACATCGTCTATGATTCCCTCCATGACTAGTATAAATCACAGCTGCAACATCATTCCATGTCTTTTCTGAGTTATTGATCTCAGAACAAAAATGTTAGCCTATACTTCAGGCATCCGTCTTCAATCATCTGTTTACCACACTACGTCACACATCGACCAACACAAAACCTCATCCTATTTTTTATCTTTCCCTCCTGATTAGTTAATACAATACTGTTTCTACCATATACGTTCAACAATTGTACATCTAAGTGTACTCTTCAAAATATATCATCATCTCCTCGAAATACCAATGCCATTTTTTTTCTGCGCATTAACATTGTTGCTAAATTCATATCGCAACACTCCTCATATCTCGTCTTAATTTCCTTATCTCTACAGTTACTCTTGCTTCTCCGCTCGCCTCCACGGTGTATTACTCCTCTGTGTTCTATTCCCTCGCCTATAGGACCTCCGATTCGTGTGTCTGCGACTAACGCCACTTTTCTCTCAGAATCTCAGTAAATCTAACACGAATTTTCCTGAATCCTCTAGAGTCCTTAGAAGAGTCCTTATTCTCGGCCTCCTGTGGTCTATATTATTTGCTCTCTGCCGACTCTTTTCCCTTGTCGGTCTGCCTACTTCCTCTTCTAATTCACTATGTTTGTTTCGTCTCTTCAGCAACACCTTTAGCTATGCTGTATTATGTAACTTGGCCAATAGAACATTCTCATCCGACGACGTTCAATTTCTCTTCCTCACTTGTCACATCTTGCTCCATTGCTTCCTGTGAATGTCGTCCTCTTGTGTTGTACTTTTTTCTTGTCACTTGGAGATGTGTTCTCTTGGTCTTCCTCTCTCTCTCTCTTGCTCATGTTCTGTCAACTTACTCTCCCTGTCCTGCTCATATTCTATCAACCTAATCTCCATGTCCTGCTCATGTTCTGTCAACCTACTCTCCCTGTCCTGCTCATGTTCTGCCAACCTACTCTCCCTGTCCTGTTCATGTTCTGCCAACCTAGTCTCCCTGTCCTGCTCATGTTCTGCCAAACCTACTCTCCCTGTCCTGCTCATGTTCTGCTAACCTACTCTCCCTGTCCTGCTCATCTTCTGCCAACCGACACTCCCTGTCCTGCTCATGTTCTGCCAACCGACTCTCCCTGTCCTGATCATGTTCTGCCAACCTACTCTCCCTGTCCTGCTCATGTTCTGCCAACCTACTCTCCCTGTCCTGCTCATGTTCTGCCAACCTACTCTCCCTGTCCTGCTCATGTTCTACCAACCTACTCTCCCTGTCCTGCTCATGTTCTGCCAACCTACTCTCCCTGTCCTGCTCATGTTCTGCCAACCTACTTTCCCTGTCCTGCTCATGTTCTGTCAACCTACTCTCCCTGTCCTGCTCATGTTCTGCCAACCTACTTCCCATGTCCTGCTCATGTTCTGTCAACTTACTCTCCCTGTCCTGCTCATGTTCTGCCAACCTACTCTCCCTTTCCTGCTCATGTTCTGCCAACCTACTCTCCATGTCCTGCTCATGTTCTGCCAACCTACTGCCCTGTCCTGCTCATGTTCTGCCAACCTACTCTCCCTGTCCTGCTCATGTTCTGCCAACCGACTCTCCTTGTCCTGCTCATGTTCTGCCAACCTACTCTCCCTGTCCTGCTCATGTTCTGCCAACCTACTTTCCCTGTCCTGCTCATGTTCTGTCAACCTACTCTCCCTGTCCTGCTCATGTTCTGCCAACCTACTCTCCCTGTCCTGCTCATGTTCTGCCAACCTACTCTCCCTGTCCTGCTCATGTTCTGCCAACCTACTCTCCCTTTCCTGCTCATGTTCTGCCAACCTACTCTCCCTTTCCTGCTCATGTTCTGCCAACCTACTCTCCCTGTCCTGCTCATGTTCTGCCAACCTACTCTCCCTGTCCTGCTCATGTTCTGCCAACCTACTCTCCCTGTCCTGCTCATGTTCTGTCAACCTACTCTCCCTGTCCTGCTCATGTTCTGCCAACCTACTTTCCCTGTCCTGCTCATGTTCTGTCAACCTACTCTCCCTGTCCTGCTCATGTTCTGCCAACCTACTTTCCATGTCCTGCTCATGTTCTGTCAACCTACTCTCCCTGTCCTGCTCATGTTCTGCCAACCTACTCTCCCTTTCCTGCTCATGTTCTGCCAACCTACTCTTTATGTCCTGCTCATGTTCTGCCAACCTACTCTCCCTGTCCTGCTCATGTTCTGCCAACCTACTCTCCCTGTCCTGCTCATGTTCTGCCAACCTACTCTCCCTGTCCTGCTCATGTTCTGCCAACCTACTCTCCCTGTCCTGCTCATGTTCTGCCAACCTACTTTCCCTGTCCTGCTCATGTTCTGTCAACCTACTCTCCCTGTCCTGCTCATGTTCTGCCAACCTACTTTCCATGTCCTGCTCATGTTCTGTCAACCTACTCTCCCTGTCCTGCTCATGTTCTGCCAACCTACTCTCCCTTTCCTGCTCATGTTCTGCCAACCTACTCTCCATGTCCTGCTCATGTTCTGCCAACCTACTCTCCCTGTCCTGCTCATGTTCTGCCAACCTACTCTCCCTGTCCTGCTCATGTTCTACCAACCTACTCTCCCTGTCCTGCTCATGTTCTGCCAACCTACTCTCCCTGTCCTGCTCATGTTCTGCCAACCTACTTTCCCTGTCCTGCTCATGTTCTGTCAACCTACTCTCCCTGTCCTGCTCATGTTCTGCCAACCTACTTTCCATGTCCTGCTCATGTTCTGTCAACCTACTCTCCCTGTCCTGCTCATGTTCTGCCAACCTACTCTCCCTTTCCTGCTCATGTTCTGCCAACCTACTCTCCATGTCCTGCTCATGTTCTGCCAACCTACTCTCCCTGTCCTGCTCATGTTCTGCCAACCTACTCTCCCTGTCCTACTCATGTTCTGTCAACCTACTCTCCCTGTCTTGCTCATGTTCTGCCAACCTACTCTCCCTTTCCTGCTCATGTTCTGCCAACCTACTCTCCATGTCCTGCTCATGTTCTGCCAACCTACTCTCCATGTCCTGCTCATGTTCTGCCAACCTACTCTCCCTGTCCTGCAATCCTTGTACATACTCCATCAGTGGAATGTCACTTTCACTCTCTGAGTTGTCCCTCTTATTTCTCAACGTTTTACTTCCTCTGTCATCACGTTGTCTTGTTTTCTCTTTTCCGCAGGCCGAGTGTACGTATACGGTGCGTCTATGTAATGTATTTCTTCTAATGTCTCATCTTCTTGATTCTGCGTCCTTCTTTCCTCTTGTCTCTCTTGTGTGTTTTGTGGGAATAGTATTCGCTGGTGGTCTGTTACGTTACTTCTGGTTCTCTATGTATTTCTGCCCTAGTGATGACGTGGCTATAACGTGGTGCGTGTCTGTACATTTTATTTGGACTGCTGTCATCCGATGTGACCTCTTCACTATAACTTCTCTGCTCTAATGTAGTGTTATCACTGTTGTCTTGTACCTTTAGATAGTATGTTGCCTCCTGTTGATGTCATGCTTTCGTATTTTCATCTCAACCTTGTGTGTAACCATCCAGTCGTGTGGATTCCTAGTGTCTCTTTGTCTATGTGTAATGATCTCCTTTTCCGACAACCGTAAACCTTGTCAGCTTCTGTCTGTGCTGACACTGCTGTCTTCTTATTATTCTCCTGTCGTATCAAGTAAGTAGCATCGTTTGCGATGTTTTCCTGTGTCTATGCTTATGTTTTGACACAAATCATCTACGTCCCAGCTACTTCGTGTCCTGATGATGTCTCTGTTGTTACCTCCCATTGTTGTTGGTTTCTTGGTACTTTTTTGTTTATGAACATGACCTTGTTCTCACTATTTGAGGACCTGTCATGTTTGTTGTTACCCTTCTTTATAATCTGAGGTTTGGGGTTGTATCTTGTTGTTGTACATGAAACTTGATGAGGTATCTGTCTATATCTGTTCCAGGATTTTGTTATGTGGATATGTGCCCTCAATACTTTATATGTCCTTACCTCAGTGGTGTTGATTTCACATAACTCCCTGTATCTATGTTTGTTGTTGTTCGTCCATCACGGGTGATAAAGACCACTCTGTTCATCCAATTATTTAAGAATATGTTAGGTTAGTCTATGGGTACGAAGGTGACTGATGAGCCCGATGCGGGCCTGGAAAGATCTTGGACAGTGTGGGCAGGGAATGTTTGCTTCATGTGAAGGTTTTATTTCACGGTCCTTTCTAGCTTGTCTCCGCTGTTCCGCTGCTGCTCTTCTGGATGATTCGCATGCCACTGCACCTTTACGAAGAGATGTGCGCCAAGCAGTTCGGTCTTGCGCAGCAGTTTCCCATGTGTCTGGGTTTATGTCAAAGGTTTTCAATGACGTCTTTAACGTGTCTTTGAAGCGCTTCTTTTGGCCACCATGGGAGCGTTTACCCTTCTGCATCTCACCATAAAAGAGTATCTTTGGCAGTCGATGGTCTGGCATGCGGACTACATGACCTGCCCAACGAATCTGTGACTGCATCAGAATAGTATCAATACTAGGGATACCAGCTCTGTCAAGAACGGCAGTATCCGGGATCTTGTCTTGCCATTTGATGTTCATTACCTTCCTGAGACAGACTGTATGGAAGTGGTTTAGCTTCTTTACGTGGCGCCTGTATACAGTCCGTGTTTCACATGCATATAGCAGCACTGGAAGCACCGCAGCTCTGTACACCTTCAGCTTTGTCTGTAGACTAATGCCACTTCGATGCCAGACGTTGGTGTATAGTCTGCCAAATGTGCTGCTGGCTTTGGAGATCCTGGTGTTCAACTCATCATCAATGACAATGTTCTGGGATAGTGTGCTACCAAGGTATGTGAATCTGTTCACAACATTCAGTTTCTCACCATTAACCTTGATGACTGGCTCAGTATAAACTGTGCCAGGAGCTGGTTGGTACATGATTTCTGTTTTCTTCGTGTTGATGGTAAGCCCAAAGTTGGCGCAGGCTTCGGAGAATCTATCCACACTATGCTGCAGATAAGCCTCTGAGCCAGCATTGAGGGCACAACCATCAGCAAACAGAAGATCTCTGATGGTGTGTGATTTGATCATGGTTTTTGCTTGAAGCCTCCTAAGGTTAAACAATTTTCCATCAATACGATAACTAATGTCGATTCCTGTGTCCCCGTCTCTAAAAGCATCAGTCAGCATAGCAGAAAACATGATACTGAACAGAGTCGGTGCAAGTACGCACCCTTGTTTAACTCCATTTGAGACAGGGAAAGGATCTGATAGCTCACCGTTTTCCTGAACTCTAGCCTGCATTCCATCATGCATTTGCTGCACTATTGTGATAAATTTCTTTGGGCAGCCGTATTTTGCCATGATCTTCCATAGACCCTCTCTACTGACCGTGTCGAACGCCTTTGTCAAGTCGATGAAAGCTGTGTACAGGTCACAGTGCTGTTCTTGGCATTTTTCTTGTTGCTGTCTTGCAGCGAACACCATATCTGTGGTTCCACGTTCTTTCCGGAATCCACACTGACTTTCAGGTAAAAGACCTTTGTCAAGATGAGCCGTAAGGCGATTCAAAAGGATTCTGGCGAATATCTTCCTAGCGATTGATAAAAGAGAGATGCCTCGATGATTGTTACAGTCTTGGCGATTACCTTTACGTTTATATAGATATATAATTGACGCATCTTTGAGATCGTGTGGGATGGTTTCACTCTGCCACATTTGCTGGAAGATCATATGAAGTTTCTCTATCAGAACTGCACCGCCATCTTTATAAACCTCAACAGGAATTGAATCGGAGCCAGGGGCCTTTCCACTAGACAGTTTACGAATCGCTTTTTTAGTTTCCTCCAGAGTTGGTACATCATCTAATGCTTCATTTATAGGAATTTGGGGCAGGCGGATGATGGCTTCGTCGTTAATAGATGATGGCTGGTTCAAAAGATTATTAAAATGTTCAGCCCAGCGTTGGAGCATTTTTTCCTTGTCTGTAATTAATGTTTTTCCATCTGCATTAAGGAGGGGAAATGATCCTGATGATGTTGGACCATAGACCGCTTTGAGTGCAAGGTAAAAATTTTTCAAGTCATGGCTGTCAGTAAAGCCTTGGAGCTCATCTGCTTTATTACTCAGCCATGAATCCCGCATCTGGCGTAGTTTATGTTGGACGATTCTACGCATGTTGTTGAAAGCGTCTTTCTTGGATGTAGATTTTGGATCATTTAAATATGCTTTATGGAGATGGTGTTTCTCAGCCAACATCTGCTTTATATCATCTGAGTTCTCATCAAACAGTCATTTTGTTTCTTGATGGAAGGACCCAGGACCTCTGTAGCAGTGTTGTAGATCTGCTCACTTAGGGTTGCCCAATTTGTTTCCACACTTTGGCCGTCTAGCGAGATAGATTTGAGACGGTCTTCTAAGGTGTCAGTAAATGACTGTTTGATTTTTGTCTTCTTTAGTTTGGTGACATCCAGCCTCTTTTGAGTTTTCTTCCCCTGAGGGCACCTGGCTGGTTGGATACGAATTTTAAGTTTAGATACAATGAGGCGATGATCAGTCCAGCATTCGGCACCACACCTGGACTTGGTCACCCGGACATCTTGCCTGTCCTTCTTCCTAACAATTACATAGTCAATTAAGTGCCAATGCTTTGAGCGAGGGTGCATCCAGGAGGTCCTGTTGCGGGTAGGAAGTCGAAAAATGGTGTTGGTGACAAGGAGGTCATGTTCTGCGCAAGTCTGGAGGAGAAGAAGTCCATTACTGTTACAGCGACCCACGCCGTACCTTCCAATAGTGCCATTCCAGGAGATGTTATCTGAGCCTACTCTTGCATTAAAGTCACCAAGAATGATGAGCTTATCTGCTTTAGGAACTGATGCAATGACTGCATGTAGTTCTTCGTAAAACTTATCCTTGACGTCATCCTGGTTTGTCATAGTTGGTGCATACGCGCTAATGATGGTGGCATGTTTTCTTCCAGAATAATTCTGACTGAGGTCTAAATGTGGTAGCAAAGTAAGGTCATCTGTAATACACCACACTTATTAGATACAGATACCTTCACAGCTGATCTCAGCCAGTACACTAAGTCCCCTATAAATATTTATATCATCCCACTTTACCACAATCGTCCACATCAAACTATGTATCGTCCGTGTTGAACGTCTGCTGTATCACGTCAATAAATCATATGAACTTTTACCAACGAGTTGAGTACAGTACAGTATTGGCCAATTTGCCTACCACACGTTGAAGTTTGTTGAACAGCTCTTTTATCATTTAATATGGAATATTCGCGTTCACGATGCTAGTACCCTGGTACACCTACCACTAGCTAACCAGGACCTAAAAGAGCTCAACAGAATTCTCAAACGTACATCTACGGAGACGAGGCATATTTTTTTTGTCAGCCGAGATTAGTATAAACGTGGTATCGTTTTTCACTGTATTGCGTTTGGCTGTGCCTATTCTCAGATATGTCCACTTATATTCTTGTGTGCTGCTCGTTCTATGTTTTATGTTTATCGTGAGAGGTTGGGTACGGCGGCTTACTTCGGAAACATACCAGTTTCACCACAGGTCCGTTGTAAGTGTTCTTTAGGAATTTATTTCCAGACTTCCCTCAGTGGAATGTTCCTACACGTGAGTGTAGAAGGATTCTAGGTCCACTGTGTCTGGTGGTCTGTGACACCTATCTGCTTAGCTGTTCCGTCAAGTTTTTAATTGTTGTTTTCGTAGTTATTTTTATTCGTACTTTAGTTTTATGATGTATCTTGTTTGTGATTATTGTCCATTCTTACCTAACTATCGTTGAGTTTTTTACAAAACCTATGTTTATACACTGTCTTGTCAATTGTCTTGTTTAATTATCTTATCGCAGTTATCATCGTAATTCTTTACGACATCCTTTTTTAGTTTCACATTTTTATTTTATTTGATTTCTGCGACTGTTTTCAATTGTCTTTGATTATTTCGAGTTCGATATGTAAGTTTTTGAGCCCGCATTTTGTTAATATGTTGATGATTAAGTGATATGGCTACACATTATTGGTCCGATGCTACCATCTGCCAGAGGGCATACGCATATCCTTACTTGCATTGATATGTGTACTCGTTGGCCTGAGGCCATCCCTCTGAAGAACACTTCATCTGCCAGTGTAGCAGAGGCGTTGATGTTGATCTTCTCACGCATAGGTTTTCCGCGGATGATCTTGTCGGATCATGGAGTCCAGTTCATTTCTGAATCCATGTCGCAAGTTATGAAGACATTAGGTATAGACAGAATATACTTAATTTTTGGATTATAACATAACTTCTTGTGTAGTAACATTTTATTAGTACGGAAACATTATTAATAGTGATAAATGGATAGTCAATATTCTTATGGAACATATTACACTACATATTGTGTTAGAGAATATCTTTTCATCGTGTATGGAACATTAAGAACATGTTCTCGTCGATTATTAACTAGTCTTAGTGGAACAGTAACACTGAGTAAAATTGCAATTACTTAAATAAATTAGTAATTAGTGATTTATTTGTAATTAAGAACTTTATTAATTAGAAGGAATCAATTTAAGCTACTTAAGTAATTGTAGATGCACATTAACTAACTTTAATAGTTGTAAGTGTCTCTTTGCACTTATATTTACTTCTCATAGTACATGATCTTTCAACATTTAAATAACTAGTCCACCTTACTAATGTTAGAAACATTAAGGGTGTTGCTTCTTAGCGTGTTTAATTATGCTTTGTTTCACTTTGCATGTTTTATTTTCATTTTTCTTTTTGTTTTTTGATTCCCTTGTCATTGATTACCATCATCGTTGTTTTTCATTTTTCATTTGAAATCATGTTTCTGGTTTTTTAGTTGAATGTTTTGATTATCCTTTTGGTTTTCATTTCCAACTTTCTTTTACTTCGAATTTCACCACATCGTTCCAAAGTAGGTCGATTGTGGATGTGTGCTTTAATGCATACTTTCATTTAGTTATATTGATTTCCATTTAATATTCTTTCATACTGTCCGTGAGTTGATATTTGATTCTTTACAATTCTGTGGAAAGAATTGTTAATGGAGGATAGTTGGTCTTCAGGTAGAAGCCAACATCCAATTCGATATGTAAGTTTTTTGAGCCCTCATTTTGTTAATATGTTGATGATTAAGTGATATGGCTACTCATCACTGGAGTCTAGCGGGAATCCATATTTGCTGGGTTTCTAGATTGGAACAGTAGAGATCTTAGCCTCACTTAGATCGATCGTAGTGGAAATACCTACGAGCGAAGAATGTATTTGATTGTATTTTGAACATTTATATTTCGTAATGCCAACGTCAAGGTCTTGGCATATTGCAGAGAGGTTAGCCAAAGGAAGTCTCTAACCTATTTGTATTTTAATGTATAACTACATGGATCTTATCAACTGTATAAAGTATTGTAATGAGGAAGTCTTGGATTAAGACAAGTTTTATATGGGAACGTCATTCATCAGTATGAAGCTGTTTACTATGTCAGATGTCCTTGAAGAAGGTCGACGGACATTGCCTTAATATCCCACAGATAGTAACAGTTAGTGAACTCCAATCACTTGAGTAGAAAAGGACTTTGTTTGTAATGGATCTGCAGGGATCTATAAATATTATCAGAAACTGTACATTGTATCACTACCATGCATCATTGTTGATCGTCCACATCAAACTATGTATCGTCCGTGTTGAACGTCTGCTGTATCACGTCAATAAATCATATGAACTTTTACCAACGAGTTGAGTACAGTACAGTATTGGCCAATTTGCCTACCACTCGTTGAAGTTTGTTGAACAGCTCTTTTATCATTTAATATGGAATATTTGCGTTCACGATGCTAGTACCCTGGTACACCTACCACTAGCTAACTAGGACCTAAAAGATCTCAACATTTATATAATATGAAATTTGATGCACATTTTAAAGTAAGGAACACTTATATACTCTGCAACTTTCAATGATAATGGTATCCCTACGTGCAAGATGTGCACACCAAAATGTTTCATCGGCGCCAAACAGCTCTTCAACAATCTTGTAATCACATTTTTTACGTGGTCGTTAATCTTCTACCCTGAGGGCTGGAGTGGCTAAGAGGTATGTCGTCCGCCTCTAAATCTGAAGGTAGTGGGTTCGGTTCCCAGTACAGGGAAGACTTTTAATGGGATTTAATCAGAAACAGTGGGTCCCAATAATGGCATTCTCCTCCCTAATCCCCAGGGTAGTGAGATTGGATGTCTAGACTTCTCGGATAATGGCGACAAAAAAGGAGGTCCCGTGTGCAGTTCACCATTGTGTTACCGGGGCCCGAAAGAGGAGCAAAGAATAGTAACACTGTACCCTACAATGCATGTCGTAAAATGTGACTAAGGAGGGTTGGGCATGGGGCTGGTTACCCAATCCCGTAAAAAACATTGTACCACAAAAGCTTCAACAAACATGGACAAGTCAAATACAGAATATAAATCAACTCAGCCGCCCAAGACAGAAGAAGGTCCTCTGGGAAGGAGGCGCATGAAGCAACCCAGAAAAATCCGAAAGCAGTCTGGAATGCCGACTAACCTTTTTTCGTGTAGGAAAATCTCCAGGATTGGTACCTGGAATGTTCGCACTCTATGTGAATAAGGGAAAACTGCACAGGTAGAAGCATAATTCACAAATTACAGGATTGATATCCTGGGTCTCTGCGAGACACGGTGGAAGTGCACAGAGAGGAGGAGATTGATCACAGGAGAAATGGTGTTGTTCTCAGGACATGAGGTGGAAAGTGCCCACCACAGTGAAGGAGTGGCTCTAATACTGTCCATGGACGCACAGAAGGCACTTGTAAAATGTGAAGCAATGGGACCCCGAATTACAACAGCATGTTTCAAATCAGCCAAAAAGAAAGTAAAAAAAAACATCATCCCAAGTTATGCATCAACAAACGATAAAGAAGAATCTGAGTGTGACAGACGAACTCAGCTGACCCTGATTGACCCTGAAGCGTTGGATGATATAGAACGGCCCTTTGTAACGACCCCTTCGTATAGCATCAGTGCCCCCGAATATATTGTAACTTTTCGCGAAACGGGATTTTTTTCACATGGACTCTTTAGCTATGCAACCTTTCCACGAAGATGGTCAACACGTTTGCTGATTAATATGTGGACAGTTTATCTACAGTTCATTCTGGTCATCGCATTGATTTAAGGAGAGATTAAATCACGCCCACGGATATCTCTTGAGCAATCATATGCAGGTATTTTCATTAACTTGGCCAGTGGAGGGCGTTGCCAGCATCAAACGATAGTAGTGGCCACGATCAAAGACACTGGGGGAGATCTCAGGAAGGACTGGCGGCATGCTATCAAAAGCAGTAGTGGTCCCTGAACGCAAGTTTCCTGCCGGTATTTCGCATCTCGGTGTTAAACACGAAACCGATCGCAGTGGGAGCGAACGGGAAAACCGGGCAAGCAGCGAGCAAAGATACGAGAAACCAGGGGCGGCTTCTCTCTTTAGTCTGGCGGTCAGATCCCCAAAAGTCTTCTGAGATAAAAAAGGTGTCAAATTTCACATGTCCCCCCAATCTGGCATTCCAGTTGTAGATATACAGACCATGAAGAAATGCATGTTATCACTCGTTGGCCAGAACTTGACAGAAGCACTAGCGATATTGAAATCTTGTTATAGATTTTCCCCTGGATTTTCATATATATTTGCAGTGAATTTTATTCTGTGCAAAACGGTAAAATATAACTGTGTCTTGTGATCAGTGGTCTAGTTCATTCATTCTATTTCACTGGATATTGCGTTAATTTAAATTTATTAAATTAAACCATCTCAATAGTTCCCAGTTGTAAATGTAATGTTATACTTGTTATATTATTTCCAAAAATAATAGAGGCTTAAATGTTAAAGTAACTTTTAAAGTCGTGAAGAAATTTATAATTAATAAATTTAGTATGTATAGATGTGTGTTTTAACCATTAGAACTCGCGCAGGGTTTTACCAAATACAGAATTAAATACGCGAGGGTATATTTATATATAGATAGTCTTAACGGGAAATGCATCGCGCTTTAGAATGTTATTTGATTTTTCGGTATATTACATGTCTTTTTCTTTCATACAGAGTGATCGTAACCTTTGCGATCCCAGCATAAAAAAAGCAATAAAGAAATCATACATCTTAATACTTCCAGAGATATTGATGAAACTTTTTTTAAATTGTATTCTTGTGGCGGTCCGATGCGACCTAGATATCATAATTACATGAAAGAAAGCCTACCCAAGAACAGTTCAATAAATCATCAAATTAACTTACAATCGGTAAGATAATCTGGTAGATGAACAGTGCCAGTAGCGATATTTTATTTACTGCTCTGTTGTGAGAGAGTACCTATTTACCTGAACTGTGACTTGGCCTATTTTTCCTCACTGGATTTAAACCATACCGGTTAGTTGCTATCATCACGCCTTGAAGGAATTTACCTCCAGCAGCGAAATTAAAGAGACCTCATTTTCACCCCCTGTATTGAATTGTGTCAGTGCCATCCCATAGACTCCCTTTATATAATAAAACATAATAACTCTGAGTCTTCAAGTCCGGCGATTAGTGGGAATATTCGCTATCAGCAAACCTCGCTACATCTGGGGCGGGACATCGAAGTACTAGACATTTTCACGTGTCAAGAGTAATTGTTGTTTATATAATTCTATGGATTGTCTGATGCTGCAATCGGTAAGAGTGTGTGTATATAAGTGTGGATCCTCACGCGCGTGCATGAATGACAGGAAATCTAATTTTTTTTTTTTTGCAAACCATTTGTTAACTTGCCTACCGGGCAATACATTTTCTATATACCCTGCATTGTTCCTTTAAGTGGGATATTTTGTTAACTCTGTTTAACCCCCTCCCTTTCAATTGCTTGGTAAAAGGAAGAACAATTTGGGATAACAGGATTTTTTTCTACCACCCATACCTAGTATCGTAACCCCTCTTTCAGAGTAATTAACTTCACTGTTAGGTTACATTACCTATGTTCCTGATAACTATCTATCTTTGGACTGGGTTCATCTTTGTCTAATAAGCGGGAAGGGCGTAGTCGATACCAATCTTCTTCACCCCCACTCCACCTTGTTATTTGCATTTTCGGTACTTATTATAATTTTATGTAACACTTGATATTTGTTTGTGATTTGATTTTTTTTGGTTAATAAACATCATAAACTAGTTAGCACTGTGTTGGAAATACCCAAAGCCCAACATTTCCCCTATTCGTTTAATATAGATGTATCCACGTGCGTCTGTGTGTTTGAAGCACCAAATCGGTGTGAGCGCAGGTGTGTGTCTGGAAACTGGCAAATAATTGTTTGACCAGGAGGGATGAAGAGAAGATTGAGAAAAACGATTTGTCGTAAATAAGTCTGTCTTTTCTCTCCCCAGCACACTGTGAAGCAACTAGTTACTCTGTAACCTTTTCTATCACTGAGCTTTCATCATCATTCTCCACTCTAAACCGGACCACTATTTCTAACACTCTTTCTCTCAAAATAAATTTACGACAATATTTGTGGGCTGTTCCTGGGATCTTGAGCTACATTTGAGGCAATCGCATAGCCGGGATAAAGATATTTTTGAGTCTGATTAAGTCTGGGTCTAACTAGATAGAGTGTGAATGATCTGTCTTTGTGAAGTAGGGAAATACAAATAATTAATTACACCCCTAGACAACGCCTTTTAGTATTTGGGTCGTCCACACAGCATATTTACAGGTTGTTTTCTTTCACAGCAGTAGAAAGTACGGATAAACAAAATTATTTGTTATTTAAATTATTCTCTGGCAGAGAAACATTACATTTTTCTTTATAAGATTTGCTGGGATTGCGTGATTGTTTTTACAGTCACTAAAGGTTTTTGAAGTTACTAGAGTTGAGCTTAAGCTAAAGACGCCTTGTTCTGACTTTTAAGTCTAGTTAACATCGTCTCTTCTCATAAACTGACTTCAGGGGCGGAGTTTTTGTAGTGGAGAATTAAAATTTCAGGAAAATTTTATTTTTATTTAAATTGTTTTAATATAAATTTTTCTCTACTGTTAGCAATAGTAGATTTTTTCTAGTGTAACTTACCATTTTAACGTGGCATAGTCGCTTGCGTTAAGAGTCTTTAGTGACAATAATAGCAGCGATAAGTTTGCACATTAGGAGGTAACACAAGTAAATTTATACTTTGTGTTTTTTCTCGTAGCGGCTTTGAGTTTTTTCCCTCCTTGGTTTTTCTTCCTATTCTCTAGTCTTAGAAGAATCCAGTTTTTGGCATGGCAGAGAGAATTAGGATAAGATCTATTTTGAGACAGGAGGCGAAGGACTCAGGGTTAGAAGGAGAAGCCGCAAACCTGTGTGTCAACAGGGAACTTGAAAGGTGTGACGCGGAGCAACAGAAAGCGGAAGCTGAGAGGAAGGAGGAGAAAGAGAGAGCAGAGAGGAGAGAAGCACAGGAGAGGGCAGATAGGAAAGAAGCGGAAGAGCGTCAATTGGAGCAGAAGAAAATTGAGGCAGAGATGGACGCCTGCAGGGAAAGAGAGAAGGAGAGACAACGCGAAGAGAGAGACAAGGAAAGACAGCATGAATTGGCGCTTAAGGCTTTAGAGAGTCGGGGCGCCTCTACGTCGAATAACGGAGAGCCTTCTTCGCCCCAGTCTCAGTCAATGGATCTCTCCAGCACTCAATCTGCCCAATTAACGGCGATGTCTTTTGCTTTAGAGCCTTTTCCTAGCCCCAATGAAAAAATTAACAGCTACCTAGAAAAATTCGAGAGGCTCGCAAATCTGTATGGGTTAGAGAGTGTCCGTTGGGCACTTAAACTCTCAACGTCACTGAAAAGTACTGCTTATGACGTGTACACAAAGCTGGGAACCAACCAACATGATTACGACATGCTGAAGAAGGCCTTGCTAGAACGGTTTGAGATGACCGCCCGAAAATTTCTGCAAATGTTCAGAAACAGCCGGAAAGAGAGCACGGAAACTTTTCCGCAGTTCTCTTCACGTCTCACGGGCCATTTGACAAAGTGCATTGAATAATCTGACCTACCTCTTACATATGAGGGACTACTTGAACTTGTTCTTGTGGAACAGATAAAGTCAACTTTGTCAAACGAAACCCATAGATTTTTGGCTGAACAGGGCGCAGCCAGGCTTGAGGACATCCTCAATAAGGCAGAACGCTATACCAATGCAATGGCCGAACTTCCCAACACTAAACGTAAACCCACAGATGAGCCATCTCGAAAACAAAATCTAGAGCAGTCACCCTTCTCCTCTAATTCTTCTCAGAAGTATAGCCAACGAGATAATAATACCCAAAGACCTCCCCATGAAAAATCGAAATTCTACAAAACCCGATTTCCCCAAAATAATAATTCTGATCAACCCACCAAGCATACGTGGCAGCGCGGCCACCAAGGTCAAGGAAAAGGGAAGACCCCTACACCAGGAACGTCTGATCAGGGCAAACAGACCGGGCCCAACCGCATCGGATGTTTGCATACAGCCTCGAAAGGTAGAGTCAATGTCAGTGATTCTCAACCTGGAGGGGATAGACAATCAACGCGAGGAACTGTAATTTTGAATGGTACCTCAACTGCTTGTCTCTTTGACACTGGACTAAGCTTTAGCTGTATTGTCGCTAGGCACCTAGTCAAACCAGGTCAGGAGACAGAGAAAACCGTCAAACTTAGTGGAGTTTTCAGGAGTGATGCACCCAGGATGCTTCCTATCGCACTGGTAGAGATACACTCTGATTTTGTCAGAGGTGTTATTAAAGCGGCCATAATGGATGATCCGATCTACCCAGTTATCCTGGGATGTAGATATGTGTTCATTGGGACACCTAAGGAGCCGATTGTGGCAGCGGTAACCACAAGAGGGCAAGCCAAGAAGGAGAGGGAGCCTGCGCCAAATTTGTTGCCGAATGAACTGAAGGAGGCGCAACAAAAGGACCCTACTCTGGAGCACTGCTTTAGAAAACTGCCCATGGCTAAGGACCCAAGACACAACGGAGACATCTTTTCTAAGGATGGCGTATTGTATCGTAGAACGGGCAACCCGGACACGGGGAATAACCAGCTCCTAGTACCGACACAGTACAGAAGCCAGATCTTAGAAATGGGGCACTCTCTTCTCTTTAGCGGACATATGGGACAAAACGCCACTATTCAGCGAATAAAAACCCACTATTGGTGGCCAGGAATAAACTCTGACATTATCAGGTATGTGAAATCCTGCGCCCAGTGCCAACGGGTAGCACCCAAGCACTTGACACCCCCAGTACCTATGGGTCAAATGCCAATAGTAGGGACTCCATTTGAACGGGTTGCTGTCGACATTATTGGTTCCCTGGAAAAGACCAAAAGAAGGAACAGGTTCATCCTGATCTTAGTCGACACTTGCACTATGTGGGCCGAAGCTGTACCGCTACCATGCATAGATTCCAAGCATGTCGCAGAAGCCCTCGTGCAAATTTTTACACGGTTGGGATTCCCTCAACAAGTTTTGATGGACAATGCCTCATCAATTTCCAAAGTGATTCTCTGTCTACACTGTCAAATGCCTTTTCGTAGTCCACAAATCCGATGTATAGTGGTGAATTCCATTCCAGACTTTGTTCAACTATTATTCTCAAAGTGGCTATCTGGTCTGTACATGATCTGTTTTGTCGAAAACCTGCTTGTTCATCTCTCAGTTTCTTGTCTATGGACTCTTTTAATCTCTCAAGGATAATCCTGTTTAATACTTTTCCTGGCACTGATAGTAACATTATTCCTCTATAATTTGTGAACTCTTGTAAATTTCCCTTCTTAGGCAACTTAACCAGATATCCTTCCTTCCATTCTGCTGGTATCTCTTCCTTTTCCCAGACTTTACCAAGTAATTTATATAACATCTCTGTCGATATCTTCTTTGATGGCCTCTGCTGGAATGCCATCAGGTCCAGCCGCTTTTCCATCTTTTAAAAGCTTTATGGCTTTCTTTATTTCTTCCTTCGTTGGTCTTTCACCATTAATTTGTAGCTCTTCTTCTGCTGGCTGGATGTCCGGTGGGTTTTGTGGAGCTGGTCTATTGAGAAGGTCCCCAAAATATTCTGTCCACCTCTTCATTTGCTCTTGTATATTGCTGAGCAGTTTCCCATTCTTGTCTTTTATGAGGCAACTTGTTTGCTTGTATTTCCCTGTTAGCTTCTTTGTGCTGCTATACAGTTCTCTCATATTTCCTTTGGCTGCAGCATCTTCTGCCTCTCTTGCCAACTCCTCAATATACTTCCTCTTGTCTCTTTTGATACTTCTTTTTACTTCTTTGTTTGCTTCTGTGTACACTTCTTGAGCCTTGGCTTTGGAACTTCTGGTTTTGCTTGTGTTTAAATCTGCTTTCTTGTTTTTTCTGTCTTTTATCTTATTGATGGTTTCTGTTGTTATCCATGCTTTTTGTTGTCGTTCCCTTTTCCCCAGTATTTCTTCACATGTCTCATTCCATACCGTTTTGACCTGCTGCCAATAGTCTTCTGTATTCTCTACATCTTCCAGCTGTTGGAGCATTTGGAATTTGTTCGATACTGTGACCGCAAATTTGTCTCTTGTTTCTTGATTTCTTAGCTGTCCTACATTAAACTGTTGTCTATAATCTTGCCTTGTTGCATATCTCTTGAGTTTCATTTTTACTTTGGCTATCAGAAGATGGTGATCTGATGCCACATCTGCTCCTCTATATACCTTTACATCCTGCAATGATGATCTAAACTTCTTGTTTATGCATATATGATCAATCTGATTTTCTGTTCTATGGTCTGGTGATATCCATGTTGCCTTGTGTATTCTCTTATGTGGAAACACGCTTCCAGTTGATTTGAAGCACAGAAGTTTGCGAATATTTCCCCATTTTCTATCATTATTCCTAGCCCATGTTTTCCCATGACTTCTTCAAATCCTGTGTTGACTGCACCTATCTTTGCATTCATGTCACCCATCAAAATTGTGATGTCTCTTCTTTTTACTTTATCCATAATTTCCTGTAGTTTAGTATAAAATGCTTCTTTCACAGACTCTTCTTTGTCGTTAGTTGGTGCATAACATTGGATGACATTTACATGAATTTTCTTTTTAGCTGTTTTGAAAGTAGCTGTTATTATTCTGGGTCCAATAGCTTCCCATTCAATGAGTGCTTTCTGTGCTTCTTTAGATAACTTAAGAGCTACCCCTTCAATGTGGTGTGAACTTTCGTCTTCATGTCCTGAGGACAGCTCCAATTCACCTGTGGTGAGTTTCTTCCTGTCTACCCCTTTCCACTTTGTTTCACACATTCCTAGAACCTTGATTTTGTATTCCCTCATTTCTGCTGCTACTTGCGCCACTTTCCCTTGTTCGTTTAATGTCCGAACATTCCAGGTGCCAAATCTGGAAGTTCTAGAAGAAAGAAGGTTAGTCAGCAACACAGACTCCTTTCGGCTTTCTCTGTGTTGCATCATACGCCTCCCCGCGAGAGGACCTTCCCCTGTCTTGGATGGTTGTCTTTTATTTCCTTTATTTGACTTGTCGATATTTGTTGAAGTTTTTGTGGTTTAAATTTTTTACAGAATGGGGTAACCGGCTGTAACAAGTTGATTCTATGAAAAGGGCAGTAATTCTGAATATGTTTTTGGGCATGGTAGATTGTGAGTTACGGTACTTGTGCGCTCAATTAAGCGGAGGCTTGTTTAACTTTATAATAGAAATATCTCCTTCTATTTTTGAGTGACAGAGTACAGGAAAGCGTGCGAACGCTTTTATCTCAAATGCTGAGATGTATTTATTCTGTACTGTTTTTGAGCTGTGTTCAAAAAACAGCGGAGTCTCGTTTTGGGTTTTTTGGCGGGACTAGAGTGTGTGATCCCGGAGAGGAGAAGAGGGATTCGGAGCGTTGGCGGAGTGGTCAACGCCCTACGTAGTGCTTTGAATAAGGTCGACTTAATGTTTTCGCTGTGTTAATAGGCTATATTATGTATTTGTGAAGCTTTGAGGAAGATATTATGAGTCCAGGATTGGGACAGGCCATATTAAGTATTTGTGAAGCTTTGAGGAAGCTATTATGAGTCCAGGATTGGGATAGGCCATATTATGTATTTGTGAAGCTTTGAGGAAGCTATTATGAGTCCAGGATTGGGACAGGCCATATTAAGTATTTGTGAAGCTGTGATGAAGCTATTATGAGTCCAGGATTGGGACAGGCCATATTAAGTATTTATGAAGCTGTGGTGAAGCTGGTATTATAGGCCAAGATATTATTAACTGCCAGGAGTGCAGTCTGTTGAGCGCTGGGGATAGCGTGTATTTTTCACTGTGAACTTTATATTAATGCCTACGTGTTCGTGTTGCAATTCAAACTGTACATTGATGTGATCGTGCTGTGACTTAATAAAACGTCATTAAATGTCATCAGGCGTTTACACGATTCAATGACTGCTTCTGATGTGTGTACCTGTGGTGAGTGTCTGTTCCAGATACACGCACTCTTCATCGCCCCACATGACACAACACACTGACATTAACCACCATAGTTGTATCACCGGCCCCATGCCCAACCCTCCTTAGTCGCCTTCTACGACATGCTTGGTAGGGGACAGTGTTACTATTCTTTGCTCCCCTTTCGGGCCCCGGTAACACACTAAGAAGGTGAGATACCAGTGGCATTAATTTTGTTATAATAAATCTGTTTTCTTTGACATATAATCACATATAACCATGTTTTTGTTGTTGTAAAAATGTATATCTGTTGTCGAGATGTCCTCCAGTATTACGGTCCTAGAGATCGCCTAGATAGCCACCCATGGTTTAGATAAAGTTGAATTATAATTATTAGTTGGGTTACTACCTGTTGTGTTATTGTAGTTTATGACATTTGTGAGCTAGCAGAAGGGATAATGTATTTGTGTTACTACCTGTTGTGTTGTTGTAGTTTATGACATTTGTGAGCTAGCAGAAGGGATAATGTATTTGTGTAAGCAGGGCGTTCTCAAATTTCTTTCCTCATGACCCTCTTCTGACCCTCTTTTGCCTCTGTGCTCCCTACCCATAGTCGCTGTGGCCACCTAGAAATATGGGAACTTGTAGGGCAGCAACAAACTGCTTCTACTTTGCTCTGTCAGTGTCCATCATTCGTGCAGTGCCCCAGTTCTGATTCATTCTTTGCATCTTGACCCCATAGTTCTCCGGCAAGTTCTTTTTTGTTTGGCCTCTCTTTCGCATTCCTTCAGGGGTCCATAACATAGCTGTTCGTGTGATGGCATCAGGGTCTCTTCTGAGGACGTGGCCAACTCAACTCCACCGTCCAGCGGTTATAATGTTGTGCATGTCCTCTTGGTTGCTCAGAGAAAGCTGTTCTTGGTTGGTGATGGTATTCGGCCACAAGATTCGAAAATTAAAGCAAGAAATAGATTGACGACAAAGACACAGTCAAGTAAACAGGAACTACACATCAAAACTCAACTTCGACAACTGACCACACACCTGACAGTTATATAAATATATAGGCAGGAAAAGAAAGCACTCAGTCATCCACCAACGAAACAAAATCGTAAAGCAAGAGAGACAGATCATCACTGACACCTCAAATAAAACAGGACAATGGAAGAATGTAACGAACGAATAACTCATTACAGTTGTATAGGTCCTGCGAATAATCATCATCAACAAAGTCATAAATCAGCAGGAGCTAAGAAAGATGACACTATCGGCGGATACAAGCGGTAAACACACAAACTGAACCAACCACAAACACATATACATCTAAATTTCTGATAGTTGACCTTTTAAGGACGTGTCCTTTTCAGACCTGCTGAACACCAACTCTGACTGCCACCAGGTAGTCATCCTCACAGATGCACTGTCTGTCCTGCAAGCTCTCAAGGGTGGTAAACTCCCGCATCTGAGAAATGAACTAAACAAGGTAGCTGCAAAAAAGAGAACCATACTTCAGTGGGTACCATCTCATTGTGGTGTACCCGGAAATGAAAAGGCAGATAAACTTGCAAAAAAGGGAGAAGAATGTGAACAAGAAGATAATGAAATCACATACTTTGAGAAAAAGAGAGCTATCCAGACTATCAGAAGAGAACAGAACCAACCCAAAGACGACTATCACACTCTCGACCGGCAGGGACAGATAACTATTTTTCGCCCCAGGACAGGGCATAACAAACTGAATAAACATATGCACAAGCTACGATTGTCTGCTTCACCACTGTGCACATGTGGATTAAACGAACAAACTGCTGAGCATGTTCTACAGGACTGTCCTCTGTATGACCAGTTAAGAAAGATATACTGGCCCAATGACTCAACACTAAACTCCAAGCTGTATGGAGTTAAAGAGGAACTTCAAACAAAAGTCGAATTCATCATGAGAACTCGTCTGACGGTGTAAACATCAAAGATGCGATCACAAGAAGAAGAAGAAGACAGAGCTGCCGTCGAATCAGTAATAATAGCTGTAGAAATAAGAGTAACACTCTTGCAAAAATAAATAAATACGGACATTAATACGCAACTATGCTAGAATAAACGCACGACGTGACGACTATAGGCAACCAGCTCACGGTCCTTTACACGATTAGCCCTTTTCAGGGCTTACAACAATGCTAACAAATAAATAAACCAAATAAAAAAAACGACTAAGATAACAGTCTAGCGGTCAAAATTCAATAGCAATTAGAAAAAAATAAGTCCATTATAAGCGAACGATCACACATCTGGTCAGATGGGACGGGACATCGGAAATAAAGTAAAAAGATACTTAACCACGTGATGCTGTAAGCAGCGGCTGAGTCCGTCACTAGAGCGACAAAGAACTATTACAAAGACATCTGGACTGTATAACTACAACGCCATGAGGATGAAGTAATAAATGATAGAAACACTGGAGCAAGGGAAGAAACAATTGACACTTGTCACGGACGACGTAAATATGTTACGTAATTCTCTCCCCGTCATCATTGACTAGTTAGGGGAGGTAGCTTGTTTGCTTTCCAAAGGAAACAATTAGATTATGAACAAAATATTAGACTGAATAGAAGATGTTTATACTTTGTAACTTGTATAAATTTATTATAAATAACTGCATTAGTAATAACATTTTGTTTCAGGGACATTATTTGTTATTTTTCGATCTTTTCAATTTTCTTTCTTTTCTTTGCACATTGTCAAAAAAAGTAAAAGATTTTCAACTTAATGCACATTTTAAAGTATTGAGCACTTAGCTGTTCTACCAATCTCAATGATATTTTTACATTATCCCGCATCATGCAGTCGTAAATGTGCACAACAAAATGTTTCATCAGCACTAACTAGTGCTGTTCATTAATCAGAAAATTGCCCTTTTTGAATTTTTATCAATAGTTTTCTGCTTCCGTGTTATTAATACAAGAAAAAAAAATTATTTATATTGCTTCGTATTTATGGTCAAGGGTTATCTATCAACGAGGAGTTTGGATTTGCTTAAACCAAATAAATAAATAAGTAAATAAATGAAGAAAAAACTGAATACTGGGATGTGACTGTGTCCAATGGCTAGCATTCTTGCTACCCGTGGCAAGGTGATCGGTATCAAAACCTTAAACAAAAAATACGTCATTACTTTTACGTCATATTATTTGGTTCGGTGTTTGCAACGTTTCAAAGCAGGGCATCTATTTCCAATATTAATCATGTGCCTGGATCAGTCGGTTATGTCAGTAGGCTATTTTGTAATGTGTGATGTATTTCCTGATTATGTAAGAGTTTTGCAATGTGTGATATATTTATTGATTATGTAAGAGTTATGAAATGGGTGATATATTTCTAGTTCGAGTACGAGTTATGTAATGTGTGATATATTTCCTGATTATGTAAGAGTTAAGTAATGTGTGATATATTTCCTGATTATGTAAGAGTTAAGTAATGTGCGATGTATTTCCTGGTTATGTAAGAGTTGAGTAATTTGCGATGTATTTCCTGGTTATGTAAGAGTTGAGTAATGATATATTTCCCGATTATGTAAGATTTAAGTAATGTATGATATATTTCCTGATTATGTAAGAGTTAAGTAATGTGTGATATATTTGTTGATTATGTAAGAGTTATGTAATGTGTGATATATTTCCTGATTATGTAAGAGTTAAGTAATGTGTATTATATTTTCTGATCATGTAAGAGTTAAGTCATGTGTGATATATTTCCTGATTATGTAAGGGTTAAGTAATGTATGATATATTTCCTGATTATGTAAGAGTTAAGTAATGTGTGATATATTTGTTGATTATGTAAGAGTTATGTAATGTGTGATATATTTCCTGATTATGTAAGAGTTAAGTAATGTGTATTATATTTTCTGATTATGTAAGAGTTAAGTAATGTGTGATATATTTCCTGATTATGTAAGGGTTAAGTAATGTATGATATATTTCCTGATTATGTAATAGTCATGTAATGTGTGATATATTTCCTGATTATGTAAGAGTTAAGTAATGTGTGATATATTTACTGATTATGTAAGAGTTAATTAATGTGTGATATATTTCCTGATTATGCAACAGTTAAGTAACGTGTGATATATTTCCTGATTATGTAAGAGTTATGTAATGTGTGATATACTTCCTGATTATGTAAGAGTTATGTAATGTATGATATATTTCGTGATGATGTAAGAGTTATGTAATGTGTGATATATTTCGTGATGATATAAGAGTTATGTAATGTGAGATATATTTCCTGATTATGTAAGAGTTATGTAATGTGTGATATACTTCCTGATTATGTAAGAGTTATGTATTAATGTTCCTAAAGCGCCCTATGGAGCATAGGTCCACAACTACAGTTGGTCACCATGGAGACATCCTACATTAAAACATGCATGTGATCTTCCAGTGGTGGTTTCTGTACCAATTAAATAAACATGATGTGGTTGCCAGCTACATGTATGTGTGGTCGTACATTGCTGATGATGTTGTATAGTGGTTGGTGTCACTACCCCAACAGTAGGCAGGCCTTGGTTGATGGTATAAAAGTCATTTCTTCCTGATGCAAAACAACAACAGTTCACACAGACAGCTGACGATTGATATGAACACTAGATGAGTAACTTGACTCAGACAGCTGACGATTGATATCAACACTAGATGAGTAACTTGACTCAGGCAGCTGACGATTGATATCAACACTAGATGAGTAACGTGACTCAGACAGCTGACGATTGATATCAACACTAGATGAGTAACTTGACTCCGACAACAGTGCAAAATATGATGACGTTTATTTATATGTAACGTGGCTGGTGTGAAATAATGAGTCCAAACATCCCTTGAGGTTGGTCAACCTTGTTACAGCATAAATTTAATCTCAATTATTTTCTCAATGTCTTGCTCTCTCATTCTTCCTTACTGCCTCAGTGTTTACTAGCTGTCTCTAGATGTTAGGGCCTTCACGACTGGAAAACGACTACTGCTGTCGAGATTTATCTGCCTTCTAAATTCTTCATGTATGTGAAATTCAACTGTCTCTCAAACATTTTGATTCTATTTCTTCTGTCTCTGTCTTTTTTTTTCTGTGCTCTGCTTAGCGTGTCTTGGTAAAGACTAACCTAAACGCCAAGGGTGATAATTGTTGCCTAATTCAATCATTTCCTACTCGTTAGGCTGACAACCGGTCTGCCATTTCTTAGTTTTCCTGACTAGCTACTTTCTATTGTTCTTCTCGTGTATTTACTAGACCACTTAAATTATACAACATACCTGGGTTTCGAAATGTCTGGAAAATACTTCTACATTCTTGTGATTAGAACACTGTCTCTAGTCTACTGAATTAAATATGATAATTATCATGGTGGCGTTCTAAGCGATTAAAAGGCTAGACAGCAGTACATATTTATGTCATCACAGACAGCAACCAACTGATTGGAATATTGTCTGGTTGACACCCCTTAATATCACTTGCCATTTCTTAGTATCTGTTAAACTAGAAACAATATGCTCTCCTGAGTATTGCTTTTCCCGACACATACTTATGTGTCTTCCTATTCATATTCCACCATCCCCTCTACCTCAGAATTTACCCTCGATGAGAATTAAGCGTAATCCCTCGAGTGAACACTTTCTTTACATTTAAATTGAATAGCTTTATATTTACTTGACATTCAAATGAACAGGTTAATAGTATTGATAGAATATGTTTTCATTTACATCTACACTGTTTGAAAAGCTTTGACTCTTTCATTAATTTCAAAGTGCATATGTTTAAATAGACATTTACACTGGTTGACAAGAAATATTATATATATATATAATATTTCTTGTCCAAACCTGTGTAAATGTCTATTTAAACATATGCACTTTGAAATATATATATATTAGCCGTCAGACCCAGCTTAGCCCTGCTCCAAGTCAGAATGTGTGCAAGTCGGGTTTGGTGCGATTTGTTTTAGTACGGTTCACCTGTTCTTGGTTTTTATTGAATAATTGTGATGATGTGTGCTTCTAATACTAATTTAAGTGAGGGCCTTTTTTGTAGACATCATTGGTACTACAGTCACTTAGTGACAACACGATTACGTGTTCCAGTTTGTTAACTCGGAAAAATTCCACATACAGTTGCCCATTTGAGAAGCACTCATCGCTCAAGTCGACGCTGGCATGTGAAGCGATTGACCGTATGCTATAATAATGGTCATTGAAAAATAGACTTTCATAGGGAATAGGGAGTCGTAGGGATTCTTGGTAAGCAGACTTTCAGAGCAGTGCTCAGAATGGCAGAGACAGCTGTACATTAATTTCGTTGATTTAGAAAAAAGGATTTTGACAGTATACATAGGGACAGTTTATGGAAAATACTGAGAGCTTATGGAATTCAAAGCTGCATTGTGTCAATCATAAAAAGCTTCTATGCCAACTTTACGTGTAGCGTAGGGCAGAGCAACCTAACCTTTGAGGTGAAGACAGGAGTACGACAGGGATGCTCCTTATCAACCACTCTATTTTTAAAAGTCATAAACTGGGTGATGCGACAGACAACAGAGGCAGTCCAAGAGGAATAAGATGGACTACGTTTTCTTCCCTGGAAGATCTGGAATATGCAGATGACATAGCACTACTAGCACATTCACATCAACACATCCATGAAAAAACGGATAGACTTAATAAGTATAGCCAGCAGGTAGGCCTGAACATCAATCTAAAGAAGACAGAGGTCATGACACTCAATGTGAGCAATCCCGAGCCCATAACAGTAAGACATCATCAACTGGAACAGACAGACACCTTCACATATCTGGGATGCAAAGTAAAAACAGATGGCGGAGCAATCAAAGACATCAACAACAGAATGAACAAAGCAAGAACAGCTTTTTTTATTCTAAACAATATCTGGAAGACCTCTTAGTACAGCACAAGTACAAAATTAAGATTATATCAGAGCTGTGTGCTTTCTATGGTGCAGAATGCTGGAGAGTTACAGAGAAGGAAATGTCGAAATTGTCCTCTGTCCACACAACCTGCCTAAGAACAATTTTCCGAGTATTTTGGCTGAATACCATCACCAACCAAGATCTGCTTAATCGGAGCAAGCAAGAGGACATGCACACCATCATAGCTGGCAGACGCTGGAGTTGGGTTGGCCATGTACTCAGTAGAGACCCCGATGCCATCACAAGAACAGCTATACTATCAACCCCTGAATGAAAACGACTTGGCGGAGGACTGTGGAGGCAAAGATGCAAAGAATGAACAAGAGTTGAGACACTGTACGAAGGATGGCCACCGACCGAGCAAAGCGCAATCAATTTGTTGCTGCCCTACAAGACACCAATATGCGTGATGGCCACTGACTGATTTGACGGTCGGCAGCTAAGGATCAAAGAGGGAGAAGCATACGTTTGCGTAAATTGACAGCTACTCTAAGTTTATACGATGGTTCTTACACTGGTAACCAAAAAGGAAAACAAAGACAAAACAATGTAATTTTGGACAGACATCTTATTATATTTGATATACTTAATTTATTATTAAATTTGTTTTTGTATATATAGAAATTTAACGCTGATTTAGTCGTTTTGAATGTACTACATCTGTTTGTCTCAGTCAATTTCCTTAATACACTTTAACCAGAGCTATACCATAATAAGAATAATTCCAATGAGTAAATCAGGGTGGGGGCTTGAACGAGCTGAAATGAATCAGTGCATAAATCTTTATAAAAAACGACGGATCAGATGCTAAGTTAACAATTGCCCTGCCACAAGCAGCATTGTTCTTGACTTCTAAAATACCTTATTTTAACTCCCTTTAGATAGAAGCATCATTATCCTTCTGTCTACAACTCTGCCAAGAGTAATCTTGCGCGAAGGTAGACACCTTTGAAGACCCATTTTAGATACTCTTGAGCTTTGGCCACTGTTGGATCACTACTGCAAAGCAGGGGAGGCAATTCCGTGACACCATGATTTCTTCAAAACCGGTGTTGTCTGTTCCTATTTTATCGTTTAGGTCCCCCATCAAAATTGTGAAATCCTTTCTTGTCTTGTTGTTCAATACATTGTGTAGTCTGGTGTCAAATTCTTCTTTCTCAACAGTTATGCATTTAGCTGTCCATCTTGAAAATGGCCAACGTGTGTATTTCAAGCTTAACAATGAAATCATCATCATGTGACGTATTCTTTCCAGAACGTTGTCTCCATTACAGCTGCTCTGAACGCATCACGATTCTGGGCAAGTCGACCTGCATCAGCCAAAGACAAGTTCAGACTCTCTGTGATGTCCTGGGTCCACCGTCGTCTAGGTCGACCCCTTCCCCTTTTTCCGGGGACCATGCCTTCCATCACTGTTTTTTCCAGACTATTATGTCTTTTTATATGACCGAAAAATTTCAGCTTCCTTATTGCGATGGTATTTAGGAGCCAATGTTCCTGTACGTTTAGTGAGTGCAGTACTTCTCTGTTGGTCTTTTTTTCTGTCCAGGGTATTCTCAACATCCTTCTGTAGCATTTCACTTCGAATGATGTAATCTTTTTTGCAACTGTTTTATTGAGTGTCCAAGTCTCGCAGCCGTATGTTGCTACTGGCAATATACATGCTCTGATCAGTTGTAACTTTGTTTCTTTGCTTGTGCCTTGCCATAGGTTTTTCATCTGTATTAGTTTATGTGAAGCAATTGCAAGTCTTCTTTTAATTTCTACTGCACAGTCGCCAGAGCTGTTGATGATTGAACCTAAGTATTCGAATCGAATTCATTAACACTTTCCAGTTCTTCGTTATCAATTTCAATTTCTGGATTGGTCTTTACTTTGTCTGTTGTCAATACTTTGGTCTTCTTGGTGTTTAGGTATAGATTCTGGACCTCGCTGTGTTTTTTGGTGGACAGAATTAATTGTTCAAGTCCTTCTGGGTTGGTCGATAGGAGGACTGTGTCGTCAGCATATCTGATTTCCGGGATCTGGTACCCGCCGATGTTAAATGAGTCAAACTCTGTGTGTTCTTGGTCATCTCTTACGTTTCTCATGATATTCTCTGCATAAATGTTAAACAGGTAAGGGGAAAGGGTACAGCCTTGTCTTACTCCTTTCTGTACTTCAAACCATTCTGATGTTTCCCCCTCTATTCTTACGGCTGCCTGTTGTTCTTGGTACAGCAGTGCGATGAGTTGTATAAGGTGGTTTGGAAATCCCATATTTTTCATAATAGCCCATAACTGCTGATGTTGTACACAATCGAAAGCTTTGGTGTAATCAATGAAACAAGTATGTAGGTCAACGTTGAATTCTCTACACTTTTCTATGATGATCCTCATGTTGAATATATGATCTCTAGTGCCTCTACCTGGTCGAAAACCCGCCTGTACTTCGTTTATTTCTGTTTCTAGCTTTTGTTGCATCCTTTTCATTATGATTTGTAATAGTATTTTGCTGGCATGGCTTATAAGAGCTATAGTTCTGTAGTTTTTACACAGTTTCCGGTTGCCCTTTTTTGGCAAGGGTATGTAAATTGATCTTTTCCATTCCTTGGGCCAAATTCCGCTTTGCCAGATCTTGCAGCATAATGCATGGTATATACCAGCGCTGCCTTCTCCTCCTGCCTGTATCAACAATGAAATGGATTTTGTTAATAGTCCGTGGGATACTACTTTGATGGGGTATTTTTCACATTGTGCTCAAAACATTCTTTTGCCAGCAATTTGACGTATGATGAAGTTCCTATATACTATACATGTGTGACAGCGCACATGTTGTTTGTATATAAAATGTAAGTTGTGCAAATGTTCAGGTCAAGTTGCACCATATTAACACAATGCACATGTTATGTTAATATAAGTATTCTTATTAGTGTTCAGTGGTCTGAAAGGCTACACGCCCTAGATGTTGATTTCCACCATCACGAGAATGTGTGCAACCTTGTTCAATCCAGGTTCGTTCTTCTGGATGAGAATGCTGCTACGTATTGGTGTTTCTTGTCAAGTGATGTTGCGTACAATGTAATGTTAGTGCTCACTTGTTTTTATTAACACAGTTCATCTCACAGTAGCACTTAAGTCATTGACCACACTTAACAAAGTCTCCAAGATAACTAACTGTTTCATTGACAAACATTTTCTAAAACCACTAACTAACAATAATTAGCTTAATAACTGACAACAAACAAGTAAATAATAAAATTTTATGAACATTAAAAGTTGGATATAAGAATATTAAAGCATGCCTATTTACAGAACCAACAAAATTATGTGTAGTTTCATTTCTTTTTCTAACTCAAGTTCTATCTGGTCTTATTCTATACAATGTGAGAATCATTATTCTTAATTATCTCCATTTATATTCTTGTTCTCATCATGACAATTACCTTGAGAATCATTGTTCTCACTATTACATAACAATGTGTCAATTCAATAGTTACATTGATTCTCAAAATCTCATATAGATTACCAATATCATCTTTCTTAATATTCAGTGAACTTTTCTCATTAAGTTTTACAGTATCTAAAATTATGAATCGAGTCAGTGGATCTCAAGATGTTTACTAACAAGTTGCATCAACAGCTAATCGCTTGAAATAAAAATCATCACTATTTATTTATCTATTGCCTGCCAATCTGCAGAATCACAAAATCTCACTTCACTACATCCGCTCCACCAACATCGTGAAGATATAAATATTCATTACATATTCTATAGCGTAAGCATGCAGAATAATATTATCCTTAAAATGACTTAAGAGCGGCCTGTGATTCACAAGTCACATTAGCGGGTTAAGATCATTAGTTAACAGCTTGAAAACCACTATCTATATTTCTTACTGTCACTTCAATCCTCGGGGTTATTCTAACTCTGGCTATGATTATGTAGAAATGCTCTTCTAACTGTCATTATTATTATTAGCTATTTTCTACAAAAAATATCTATTCCAATTTACACATCTTTCCTACTTTATCATTTCAAGCGCCGTGCTCTGGCTAATCCAGCGCATGGGCCTATAATAAACTCTCTACATTTTTAGTTCTCTTCTCTACAAATCTCTATCTCTATCGGAATCTCAAATCTCAAATCAAACATCCCAAAAATCTCCAACTTGACCTCGCTAACAAAATTATTTATTCTGCACCCGACACCTGTTTATTTCTATGGGAAAAAATCAGGATTTCATGATTCTGTCATCCTTGCTGATAGAATAAAATGCTGACTTCAGCCTGTTTTGTCTTTCCAATGGCTCTTTCTTTCGCCCCAGATATGCGACACAAATGTACTTCTACAAATATTCTCATTAAAGACAAATACCAAACTATCAATCAATCATATACAACGTCCATTTCACACACACAAGTGTTCAATACTCTCATGGCCAAAATCCAATTCATTTTCCTAAATGTGACCTATAGTTCTCAAGATTTCATTCCTTTCTCAACAGTTTAAAAAAAATGATTAATTCTTCAACAAAAAAATAAATGCTCATCATCACTGATGTGATGAACGACTGGGTAAGTGTTGACCTGGCAGCTTTTATATTCTACTTAGCTGTCAAGGAATTTCTGCTCCTGCTGATGGTTGTGTCTTTGCAGATAGATGACTGATCGCTCGTCTCTGTTCACGTTTGGAAGGTGCAGCACGTTCCCATAAGCGTCAGGGAGTGTCTACGAAGTTGGTACCGCGTCTCTTGAGATCGGTGCAGATGATGGTTGATACAGAGTAAATATTATCAAAGGGAGGTGATCTTGAAAATGTTAAGCGAATAGATTCGATTGCGGGTTACGTTGCTTGGTTAAGCTGATGTTAAGTTAAAATTGTATTAGAGGAATTCCCTCGTGTGATCGAGAAGTTTCCAAGTCGGTAAGCGGGGCTAACACTGGGCAGTTCAAATCGCGGAGATGTTTTTTTTCTCTGAACTGTCTTGAGCTGTGAGTAAGCTCGTGTGACTAGCCCATGCAATTATCGAGACTGAGTTGTGTTTTTTAAACAACCGAGTCTCGTGTCTTTTTTGGCGGAATTAGTCTGTTTTTGGGTACCGACGGGAGAGGTCGGTCCTCCAGTGTGTGTTTTGAGTATGCCTGCGCAGTGCAAAAGTTATAGAGGCCATTATTTGTGTAGGCCTATAATTCCTGAGTTTATTGGAGAATTGTGTTTGTGAGTATTTTTGAAGAGGTAAGGATCCAGGACTTATGTTTGACTATATAAATGTCAAGATGAGTGAAGGCGAGATTACTGCAGACTGCCAGGGAGTGCAGTCTTGCGAGAAATTGCCGCGAGTATTCACTATTGATGTTAGAAGCATCGTTTGAGGCCATTTATTATTGTCAGCACGGCGAGGATGACCGTTTGCTGGGAAAAGGATCCATTGTCTATTTATTATAATGCTGATGTTAGAAGCATCGTTTGAGGCCATTTGTTATTATTGAGAGGATCCATATCTACATTAAAGCGCCAAGGTTGAGAGCGTCTTTGATGAAGCATATTTAAGGAGGCCATTTTTTATTATCGAGAGGATCCATATCTACATTAAAGCGCCAATGTTGAGAACGTCTTTATTGAGCAGATTTAAGAAAACCATTATTATTCATGTTGTCAGCACGGCGAGGATGACCGTTTGCTGAGAGGATCCATAGTTATATTGGAGCGCCAATGTTGAGAGCGTCTTTGATGAAGCATATTTAAGGAGGCCATTATTTATTACATTAGCACGATAATGCCGACCGTTGCTGAGAGGATCTAGTGTTGATGTTGTAGAGCGCTAATGATTATGAGAAGTGGAGATGTGACTATAGTACTTTCTTGTTGTGAGTTATGTTTGACTGTGTATTTTATATGAACGTATTGTGACAATAAACTATGTTATATGTCACCTGCAGTTCCACGACTTGTACGTGTGCATCTATGGCGTGTGAATGTACCCACGCACACTCACTACAACATTTAACACGGTAGGAGAACAGTAGGCGTGACGGTAGTAACGCATGACCATAAATAGCCTGGGTGGCGGAAATCTAGGTCAACAAACAGGTTGAATTCACTAACAGTATCTCGTGTGTAGCAGTGGTATGTTAGTCTTACAGAATTGGATATTTTGACATTCGCGTTATATAAGAATTACTGTTCTGCTCTGTGTGGGCGTATGAACAGTGTAACCATTAAGGTAACACCCATCACCATTTATTCAATTTCCAAGACCAGTCATCAGTTATAATATCTTAATAATTTATCAGTAACTTTCAAAGTAATCGTTAACAGCATAAAAACTCACGGTAGAATATAACAGTGGAAGTATTTGTTATGGAGCTATTATCAATGGTGTCGTTCGTTGTATCTGATTCTGCTCATTCTGATTACGTTCTTGTTTGCTTAAAATGGATGGATGTGGAAAAAAAAAATAGAAAAAAGGTAATTTGTCTTACGAGAACAAAAGACAAAGAAAATAGCCAACGTTACGACCACAGGGCTTGCTTAAATAAATACTCTATTTTGATTATGATTTGGTAATTTCATTGTATGTTATATAACCTTTATAATGTTTTATGTCTTTAATTTAATGCTTAAAGTAACATTTGGGAATGAAAGGGTATAGTATGCAAGATAAGTGAGATTGGAAGGGCAGAATGTTAGATAGGCCTGCGCGCCAAATTCTTAACAATTTGAAAATAAATTTCGTTCGTTCGTTCGTTCACCAACTAGTATGGCAAAAGAGCAGAAACAAATACCGTCCTGAGTATTGAGTTTCCCGACACATACTTATGTGTCCCCCTTTCCTATTCCACCATCCCATCTCTCTCGCTGATAATTAATTTTAATTTTATTAGGTGGAAAACAGTCTTTACTTGTGGAGTGAATAGATTTACATTTACCTTTAAAAAGGTTAAATGAAAGTTTCATTACATTTAGATCGAGTATATTAATGGTAAACCTTACATTGGTTGGAAAGGTTAATAATATAGATTGAATATATTTACCCTTACATCTACAATGTTTGAAAATGTTAACAATATAAATTGAATATGTTTCCATTTACATCTACACTGGTTTGAATTTTTAATACAATAATAAGAATGTAAATCATTTCTTTCATCTTTCCATCCCTAATCTATATGAAACTTGGGACTACCTCTGCTCTTAGTTCTCTATAAGAAACTCGCAATAAAACGGTCACCAGCCCTTGCAGTGGGGGTTCATGAAATCATCTTTATATATGCTGAAATTGCCAGCCTCGAATGACGTGAACTTCCACTAACAATTTTCACATATTAATATTCACATGGTAATATAAACATATTAGTTCACATGTTAGTAATGCAAAAATACAGAATTTAAAATACACAACTTACGCCAATCTTGGCTCACAGACTATTTGCTCAGAGACAAAGTTTAAGGCACTCTTACAAGTGTTCTGGGGCGTTGTTACTTTTACAATAAGTTCCCATTTTGACTCCATGTTACAGTTTCCTCAGAATCCTGTTTTCCTTGTTAAAATGGTAGAGTTTTCTATTTTCAAGGTCTTAAAACAAAGTCCGGTACTGATAAATGGAATTCTGATTCTATTATTTCCTCTGGCAGGTCTGGTTGTTTTCTTGGCAAGACGATTTTTACAGAGTCCTAAAACTGCAAAAGTGTCAGGTTATATTCCCCCTGAGGTTCCACGCACATAGCTATCTACTATTAGAGCAGGCCCCAATGAAAAATGTTGTTATGTTTGCATCTCGGACGCCGGATAATAGTTTTAAACATGCATAGGGCATGATGGGTTATTCAAAATATCCTCATGGAAAGATCTGCGCGTGATTGCAAAGGTCACTTCTTCCATATATGGCAATCGTGACATTTAAATATTCTCGTCAATAATTACATACGACTTCCAACATCTACCCTGAAATATCACAACATTTCCGCTCAGGTGTGTCCGTCATAACACCAGGTCGATCCTTGACCGTCGCTCCTAGTGCAAACATAAACCCCCGTTTTACCATCTGGGCTGTGACTTATCACGACAATAATTAGCAGGTCACGATAGTCATATCAGCGCTAAGTAAACTCGCTTGGCAAATCACGTGTGAAAACAGTCGCACCCTTTTTGTACACTAGAATTTCTGTCGGTCAGTATTGCATCACCGTCTACTATGTCAGCAGGGATAGGCAGGTAAACAAACATAAAAGAAAATTAAGGGACAGAGTGTTATCCTTGACCTGAAATAATTAATTACCCGTAAGGGGGTAAGGAAAGAAACGCCCCCCCCCCCCCCCCGAAAAAGCACGCAATTGAGTACTAACTCAAAATTTAACTGAATATGGCCGTAGAGGAGAAGAGATTGCCATAAAATTATGTGACGCATGGGAAAGCATGGATTAGGTATGATGGACGAAAATGGGGAACTATTAGCTAAATTCTGTACTTCAAATCAACTAGCAACAGGAGTAAGCATATTTCCACATAAAAGAATATATAAAGCAACATGGATATCTCCAAACCACAGAACTGAGAATCAGATTGATCACATATGCATAAGTAAAAAGTTTAGGTCATCATTGTATTATATAAAGGTATGTAGAGGAGCAGATGTTGTATCAGACCACCATCTTCTATTGGCTAAAACAAAATTAAAACTTAAGAAATGTACAACCGTATATAGCTACAGACAACAGTATAATGTGGGGATATCTAAGAAATCAGGAAATAAGAGAAAATTTTTCAATCACAGTATCCAACAAATACCAAGTTGAAGCAGATACTGAAGACCTATGGCAGCAAGTGTTAAGGTCAGTATGTTTTTTAAGCCAGGGATGTTTTCTTGTTATCTGTGGTCTAAGGGAACTTACTGGTTGTATCTTTTTTGGAATAAGTTAGATTTAGTTGTTATCTTCCCTTGACTTGACAAGTTGTCCATTTAAGGAGTTTTATAGATCAGTTTCCATGAAAAGTTCTGGACTGGTCCCGTGTGAGCTCAACTCAGGGCGACTATCTGGGCATGCTCGATGATTTGCGCGGGTCCGTAAGACTGTTTTTCGTTACAGTCGCCTGGGCGTTTTCGGCTGAGAAGGTGGTCAACTTGTATTTTCCTCTGCCCGTGTGATCGGGGATAGAGTTTTCTGAGTGTTAGAATATGTTTGAGATTTTCCCCCGATATTTCTCGATGTCACTGAGTGCCAAGAAGATGATGTATATTAAGTGATTTATTCATGGATTGCTGTAAAGGTAAAAAGTACTTTTGACTCTATTTTGTAGCTTCGATGAACCTTGCATATTTGAAGCCCGGCACTCGTGCGGTCTTTACCGCCAAAAGATTTACTTGACTTGTTTGTAAAAAGGGAATCCAGAGAAGATTTACATATTTGAAGCCCGGCACTCGTGCGGTCTTTACCGCCAAAAGATTTACCTGACTTGTTTGTCAAAGGGAATCCAGAGAAGAATTATATATTTGAAGTCCGACACTATTAAGGGGGCTTACTCCCGGTGCGGAGAAGCGTTTATGAGAAGATTGACATTATATGTTTGAAGCTCGGCACCTATGCAGCTTACTTTCGGAGAAGCGTTTATGAGAAGATTGACATTATATGTTTTAGAAGCCCGGCACTCATGTGGCTTGTTTTTGCCAAAGATACGATATATGCCGGCTGCTCAAGAGCCATTGATGTTATAGAAGTATTGAACATTTTTGTTATGAGTATGACGTGCTTGAACCTTGCCCAACTGATAGTGTATGTATTCGATGTCAGCGTCTTCGTACTGTAGTGTAATAAATCGTACACAAAATGTACCACAGGCGTTCTACAGTTCTTCAATATTATATGTGTATTTTTGGTGTGTGATCATCACTGTCTACATTAGAACCACACCCATTCGCGTGCTCATTGACTTGTCTATATACTCACACACCACGTCGGCCACTCCTGATCTTCACCACACCACAAGCACCCTGTAATACCACCATTCTACAGCGGTGGCCATTCCACCAGCGCCAGTAAACAACAAGCAATACAACACCCAGCAATCTAACATTCAACAGCAAGTAATAAATATATGGAACGAGACGTAAATAACTACTGAGAAAAAGTAACATCAGCACAATGCTTGGAAAACAACAGAAACCATTAGCAAGATACAGGACAGGAAAAACAAGAAAGCAGATTTAAAACAGAAGCAAAACCAGAAGCACCAAAGCCAAGGCTCATAAAGTGTTCATAGAAGCAAACTAAGAAGTAAGAAGAAGCATCAAAAGAGACAAGAGGAAGTATATTGAAGAGTTGGCAATGGAAGCAGAGGAAGCTGCAGCAGAAGGAAATATGAGGGACCTGTACAACAACACAAAGAAGCTAACATGGAAACATAAGCTAGCAAATAGCATCATAAAAGATAAGAATGGTAAATTGTTTAGTAGTATACAAGAACAAATGAAGAGATGGACAGAACATTTTGAGGAACTTCTGAATAGACCAGCTCCAACTAATCCCCCAGACATCCAGCAAGAAGAAGAGGCGCTATAAATTAGCTGTAAAAGACCACGTTGAGAAGAAATAAAGAAAGCCATAAAGCTTATGAAAGATGGAAAAGCAGCTGGTCCAGATGGCATTCCAGCAGAGGCCATCAAAACAGATATTGATACCTCTACAGAGATATTATACGCACTACTTAGCAAAGTCTGGGAGAGAGAGGAAATACCAGCAGAAAGGAAGGAAGGTTATCTGGTCAAGTTGCCTAAGAATGAAATTTACAAAAGTGAACATATTACAGACGAATAAAGTTACTATCAGTGACAGGAAGAGTATTAAACAGAATCATCCTTGAGAGATTAAAAGAGTCCATTGACAAGCAACTGAGAGATGACCAAGCAGTTTTTCGACAAAACAGATCTTTTAAAGACCAGATAAGACACATTGAGAATAATAGTTGAACAACGTCTGGAATGGAATTCACCGCTATACATCGGATTCGTGGACTATGAAAAGGCATTTGACAGTGTAGACAGAGAACCACTTTGGAAATTGATGAGGCATTGTGGAATTCCCATGAAGCTTATTAATTTAATAAGGAAGACCTATGAAGACATGACATGCAGAGTTTTTCATGAAGGACAACTTACATAACCGTTTAGGATTAGAACGGGAGTGAGACAGGGATGCCTCTTGTCTCCATTTCTTGTCTTACAGGCAATAGATTGGCTTATGAAAACATCGACATCACACAACATAAATGGAATCCAGTGGAATCTGACTAAACAGCTTGAGGATCTGGATTTTGCAGATGACTTGGCTCTTCTGTCCCATAACCATAATCAGATGCAAGAGAAAATGAAACTTCTCGATGAGAGGTCACAACAAATGGGCCTAAAAATACACAGTGAAAAGACAAAGATTATGAGAATATATGCACGAAATGATACCAAGGTAGAAGTTGAAGAAACACCACTAAAGGATGTAGAATCGTATACATATCTTGGCAGTAGTATAGACAAAGTTGGAGGGACAGACAATAATATCAAAATAAGAATATAAAAAGCAAGAGGTCCTTTCATTGCATTGGGAAACATATGGAGGTCAAGAGAAATCAAGTCCGACACAACAATTATAATTTTCGACTCAAATGTCAAGATTATATTTTGGAGCTGGCATTTGCTGATTATGTTGCCCTGATTGCTAAATCAGAGGCACATCTCCAATCTAACCTGCAAGTCTAGAAGGAAGAGCTGGAGAAGAGAGGGATGGTCATAAGCAGTTCTAAAACAAAATCCATGGTGATATCACGAGAATAAAGAAGACATCAGATTAAGCTGGGAGAACAGGTCCTGGAGCAGGTCGACCACTTTAAATACCTCAGAGCTATTATAGAACGAAAGGGAGGCATCAAAGAATAGTTGGCCACTCGAAAAGCAACAGCTGGGAGACTTTTCCAGGCCATAAATCGAGGATTCAGCAAGAGGGAGGTTGGTAAGAAAACGAAGATGGCTGTATACTGCTCCACCTATGTCCCAGTCTTGACATATGTGTAGCGGGAGGTTATTTAAAATTATTTATCTATGTTAGAATCAAGGTATCTCATATGCTACCAGGATAGTATGCCAGTAAAGAGTTCTAGTCTTAACAAGTGATACCTCAGTCTTAGAAATAAGCACTGGGGTATGGATATCATAGAAATAGTCAAACTGTGAAAACCCTGGCTAGTTGGTAAGAAGTTGTGCCAGGATTTAAGGTGTCTCCTCCCTGTGACTATCTTATGATTACTTATTGTCTAGGGGATAATTAAAATGAACATTCACTTTAACCACAAATGTAAGAAGTGAATAATTCCTCAGGTACAGTTAAAATATTTTAATATTTACACTAATATTCTATTTCTGCTAGTTAGAACAGAGCATTAAAATATATAAAAAATATTCACACAATTACTATTATTGTCTGTTAGACTTCAAGATCTTGAATAATAAAGTTACTGAAAACTGCAATCACTTTAACTATATCACTGTTCTAAGTCCTCTGACTTTACACATAACTGTCATCAATTGACTGAATTTCTTAATGGTTTGAATACTGTTTTCAACTATTGGCTGTTTGTTCATATATGGGTCATCAGTGCCTTAAATGACACTTATCTTTTCAACTTGACAATGCTGACACTGACTGTCCTTTGTAGATATCAGACTTGGTAGACCCAGCTCTAGGAATATCAATGACCAGCTGTGGTTCACTCGTTGGGGTCCTGCACTTTTGTGGGATTGCCTCTGATGAACAACACAAGCTTCTGACACTTGACAGTCTGGTGTGAGTTATTTCATGGAACCTGAAAAATCATATCAGCCTTGGCTAGTATCTGGCTAGACTTGTAGCAAACTAGCACCGATATCAGACCAGTCAGTCATCAGATTTCACCGTTATACATAGTAAGTAAGGACATCATTTCAGTGATACAGAAGTATTAACATTTTAATTAATTGTAACTGACTAGCACATAAGTCAGACTAGTCAGTCATCAGACGTCAAAGCTATACAGTCATAGTAAGTAACATCATTTCAATGATACAGAATTAATATTAACATTATCAGTAATAAACATCATCTGGTTTATTCCGCTCCTGTACATCCTTTACTTATTTATAACTTGATCTTTCCAAACCATATCAGGTACAAATTTAAATACTGATGCCATTCCTAGCATCTACACAAAATTAATACACAAATAGATAAAGTGAGTGCCCGACTGACCAAACGATCAGGTTGCTTTCTTCAGTAGTACCTACATAGTTGTTGAATTGAAGCCTGGCTATGGAACACTCCAGTTTACCAGCTGTAAATGGGCACTCAGTTGTGCGCTCGAACTAGGGAAGGAAAAGGCAGCGAGGAAGGGAACTATTCACCTAACCTCGTAAAAGCGGTATCTTCCATGATGAAGCTTCTAACACTTCATTTGCCTATGACAATCTCTGCCATGGGACAATCTCTGCCATGGGACTGCCTTTATCTTCGACGAGATACATCATTTACTATGATAGATGTTATCAACATTTGGCTGTAGGGCTAGTTGTGATTAGTTTTTGTACAAGCAACAATCATTCACATAGCACATGTTTAGATCATATTAAAAATAACAATACATTACCTCAATGAATATTCTACGTGCATATTTTGTGAAGTCAATACGAACCTGAAATAAAAAATATTATACACGGTAGTTATCATAATTCCGCTTACCCTCAGACTTCAGACACGGGACTGAAAATTTCTGGCGATCCGCTCACAATTCAGGTGGTACATGTGTAGTGGCGAACTCTGCCTCTCAGTCTGTCTCAAACCTCTTTCGTTGTGTCGCCTCTCAGTTTACCGATCCGCTACTTATAAGTCTCTGGCGGACGTATCGGAGAGCACTGACGTCACAGCTTAAGACTCGGGCTGAAATCTCTTTTCGAAACAGCGATTTCACCCGATCTGTGCGTTGCCTGAAACTTTCCCTTTCTCTTCCTCGGCTTATATATTATCCACACTGTTCCATCCTGTCTTGTTTTATACAGCCGATATATCTCTATTATCCTTTCCATGTAATTTCACACACTGTTCTATGTTGATTTTAGTATTTAGAACAGAAGTGGGTTTACAGGCTTTCAGCTTAACTGTAGACAGCCGTAATACGCATATATCTCCGTAAATGATAACTTCCTACTGTTTTTTCTTATATACAGTTATACAAAATCCTCTCCTGGACTACAAGGTGATATCCTTTTCCCAAAGATTCCATTATGCTCTTATTTATCATTGCCGATTGTCGATGTCTCATCGACATTTTGCCGATACACCGCCATTTTGCAAGCGGCTGGCCCTGTGACAATCGATCGGTGAATGGTCTGTAAATTACATGACGCCACTTTTGCAATGTTTTTAAACCAATTTTGCGACAATATGGATGCGAGTCATGAGCAATGACTACAACCCATAAAAGCCAGATCCAAACCTCAGAAATGAGGTATCTGAGGAAGGTGGTTGAAGTAACAATAAGAGACATGGTACGCAACCAGACGATACGTCAAGGCCTTAAATCCTACCCCCATGCAGACCCAAGTAGAACAGTACCAATTAAGATGGTTTGGCCATGTCTGCAGAATGGGAGAAGATCGGATACCACGACAAGCATGGGAAACAAAGAGCCAAGGATCCAGACCCCGAGGACGACCCAGAGTCCGCTGGGAGGACAACATTAGACAATTTTTGAAAGACCGAGGACTAGAATGGAACCAGGCCAGGAGGAAGACAGCCGATAGGATAGTCTGGCGCTCTCTCTTCCAAACCTCTACACCTCACGGTAGAAGGGGAACGACTAAGTAAGTAAGTGTGTCAAGTCAGTCCTATTGTATGGCTCTGAGACATCGAGAGCAAAAGAAAAAAAAGAACCACCAAAAAGCTACATACTTTTATAAACGGGTGCTTGCGTAGAAAAGAAGCACTGAATTGGTATAACAAAATCACAAATGTGGAATTGATGACAAGAACCAGACAAGTACCTCCGCCTAGGCCGGTCCCAAGCCCGGATGAAAAAGGAGGAGGGCTGCCTGCAAGGAAGCCGTAAGGAGGCAGCCCCTCCACCATGCAAAGGCACAACAGGCAAATCACCTGTTTGCTTTAAACTATGATTATGCGAAACGTAAGAGAGAAAACCGGACTGATTCTAAAGGCGACGAACTGGAACGGACTACGGACTACGACTTATGGAACTTGGAACACAAGAAGTATAAATGGGAAAGAAGAGGAGCTGGTGGAAGAGATGAGGAAAGCAAAACTAGAAATCCTGGCTATAACGGAAACAAAAGAAAAAAGGACAAGGAGTCATGGATCTTGATGGCAACACGCTGCTCTACAGTGGTGTACCCATATCTGAAAGAGCTAAAGGGGGCGTGGGTTGCATTGTGGCCAAAAATAAAAAAATAGTATCAAGGGATGGAACTTTGTCTCGGAGCGCATTATGGTTCTATAACTAAAAGAAGGAGAAACCATAGTCAACCTGGTCATAGTGTATGGGCCAAATGAGGATGAGCAGAGGTCAAGGAGGAACTCATCGAGCTGCTTCAAAGGACAGTGGATGACTGCCTAGATGAAGTTATCATGCTCGGAGATTTTAATGCCAGAGTTGGAAATGACCATGCTAGATGGGGTGGAGTTATCGGAAGATATGGAGAAGATACTCTCAATGACAATGGAAAGCGACTCCTTAGACTCTGCAGTGAGCAGAATCTGATCATTACAAACACAGAGTACCCCCATAAGCGCATCCATGCATACACTAGATGTGAACCAACCAAGAATGAGAAGTTAGTGATCGACTATGCCATTGTTAGGAGAAGCTCATTCAAATATGTCCGGGATGCTAGAGTCTGGAGGGGGCCAGAGATTGGAAGTGATCACTACCTGCTAACAATCAAAAGAACAACTGAAAGAGTTGCTCAGCCTAGGAACTGCCCAACATCACGCAAGAAACCAAGTAAACGAGCAGGAGAAATGAGCATTAGGACCTACAAGCTGAGAGAGCCAGAAATTAAGATCAGCAACACAGAACAACGACCTGATGACTTAGAAACCCTCTGGAATAAATTCAAGGATATCATAAAGACAGCTGCTGCAGAAGCATGCGGTGAAGTCCGACTTGGGAACAAGAAAAAGAGGACACTTTGGTAGACAGAGGAAGTCAAAGAGAAAAAAAGAGAGAAGAAAATGGCATGGAAACAATACTTAAGATCTAAAAACACAACAGGACAAATGGACAAATATAGAGAATATGTGCCACTCAGAAAAGAAGCAAAGAACAAAGTGCTAGCAGCAAAACAAAAGTCCTGGGAAGAATTTGGAGAAAAGCTAGAAAAAGATGCACAGGAAAACCAGAAATTGTTCTATAAGACCCTAAAGACCACGAGGAAGGAAAAACAATGCCCTCTCAAAATTATAAAGGACAAGCAAAGCAAATTGCTTACTGCCCCGAAGGAAGTAATGGAAAGATGGAAAGAATATTTCTCAATAGCACAGAAAAGAAAACCAATGATGGTGAAGATGTCATAAAGATGGAAGAACTGAAGGCAGCACTGGAGAAAATCAAGATGGGCAAAGCAGCAGGGCATAATGGTATAACACCAGAAATGGTTAAGTACATGGGAGCATCAGGTGACCTATTACACTTAAGGGTTCTACATTCAGCGTGGTACAACAAGACCATACCAAAGGACTGGGAGATTGCCATCATAACGCCAATTTTCAAAAAGGGTGACAATCGACAGTGTGGAAACCATAGAGGCATATCGCTTCTCAGTGATCCTGGTAAAATCTACTCTAGAATCCTAGAGCAGAGACTCCGACGCTTAGCTGAGCCACAACTGGATGAGGTCCAGTGCGGATTCCGAGCGAACCGAAGTACTCAAGACCTAATCTTCACACTCAGACAGCTGAATGAAAAGGCCCTTGAGTATAAGAGTGAGATCCATCTTTGTTTCATAGATCTGGAAATGGCGTTTGACAAGGTCCCCTGGAGCAAACTTTGGGATTGTTTGGCAAGGAAGAACATTCCAGCACCTCTGATTCATGCTATACAGAAATTATGTGAGGACAGCAAACCATAAGTCAGAAGAGTTCAGGACCATCACTGGTGTAAGACAAGGTGATATCCTGTCACCTTACCTTTTCATACTCCTCATGGACGATGTCATTTAGGCATGTAAGGAGAGAACAAGAAAGTATTCAGTGGGGTACTGGAAGATGAGACTGGTCTGTATTTCAGAGCTGGCATTTGCTGATGATGTTGCCCTGACTGCTAAATCAGAGGCTTATCTCCAATCCAACCTGCAAGTCTGGAAGGAAGAGCTGGAGAAGAGAGGGATGGTCATAAGCAGCTCTAAAACAAAATCCATGGTGATATCACGAGAAGAAAGAAGACATCAGATTAAGCTGGGAGAACCGGTATTGGAGCAGGTCGACCACTTTAAATTCCTCGGAGCTGTTATAGACCGAAGGGGAGTGTTACCTTATGATTTACGGCCGCCACAAATGTTAATGTGAGTTTCTTGTTTATAACCAGTAGGAATGTGACGGTGTGTCTCTGTATACTGTTGAAGTCATTCCGACCTGGGCCAAACAGCACTGTTATGCCTGAATAGCTCACCAGGCGTTGAGGCGTGTCATGTTGACATACATTCATCCGACATCTTCAAATGTGAGGTACTCGATTCGCGAATGTGTTTAGGCTCTTGACATATAAACAAGGCACCCACTTACTCACATGCAGCAGTCAGTAATGTTGGAACTGCTGGAATCTTTTCAGATCATTTATTGACGAGACATCACAGCATAAACAGGTACAGTCAAAATGGACGAGAATCAAGGACATCTTATGAATTGGTAATGGCTGGCAAAAACATCTAGCATTCCTAAGCTTGAAACACTCATCTATTAGGACGGTAACGACAATGGCCAGTCCTTCATAATAGTTCAATAATGCAGCTACCGTACCATTGACTTATCGCGTCAGGTATGGTACACAACTCCGCCGTACAGAAGGCGAGTTCATCCTTGCATCATAATAACGATAATAATGTTACAATACAGCTGGCATACTACGCCAGATTCATCTTCCTCTGCTCAAAGGTGACAGCCGAAATATCGGGCCTTTATAGTAATGTCAAACAACTGTGTACATTCTTTTGGGTAGGCATAAACCAATCCATACCGCAATATACCGCCAACATGCGGGTTTTATAAATATATATTTCTACTGGGCTTCTTCATCACTGCTAGACAAAATAGTCTACGATGGCTCCATCGAGCACAAAATAATGAACTTCTGTATCACAAAGGGACCGTGAGCTTCGCTCACTGGTTACACAAAATATTCTGCTAGTTAGGCATAATAATTATGTCCTTTACCTTGGACAGAATCCTAGAAATACACAGATAACACAACTGTCGTCATTCCCGACGAACAGAATAACTCTGGGAAAGTATCACAAACATCACAGTCTTAAAGAAGACAAACTTTTCCCAGATAATACAGAGAAGAAGCAACGGACATCTTGGTCCGGCAGAAATCAGCTCATCACTCCCCGAGACGGAAGTTCTCTCGATCCCGCTAAAACTTTGCGCATGCGTAGACAGAACAGATTTTAGAACAGTAAACCGGCCCGTCTTAAGACAGATCGACAACCAAGAATAGACACAGGGAAGACAACCCTAAATCAACCTGTGTCAGAGAGTAAACCTACAGTTATGTACCTTCGATTATCAAAAGTATAAAATAGATATATTTTTAATACTTTTTTCTTCATTAGAAGGAACTGGTATTAATCTATTCTGTAGGACTAGCATTGAGATTGAGGGTGAGTCTTACGAATTGTTTAACACTATGGTAAAAGTGGATGATAAATACAAGCCACATAGAGCAAAGGTATATCTGATAGAGGGAAATAAGAGACGTTACAACTGGAGGTATATCTGATAGAGGGAAATAAGAGACGTTACAACTGGAATTGCATTACCAGTATTGGATGATAGCAAGAGACCAAAACAGAATTTAAAGAAGAAAGCTGATATAGCAGATGATATGGTGAAAACTGAAACCAAAGAAGTCACTGTACAAACAGATAACTGTTGTGAAGACTGTTCAGTCTCAGTTGGGAAAATGTCCAAACTGAATGTGGATGAACCACAAAAGATTATCATCAATGATGAATCAGTTAGGAGTAAAACTAACTTATATTCTATGGAAGGAAGATCAATAAGTGTTAGTAAGAATGCAATGTCTACAAAAGCCTATGAGACAACAAAGGGCGTGACAATTCCAGTGCATGATGAAACATACCATGCATCCCAAGAAGTGTTTTTACCAAAAATGGGTTTTTGGTGTGACAAAGATCAAATAAAAATAGACAAATTGATTCAGGAAGAGGGAACTTTCGAGGAAAAGTGTATAATATTAGAAGGAAAATTTAAGAGTGTTGAGCAGAGATTAGAAAAGGAATACAAAGATGGTATTCAAAGATTAAATGATGAATTCAAGGTGGATAGGAACAGGATATTAGCTGAGTATAAAGGTAATACTCAAGTTAAAGAGGAACATTGCAGGGTCCTGTCATCTCGGTGGAAGGAGAAAGGTAATGCTTTAGAAGAGAGTTACTTTGTTAAATTTGAAGCACTAGAAGAGCAATTTAAGGCAGCTAAACAAAGATTACAGCAGCAAGCTGAAGCATTGAAAGATCAAGCTAAGTCTACGGAGGACAGACATGAGGCTGCGCTTGGTACAGATCCATCAGATTGGGAGAAGGAACCCTTAGATGCTCAAATGCAGTATAGGAGAGCGAAGATGAAGGATGCTGCATCTGTTGCCAAGAAAGCAGTACTGTAAAAGACTGAAGCTTCAAGGAAGGAAGTGTGGAAGTCTGTGATGGATGGTCTGAAAGGAAATTGTGCTGGAGTTACAGACCAGTTAGAGTTAATATTATCTTTCAATTTAAAAAACAGATATGTGGATAAAGGTAAAGAACCATTAAAGATGTTAATGTTCAACGCCATCAAAAAGTTACCACCAGATAAGTGGGACATAAGTGATCTGTTTACTTTACTAAAGATACTGTGCTATTTGGAAATACTTTTGTGATCTTGGTAATGATGATGATGGGTTCTAGATTGAAAATATTTTTGATATAAGTTGGAAGAGATTGGTACTTGTTACGACTCGTAGAAGGGTATGTGATGGGGCATAATGTGATACAAATTTTCCAAGGCAAATGATTTTATTCTTGCCTAATTTTGTTTATCCATAGGAAAGTATGCTATGCCATAAGATACCAGTGTTGTTGGTGGAATTGTCTATCATTACAGCAGCTGATGGGTGGTCATCAGCAGGCTTGCTCACCGATACTTCTTAGTGAGACATCAGTCCTTTACTCTGGATTTGGAGCAATCGAGAAATGAATTTGCAGATGGACTGCAGCATTTAGTATAGATTGTTTAATATTTATGAAACATTTGTGTTAGTTTGATAAATTGTAAGTGTTAACTTATAATATAAATATGTTAGTTAATGAACGAAACTGATGTACTTTTTGGTTCACCAATGTATGTTTGTCTGGTGGATCCACTTATGATTTGTTTAATATATTATTGAGGCACACATTGTTAGATTTGCATCCAACACAGTTTAATGTTGTATAGGATGAAATTGTGTTTGGTTTGCCAGTATAGTATGATTGCTAAGGCAGAGCCTACATCACCCTTCCTGTGCCACTGTTAATGTGGTAACCTTTTGGTTCACCAATATATTTCCATCCCTCTTTTGTTGATTCATATGACTTAACATATTTTACCGACCTCACACTTTTGTTTGATGTAATGTTTAAAAAAAAAACATGATGTTATCATTTTTTCCCCGGGGGTCGGTGTGAACTGTTAAGTCATATTCTAAGTTAGTGTAAGGATGTTAAGGATTTTTGTGTAGGGGCTGATTTTTGTTAGTAAGTAGGTTAAGGTCATGAGATACATGGCGTGTATATACATGTGTGTGGGTAGAGAAAGGTGTAACTCTGTTTAGAGTGTATTATTATTGAAGTATGCAAGCTTGGAAGGTTACAGTTAAAAGTTCACTGTTAGAAGCACGTAGAGTATGGTTGAAGAATACTCAGGTGCGTTCATGTGTGAATCGAGGTTTATGGCACATGAGAAAAACGTGCGGAGTGAATGAAGTTAGCATACGTGTCAGAGAAGTATACTGAGTTGTTAGGGGAGTCTGTGGCCATCCGTTGTGGGAGACGGTCGGTGTTTTCTAGAGTGTGTGAATAGTGTATGTGATTTTCATTATAATATATTGGATGTGACGCGATGATGTTTCGCGTAAGGTGTATTTACAAGGCCTTTATATATTATTATTTATAAGCGCGTTGTGAGTTTCCCGCGCTGTAAAGTTGAGGAGGAACTTGGATGCCTGGTGATTAGACCAGAGGTATAGATATATGTGCGATGAATGAATGCCGCACTTTGGATTAAAAGACACGTCGTTTTCCCGTGTCAGAAGGAGGTCTATGGTAGGACCATTATATGTTATTGTTTGAAGGCACGTTGTTTGCTTTCCCGCGCCAATAGGAGGTCTACGTAAGCGCGTTGTGGTTTTCCCGCGCTGTTAAGTTCTGGAGGAACTTGGATGCCTGGTGGTTAGACCAGAGATAGAAATATATGTGCGAGGAGTGAATGCCGCACTTACATTGTATACAGACAATATAGAGATTTATGTGCGAGGAGTGAATGCCGCACTTACATTGAATATAGATCAGAGATAGAGATTTATGTGCGAGGGGGTGAATGCCGCACTTACATTGAATGCAGTTGTTACCAGTACGTAAGGATGACTGTACTACATATTCTAATTATCCAAGTATTTGTACTATTGTTGCTGATGTCCAGGACTATGCTGTTGAGATTATATGTAATGGAACTGTGACCCAGACTTCTGTGTACTTATATCATTTGCGTACCTACTTCTAAACTTCCGGTCTTCTAAACAACCACAATCACATCTACAACGTCCCTAAAGAAATAGCTTTTAGTGCCTTAGTAGGAGAAGATAGCATTAGGATCGTATGGCAGAACTATTAATAAAGTCTTGAAAAACAGCTAAAGAACAGACCGCATGTGCACATAATTCGTAGAGAAAACAGACAAAATGAGAAGGAATAGAAAAGTAAGGAATTTTAAAATAAGCTAGACGAAACCTTCGAACACTCCGTAACAGTTTATCGTGTTTCCATGCTTCCCAGATATGTAAATATATCTGTTTGTTCCAGCGTTTGGTTCCTTATGTTTATGGGCTCAGGATTTATTACATTAAGTGTCATGACCTCTGTCTTCTTCAGGTTGCTGTTCAGTCCCACTTGTTGGCTATATTTATTCAGTTTGTCAGTTTCTTCTTGGATGTGATGATGTGAATGTGAGAGTACTGCAATATCGTCTGCGTATTCTAGATCTTCCAGTGTGGTGAACGTTGTCCATCTTTTTTCTCTACGACAATCCTCTGTTGTCTGACGCACGACCCAGTCTATGAAAGTTAAAAATATGATGGTTGACAAGGGGCAACTCTGTCGCGCGCTTGTTTTCACTTCGAAAGTAAGGTTGTTCATCCCAACACTGCATGTAAAGTTAGTATGGCTGTTGACATACACTCATAGAAGCGATGTGGCTGGTCACCAGGCACCAGTTCATCATATGTATGGCAGTGCGTGCTGATAGTTATGTTGACCGCATTAGTGAAATTCGTATCACTGCCCTTCAGCAGACATGTTATGTTGATGAAGATGATATGACTGTCTAAGGTCACAACAAAAACAACAGCTCACGAACACTGATGGGTGATGACTCAAGCCAGCGAGTGACTTCACGCTGACAGCAATGACTACGAAAATTCAAAACGTTTATTTTCAGCTTCCAAACATCTGTGTCATTGTGACACATCCCACTCCTTTCATTATATGTTTTAGTCGTTGTCTGTAAGTGATATCTCTAATTTGCCTAGGTTGGTCGTAGCTGCAGAACCAATGTTGTCGATAACCGTTATTACGTCCTTGAAAGCTCTTCATATCTATAATTTGTTGTACTCAATAATGGACATTTATTTTCCTACTGTCTGGTTCTCTCTCTGTTAGTAGGTACTATTATGGCGTATCTTGGAAAGACTGGCCTAAACCGCCAGGGGTGGAGATTTTCGCCTATATCTGTGTTCCCTACTGACACTTAGTTAACTGTCTATAAGCTTCACTTTGAACCATACAGGTTAACCAACCACCTTCAGTGGTTTGTTCGCCAGAACAAACCCTCAAATAGCGCTCGCCACTACACAACTTTAATACTTGCAATTCGGTTTTCTTTTTTTTTTTGGTTTTAATCTTGTATTTGTATTTTTTTCCACTTTACAGAAAACAGGTTATATTTTACATGAAATACAGGAAGAGTACATTGCATATTACATATGAACACTCGCGAGTACTCACACTTTCACTTGTCTACTTACAAAAGATAAAAAAAGATAAAAAAATAAAATTAAATAAATAAGTACATTAAAAAAATAAATATAATTAATAGTTAAGATTTTGCAAACATTTAAAGAGAAACGGTGGAATAAATAAAGTTAAATATATTTTAAAGAAGAATAAAAGTAATATTGATTTATAGTTGATTAGATTGGTATTTAGTACATTGTATATTATATATATCAACCACTCTATTTTTAACAGTCATAGACTGGGTGATGCGCCAGACAACAGAGGGCAATCCAAGAGGAATAAGATGGACTACATTTTCTACATTGGAAGATCTGGAAAATGCAGATGACATTGCAGTGCTAGCACATTCACATCAACACATCCAGAAAAAAACGGATAGACGTAATAAGTATAGCCAGCAGTTGGGCTTGAACATGAACCTAAAGAAGACAGAGGTCATGACGCTCAATGTGAGCAACCCTGAGCCCATATCAGTAAGGAATCAGCAACTGGAACAGACAGATACCTTCACATACCTAGGATGCATAGTAACACCAGACGCCGGAGCAAGCGAAGACATCAACAACAGAATGAACAAAGCAAGAACAGCCTTTTTTAGTCTAAACAACATCTGGAAGTCCTCTCAGTACAGCACAAGCACAAAATTAGGATTATATCAGAGCTGTGTGCTTTCTGTGCTTCTCTATGGCGCGGAGAGCTGGAGAGTTACGGAGAAGGAAATGTCGAAATTGTCCTCTTTTTACACAACATGCCTAAGAAACATTCTCCGAATTTTTTGACCGAATACCATCACCAACCGAGATCTGCTTACTCGGAGCAAGCAAGAGGACATGCACACCATCATAGCTGGCAGATGCTGGAGCTGGGTTGGCCATGTCCTCAGAAAAAACTCCGATGCCATCACAAGAACAGCTGTGCTATGGACCCCTGAAGTAAAACGAAAGAGAGGCCGACCAAAAACAACTTGGCGGAGGACTGTGGAGGCTGAGATGCAAAGAATGAACCAGAGTTGGGGCATTGTACGAAGGATGGCCGCCGACCGAGCAAAGTGGAATCAATTTGTTGTTGCCCTACAAGACGCCACCAGGCGTAATGGCCAATGACTGCTTTGACGGTTGACGGCTGAGGATCAAACAAGAAGAAGAAGATATTATATATATATAATGAGAAAGAAACTCATACGTACTCACCCTTCCACATGTACACTTAACCGACCGTTTACACACTTTTTTTCTCAAATGAGTCAAAGCATTTTAAAAGAGACATGAAGGAGAGAAAAAAATACATGGAAAACTGCACCTATATGCATCTATATATACAAACACGTACATACATACATTGCATTCATGCACATACATCCCTCCAAACACACGGCCTTACATATCGAAAAGTATGCACGTACACTACTAATGCCCTTTTAGATATGTTTCCCTTATTAAGTAAGATACTCACATTTTCAAATTTTTAAAGTAAAAAAAAGCAAGGGTTACTTCCCCTAAAAAAATAAAACTAAAAGGGAAAAACAAACTAATCGAGTGAAAAAAACCAAACGACGTTTCCACTTATTTACTAAAGTACAATTATTTCCCTTGTTGGTTCTGTCAAGGTTTCTAAAATATGCTCCATCTTTTTTGGAAAAAATGTGGAAAAACTGGTTTCGATTGAAACAGTTATTCTCGTAGACTGCGTTGTTTCTGCATTTCCAAACGGTGTCCCTAAATTCTGCTAATAAACGTAAGATTTTTTCTTGGAAGGGCGAGTCAGTTTTTAAAAAAATGAAGTTTAAGCTCTTACTTCAAACCAATCAAATCTCTCTAGCACTGTTTGGGTGGAAAAGACAAAAATAATGAGAATAAATGCAGGTAATGTTAACATGATTGCTTTGTATATGTCAATTTTTGTGTTTGTGTATCTACTAAATGCTTGTTTCAGGGCTTCTCATGTGTTGAGCTACAACGGAAAAAGATATGATCTTCTGTCTCTTTTGCCGTTGTACCGAAGCAGAGCCTACATTTTAGCATGATCTTTTTCCTGTGTTCTTTGTCCTGTGCGAGTGGTGTTAGATTGAAAAATAGTCTGTATGTATTTCCTTTGCCGATGGTGATGTATTTATTTTGTGTAGATTTGTGAATATTTTTGAGTAATCTCATATCTGTATTCGTTGGTCTAGTGGAGGTTCTTGTGTCTGTACCAGATATATGTATATATCCTTAGCTGACTGGTGTAGGAGTTTTTCATTCCCTTGTATGCATCTTATGCAGTGTTCGTTGAAGAGCGGTAGTGTTCCCAAATAGTGTGGTATTGCATTGTTAATTTTGCACACTTTTGCTATATGAAGACCTATGTAAAAGTGCGCCAAAGGGTAGCCTTGTGAGTCTTTTATTATGTCGCTTATGAATTTAATTCCTAAAGTGTTTATATTTGTAGTAATGTCTTGCAATGATATTCCGCCTCGTCGTTTGTCATGTATTATTGTCTTCAGTTTTATACTGTGAATTGTGTGTCTGAAAATAAAGTTTCTAATTGATTTATTTATTTCCTTTAGACTAGTTTTTGGGGGATGAAAATGATTTGAGACGTTTAAGACACTTGGAAGTATATAAGTATTGCTGATGACACTTCTGCCAAAAATCGTCGCATTCATAACTTTGTTTTTTTTTTCTAGTTTTCCCTTAATTTTCTAAGTTATTCTATCCCACATGTTGTTATCAATTCTTTCTGGTGACGAGGAGAAAGTTATTCCATATATTTTCATTTTGCTTGTTTGTATTAATTGAAAGGGAAAGTCTGTTTTGTTTTTCCATTTTCATATTCCGATTAAGTAAGATTTTTGTAAGTTTATTTTGGAACCACTCGCCTTGCCGAATGTTTTAAATGTATCGAAGATGGTTTACATTGATGAAAAGTTTGATGGAAAAAAGACTGTCATCTGCGTAAGCTATTAGCTTTTTCTCCCTATTCCTGGTATGTGTATCTAGTTTTACTTTCCTGAATACTGGCTCTAAAACTAATGTGTATAGTAGAGGTGAGAGTGGGCCGCCTTCTAACTGACTTAGTTAAGTTGATTGGTTCAGACATAGTGTGATTTATTAACAGTTTCCTTTACGACTTTTTACAATTTGTATCCATGTCCTAAAATATTGGCCGACATTATTTTCTTGTAGAACTTTATGCAGAAAACCGTGATCGACTCCGTCGAAGGCTTTTTCTAGATCTATAGATAATACTGCTGCTGGTGTGTCTGTCGTAGATTTGTGATAGGTGATTAAGACTTAGTTTGGTCCCTTCTGAATAAACATAGAAATAAGTGATAGCTCAGTGGGAGGTGATTAAAATAGAAATAGATTTCACGAGTGAGGTGGAGGAAATATAGTAGATTCTGTCTCTGACACTCGAGGAGCATCTCTCAGTCAGCTTATCATCTACAACAGAGTTAGATTAATCAGATAAATCTAATATAATATATAGTAGTATATATTTATATATCTCCCACACACACACACACATAAGTGACAACCATAGACACACAGACGTGAAACTATTACAATGGAAATATAGTGATAGCCCCAAAAAGTCACGGATACTTATGATTTAGTCTAAGATTTCCCTTTAAAGGTATGAACAGACTTGGATACACTGATCTATCTTAAGGAAAAATATTGTTAGCAACAAAACAAACTTGCATAAAGAAATTTAAGACAGCGAAATGGGTGCCAAAATACAACACTAAAGGAATCGCTCAGTCCTGCATTCACTCTATTCAGTCAGCCGTGATCACTAGCGTTCGTACTTACAGCTTTGGTAGCAACTTCTGGACAAACAATTTTTAGGACATGCACATACATAATCTCCAGGGTTAAACATTGACCAAGGGAACCCTAGCTCCACAAAGATAGGTTGAATTCGCTATTTCAGGGAACGTTTCCTTGGTATTTCTTATTTTAGGATATCTGGTTCTGTCACATTAAAATTGTCCAGGCACGAACGTCAACAGTGAGCAAAGTGTCAATAGCTTAGATTTCTAGTAACTAGGAATGTCAGGTAACTGCCTTCTCTCAGTATAGAACTTTATTTGGTCACACCACTACTAGTCACAACTCCGTCGGAATGTTTATTGATTGTGATATTTTACTTGCCACAAGGGCTGAAATGTACTTGAGGTTTTTCTCAGGAAGAATTAAGTCTGGCTTGATAGGCCAGTTACTTCATTTAATCTTAAATGTTTATGTAATGGGTACTCTGTCGTTCTGGATGCCAACGCAATGCCAGACAGGTTTTACTTTATACACCCAAGTCTTTATGGAAAAATGTTTATGTTCTTCACAGATATTACTCAATACTTAAATGCTGGCAAAGTTGGGCTACCCCAGTTTTCACTTAATAAAGAAAAACAAACATATAAAATACTTATACATACTATTCCTCGGTTATAACTTACATTATAAACTGCAAGCGTAGAGCTTGTTGTGGCGAGAGGTTTTGTTTGGCTCTTGGATCAGTATAGTACTGACAATTACAGAAATAGAATTCCTGCAGAAAATGGTGAAGTCCCAGTGTCTGAGAGGACTACTGGTATCACAAATTAGTTACGGCTGTGAATGTTCTGATCTCGAAACAATAGTAGAGAGGAGACCGACATAAAGCGCCACCTCCGCTGTGTAACTAACTGTGATATTAATAAACCAGGAAACAGATTTTACTTAACTAAGATAAAATTGACAAGTCGTTTAAATACAATTTCCTTATATTTTATTTAGTATATACACTATCTACTCTTGTGCTGAAGGGTGAATGTTGAAAAAAATGGAACGTAATGAATTTGTAAGTTTACATATATTTTACAAATATTTATATAGACAACAAGTTTTCCAATTATAGGAACAAAAATTATATCAGCTGTGCTGTTAATTAAGGATATAACACTTATCAGCTATGTTGTTATTTTTGTCTCTTGCTATGCTAATTTCACTTTCTCATCACTGACAGTTTCTATGCTCACAATGCCGACAGAAATGGTACTAATGTGTACTCATCTCTCTTAAGTCTGTTCTGCTTTGTTTGGTTCACACACTCCTGCTGAGGCTCGTTACTTTAGCCCACCCAAGACTGAGGGGGACCAAAGATGTAGAGTCTGGTCAACCTCTATGCTCCTGCGGAGTTCCAGGCAGCGGGATTGACTCGAACATACGACCTCAGGTTTTTAGGACACAAATAAACCTGTAACAAAGCAAAAATAGGGGCTAATTTCTGTCCTCAAGCCCACCTATTTCTAGTGTGAGTGAAATGAGCGTGTCTCATATGTATGCATGTAGGATGAATGACAACATGGCTCAGTATGAATTAGCAATAGCGAGACAAGACAGGTGTCTACTTGCAAAGCATACTTTCTGATAAACTAATACATGGATACATTCAATAATATAGATTCAATACATGAATACATTTAATACATGAATACATCCCATAATATAAATCAATACATGAATAAATCCAATAATATGTACACCTAGGTGTGATACAACAATGTCCTTCCCCCTATACTATATCACGCCCTCTCTGACAATAGCTGGTAACATATATCCTAACAATATTGTTATGTTCTTATGATAGGAGTATATGAGACGAGGACTGTTTGGTGATATATCAGGTTGGAGTTATAGGAGACAATAGATTGGAGTTAGATGCGACAATAGAATGATTCCTGACAAGGACTGTTTTGGTTATATTGCAGTTGGTCTTATCTGAGACAATAGATTGAGTTATAGGAGACAATAGATTGAGTTAGATGCGACAATAGATTGAGTCCTGACAAGGACTGTTTTGGTTATATTGCAGTTTGGAGTTATCAGAGACAATAGACTGAAGTTATAGACTTACAATAGATTGAAGTATGAGTCCTATTAGTCTTCGTCTATTCACTTAATTGCCCCAAGATACAATCAGTAACCTGATAGGTAGTATAATGACACACAACAAATACCAACGGTTATCGTAAATATATTTACCCTCCTAAGATTTTAAACTGGCCAGGTTTTGACGCGACTTAGTGAAGTAGGTTGCAGGTCGATGCCCTCAGGTAAGCAACAAATCACAGTGACAGTTTCTTCCTCTTCAGTCGGTCGGTCTGGCTTCGTTTTTGGTGTTGCGTGTTTAGCATAAAATCCGCCCGATTATATAGGCAAGTAAATACTTGAGGAAAGCTTTCGGTTGGTTCCTGGCGGAGCAAAATGATTGGTTTCCTCCGGTTTTGTACCTGGTCTCATACAGCCTAATTTTATTCAGTTTTTAGCCGCCATCTTGCGTGAACTGCGTGAACAGTATAATTTATTCTGTCTCAGAGACTGGTGAACGGTGCAAGTTGATTGGTTGAAGCAAATCTGTATCTCGACATAGTGATTAACAAAGTAGTGGGTTACACTTCGTTTCACGACATAGCCCCCTCCTTTCCTAGCTGTGACTTGTCATAGCTGACGTGTAAACCCCTGCTGTGGTTAATCCTTTTGCGTCTGTCCTTCCAGAGTACTAGGGTGTCGACTTAAAAAATCAGCTCCTACATTGTCTCTTCCCGGAATGTAATTCACGGTAAAGGAATAAGGCGCCAGAAGCAGACTCCACCTTAACAATCTCGAATTTAGCTTTTTAGATGCAGCCAAGAATGTTAAAGGTTGGTGATCGCTTTGGACAATGAAGTGTGTCCCATACAGATAAGGTGAAAATTTGTTGATGGACCAAATTAGAGCTAAACATTCCTTCTCTATGGTCGAGTAGTTCAACTCAGCTGCATTCAGCTTCCTACTGGCGTAGGCGACTGGTAAAAGTTCCTCCGGCTGGGCTTTTGATTTCTGCAAGAGAGTTGCACCTATCCCTATACTGCTAGCGTCCGTCCTTAATACAAATTCCTGTGTGATATCGGGTAGTGTAAGGATTGGTTTGCTGGTGAGTTTTGCTTTTAGCTCTGTGTAAGCTTTTTCACAATCAGCATTCCATTGGATTTTGTCAGGCTGTCCTTTCTTCGTTAAGTTGGTTAATGGTGCACACAGAGAGTTAAAGTGGGGTATGTACTTCTGATAGAACCCACATAAAGACACGAATGATCTCACATCTTTCTTCGTTTGAGGTCTGGGTGCCTTCTTTAGCTTCTCTATATTCTTTGGGTCAGGAGACATATGACCTGTAGAAATAGTGTGACCTAGGAATTCCAACTCCTTACAACCGATATAGCACTTGGTTGGACGTGCAGTCAATCCAGTTTCTCTCAGTCTGTCGAACAACATGGAGAGCGCTACTATATGCTCTTCAAATGTGTTTGTTGCAACAAGAATGTCATCCATAAAGTTAGTGATATGGGGATTTTGTAGAGGTTCCAATAATTTCCTCATCATTCTTGAAAAGATACTTGGAGCATTTTTCAGCCCAAAGGGTAGTACATTAAACTCGTAGTGTCCGTCTGATGTACTGAATGCCAGCATTCTCCTAACTTCTGGTTTCACTGGTATTTGGTAGTATCCCTTGCTTAGATCTACCTTCGATAAATACCTAGCCTTACTCAGTGTAGAGAACAGCTGGTTTGTGTCAGGTAATGGGTCCACCTGAGATTCTGTGATCGCATTAAGCTTCCGGTAGTCAATACATAACCTGTGTTCACTCTCGGTTTTCTCAATAGCACCACACTTGAGCTATAGGGAGAGTCTGACTTCGAGATAATTTTCTCCTTCAACAGATAATCAACTTCCTCCCTTAGTGCTTGGGCTTTCGCATAGGGTATAGGGTATGTTCTCATGCATACTGGGGTAGGGTCGGTAACCTTCATGTCGTACTCTAACAGATTCGTACGACCTGGCTTATCTGTTAGCACATCAGCATGGGTTTCCAACACTTTCTGAACCCTCTTCTTCTGCTCTGGAGTTAAATGTTCACTAATATTTACTTGAACATAATCCTCTGTAGTTGTGAGTGGATACTCCATAGAGTGAAGTGGTTCACCGTGCATTTCTGTTGCAATGGCTAGGGTCATAATATGTGCAACTTCTGATGATTCCTTGTCATAGTATTTTTTAAGAAGATTGACATGATATACCTTCTCCTTCCCTTTCTTGTCAATCTTATAATTGGTCCTGGAAAGTTTCTCCAGTATGACATAGGGTCCCTGCCATCCAATCTGCAATTTATTATTGCTGCTTGGCAACAGTAATAACACCTTTTCACCCACCTCCAGTTCCCTATCCTTTGCTTTTTTTGTTGTAGTACGCAGCATGCTTCCTCCTGGCCTGTCTTAAGTTATCATTGGCCAGTTTCCAACCTGCTTTCAATCGAGATGTCAACTCGTTGACGTACTGGTATGAGGAAGTCACTGTTTCCTCTGCCTTTTCATCAGTCCATGTCCGCAGCAATGCTTCCAGTGGACCTTTTATTGGTCTTCCAAACAACAAGGTAGCTGGAGCCAATCCAGTTGAATTGTGGGGTACTTCCCTATATGCAAATAGTGCAGCGGGTAAGTATGTATCCCAAGTATCAGGTTTTTCACTCGCCAGCTTTCTAAGGATTGAAATTAGCGTACCATTGAACCGCTCTACTTGACCGTTCCCTTGGGCATGGTAGGGACTACAATGATAGTGCCTGGCTTGAAATATCCTGAATACTTCTTGTGTTAGCTTTCCCTTAAACTGAGACCCATTGTCAGTCAATATCTGATGCGGGAAACCTAATCGGGTAAATATTGTCAACAGGGCCTCTGCCACGTGCTTTGAATCTATAGCTGACATGGCCACTGCTTCTCCCCACATAGAGCAAGTATCAACCAAGGTTAAGATGTAAGCATTTCTCTTCTTGGTCCTAGTGAGGGGTCCAACAATATCTACTGCAACACGTTCAAAAGGGGTTCCCATAATAGGCATTTCTCCCAGTGTTGCTGGTGCAGTCCTATGCTTAGGAGCTACTCTTTGGCATTCTGGACAGGATCTTACATATCTTTTTATGTCCTCTGTAATTCCTGGCCAGAAGTAGTGACAGGCTATCCTTTGTCCAGTGGCCCCTATTCCCATATGTCCACTGAAGGGTATAGCATGTCCTAGCGTCATAACCTTCTCCCTGTAAGATTTTGGCACTACAAGCTGTCCATGCCCTTTAGGTCCTGTTCCAGCTTTTCTGTTCTGTATAGTAGGCCATTCTTCATATACAAGTCTCCTTTCTCTGGAGGGTTATGTGCTTTAGGCAATTTGCCAAAACAAGGCTTCAACGTGCTGTCTGCTGCTTGAGCCTTTTTCATCTCTTCTGGATGAGTATTGATAGGATTCTCCTCCATTTTCCTGGAGCTTTCCCTGGTTTGGACTGTTGCCATAACTACAGGTTTTATAGGTTCTCCAAGGAAAACATACCTACACCCCAAAATCAAAGGGTAAATAGGGTCGTCCATCACTGCTGCTTTGATTTCTCCTTCCACATAGCGAGAACTTATGTTGATTCGAGCTATGGGTAGTGTCATGGTTCTTGCTCCCTTGATCGGTCCTCTGATTTCCACTGTTTCTGTGGTTATCTGGTCAGGACTCACTAGAGAAGAGCACACAACTGAATCAAAGTCCAATCCTGTGTCATATAAACACAGTACTTGAGTGCCATTCACGGTCACTTCCTCACAGACAGGGGGATGATGGAAGTCTTTCTGACTTACTGCCATTTCCTTCCTTCCCTGATTCCCTGTTGTAAGACATGCAGCATGATGAGGAGGATTCTTCCTTCTGCAGTCCGCAGTATTGTGGTTACTCATTAGACAAATTTTACACCACTTTCCTTCCTTCCGGTAAGGTGTCTTATCCGATCTTAGAGGGTTTTTGTCCTTTTGGTCAAATCTTTGTTTGTTCCTTGTGGTATGGTCCTTTTGTTCATATTTGGTATAGTTTTGTGATGATTTGAAGTTTTCACCCTGCTTCTTCTTATTTCCTAATAATTCTGCCTGAGCTGCTTGATATCTCTCAGCAACAGTTACAATATCTTCCAATCTCTCTGCTCCTTGTTCCATGATAAACTTCCTCATTTCTTGAGGCATGGACTCTTTCACTTGCTCCATCATTATCATTTCTTTCAGATCCTGACACTTTCCTAAACTACTCCATTTTTCCAAATAGGTTTCCAGTCTAGCAGAGAATTGGTGTTTTCTCCTGGAAGAAGTTTAGCTGTTCGGAATTTCTTTCTATATGATTCTGAGTTCTTTTCATATCTCACAAGCAGTGCCTGCTTCAGGATTTCATAATCTTCCTGGTCATCTCTTGAGAGCTTCAAATACACATCGTAGGCCACACCTCTCAATCCCTGAGATAGTTTAAGACTCCATTTTTCTTTCACTAAGCCATAGGTAGTGGCTAATCTTTCGTATCTATCCAGGTACGACTCGATGGCGTCTTCTTTCTCAACAAATGGGTCCAGATGAAAATTCATGGCCCCACTTGAGGTGCTCTGGCTGGAGCTACTCTCAGAGTGAGGTGAGCTACCACCATTATTGCCAGTATTTGCCTGAATTTCAAGCTCTTTTAATCTCAACTGATGGTCTCTCTCTGCTTGTAATTTCCTTTCCTCAGCTTCTAACCTTTTAGTTTCTCTTTCAGCTTCCAGTCTTTTGTCTTCTCTCTGAGCTTCCAGTCTTTTGTCTTCTCTCTCAGCTTCCAGTCTTTTGTCTTCTCTCTCAGCTTCCAGTCTTTTGCCGTCTCTTTCAGCTTCCAGTCTTTTGTCTTCTCTCTCTCAGCTTCCGCTTGCAACCGCCTTTCTTCAGCCTCTAATTTCTTTGCTTCTCTATCAGCCTCTAATTTCCTTGCTTCAGTCTCTAATTGCAACTTTCTTTCTTCCCTATCCATATGTTTGTCCACTTCTGTTGTGACATACTGAGTGAGAGCATCACCTGTAATATTTAATTCCTTACCCATCTGCATGATTGCAGTCCTGAACTTCACTAGATCAGCCATGGCGTTACTTAGATAGGGTATGTATATTTACTATAACCAAATTATTGTAATTAAACTTAATTAATTTAAATGAACAAATAATTTCCGTGCAACTTCGTGAGCATCAACTATTTAATGAGTACTAAATGGTACTCCTCCTAAGAAAACAAAATAAAAATCCTATTATAGAATTGTTTTCAAAAATCTGTTTCTTATGTTATCTATGGGTGGCACAAGATAGAGTGTAGATAGATGAATAGACTAAGTATGACTCAAGATATACAGAAATATCCCAGGAACGAGCCCCCAGTGTGGCGTGAGGTTTTATTTTGGCTCTTGGATCAGTATAGTACTGACAATTACAGAAATAGAATTTCTGCAGAAAATGGTGAAGTCCCAGTGTCTGAGAAAACTACTGGTATCACAAATTAGTTACGGCTGTGAATGTTCTGATCTCAAAACAATAGTAGAGAGGAGACCGACATAAAGTGCCACCTCCGCTGTGTAACTAACTGTGATATTAAACAAAACAAGGAAACAGATTTTTACTTAACAATGATAAAATTGACAAGTCGTTCAAATACAATTTCCTTATATTTTATTTAGTATATACACTATCTACTCTTGTGCTGAAGGGTGAATGTTGAAAAAAATGGAACGTAATGAATTTGTAAGTTTACATATACTTTACAAAAATTTAAATTTATATAGACAACAAGTTTTCCAATTATAGGAACAAAAAAAAATTATATCAGCTGTGCTATTAATTAATTATAGTACATGGATCAGCTCTGCTGTTAATTAAGGATATAACACTTCTCAGCTATGCTATTAATTTTGTCTCTTGCTATGTTAAGTCACTTTCTCATCACTGACAGCTTCTATGCTCACAATGCCGACAGAAATGGTACTAATGTGTACTCATCTCTCTTAAGTCTGTTCTCCTTTGTTTGGTTCACACACTCCTGCTGAGGCTCGTTACTTTAGCCCACCCAAGACTGAGGGGGACCAAAGATGTAGAGTCTGGTCAACCTCTATGCTCCTGCGGAGTTCCAGGCAGCGGGATTGACTCGAACATACGACCTCAGGTTTTTAGGACACAAATAAACCTGTAACAAAGCAAAAATAGGGGCTAATTTCTGTCCTCAAGCCCACCTATTTCTAGTGTGAGTGAAATGAGCGTGTCTCAGATGTATGCATGTAGGATGAATGACAACATGGCTCAGTATGATTTAGCAATAGCGAGACAAGACAGGTGTCTACTTGCAAAGCATTCTTTCTGATAAACTAATACATGGATACATTCAATAATATAGATTCAATACATGAATACATTTAATACATGAATACATCCCATAATATAAATCAATACATGAATAAATCCAATAATATGTACACCTAGGTGTGATACAACAATGTCCTTCCCCCTATACTATACCACGCCCTCTCTGACAAGTGCTATACTAGCTGGTAACATATATCCTAACAATATTGTTATGTTCTTATGATAGGAGTATATGAGACGAGGACTGTTTGGTGATATATCAGGTGGGAGTTATAGGAGACAATAGATTGGAGTTAGATGCGACAATAGATTGAGTCCTGACAAGGACTGTTTTGGTTATATTGCAGTTTATCTGAGGAGTTAATGAGACAATAGATTGAGTCCTAACAAGGACTGTTTTGGTTATATTGCAGTTGGTCTTATCTGAGACAATAGATTGAGTTATAGGAGACAATAGATTGAGTTAGATAACAATAGATTGAGTCCTAACAAGGACTGTTTTTTATGGTTATATTTGCAGTTTGGAATTATCAGAGACAATAGACTGAAGTTATAGGAGACAATAGATTGAAGTATGAGTCCTATTAGTCTTCGTCTATTCAATCATATAATTCCCCCAAATACAATCAAATATATACAGGTGTAGGTAGTATAATGACACACAACAAATACAACATTATATACTGCTGAAGGCCTACTAAAGGTTATCGTAAAATATATTTACCCTCCTAAGATTTAAAAAAACTGGCCAGGTTTTGACGCGACTTAGTGAAGTAGGTTGCAGGTCGATGCCCTCAGGTAAAGCAATAAATCAAGTGACAGCTTCTTCCTCTTCAGTCAGTATCTCTGGCGTCAAGTTTGGGTTGCGTGTTTAGCATAAAATCCGCCCGATTATATAGGCAAGTAAATACTTGAGGAAAGCTTTCGGTTGGTTCCTGGCGGAGCAAAATGATTGGTTTCCTCCGGTTTTGTACCTGGTCTCATACAGCCTAATTTTATTCAGTTTTTAGCCGCCATCTTGCGTGAACTGCGTGAACAGTATAATTTATTCTGTCTCAGAGACTGGTGAACGGTGCAAGTTGATTGGTTGAAGCAAATCTGTATCTCGACATAGTGATTAACAAAGTAGTGGGTTACACTTCGTTTCACGACATAGCCCCCTCCTTTCCTAGCTGTGACTTGTCATAGCTGACGTGTAAACCCCTGCTGTGGTTAATCCTTTTGCGTCTGTCCTTCCAGAGTACTAGGGTGTCGACTTAAAAAATCAGCTCCTACATTGTCTCTTCCCGGAATGTAATTCACGGTAAAGGAATAAGGCGCCAGAAGCAGACTCCACCTTAACAATCTCGAATTTAGCCTTTTTAGATGCAGCCAAGAATGTTAAAGGTTGGTGATCGCTTTGGACAATGAAGTGTGTCCCATACAGATAAGGTGAAAATTTGTTGATGGACCAAATTAGAGCTAAACATTCCTTCTCTATGGTCGAGTAGTTCAACTCAGCTGCATTCAGCTTCCTACTGGCGTAGGCGACTGGTAAAAGTTCCTCCGGCTGGGCTTTTGATTTCTGCAAGAGAGTTGCACCAATCCCTATACTGCTAGCGTCCGTCCTTAATACAAATTCCTGTGTGATATCGGGTAGTGTAAGGATTGGTTTGCTGGTGAGTTTTGCTTTTAGCTCTGTGTAAGCTTTTTCACAATCAGCATTCCATTGGATTTTGTCAGGCTGTCCTTTCTTCGTTAAGTTGGTTAATGGTGCACACAGAGAGTTAAAGTGGGGTATGTACTTCTGATAGAACCCACATAAAGACACGAATGATCTCACATCTTTCTTCGTTTGAGGTCTGGGTGCCTTCTTTAGCTTCTCTATATTCTTTGGGTCAGGAGACATATGACCTGTAGAAATAGTGTGACCTAGGAATTCCAACTCCTTACAACCGATATAGCACTTGGTTGGACGTGCAGTCAATCCAGTTTCTCTCAGTCTGTCGAACAACATGGAGAGCGCTACTATATGCTCTTCAAATGTGTTTGTTGCAACAAGAATGTCATCCATAAAGTTAGTGATATGGGGATTTTGTAGAGGTTCCAATAATTTCCTCATCATTCTTGAAAAGATACTTGGAGCATTTTTCAGCCCAAAGGGTAGTACATTAAACTCGTAGTGTCCGTCTGATGTACTGAATGCCAGCATTCTCCTAACTTCTGGTTTCACTGGTATTTGGTAGTATCCCTTGCTTAGATCTACCTTCGATAAATACCTAGCCTTACTCAGTGTAGAGAACAGCTGGTTTGTGTCAGGTAATGGGTCCACCTGAGATTCTGTGATCGCATTAAGCTTCCGGTAGTCAATACATAACCTGTGTTCACCACTCGGTTTTCTCAATAGCACCACACTTGAGCTATAGGGAGAGTCTGACTTCGAGATAATTTCTCCTTCAACAGATAATCAACTTCCTCCCTTAGTGCTTGGGCTTTCGCATAGGGTATAGGGTATGTTCTCATGCATACTGGGGTAGGGTCGGTAACCTTCATGTCGTACTCTAACAGATTCGTACGACCTGGCTTATCTGTGAGCACATCAGCATGGGTTTCCAACACTTTCTGAACCCTCTTCTTCTGCTCTGGAGTTAAATGTTCACTAATATTTACTTGAACATAATCCTCTGTAGTTGTGAGTGGATACTCCATAGAGTGAAGTGGTTCACCGTGCATTTCTGTTGCAATGGCTAGGGTCATAATATGTGCAACTTCTGATGATTCCTTGTCATAGTATTTTTTAAGAAGATTGACATGATATACCTTCTCCTTCCCTTTCTTGTCAATCTTATAATTGGTCCTGGAAAGTTTCTCCAGTATGACATAGGGTCCCTGCCATCCAATCTGCAATTTATTATTGCTGCTTGGCAACAGTAATAACACCTTTTCACCCACCTCCAGTTCCCTATCCTTTGCTTTTTTTTTTGTTGTAGTACGCAGCATGCTTCCTCCTGGCCTGTCTTAAGTTATCATTGGCCAGTTTCCAACCGGCTTTCAATCGAGATGTCAACTCGTTGACGTACTGGTATGAGGAAGTCACTGTTTCCTCTGCCTTTTCATCAGTCCATGTCCGCAGCAATGCTTCCAGTGGACCTTTTATTGGTCTTCCAAACAACAAGGTAGCTGGAGCCAATCCAGTTGAATTGTGGGGTACTTCCCTATATGCAAATAGTGCAGCGGGTAAGTATGTATCCCAAGTATCAGGTTTTTCACTCGCCAGCTTTCTAAGGATTGAAATTAGCGTACCATTGAACCGCTCTACTTGACCGTTCCCTTGGGCATGGTAGGGACTACAATGATAGTGCCTGGCTTGAAATATCCTGAATACTTCTTGTGTTAGCTTTCCCTTAAACTGAGACCCATTGTCAGTCAATATCTGATGCGGGAAACCTAATCGGGTAAATATTGTCAACAGGGCCTCTGCCACGTGCTTTGAATCTATAGCTGACATGGCCACTGCTTCTCCCCACATAGAGCAAGTATCAACCAAGGTTAAGATGTAAGCATTTCTCTTCTTGGTCCTAGTGAGGGGTCCAACAATATCTACTGCAACACGTTCAAAAGGGGTTCCCATAATAGGCATTTCTCCCAGTGTTGCTGGTGCAGTCCTATGCTTAGGAGCTACTCTTTGGCATTCTGGACAGGATCTTACATATCTTTTTATGTCCTCTGTAATTCCTGGCCAGAAGTAGTGACAGGCTATCCTTTGTCCAGTGGCCCCTATTCCCATATGTCCACTGAAGGGTATAGCATGTCCTAGCGTCATAACCTTCTCCCTGTAAGATTTTGGCACTACAAGCTGTCCATGCCCTTTAGGTCCTGTTCCAGCTTTTCTGTATAGTAGGCCATTCTTCATATACAAGTCTCCTTTCTCTGGAGGGTTATGTGCTTTAGGCAATTTGCCAAAACAAGGCTTCAACGTGCTGTCTGCTGCTTGAGCCTTTTTCATCTCTTCTGGATGAGTATTGATAGGATTCTCCTCCATTTTCCTGGAGCTTTCCCTGGTTTGGACTGTTGCCATAACTACAGGTTTTATAGGTTCTCCAAGGAAAACATACCTACACCCCAAAATCAAAGGGTAAATAGGGTCGTCCATCACTGCTGCTTTGATTTCTCCTTCCACATAGCGAGAACTTATGTTGATTCGAGCTATGGGTAGTGTCATGGTTCTTGCTCCCTTGATCGGTCCTCTGATTTCCACTGTTTCTGTGGTTATCTGGTCAGGACTCACTAGAGAAGAGCACACAACTGAATCAAAGTCCAATCCTGTGTCATATAAACACAGTACTTGAGTGCCATTCACGGTCACTTCCTCACAGACAGGGGGATGATGGAAGTCTTTCTGACTTACTGCCATTTCCTTCCTTCCCTGATTCCCTGTTGTAAGACATGCAGCATGATGAGGAGGATTCTTCCTTCTGCAGTCCGCAGTATTGTGGTTACTCATTAGACAAGTTTTACACCACTTTCCTTCCTTCCGGTAAGGTGTCTTATCCGATCTTAGAGGGTTTTTGTCCTTTTGGTCAAATCTTTGTTTGTTCCTTGTGGTATGGTCCTTTTGTTCATATTTGGTATAGTTTTGTGATGATTTGAAGTTTTCACCCTGCTTCTTCTTATTTCCTAATAATTCTGCCTGAGCTGCTTGATATCTCTCAGCAACAGTTACAATATCTTCCAATCTCTCTGCTCCTTGTTCCATGATAAACTTCCTCATTTCTTGAGGCATGGACTCTTTCACTTGCTCCATCATTATCATTTCTTTCAGATCCTGACACTTTCCTAAACTACTCCATTTTTCCAAATAGGTTTCCAGTCTAGCAGAGAATTGGTGATAGTTTTCTCCTGGAAGAAGTTTAGCTGTTCGGAATTTCTTTCTATATGATTCTGTTTTTCTTTTCATATCTCACAAGCAGTGCCTGCTTCAGGATTTCATAATCTTCCTGGTCATCTCTTGAGAGCTTCAAATACACATCGTAGGCCACACCTCTCAATCCCTGAGATAGTTTAAGACTCCATTTTTCTTTCACTAAGCCATAGGTAGTGGCTAATCTTTCGTATCTATCCAGGTACGACTCGATGGCGTCTTCTTTCTCAACAAATGGGTCCAGATGAAAATTCATGGCCCCACTTGAGGTGCTCTGGCTGGAGCTACTCTCAGAGTGAGGTGAGCTACCACCATTATTGCCAGTATTTGCCTGAATTTCAAGCTCTTTTAATCTCAACTGATGGTCTCTCTCTGCTTGTAATTTCCTTTCCTCAGCTTCTAACCTTTTAGTTTCTCTTTCAGCTTCCAGTCTTTTGTCTTCTCTCTGAGCTTCCAGTCTTTTGTCTTCTCTCTCAGCTTCCAGTCTTTTGTCTTCTCTCTCAGCTTCCAGTCTTTTGTCTTCTCTCTCAGCTTCCAGTCTTTTGACTTCTCTTTCAGCTTCCAATCTTTTGGCTTCTGCTTGCAACCGCCTTTCTTCAGCCTCTAATTTCTTTGCTTCTCTATCAGCCTCTAATTTCCTTGCTTCAGTCTCTAATTGCAACTTTCTTTCTTCCCTATCCATATGTTTGTCCACTTCTGTTGTGACATACTGAGTGAGAGCATCACCTGTAATATTTAATTCCTTACCCATCTGCATGATTGCAGTCCTGAACTTCACTAGATCAGCCATGGCGTTACTTAGATAGGGTATGTATATTTACTATAACCCAATTATTGTAATTAAACTTAATTAATTTAAATGAACAAAAAATTTCCGTGCAACTTTGTGAGCATCAACTATTTACTGAGTACTAAATGGTACTCCTCCTAAGAAAACAATAAAAAATCCTATTATAGAATTTTTTTCAAAAATTGGTTTCTTATGTTATCTATGGGTGGCACAAGATAGAGTGTAGATAGATGAATAGACTAAGTATGGCTCAAGATATACAGAAATATCCCAGGAACGAGCCCCCAGTGTGGCGAGAGGTTTTGTTTGGCTCTTGGATCAGTATAGTACTGACAATTACAGAAATAGAATTTCTGCAGAAAATGGTGAAGTCCCAGTGTCTGAGAGAACTACTGGTATCACAAATTAGTTACGGCTGTGAATGTTCTGATCTCGAAACAATAGTAGAGAGGAGACCGACATAAAGCGCCACCTCCGCTGTGTAACTAACTGTGATATTAAAAAACCAAGGAAACAGATTTTACTTAACTAATGATAAAATTGACAAGTCGTTCAAAATACAATTTCCTTATATTTTATTTAGTATATACACTATCTACTCTTGTGCTGAAGGGTGAATGTTGAAAAAAATGGAACGTAATGAATTTGTAAGTTTACATATATTTTACAAATATTTATATATAGACAACAAGTTTTCCAATTATAGGAACAAAAATTATATCAGCTGTGCTGTTAATTAAGGATATAACACTTATCAGCTACGTTGTTATTTTTGTCTCTTGCTATGCTAATTTCACTTTCTCATCACTGACAGTTTCTATGCTCACAATGCCGACAGAAATGGTACTAATGTGTACTCATCTCTCTTAAGTCTGTTCTGCTTTGTTTGGTTCACACACTCCTGCTGAGGCTCGTTACTTTAGCCCACCCAAGACTGAGGGGGACCAAAGATGTAGAGTCTGGTCAACCTCTATGCTCCTGCGGAGTTCCAGGCAGCGGGATTGACTCGAACATACGACCTCAGGTTTTTAGGACACAAATAAACCTGTAACAAAGCAAAAATAGGGGCTAATTTCTGTCCTCAAGCCCACCTATTTCTAGTGTGAGTGAAATGAGCGTGTCTCAGATGTATGCATGTAGGATGAATGACAACATGGCTCAGTATGATTTAGCAATAGCGAGACAAGACAGGTGTCTACTTGCAAAGCATTCTTTCTGATAAACTAATACATGGATACATTCAATAATATAGATTCAATACATGAATACATTTAATACATGAATACATCCCATAATATAAATCAATACATGAATAAATCCAATAATATGTACACCTAGGTGTGATACAACAATGTCCTTCCCCCTATACTATATCACGCCCTCTCTGACAATAGCTGGTAACATATATCCTAACAATATTGTTATGTTCTTATGATAGGAGTATATGAGACGAGGACTGTTTGGTGATATATCAGGTTGGAGTTATAGGAGACAATAGATTGGAGTTAGATGCGACAATAGAATGAGTCCTGACAAGGACTGTTTTGGTTATATTGCAGTTGGTCTTATCTGAGACAATAGATTGAGATTGTTTTGGTTATATTGCAGTTGAGTCTTATAGAGAGTTAGATTGCGAAGTTTATAGATTAGATTGAGTCCTGACAAGGACTGTTTTGGTTATATTGCAGTTTGCAGTTTGGAATTATCAGAGACAATAGACTGAAGTTATAGGAGACAATAGATTGAAGTATGAGTCCTATTAGTCTTCGTCTATTATAATCATATTCACATAATTCCCCCAATATACAATCAGTAACCTGATAGGTAGTATAATGACACACAACAAATACCAACGGTTATCGTAAATATATTTACCCTCCTAAGATTTTAAACTGGCCAGGTTTTGACGCGACTTAGTGAAGTAGGTTGCAGGTCGATGCCCTCAGGTAAGCAACAAATCACAGTGACAGGTTCTTCCTCTTCAGTCGGTCGGTCTGGCTTCGTTTTTGGTGTTGCGTGTTTAGCATAAAATCCGCCCGATTATATAGGCAAGTAAATACTTGAGGAAAGCTTTCGGTTGGTTCCTGGCGGAGCAAAATGATTGGTTTCCTCCGGTTTTGTACCTGGTCTCATACAGCCTAATTTTATTCAGTTTTTAGCCGCCATCTTGCGTGAACTGCGTGAACAGTATAATTTATTCTGTCTCAGAGACTGGTGAACGGTGCAAGTTGATTGGTTGAAGCAAATCTGTATCTCGACATAGTGATTAACAAAGTAGTGGGTTACACTTCGTTTCACGACACTTGTTCTAGAACTCGGCAAAATGTTGCCAAGAAACTCAACTTTTCAATATACAAGATGTTTTCTAGCACGAGTGATCTGTCTACTGCAGATTTAGGAGGACTGAATGACTAGTCTAAAACTCTCTCGGGTAGATATATCTTAAATAGACAAAGGATCCCACGTTATTTCGCAAACCCGCGTCTCCCCTTCTCCTCTCTTAACACTTAACATACTAGGCGCAGGCCATAACTGCCACAACGCGTCTTCGACACCTCCGTCTAACTATTCTCAGTCCTGAGCGATGCAGATGGCAGTTTCCACACCTCATGCCGAGAAACATCGCCGAAGAAAACTCGTGTCAGATGAAAATGTAGACAAATGTCTGCCATCAATTGTCTATTGAGACGAATTTCACAGTATTTCGTCTCGTCCAGGGACTGACACGATTATGCAATACGATGCGTTACCAGTATGAGAAAAGAAACGGCAAAGTCAGAATGGGAAAATATATTTGTCTCAAACGAACGAATGCGAAAAAAACCCAGGAAAAGGATAAAAGAGCGATAATAAAGTGGAGGACACGGGTAGAAAAGAAAAGACTATAGAAAATGTATTGATCATAAATCTCTATGCGACAGTGTCTTTGTCGTGTGTATATTGGATGGCATTTCGAATAAAGTGTGTATGTTTATGTATGGTTCTGTTTTTTTACGGTGTATTGTTGATCATCGTTTATCAATGTGTGCATGGAAGGTTTCAGTTTGTTTGTTAGAGCTTTAGTTACTATTTTATAATCGGCGTTTAGAAGAGAGATGGGTCTATAGTCCTGCATGTATTTGTTATCCATATTTCGTTTGTGGATAAGTTGAAGGATTCATTTAGACTTGGGGGGGGGGGGGGGGGTAGTTCTTCTCTTTAAAAAGCTTCATTTAGTGTTTTCAACAAAATTGGTCCGAGCAAGTGAAATAATTTTGAATAAAAATCGGTTGTGAGGCCGTCTGGGCCAGGAGATTTTTTTTGTGTAGCGTGTTTAGAGAAAGGCGTAAGTCTTCCATGGTTAGAGGTTCATCTAGTGCATTAATGTCCTGCACAGTCAGGCGTGCAGACTGAGTTAAGAAATAGGCTTCGTCCAGTGCGTGTTTTTGTTCTTGTTTATACAGGCGTGTGTAATAAAAGTGAAAGGCTTGGCTTATTTCGGGGTTGGTTGTTTGCTTGCATTTCTCTGCAGCCTACGCTATAGCGTTCCAAATCTGACTGACTACATTATTTTATTACCGATTTATTATTACAATTTTCTTCTAAGCTTCTCGATTAACATCGCTCACTCACTACTACAAAAGTCTCGTGCAACTTGTTCCGGTCCTCTTGTTCGGACTCACAAAAATCCGAAATGGACGTAATAATAATATCTCTCTGTTGCTGTCGTTTTTGACGGTATCATAAGACGTAAATCTATTTAATACTTTTTGTTGATCTAAGTTAGAGGACTGTTTATTAACTCCCTGGGACAGGTTGATTTGGGGTTATCTTCCCTTTGTTTTATTCATTGTTGTTGACCTGTCTTAAGTTGGGGTTAGCTTTTCTCAGATCTGTGCTGTCTACACATGCGCAAGTTTTTTGAGCGCGAACAGAGAGACTTCCGTCAGGGACTGATGATCTGGGTTCTGACCGGACTAGTATGTCCGTAGTGCTTCTCTGCATTATCTGGGGGAAAGATAGTCTTCTGTGAGACTGTGATGTCTGTGATTTTTTCCAGAGTTATTCTGTTCGTCAAGAATGACGACCGTTGTTATTTGTGTATTTCTTGGATTCTGTCAAAGGTAAAAGAAACTTAATTATTATGCCTAGTTTGCAGAATATTTTGTGGCAACCTGTGAGTAGAGCTCACGGTCCTTTGAGATGCAGAATCCATTATTTGTGCTCGATGTAGCCAACTAAGACTATTCGTCTACCTGTTATACAGAAGCCCAGTGAAGATATATTATTATGAAAAGCGCATGTTGGCGGTATGTTTCGGCATGGATGATTATGCCTGCCTATGAAGAATACACAGTTGTTTACATTATTATAGAGGCCCGACATTACGGCCGATATCTTTGAGCAGAAGAAGATGTATCTGGCGTATTATGCTAGATGAATTACAGCATTATTATTATGCAATTTAGAACTCGCCTTTTGGTACGGCGGAGTTGTTTAAAGTACCTGACGCGCTGAGTCAGTGGTACGTGAGCTGCAGTATGAACTATGTGTTAATGGACAGACCATTGTCGATAACGTCCTGACAGATGAGTGGTTCAAGCTTTATAATGCCAGATGTTTTTTGCCAGTCATTTCCAGTTTATATGATGTCCTTGATCATTTGTTCATTTGACTGTAACTGTTGATGTCCCTGTGTGTGTCGTAAATAAATGATGGAAAAAAGAAGACACAGTAGTTCAACATTCACTGACTACTGCATGTGATTGTGTGGGTACATTGTCTACCAGTGAAAGAGCCTAAACGCATTCGTGTTTTCTACGCCCACATCTCACATCCATCCACCTAAACTGCATACTACACATTCTGAGCTGTATGATGGTTGATTGTCAACACGACACCTTGTCAGCGCCTCAACGCCTGGTGAGCTAATCATGCACAACAACGCTGTTTGGCCCAGGTCGTACTGACTACGTACACACAGCGTTATACAGTCACACGGTGCAGCGACATTGAGGTAGAATTGAATAGCCTTCAACATTGTGGTGGCGCATCAACACATCCATACTATAACAGTACACAGAAAAGATATTGTAACACTCTTCCTTTGGTAATTAAGTCAAAAACCCTGTCTCCTACTCTATTCATAGTACCTTTTATAGCAAATGCAAATTTATAAAACCATAAACACTGACATCTCAACAATCTACTAGTCAAATCCAGGACCTTTTCTTAAAGCACACCACCAAAGGTTTACCTCCCTTAGTCCTAACATCAAAACTTTTTAATCTTATCTCCCATATAGTTAAATCTAACAGTGCGTTATTACAGTATGCACATTTTCTAAACCAGATTTTCCTACTCGACCTTATATCTTTATTTAGACCTAAACCTCACTATTACACGGTTCTCTAATTCAGGATCTTGATCTACTTCTACCCCTACACTACTCATACACAAGATACATCGATGGTTTCTCATTAGATTTAAGACAACAGCTCTTAGCTACTGACAAAAGCTTAAATTATCTCAGATGCAGAACAACACATAACTACACAAAAAATAATTTCTTTAAGATCTGCAACAAGACATAGCTACAGATAACAGTTTAATTGTTTTGAGATCTACAACAACACTTAGCTAAAGACAACAGATCAATTTAATTAAGATATACAAAAACACTTAGCTAGAGACAAGATATCAATTTGTTTAAAATATACAACAACATCTAGCTACAGGCAACAATATATTTAAGATATACAACAACGATATTCCTGAGATTGTTTTATATGATAATGTTGTCAGCCCCATAGACAACCTCATGTTAGTAGCTTCTAACGATATTCCTGAGATTGTGATAATAATATTATTTCTCTGTCTCCTCATGCACCCCCCCCCCCACACACACACACACACACGGAACTGCACGGGGGCCATGTTTAATTTAGATTTTTTCAAACATCAAGAAACGAATCAGAAATGTCTGGTTACACTATTCAAGAAGTGTCAAGTGCTTCACTAATGATATTTCACATTTTCACTACCGAAACATTTCAAAATACAGTAACAGACATTTGTGTAACAGATATACGTGTTTCAAACATACGTCTTACAGAAATACGTGTAATAGGCATGCATGTAACAGACACATATGTAACAGACATACATGTAATCAGCGTTGCCACTCAAGTTCTAGAGATAAACCCAGATGTTCTTAAAAAAAAAACCCAGAAGTACCCAGATTATTTTATGCCTCAAATACACGGGATAGACGATGCTTACACAATCTTTTATGTGCATCTTTAGCACAAATATATCTGTGTGCTACCAATTTTTATGTATTTCTTCATTTTTATTTTTATTTTTTTTATTACCAAAAATTCACAATTAAATAAACATGATTTTAATAACACCCCAATATATGAACTCTTGAAAATGAGATATTTTAACAGTAATATACTTACATTAGTTACATTAACAAAATGTTCCTCAAGTTAAATATAAAATGTTAGTTGTAACTTGTTACTGTTGAAAAATGTCACTTGTCAAAGACTCGGTATCCACGTCGACAACTTCTCCTTCGTCAAGATCATATGAATGAATTGACAACGTGGAATCTTGATTGTGAAGTTCCAAAATCTTTGCATATCTCTGCCGACAACGCCCTTCACGCACATCTTCAACCACTCTTTTACTAGGATTAAACTTATGACAAACTCCATCTTTGGCAAATGCTTGCTTGGCTAGTATTCGATTGGAAACTGTTTCACACAAAAGCTTGTTGGTTTGTTTAGTTTTAACTAAGTGTAGTGAAATTGACAGAGATACAACGGTAAAATACCACCAAAGATAACATATAAGGATAAAAACATAATGCGTAGGCTGCTGATAGACATGATCGCCCAGACCGCGGGTCATCACCCTCCATAAGAATTGACTTGCTAGACAGGAGGGGAACGGCGGATGAAAGGAAAAAAATATGACTGGAAAGATTGCGTGAGACTAGAAAGGCTAAGGAGACGCAATTGGGGGGGAAACGGAGAAAAGTCACGTTTCCCAAGTTGACATAAAAAGTAAGCAACTCGACAGAAGGGACCATAGATATGTTACGCCACAGTCATTTATTGGACGCTTTTGCGATACCAAGCCCTTGATTTGAATTCAGCGGCTAAAACGCAGATGTTTGGAATATTACAAAAATTAAAAAGTAAATTTTTCTTAATATTAATGTTAGGAATATAAAAATTAGCTGGCCGGATGGCCCATTCTGAGCAGTGAACTAATATGGTCTTAATTTTACAAACGGATAGATAATATTGAAGATAATGACAAAAGACAGTGTTGTTCACATCATCGACAGACTGTATTGAATCTAAAAGTGTCGCTAATTGCACAAAAAAAACACGACCTCGAGACGCAGGTGTTCAAATCTACGTAGTATGGAAGAGAGGGACATTGGTGGTGGCTGTGTCTAAAAATAACTTTTAACGACAAAATTTTGGAGGGGAGAGAAAGGTTGGTTCAAAAATCAAGTACATTTTGTAGAAACACAAGTAGAGACGGACAGACTAACAGATAACCATCCATACTTGACTGAAGCATGACTGAAATGACTTTAGTGTAGGAAATTTGAATTTAAAATAAACCTAGGCAGTGATTGGCCACAGACAATCATATCATTAGCGCTCAGACGCGAAAGTGGGGCCATTCTTCAATAGTTGTTCAGTGATAGACACAGATTTTAAAGTGTGGTGATTTCCATATGAAAGAAAGTGAAAGAAATTTAGGGACGCCATACTATAGCCAGCAGCTCAGCTGAGTTTTGCTAGCAATTCTGTGTTATTTATTCATAATCTGAGCTGTGAGTTTCTGTTGTCAACAAAGCAGTGTCTATTCAGTTGGTGACTTTACTCGAGTGTATCTGTGCAGTACTTGTGACAGAGACCACCATTATTGCCCGCCAGCACGGAGAGGTGGGACCACCTGATTTCAGCACCAGAGCTACAACTGCAAGATGAGTGAGCCTCTGGTCTGCTGGACATTCACCAACGCTGTGTAGTTACTAATACCTCCATAAAAATTCCCACCATTTTCTGGACACTGTGTAGTCAATATAGACAGGTGTGATGAGGCCACCCCAACAGCACAAACATTAACTATCCTCCCAAGTAGATGACTACTAGAACATTTTAATAAAACTAACTAGTATAGTACATATATATGTACACTATTGCATTTATGATATAATATTCCATGCATTTTTTTCATAATCTCTAAATCCTTTTAAGTTCTGGTCAACCTAAAAAATTGATCCAGAACAAAATAAATGTAATATAATTCTATCAAAAAATTTTACACACGTGAGTTAGTTCAGTGTATTTTAACATTTGTTAATATTATTAGTCTTCTTAAATATCTGTGGGTGTATTTATAAACTATCACACCACACTACATAACAGTACCCTAGACACTTTACGTAGCCACATTCATTAAAAAAATTAAGTGTGAGGTCGTAGTGGTAGCAAGAAAGGCCTTCTGACAATTCTCAACTACATTTTATCTCAGGAGCCTTCACAGCTGGCCTCATACAATTACATTTAGTAATATCAACATCGTACAATACCATCAAACACCACTACATAAATTGGGGTCTTGTCCAGGGATAATTAGCCCAACAGTAATATTAGGATCTCCTGGTTGGAGAAATAAAATTAGGGAAATAAATTGTAAAATTCCCTTTAAAATTAAAAGTGTCCCTGCAGATAAAAGTTGGTGAATCTTCACAGCCAGTAATAATTAATTAGTTAACTGGTTAGTTAGAATTGGTTAGACTATAGTCATAAGAAGTACTTAGTGTATTTACTGGTTAGAGATTTATCTTGTATATTATTATATTGTCTAAAAAGTATGGCGGAGCTGGCAAAATTTAGATCAGCTGCTGTGCTCACCGCGAAGGAGATGGGAATGGATGGTCAAATTTTAATTCAATACGTAACGGCTGAATGTGATAAATATATTGAACGGGAAGAAAGGAGATTAGAAAAAGAGGCTGAAAGAAAATTGGAGTCTGACAGGTTGGTTGAAGAGAAGAAGTTAGAGGCTGAGACTAAGAGGTTGCAGATTGAGGCTGACAAAGAGGCAAAGGCATTGGAGGCCGAAGAAAAACGACAGCAAAGGGAGGCAGAAGAGAAAAGATTGACTGCCGAAAGGGAGGCAGAAGATAGAAGGTTGCAGAGGGAGCACGAATTACGACTAAGGGAGCTGGAATTACAAGGCCCGGCTCCTGAAAATGGTGCCAGCCCTTTTGCCTCAGATGCTACGCCCAGTCTGGGAGCCTCAAACTCAGCTATGGGGTTTCATTTAGACCATTTTGTTGAAAAAGACGATGACATAGAGGGGTACCTAGGACGTTTTGAGTTATTAGCTACTACATATGGGTTAGAGAGAGAGAGGTGGAGCTTAAAGCTATCACAGGGATTGAGAGGTACTTCTTATGAAGTATTTGCCAAAATGAACAGGGAAGACCAAGACAATTATGACATGTTAAAGCAGGCTTTGTTATTAAGGTACGAGAAGAATGGTGAATTTTATCGTAAGAAATTTAGAAATGCCAAACTGTTGTCTGGGGAGACATACCACCAATTCTCGGCTAGACTAGAAACCTATTTGGAGAAATGGACGGCTCTGGGGAAGACCCAAGATCTTAAAGAAATGATCATGATTGAGCAATTGAGAGAGTCCATGGCTCCAGACATGAGAAAATTTCTCATGGAACAAGGTGCAGAGAAGTTGGGGGAAGTTTTAAATGTTGCTGAGAGGTATCAGGCAGCCCAGGCAGAGGTAAGTGGTGCTAAAAAGAAGCACATAGACAATTTTAAAGCTCCACAGCAATTTAATAAATTTGATAATAGAGAGCAGGGAATTAAAGGTAGGACAAACTTTGAGCGGCCAAGAAATGACTATCGCGACAGAAACTCACAGTTCAATGACCAAAAGTTCAATGAAAGAAAACCGTTGAACCAAGGAAAAAGATGGTGTAAATGGTGCAAGAAGGATAACCATAACACCGAATTTTGTAGAAGGAAACCTTCAAACATTGCTGCAATGAAGTCGGGGACGCAAAGATTAAAGGTTAATCCTAAGGGACAACAGGAACCTTATCACCCCCCAGTTTGTGAGGATTTTATTTGTAATGGGGTCACCATAAGGTGCCTTTATGATACAGGTTTGGATTATGATTCAGTTGTGAAGTCTAGCCTAGTGGACCCAAGTCAGTATACCACAGAAACAGTGGAAATACAAGGGGCGACTAAGGACATACCACTCATGACACTTCCCATCGCAAGGATAACGGTGAAAACTCGCTATGTGGAAGGAGAAATCAGAGCTGCAGTGATAGATGAACCAATCTACCCTCTGATATTGGGGTGTAGATACGTCTTCTTGGGGAATCCCGAGAAACCTGTGATCATGGCGACAGTGCAGACCAGGTCACAGAAGAAGGAGGAAGAAGGTGAACCTATAAACGCTCATCCAGAGGAGATGAGGAAGGCGCAGGCTGAGGATAGGACACTCAAGCCCTGTTTTAAAAAATTGCCCAAATGCCACACACCTCCGAGCAAGGGGGAATATTTCATGAAGAACAAACTCTTATACAGGAAGGCCGGAACTGGAACAAATGGTCATAACCAGCTGGTTCTTCCCACTTCATATAGAGATAAAGTGATGGAACTCGGGCATGCGATTCCCTTCAGTGGTCACATGGGGATCAGCGCCACAGGACAGCGTATAGCTTGTCATTACTTCTGGCCAGGGATAACGGAGGATATAAAAAGATATGTCAAATCCTGCCCAGAATGTCAAAGGGTAGCTCCAAAGCACTGGACTGCTCCTGCAACTCTAGGGGAAATGCCCATAGTGGGAACACCTTTTGAGAGGGTTGCAGTGGATATTGTGGGACCTCTCACTCGGACCAAGAGGAGGAACAGTTACATCCTTACTCTGGTGGACACTTGTTCTATGTGGGGAGAGGCGGTAGCCCTGCCATCAATTGATTCAAAATATGTAGCAGAGGCACTACTTACAATATTTACCCGATTAGGATTCCCGCATCAAATCTTGACGGATAATGGTTCTCAGTTCAAGGGGAAACTAACGGAAGAAGTTTTTAAGCTATTTCAAGCCAGACACTTTCATTGTAGTCCGTACCATCCACAAGGGAACGGCCAGGTAGAGAGGTTCAACGGGACTCTCATTTCTATCCTGAGAAAGCTGGCACACGAAAAACCGGATCTGTGGGATCAATTCCTGCCCGCCGCATTGTTTGCTTACCGGGAGGTACCGCATAGTTCAACCGGGATGGCTCCCGCAACTCTGCTATTTGGGAGGCCAATAAAAGGTCCATTAGAAGCCCTATTAAGGACCTGGACAGATGAGAAGGCGGAAGAGACTGTTACCTCATCGTATCAATACGTGAACGAACTGACCACTCGTTTGAAAGCTGGATGGAAACTGGCAAATGATAATTTGAAGCAAGCCAGGAAGAAACATGCAGCATATTTTAATAGGAAGGCAAAGGACAGGGAACTGGCAGTCGGAGAGAAGGTGCTGCTTCTACTACCCGGAAGCCAGAATAAATTATAAATTGGTTGGCAAGGTCCATATACGGTTCTAGAGAAGGTGTCTAGAACAAACTATAAAATTGACAAAAAGGGGAAGGAGAAAGTTTATCATGTAAACCTGTTAAAGAAGTATCTGGACAGACCACTCCAGGAAAGCACCCCCTTATTGACCTTAGCTATTGCAACCCAGATGCAAAAAGAACCACTCACCTCACATGAATACCCATTACATCCTTGTGAAACCGCAGCACAGGTAAAAGTCAGTAAGCACCTGACTAAAAACCAGAGGGAGAGAGTTCAACAAGTTCTGGAGGAACATACAGATGTATTAACAGATAAACCAGGCCATACAAATTTGCTACAGTATGACATGAAACTGGTAGACTCAAACCCAATCTGTATGAGAGCCTATTCTATTCCGTTCGCGAAGGAGAAGGCATTGAAGGAAGAAATAGAGTATTTGTTGAAGGAGGGGATTATTTCGCACAGTGAATCATCTTTTAGTTCTAGTGTCGTTTTGTTGAGAAAACCGTCTGGGGAACACAGACTGTGCATAGATTACAGGAAACTGAATGCTGTCACAGAAGGACAAGTGGATCCATTACCAGACACAAAACAGTTATTTGCCAGACTGAACAAGGCAAAATACTTTTCAAAGGTGGATCTTAGTAAAGGCTATTACCAGATCCCAGTGAAACCTGAAGTGAGACCTTATTTGGCTTTTAGCACTTCGGATGGACATTATGAATTCAATATGCTACCATTCGGACTGAAAAATGCTCCGAGTGTGTTTTCAAGGATGATGCGAAAATTGTTGGATCCCCTGAATAACCCATGTATCACGAATTTCATGGATGATATTCTCGTCGCCACAGAGACATTTGAAGAACACATTGAAGCTCTGGAGATGTTGTTTGATAGACTTCGGGAGGCGAACTTAACTGCTAGGCCAACAAAATGTTGTATTGGATGCAAAGAGTTGGAATTCTTGGGACACACTGTATATCAGGGTAATATGACCCCTGATCCTAAGAACTTGGAAAAACTGCAGAGAGCACCTAGGCCGCAAACAAAAAAGGACGTGCGATCATTTGTGTCGTTGTGCGGATTTTATCAGAAATACATCAAGAATTTTAACGCTATTTGTGCTCCTCTGACTGATCTGACTCGCAAGGGACTTCCAGATAAAATTATTTGGACTGCACAATGTGAACTAGCGTTCCAAGAGTTAAAGAAAAAAACTCACTAGCAAGCCTATTCTCAAACTGCCTGATTTGACACAGGACTTTGTCTTAAGAACCGATGCAAGTAATGTAGGACTAGGAGGGGCTTTGTTGCAAAGATCATCTTCACCTGATGGGGAACTGAAACCAGTCGCTTATGCAAGACGCAAATTGAATAAGGCGGAACAAGGATACTCCACAAGCGAAAAAGAATGTTTAGCGTTAATCTGGGCAATAAAGAAGTTTCAAATCTATCTGTATGGTAGGACTTTTGTGGTGGAGACGGACCATCAGCCTCTCGTGTTCTTGTCTCAGGCTAAGCATGAAAACGCAAGATTGCTGAGGTGGTCTTTGTTGCTTCAACCTTATCAGTTTAGTATCCAATATATCCCAGGCAAATTGAATGTCGGTGCAGATTTCCTCAGTCGGCACCCCTGTGATCAAAATTAGAGTAGTGGCAGACGTGAGGAGTAATTTTACCTATGTGTATCGCTGGTGTTGGAACTTGCCATAGGCATGTTTTCAAGTGGGGAGATGTGTAGTGAAATTGACAGAGATACAACGGTAAAATACCACCAAAGATAACATATAAGGATAAAAACATAATGCGTAGGCTGCTGATAGACATGATCGCCCAGACCGCGGGTCATCACCCTCCATAAGAATTGACTTGCTAGACAGGAGGGGAACGGCGGATGAAAGGAAAAAAAATATGACTGGAAAGATTGCGTGAGACTAGAAAGGCTAAGGAGACGCAATTGGGGGGGGAAACGGAGAAAAGTCACGTTTCCCAAGTTGACATAAAAAGTAAGCAACTCGACAGAAGGGACCATAGATATGTTACGCCACAGTCATTTATTGGACGCTTTTGCGATACCAAGCCCTTGATTTGAATTCAGCGGCTAAAACGCAGATGTTTGGAATATTACAAAAATTAAAAAGTAAATTTTTCTTAATATTAATGTTAGGAATATAAAAATTAGCTGGCCGGATGGCCCATTCTGAGCAGTGAACTAATATGGTCTTAATTTTACAAACGGATAGATAATATTGAAGATAATGACAAAAGACAGTGTTGTTCACATCATCGACAGACTGTATTGAATCTAAAAGTGTCGCTAATTGCACAAAAAAAAACACGACCTCGAGACGCAGGTGTTCAAATCTACGTAGTATGGAAGAGAGGGACATTGGTGGTGGCTGTGTCTAAAAAATAACTTTTAACGACAAAATTTTGGAGGGGAGAGAAAGGTTGGTTCAAAAATCAAGTACATTTTGTAGAAACACAAGTAGAGACGGACAGACTAACAGATAACCATCCATACTTGACTGAAGCATGACTGAAATGACTTTAGTGTAGGAAATTTGAATTTAAAATAAACCTAGGCAGTGATTGGCCACAGACAATCATATCATTAGCGCTCAGACGCGAAAGTGGGGCCATTCTTCAATAGTTGTTCAGTGATAGACACAGATTTTAAAGTGTGGTGATTTCCATATGAAAGAAAGTGAAAGAAATTTAGGGACGCCATACTATAGCCAGCAGCTCAGCTGAGTTTTGCTAGCAATTCTGTGTTATTTATTCATAATCTGAGCTGTGAGTTTCTGTTGTCAACAAAGCAGTGTCTATTCAGTTGGTGACTTTACTCGAGTGTATCTGTGCAGTACTTGTGACAGAGACCACCATTATTGCCCGCCAGCACGGAGAGGTGGGACCACCTGATTTCAGCACCAGAGCTACAACGGCAAGATGAGTGAGCCTCTGGTCTGCTGGACATTCACCAACGCTGTGTAGTTACTAATACCCCCATAAAAATTCCCACCATTTTCTGGACACTGTGTAGTCAATATAGACAGGTGTGATGAGGCCACCCCAACAGCACAAACATTAACTATCCTCCCAAGTAGATGACTACTAGAACATTTTAATAAAACTAACTAGTATAGTACATATATATGTACACTATTGCATTTATGATATAATATTCCATGCATTTTTTTCATAATCTCTAAATCCTTTTAAGTTCTGGTCAACCTAAAAAATTGATCCAGAACAAAATAAATGTAATATAATTCTATCAAAAAATTTTACACACGTGAGTTAGTTCAGTGTATTTTAACATTTGTTAATATTATTAGTCTTCTTAAATATCTGTGGGTGTATTTATAAACTATCACACCACACTACATAACAGTACCCTAGACACTTTACGTAGCCACATTCATTAAAAAAAATTAAGTGTGAGGTCGTAGTGGTAGCAAGAAAGGCCTTCTGACAATTCTCAACTACATTTTATCTCAGGAGCCTTCACAGCTGGCCTCATACAATTACATTTAGTAATATCAACATCGTACAATACCATCAAACACCACTACACTAAGTTAACCTTCGAAAACACTCTTTCGACGCATGCTGAGGAGTGATGTAGTGCCATAAGCGTGCACATGAGGTCAGCCAAAACATCAAATTTCTTCAGGTTATTAGCATCTGTTACTTGTTGCAGTCCCAGCCAGAATGCGGGCGGATCCTCATCCACTAGATGTCCAAGATCTTTTCGGTACGATGCCAGTTCTCGCCATTGATCAGACAGACGATTAAAGCTCTCTCCTGAAACAACTGTTGGGAACTGCGCTGCTAATGGAATGACAGAAGGTTTGTTGATATAGAGAGCTTGCTTTGGATCCAACAGCTGCATTTGCGCCAGAACACTGTTTTGTTCAAGTGGGAACCTGCGTCGTATTTGAGTACAAAGTTCAGTCAGGTATGCCAATGCATCCTTGCGAAACTGGACTTCTTTGTCTCGTAACGGTTGTCGCATGAACTGCACTTCACATCGTCCACACAGCTCAATGTAATTCAGTTTCTTGTGCACCTGTACATCCGAAGGATCAATGTCGGCAAGAGTGCGATGCTCATTCTGCAATACTTCCTGCCTAATAAACATACTGAGAAGAAAACTACTCTCTTGTTACACTCGTGTACACTTTGTGAAGACGGAAGTTCTCGGACTGGAATTCCATGTTCATGACGTTAACTTTATCCAGTATGTAGCCGACAAATAGAAGCATCTACTTCGTGCCAACAGTGTTCATCGTCTGCAGGATTTGCCCCGCACCGTCGACGTTGTCCACTGAAGCTTCGGATTGGAAATACAAGTGCAGAGCATCCCATTGCTCAAGGATCCTCTCAATGACTGCTTCACGGGACAGCCAGCGTGTTTCACACAGCTTCAACAATTTATGTTTCTGGGCCTGAACTACATCTTGTATTAACTGGAACTGGAGATTTCTTTTACTACTACGCGAAAAATAGAAGCAGACATTCTTTATGAAAATGTCAAGCCAAGACGGTAGGTGGTTGCTGGCAGCATTTGCACAAAGTGCAAATGAATGACAAACACAGCCGAGAACAAAGACATGTGAAATCTCTTTCTTCAGATATGCCTGTAAACCACTTGCAGTCCCCATCATAGTGGCACAGTTGTCTGCAGTAAAACCAATGACGTTACTAAGCGGGATTTCATGCGTGCTCAACAATTTCTTAACAGCTTTAAACATGCCAAGACCAGTCCCATCCTCCACCTCAATGAGGTATAACAGTGAATCAACTACTTTTTTTGTTTTTGTGTCACAGAATCGCACAACGACTGCCAACATCTGGTTCGTAGAAATATCAGTACTCTCATCAACGATTATAGAAAATTTCTGATTTATGCAAATGTTTATAACTTCAAGCCGCTCAAAATGAGCACGGCCGTACTGCATTACATAGGCAGCCTTGGTGCGCTTCAGTGACATTTTTTGAGCAATTGTGCTGACTGGAAACATCTGCTTGCAACATTCAATCAAATGATCAGCTTGCGAAAACGGAGTATTATGTTCTGCCACGAACGCCGAAAATACTATCTCCGCTTAAGCAATTTTGTCTTGGAGACAGGGCTCTTTTGGTTTGATGAAAAACTTGTTAATGTTCAGAGTTTTGCTTTTGGCTTCGAAGTTTTTCATGTGCTTCTGTGTGCTTTTATGTGTCAATAAAGCTGTTTTGTTGGCATTAGTTAATTTACAGGAACAGACCGTACAAATCGCGGCATAGCGATTACCAGAGTCCGGCTTTATCCAATCCTTCAGTTCGCTATCTGTTAGCCATTCCACACAAAAAGCCTGCTGATACCATGGCTTCACTTTTTTATGCGGTGGCGTGTGTGTCGTCATGCTACCACAACTACCTAGCGTAACTTCATCATCGCTCATTTTATAATCTTATAATAACAAAACAAAAGAAAAAAACCAATATGCTGTTTATCTGCTTAAGTCTAAAATGTAAAAAGAAGACTTTATAACACATCGCAAAAATGACAGAGTATTGCAGATGACAGCCATTAAAAGAATAACAAGAAACAGATAGCTGATGTAAACGAGTCGAAAAACAACGTCATTGATGTGGTTAAAAACAAGAATTAAATTTAAGTGGAATAAAAAATATATAGCACATAATTTTTTACATTTAATTATAATATAAATATAATGTATAATGCACAGTGCACAGAATATACATACATTGTAAATGCCAATTGTCAAATATACCCAGATTAATGCACATTTTGAAAAAAAATTACCCAGATGGAAGCCCAAACACCCAGATCTAGTAAGAAATACCCAGCTGTGGCATCACTGCATGTAATACATACATGTAACAGGCACACATACTGTACCTTTATAGTTAGAGTCGGACGGCATAACGCTTATTTACTCCGGCCTCCAGGGTAGAAGAGGACAGACCAAGTAAGAAAATGAGTTTAAATGATTGTCGAAGTGCGCTATTTGGCGCCGATGAAACATGTCGGTGTGTACATCTGCGACTGGAACGGATTTTCAAGAAATATAAATGTCATTGAAACTGACAGAGCATTTAAGTGTTCGTTACTTTAACATGTACATCAAACTCCGTATTATTGAAAGATTTTTTTACACTAAACATGAGACACAAAATAACATTTTAACAATTTAAAGTATGTACTAATAAAAATAAGTGAATCTGTTATGCTTTCTATAATTTTGCAAATTAAATTGATAAAGTTAAATAAATAATGAAAATATGTTATTTATTTTGATATGTGTTAATTGTTAAATTGTTCCCCTTTGGAAGTAAATAGAATGCCTTCCCCTAACTTTATTATCTCTGTTGCTTAGTTAAAGTATCACATGGTAAATTGTTTTTTCACTTATTTCCAAGATTCGACATCCCGTCAAAACCTGACAAGAGGCGTGATCTCTCGGTTATAAGTGGGGTATATTGTGTACGTACATTTTTATAACATTTTGTTATCTATGTCCTTTTTTTTTGTTCATTTATGGGGTGAAGGGCACTTTTATATTAGCCATGAAAAGGTATATTTCTATGACCGCTTTTTGACTGTCTGGTGGTCATGTAAGTTTATTCGTGTGTTGCTGCTTATTCAAGCCACATACTTATTTATTTATATTTTCTAAGTATATTGATTTTACCTCTATATCTGTTATTGCTAGTGTACCGACGTGTCGTTAAAAGTACTACTAGCTGAAATGAAGATCCATGTATGTTTTTTGTTTCCTCTTGTGTCTACCCATAGTGTGGTCTTTCTTAACTCCAGCTGATTTATGTCAATGATGATTTGACGTATGGTATCTAAATCGCAATAAGTAATTCTTCTTTGTATTATTTATTGTTTCACTGTGTTGTTTTATTTGATAAGTCAGTGATAAACTGTCTCTCTTGTTCTACGCTTTTGTTTTTGTGTTGGTGGACTGTCTGCTTTATTTTTATACCCATAGTTATATAACTGTAATCTATGTGGTCAGTTGTTGGAGTTGGTGTTTGATGTGTAGTTTCTACTTAATTGACAGCGTATTTGTTGTCAGTCTATTTATTGTATTAGAAAATAGTTTCAATAATCATTCTCTGACCACTATGACATGTATTAATAATCTCAAAATACCTTTGTGACAGCGTTGTAATTCTTCAACGAGCTTCAACTTGAAATCTTCAGCTTTAGATAAAGTAAGTATTCTGGTAAATTCTTCGTCAATGAAAACATTAATTTCCTTTGCACAATTTTCTCCTAACTTAGCGTGCCTCTGGTAAGGGATATTTTGTGCACATTTTGGAAAGTGATACATTTCTCCATGCAGTGGTGGTTCATGAATTCTATGCTGAGGTTTTAGCCTCGGATGAACCTGTACACCCACAAGCAATTTACGCATGTTTAATGTAAATATGCAAAATGATAAAATGTATACATTACAACTTACCCCGAATGTCGGGCTAAGGGATTTAAGAGACCGTCTTCTAGGTGGCCGGGTTATTACTTTAATTATAATCCCAATGTTAGTTTGTATCTAGGTTCATAGAACTCGTGGTTTCCAGTAATATAGTCGATTTTTCTTTCAGTCTAAAATATAAAATGTCCAATCAGAAGTGATTTATGTTAGCACTTTCATCCCAATCCAACCGCGAGTTAGTGTCTCATAGTGGTAATGATCTTTTCCACCCACTATCCTCGTCTGTAGAACATTCTTGTGACGGTATTGCCTCCCCTGCTTTGCAGTAGTGGTCCAACAGTGGCCAAAACTCAAGAGTATCTAATATGGGCTTCAAAGATGTCTACCTTCGCACAAGATTACTCTTGGCAGATAAAACTTTCTTTTACATTTAAATTGAATTGCTTTAGCTTCACATTACAAATAAAATAAAAAGGTTTATAGTACAAATATAATTTGTTTACATTTACATTTCCACTGATTGAAAGTGTTCACAATATATATTGAATATGTTTACACTGATGTGAACATTTTGAAACTTTAATACATTTTAAAGTGCTTATGTTTTCCTTTATATTTACACTGATTGGAAACTGTAAGTATTATACTTAGGATGTACATCATTTCTTTCATCTTTTCCTCCCTATGGAATTCGGGACTACTTTATGCTTTTCTCTTTACGAGACTAGCAATAAAGCAATAGCCATTCCGTGCAGTGGTGGTTCTTGAATCATCATTCTAGATACTGAGGTTGCCAGCCTCAAATGACTGGGACATTCCTTGCACTTTTCACACATTAAAATTCACATATTAAATACATGTATATGTATATATGTTAGTTCACATGTTAGAAATACAAAATGTAAGATTACAACTTATGCCAATATTGGCTCACAGACGTTTTGCTCAGATGAATAAAAGAGACTTGAATCGGCCTCTTACGCGCGTCTGCGGTGTCGTTAATTAAAAAGTTCCCTCTCTGACTTTGTATGTTTCCTTCAGTTTCATCAGACAGCGGCTTTCGTTTTTAAAATGAAATTTCCTGGGCTGCACTGTAAGTCCTGATGAACACTCTAATAAAAGGTGTCCAGTCTAATAAATGGAAATTCTGAATTCTAACTGGCACGTCTGGTGTCTTTGGTAAGCGTGAATCTCACAAGTGTGAAAACCCCTGAAGTGTGTCAGGTTATATTCACTGTCTTACCCCACTCTGTTTGTAATGGGGCTTAAATGATCAGCCAATCTGCTATGAATATGTTGCATTCCTCATCTAGTGCAAAATTTCAATCATTGCTTTTCTGACAATGGGTTGTAAACATCCGATTGCCCTGTGTACCAACTCACAAACAGATCGGTAACCTCACACGACAATGTGTGAAGGTTGTAACAAATTATTACTTTCGCTAACGTAATGTCTTATCTGTTGCTTGAGCACACACAAAATTCATCTCTTTACAACCTTGGCGGAGACGCACCCGTGCCTTATCAGTGATTAAGCAAATAGCGTTGGGCGATGTACGTGTTAATCTGTGTACTGATATCGACCACGCCTGCGATTAACCAATTTATTTGTCGATAATGTTCTATCAGCCGCTACTGCAAATGTTTAGTTCTATCATCCACCATGAGTGTCAGATAAACAGACAATACACAATATACTGAAAGTAGCGAAAGAATGAAGGTACAAAATATATACTACTTAGCAGAGAAAGAAAGAAAGTGCGACAATTGAAAGCATTTAATAAAATATGTACCACAAATGTACCGATTCCTGCTTGGTGAAACAGAAATTAGGAAGAATAAGAGGTCGCCCCAATACATTATGTGACAATTCTATATGACACACAAGATATTTGATTTACGTGCCATATACCTATTTCATCTGCCTGGCTTTCATGAGCATGTACGGTCTTGCTTCTTCGTTTTCGCGTGTCCTGTTGTAGTGGTGTTGATGGTATTGTATGATGGTGTTATTACTACATGTAACTTGTATGAGGCCAGCTGTGAAGGCTCCTGAGATAAAATGTGGTTGAGAATTATCAGAAGGCCTTTCTTGCTACCACTACGACCTCACACTTAATTTTTTTTTTTCTTAATGAATGTGGCTACGTAAAGTGTCTAGGGTAATGATGTGTAATGTGGTGTGTTAGTTATAAATACACCCACAGGCATTTAAGAAGAATAATAAGATTAACAAGTGTTAAAATACACTGAACTAACTCACGTGTATAAAGTTTTTGATATAATTATATTACATTTATTTGTTCTGGATCAAGTTTTATTTTGACCAGAACTTGTTTTAAAAGAAGGATTTAAAATTTATGAAATTATGCATGGAATGTTACATAATAAATACAAAAGTGTACATATTTAAGTACTAGAATAGTTAGTTTTATTCAAATGTTCTGGTAGTCAGCTACTAGGGAGGATATTTATTGTCTGTGCTGTTGGGGTGGTCTCATCACACCTGTCTATATTGACTACACCGTGTCCAGAAACTGGTGGGAATTTTTATGGGGATATTAGTCACTACCAATAGTTGGTGAATGTCCAGCAGACCAGAGGCTCACTCATCTTTTTGTAGCTCTGGTGCTGAAAACTTGCGGTCCCACCTCTCCGTGCTGGCGGACAATAATGGTGGTCTCTGTCACAAGAACTGCACAGATACACTCGAGTAAAGTCACCCACCGGATAGACTCTGCTTTGTTGTCGATAGAAAACTCACAGCTCTGCAATCAAAGTATGGGCTATGTGTCAAAATCTATTCTATACCCACGTCTGGACATCACACTGACACAACAACCACATCATACAGACAGGTCAGATCTCTCTGACCAAACAGCACAGTTACCATGGTGGGTTTACCTCAGATAGATCCTCCCAGACTATAGATTCTGAAAAATATTTATTAGTTGTTGGCCCTAAAAGAAGATAGGTAATCTGTTTCAACGCTTGATATATCTTGCATAATCCTTGCTGTAGTTTATGTACCTTGTTGGTCCCTAGACCCTGACTTGGGCGGGGGGTCTAGAGCAAAATCCCTACTGGTTTGTAAGGCTATATTATGATATGGCAGTATCAAATCACTCGAACATGAAACAATATTCAAAATATATAAAGAAATAATTTCAATCTTACCAGATTAAGAATACATAACACAGAATTGCTAGCAAAACTCAGCTGAGCTGCTGGCTATAGTATGGCGTCCCTAAATTTATTCACTGTCTTTCATATGGGAACACACCACACTTTAAAATCTGTGTCTAACACTGAACAATTATTGAAGAATGACCCCAAATGCGCTCTGAGCGCTAATGATATGATTGTCTGTGGCCAATCACTGCCAAGGTTTATTTTTAATTTCAAATTTCTACACTAAAGTCATTTCAGTCATGCTTCAGTCAAGTATGGATGGTTATCTGTTAGTCTGTCCGTCTCTACTTGTGTTTCTAAAAAAAATGTGCTTGATTTTTGAAGCAACCTTTCTCTCCCCTTAAAATTTTGTCGTAAAAAGTTATATTTAGACACAGCTACCGCTCAAAACCCCTCTCCTCCATAATAAGTAACTTTGAACACCTGTTCCCAAGGTCGTGTTTTTGTGTGCAAATTGTGACAGATCTAACATTATAATCTCATCCATGATGTTATGTCTTTGTAATTGTTTATCACAGCAATTTTCGTCTGCCGGAAGTATTACAACACTGTACATGTCTTAAAATTCAGCAAGATGATCATTTTGTACACCTTAGTGAGATCTGCCATGTATTTTTACATTTCATGTTTGCGAGCTCGCACCTTATCGTGCGTAAAACTTTTAACGTGTATCTTCCCAGACAAGTAGTCGGAGGTAACAACAGGAATGTGGCTTAGCATAGACTCGTACTCCGTCTGGAGCTAGCGATAAGCGAAAAATCAATGTGGCAAGTTCGCTCCTTCGCTTGGGGGTCTAAGATGATAACGGAGAAAATAGCAAAATGAAGGGCAAATGAGAAAGCTAAAAGACATTACAGAAGAATGTAACGATTGAAGATTTGACTTGTCACATTTCTCATGGACTGTCCACTTTTGTTTGGCGCATCATCCAGTTCTATGACTGTGAAAATTACGGTGTGTGGTGGGTTTAGATATTACTGAGATAAATATTACTTGTCTACAGAGTGAGGTCAGCTATGCAAGCCCCTGAGTCTAATAGTTGATGATGATGTTCTCAGGGTACCTGACTGCTACCACCCTACGACCTCAATATCGATATATTTTGAGTCTATTTTTAAGTACTGGTGTCTGGTTGTTATCTGGCTAAGTGTCTAGGGTAATGTAAAATATAATATTGAGTTAATGACAACAACCACAACTATAATTCAAAGAAAATTGATCAAACAAGTCAGTGGTTAAGTTTAGGTTAATAATGTTTACAATTTTTAATTTCCTGTACCTCAATTGCTTGGGAGAGGAATGTTTAAAACTCAAATAGAATGGCAATGCATTTACAATAATTAAATGTAAAGACAACTTGTCTGTTAATGATACTATGAAAATGTTTATAACTTGGAATGTTCTGGTGAAGCACTAAATCTTATGACTGGTCATGCTTCTGAGGAACGAATTGTTTCATCATATTTAGATAAAACTGTTTTAATTCAATAATGGAGCGTTTAAGTTAGGTGAACTTTCATAAGCCCATGGATGGTTGTCTTAACTTGAATTCCTTGAGCACTGTGATGTCTTTCTCACAATAGAATACTCCTCACGACAGTGAAGAGTGGATGCTGCTTCAGTACACTTCAATAATTAGGCAAATAAATACTTTTGCCTCGAACTCTGCAGCTTCAATATTTACTTTTGTGGCGCACTTGGTACCACACACAGTTTTAGTTTGGCGCCTATCTAGGTTTGCCTCTACACATCAATAATGCATATACATATCAATAATAAGGTTTATATAAATGTTTATCTTACCGCATCAAGGAATAATTACACAACTAGAAGGTTAACCGGCGATCAATGGTCAAGCTGAGATTGCCACTGTTCCAGAACTGCAAAGGCATTGGGTCATACTGCTTTGAGTCTGCTCTTAACCCTCCTGCTAGAATTTTTAATATCAAGTGGCAACTAAGCGTTAGCAAACGTTCGTTATATCCCCCTCTTTAGTTATGCGCATCTAAACCAATCAGATCTGGGTACGCCGATTTGCCTCTTTTCAAAAATACATTTTCAAAAATGTTTAACCCCCCCCCCCCCTCCCTTCCAAGAATGGCAAAGTTGAGTGAGGATATCTCTGTTCTGTCTCTCTGTCTTTTCCGTCGTTCATTTTTATTTCCTGCGATAATTTTGTTAATGTCTAAGCGATTTTAATTATGCAGGAGGCTCTCTACGATTATAAATCAACCATATCGATTGGAGGCCGACCTCTGTGTAATCTACGTTTTGCTGATGATATTGATCTGATAGCTGGAACAGAATCAGAACTTCAAGACCTTACCTCTAGACTGGAGAAAGTAACAAGAACATATGGGATGGAAATTAATATAGAAAAAAGCAAGATATTGGTGAATAGCCATAAGAAACATGTTCCGACCAACATTACGTTAAATGGGCAAACGTTAGAAGAAGTTAACACCTTTAAATATCTAGGGTCCACTATATGTAGTGATGGAAGATCAAATAAAGAAATCAAGACAAGACTTGAGATGGCCTCAGCTGCCATGACAAGGTTGAATGTGATCTGGAAAAGTAACATCAGTTTTCCTGTGAAGATCAAATTATACAAATCACTTGTATTATCTATTCTCTTGTATGGGTGTGAGGGCTGGACACTCACTGCAGATACGGAGCAAAGGATTCAGGCTTTCGAGCATAAATGTTATAGAAGAATTTTGCGCATTTGCTATAAAGAGCACAAAACAAATGTCTATGTTAGAGAGAAGATAAACACCTATGCAGGCCATCAAGAACCACTTTTGTCAATAGTGAAACGTCGAAAGCTTGCCTGGTTTGGGCATGTAACTCGTCATGACTCCCTTTCGAAAACGATCCTCCAGGGAACAGTCGAAGGTAAACGGAGAGAGGAAGGCAAAGAAAATCCTGGGCTGATAACATCAAAGAATGGGCAGGACACGGTTTTTCCACACTTGTACGCATTGCTGAGGATAGAGAGCAGTGGAGGACCCTGTCTGCTGATGCTTCCACCATGGCACCCCTACGACCCATGACGGGTTATGGGTTGAGATGAGAGATGATGATGATTTTAATGAGGAAAGGCAATTATTGACCAGACGGCTGTCTGTCATCTAGCTGTTATATTTTTATCTCTCTCCTTATCCTAATTTTCATCTTTGCATTTTTCCTCTTCATACTTTTCCTCTACGGTAAGATAATATATCATAATGTGTAATTTGATATTCCAATAAACAAGTATTATCATTTTAATTGTCAACTGTCCTTTCTTTCCATTTATTATTCAATTACAAGATTTCTTCGATGTTTCTTTTGCCCCCGTTTCTCTACCCTTCGTTAGGTTACCGTACTTAGTTTCAGTATCACAATGCATACTCTAGTGTAGGATTTCCCTCCATGTTTATCCCCCCCGCCCCTTCCCCCCCCGCCCCGCCCCCCCCCCCCCTTTAATTAATTTTTCTCTCTCTTTCGCTTGTTCTAAAAAATGAAACACGCGTTTTGCCTAACGCAAATCGCGGTTTCGTTAGATTTAAATTGTCACTACAGAGAGGAGACAAGGCGGTGGGGTTTCATTGCATGCAATAGCAAAGTCCAATGCTTTATTCAAACTTCAACTTTTAGGAAAAAAATATTCCCTAGCAACCGGTTTCCAATTCCTAGTAGCTTTTTTCAAACTTCCAGCCTCTCATTCGCGTTTAGTGTTAACTAAGCAAATCCGTGACGTCAGCTGTCTCATGTCGTTCTATTACTAGATTCAACAACAACGCTTTAGTCAAGGTTTTATTCTTCTCTCTCTCCTTCACGCCTCCGTTTTTCTATCACTCATTTTGAAACGAGCTATGTATTGTTGTCTGCCAATCGGCGTTTATTGTTAGTGGTAATTTGTATTACGGAGTGACGACAAAGCTAGTAGTTTTGGTATCGTTCATTTTGGCGTTAATACTTTTTAAAATCCAGCGCGTCTCGTGGCGTGGGCGATGACAGTGGGCAAACGCACCCGGACGGTGTGAAAACTTTACTTTGCATAGGGGTTAACTATTACTGTATTTGGCGATTTGTATCACTGATATCACTACACGGTGGTTGATATATGACATCTCAGTCGTACACCTGTCTTCACCTCAAAGGTTATGTTGCTCTACCCAACACAACGTGTAAAGATAGCATTAAGACGTTTTACGATGAAGACACTGGAGCTGGGAATTCCAAAAGCCCTCAGTATTTCCCTTAAGCTGTCCCTGTGTTTTATCGTGTGCTGGACTACCGCCACAAACTATTTTCCTCCTTTTTGTCCTATCTACGTGCCTTACTGGGAATATTTCTTTTTTTTACTTAATGTCTCAATGTCTTCGGATTTGTCATGCCTATTCTCCTTTTCACTCTCTTTTGACCTCTCAAAATAGCTTCTTATCTTTATATATTCTCAATATGCATAATCTCAACATCTCCATTGTTCTCTTCGTTCTCTGAATGTTCTCATTGAAATACCTCCTAATTTTCTCTCCAACGCTTCGTCACTAAAAGTATTGAAATATCCGTATGTGTTTGGTGAGGAGTCAGTTCAATTAGCGTTATCATAGGACCGACTACCGCCGTAAACTATACTCATTGTTGTGTACCATGAGATGTCACCTCATAGTTATCTCCTAGAACGTTATTGTGCTCGCTAACGTCAGCATCTGCAACTCTACGTCTTTTCATGTTCTTCAACTTCACTCTGTCGTACCTACTCGAATGTCTTATGCCTCCCGTCTATTTCTGCATCTCTCATACTCTTTAAATTTCTCTCTCTGTCTCTACTGATAGACTTGTTTCTACTATTGGATCGGTAACTCCCTCAATGCCTTCTTTTTGTACTGCTCACCTGTAGTTTTGATTAGCTAGTACTACTATAAATAGATGTGTTTCTGCGTCTTTCATGTGTTTCATTATTTCTCATTAGAATCCTTGATTTCCTTATCTTATTTCTTTTCTTAGTCTCCTTATCTCGACTGTTGGATCGGTAATACGCTCAATCCACTCAATCTCTTCTTCTACTCGTCTTTCTCCTAGACTCCTTGTTGCATCATCGTATGCAACACAATGCTGCCCTGGTCAAACTTCACGCGAAAATACCAATCGTGGGTATGCCACAGCATCATGTCGTCCCATCACCATAGGCAGTCATATATCGAACTGCAAAGTTAACCATGAAACGCAATGCATGGCGCACAACGGCCAACTGGGACAATAGTGGTTATATAAAAATCAACATGTTTATTTCGAAAACGTCAGGTACAATACGCCGCGAAGGTCATTATAATTCTATGTCCCATCAGTCTTCATATAAGCACAAAGGCACGCTATTCAGTGCAATTGTCAATCTTGGACCGCAGGGTATTCAATTCATAAACAGTGAATCCATTCTTCTCCACAATGACCCTTGGCACCCTTCCGTAAATGGTAAGGTTATAAAAACTCCGATTTAACAGTGTATGAACCTCCCAGGCCACGAAGGCGTAAGACATTATTAAATACATCGTTTATGATTCCCTCCATGACTAGTATAAATCACAGGTGCAACATTCCATGTCTTTTCTGAGTTATTGATCTCAGAACAAAAATGTTAGCTTTTACTTCAGGCATCCGTCTTCAATCATCTGTTTACCTTACTACGTCACACATCGATCCCTCCTGATTAGTTAATACAATACTATTTCTACCATATACGTTCAACAAGTGTACTTTTCAAAATATATCATCATCTCCCCGAAATACCAGTGCCATTTTTTTCTGCGCAATAACATTGTTGCCAAATTCATATTGCAACACTCATCATATCTCGTCTTAATTTCCTTATCTCTACAGTTACTCTTGCTTCTTCGCTCGCCTCCACGGTGTATTACTTCTATGTGTTCTATTCCCTCGCCTATAGGACCTCCGATTCGTGTATCTGCGACTAACGCCACTATCTCTCTCAGACTCTGAGTAATCCAACACGAATTTTCCTGAATCCTCTAGGGTCCTTATTCTCGGCCTCCTATGGTCTATTTTATTTGCTCTCTGCCGACTCTTTTCCCTTGTCGGTCTGCCTACTTCCTCTTCTAATTCTCTATGTTTGTTTCGTCTCTTCAGCAACACCTTTAGCTATGCTGTATTTTGTAACTTGGCCAATGGAACATTCTCATCCGACGACGTCTAATTTCTCTTCCTCACTTGACACATCTTGCTCCATTGCTTCCTGTCAATGTCGTCCTCTTGGAGATGTGTGCTCTTGGTCTTCCTCTCTGCTGCTCATGTTCTGTCAACCTACTCTCCCTGTCTTGCTCATGTTCTGCCAACCTACTCTCCCTGTCCTGCAATCCTTTTACATACTCCATCAGTGGAATGTCACTTTCACTTTCTGAGTTGTCCCTCTGGTTTCTCAACCGTTTTACTTCCTCTGTCATCACGTTGTCTTGTTTTCTCGTTTCCGCAGGCCGAGTGTACGTATACGGTGCGTCTATGTCATGTATTTCTTCTAATGTCTCATCTTCTTTTTTCTGCGTCCTTCTTTCCTCTTGTCTCTCTTGTGTGTTTTGTGGGGATAGTATTCGCTAGGGGGCTGTTACGTTACTTCTGGTTCTCCATGTATTTCTGCCCTAGTGATGACGTGGCTATTACGTGTTGCGTGTCTGTACATTTTATTTGGACTGCTGTCATCCGATGTGACCTCTTCACTATAACTACTCTGTTCTAATGTAGTGTTATCACTGTTGTCTTGTACCTTTAGATAGTATATTGCCTCCTGTTGATGTCATGCTTTCGTATTTTCATCTCAACCTTGTGTGTAACCATCCAGTCGTGTGGATTCCTAGTGTCTCTTTGTCTATGTGTAATGATCTCCTTTTCCGACAACCGTAAACCTTGTCAGCTTCTGTCTGTGTTGACACTACTGTCTTCCTATTATTCTCCTGTCGTATCACGTAAGTAGCATCGTTTGCGATGTTTTCCTGTGTCTCTGCTTATGTTTTGACACAAATCATCTACGTCCCAGCTACTTCGTGTCCTGATAATGTCTCTGTTGTTACCTCCCATTGTTGTTGGTTTCTTGGTACTTTGTTGTTTATGAACATGACCTTGTTCTCACTATTTGAGGACCTGTCATGTTTGTTACCCTTCTTTATAATCCGAGGTTTGGGGTTGTATCTTGTTGTTGTACATGAAACTTGATGATGTCTCTGTCAATATCTGTTCCAGGATTTTGTTATGTGGATATGTGCCCTCAATACTTTATATGTCCTTACCTCAGTGGTGTTGCTTTCACATAACTCCCTGTATCTAACACTTTGAAGGAAGGTTAACACTGTCCTCCGATATTTTATTTTTTTTCCAGACTATTCATGTCTTCCTACTTGTGCAATTTGAATGCCTCTGTGTGTACCGTTTTCTCTATGCCATGGTCTTCTGTTACGAGACCTGTCATTGTTCCTATAGGCATATATCTCTCTCTAATGTATTTGCCTGTGGTTTCCTGAGTGCGTGTCAAATATAACTGATTAAAACTTGACCTAAAGGTCTTTTGTATCAGGTCATGCGAGCTAATATAACCAACTAGGTTGACGGGACGTGCCGCGCCAAAACGACAAAGTTTTTTTTTTTTAATGAGTGCTTGTTAATGTGTGTCTAGACATCTCGCAAGCACCAGGGTTTTACTTGAAAGTGTAATATTTTGTGTGTGCTGGTTTAATAATGTAAACTTCCCCAGTCAGTTGGCTACATGGTGTCTAATATGTGTTTCGTTAGGGGTCGAAGCATGTGTGGATGGCTGTCTGGCTCTTGATATCAAAATGTTATAAAAATGTACACAATATAGCCCACTTATAACCAGAGATCACACCTCTTGTCAGGTTGCGACGGGCTGTCCAATCTTGGAAATGAGTGAAACAAAAAAAAAAACCAAAAAAAAAAACAAACCATCTGATATTTTAAGCAGCAGAGACTCAGGAGTTAGTCCTTATATGTTTATTCAGAAGTTAGGGGGAGGAATCCTATTTACTTCCGAAGGGGAACAATTTAATTATTAAAAATTATCACACTAAATAATTGACTTTCATTACTTAATTAACTTTATCAATTCATTATACAAAGTTATATAAGACATAACAAATTCTCTTACCTTTATCAGTACATTTGTTAAATTGTTAAAATGTTATTTCGTTTCTCATATTTAACGGAGAAAAAAAAACTTTATTTAATATGAAATTTGATGCACATTTTAAAGTAAGGAACACTTATATGCTCTGCAACTTTCAATGATAATGGTATCCCTACGTGCAAGATGTGCACACCAAAATGTTTCATCGGCACCAAATAGCTCTTCGACAATCTTGTAATCACATTTTTTACGTGGTCGTTAATCTTCTACCCTGAGGGCTGGAATGGCTAAGAGGTATGTCGTCCGCCTCTAAATTTGAAGGTAATGGATTCGGTTCCCAGTACAGGGAAGACTTTTAATGGGATTTAATCAGAACCAGTGGGTCCCAATAATGGCATTCTCCTCCCTAATCCCCAGGGTAGTGAGATTGGATGTCTAGACTTCTCGGATAATGGCGACAAAATAGGATGTCCCGTGTGCAGTTCACCATTGTGTTACCGGGGCCCGAAAGAGGAGCAAAGAATAGTAACACTGTACCCTACAATGCATGTCGTAAAATGTGACTAAGGAGGATTGGGCATGGGGCTGGTTACCCAATCCCGTAAAAAAAAATTTTACCACAAAAGCTTCAAGAAACATGGACAAGTCAAATAAAGAATATAAATCAACTCAGCCGCCCAAGACAGAAAAAGGTCCTCTGGGAAGGAGGCGCATGAAGCAACCCAGAGAAAGCCGAAAGGAGTCTGGGTTGCTGACTAACCTTTTTTAGTGTATGAAAATCTCCAGGATTGGTACCTGGAATGTTCGCACTCTATGTGAATAAGGGAAAACTGCACAGGTAGAAACATAATTCACAAATTACAGGATTGATATCCTGGGTCTCTGCGAGACACAGTGGAAGTGCACAGAGAGGAGGAGATTGATCACAGGAGAAATGGTGTTGTTCTCAGGACATGAGGTGGAAAGTGCCCACCACAGTGAAGGAGTGGCTCTAATACTGTCCATGGACGCACAGAAGGCACTTATAAAATGGGAAACAATGGGACCCTGAATTACAACAGCATGTTTCAAATCAGCAAAAAAGAAAGTAAAAATAAATATCATCCCAAGTTATGCATCAACAAACGATAAAGAAGAATCTGAGAAAGATGACTTTAACACCCGATTCCAAAATGCATTGGACAAAAAGAAAAGAAAGGACATCACAATTTTGATGGGGGACCTAAACGCGAAAATAGGTACAGACAACACCGGCGTTGAAGAAAGCATGGGAAAGCATGGATTAGGTGTGATCAACGAGAATGTGGAACTATTAGCTAACTTCTGTGCTTCAAATCAACTAGGTATAAGAAGAAGCATTTTACACATAAAAGAATACATAAAGCAATATGGATATCACCAGACCACAGAACTGAGAATCAGAATGATCACATATGCATAAGTAAGAAGTTTAGGTCATCATTTCATGATGTAAAAGTATGTAGAGGAGCAGATGTGGTATCAGACCACCATCTTCTGTTGGCTAAAACAAAATTAAAACTCAACAGTATATAGCCATAGACAACAGTACAATGTGGGATATCTAAGAAATCAGGAAATAAGAGAAAATTTTCTATGACAGTATCCAACAAATACCAAGTACTCCAACAGCTGGAGGATGAAGCAGATACGGAAGACCACTGGCAACAAGTAAAACATATATGGAACGAGACATGTGAAGAAGTACTTAGAAAAAGAGAACATCGGCACAAAGCATGGATAACAACAGAAACCATTAGCAAGATAGAAGATAGGACAATACAAGAAAGCAGATTTAAACAGAAGCAAAACCAGAAGCTCCAAAGCCAAGGCTCATGAAGTGTAGATAGAAGCAAACAAAGAAGTAAGAAGAAACATCAAAAGAGACAAGAGGAAGTATATTGAAGAGTTGGCAAGGGAAGCAGAAGAAACTGCAGCCAAGTAAACGAAAATATGAGGGACCTGTACAACAACACTAAGAATCACCCCATAAATGCCATCCCCTCTGTTGAGAAAAGATCCCGCAAGAAGTTAATATCCTAAAAAGAGTCAAAGATAACACTAGGGTGTAGAAATAGGTAGTAAAGCAAAGAACAAAGTTCCTAGTAAAGCTATCCCGTAAAATAATAGTATTATAAGCAAGCAAATGGCCTCATAAAAGATTAGAATGAAAAATTGCTTAGTAATATATAAGAACAAATGAAGCGATGGACAGAACATTTTTAGGAATTTCTCAATAGACCAGCTCTAACTAATCCCCCGGGCCGAAGGGCGAGAGCCCAAGTGCCGCTGGATCAATAACAACAACAACAACAACAACTAATCCCCCAGACATCCAGCCAGCAGAAGAGGAGCTACAAATAAACTGTGAACTACCAAGTAGAGTAGAAATAAAGAAAGCCATAAAGCTTATGAAATATGGAAAAGTAACTGGTCCACATGGTTGTCGTAAATTTTGATAGGTATTAGAGATAGATTTTGGCCGTCTGGATAAAACTGGTAAAGTGGTAAATACGTGAGAATTAAGGTATAAGAAATAGATTTCATGAGTGTATAGTTTAAGGGTAGAATCTGTCACTGGAGTGAGAAAATAATCTAGTACAGCCTATCTGTACGACTGTAGTTCGTTAACAGACAATCCTACTCTCCATACAGGTAACATATATGTTTAACTACACATACACACGCACAGTTTTGTGACGGCAAGACGCACAAACGTAAAAAACTATGGTAAATGGAATATGGGTATGGGCTAAGCTGACCAACACAATTAATTAAGATTTGTTAAGTTTATTATCATTAAAACTCTTCACAACATCAAACATGTAGAAATCAATAAAATCATAGATTACAGAATTAGGAAAATCACCCCATAAATGCCATCCCCTCTGTTGAGAAAAGATCCCGCAAGAAGTTAATATCCTAAAAAGAGTCAAAGATAACACTAGGGTGTAGAAATAGGTAGTAAAGCAAAGAACAAAGTTCCTAGTAAAGCTAACCCGTAAAATAATAGTGTTAGGGAACAACAAAAAAAGAAGTGGGTCCAATGATTATACAAAAAGAAATCTTCACTCCTCTTTCGTTCACTCTGTCAATCTGTGGCCACATACAATCTCGCTTACCTACTAATCTTGAACGTAACTTCAGTGTATATTTAACATAATCCAGTGTTGTGTTTCTCCGAAGTAAGCCCCAGTTCCTCCACGAATTGTTAACTTTCCAAAGAGGGAACGCCTACTTTGGTAGTGCGTATTGGATATGGTAATGTCACGTCAGATAGTTCATGTAGCAAAATATAAACCAGATCTAGTGTTCACAATAGACAGTACACAGTACTTCCAATAGTTAAAGGAAATGTCTGGAGGGTAAACTGTTAGAACAAAATACTGATGATGAAGGTATATCCTATCGGTTTCTCTCTCTCTGGGGGTTGAGTGCCGATTATAAAAACCACGTATTCTTCCTGGATAAATCCTCTTGAAAACACAATGGTCAGTAGTCGGGAACAATGTTATATAGATATTTGGCCACAGCGTCTCTCTCTCTCTCTGGATGAAGCAAGAGGACCGTCAATCACAGGTCAATACTGATAAAATTCGGATGTATTAAATAAGAATTGTTACTGGTACTATTTTAAGACCGCTGGCAGGCTGGTTTGTGATCAGTACTAAATTTAGGAGAAAACAAAACATTTAATCACAATATCAATATCCTATCCTATCACCCACAAAAGTAAGATCTCTTTATCCATCATTTAATTAAATTAAAAGCACACGTATCTTAGCCTATCTTACCACACTTTGCTCACCTGTTACGGGTTGAGTTTTAAGGTATGCGCCTTTTCCCCTCCCTCCCGGTAACACTCTCAGTGCACAAATCCATGTTAATTTATTTATGACTACTTTACAAATATCGCTTGTCATTACTAGCTATTTGTTTCGCCACATGATATTACACTAGTCACTTACACAATTACACATAATGGATTTAAGAGTGAATTTATATTCCGTCAAAAGTCAGTCGTCTAGTGTATTTATCAGTCAATTAAAACATCTCTTTCTGGGTAAGAGCGGTGATTAAATGTACATTTCACTGGACAAATTTAGCTATGCGTTATTTAATACGCTAGTATTAGCACTTAGAAAATCCCAGTGAATCAAAATGATGAACTTAACACATTAAATCACAAAAATGCTAATATTGTATATTACCGCAATCAGAAATGAAACATCTCCACGAAATGCTATCACACACTTTCACAATGGCTCTAGGATAACGAGCTAGATATTTTTTTTTAAATTCCGAAGTGACTAGAAACTGACTTTAGATGGACTGATTATTTATACAGAAATGTTGCTATTTATCTAACTAGTGCGAGATATCGCGCTTTCGGCCGTATCAGGAAAAACTAACACGTTCGACTCTCGAGACAAAGATTTCTGCTCACTGATGCCGAAACGGCATCACAAAAGCCCTGGTCATGCGAACAGGCCTCTTTGATCTCGTCTCTCTGCTGTAGATCAGATAATTACGTCCCCTGAAATATTGACCATCAAACCGTTACGCGTCAAAGTTCCTGCCCTTTTTCTCCCTCTTCAAAGAACCGATTATCTATATGCGCTCTCCTGTTTGTCAACAAGTAATGATTGGCAATCAGCTCGCGTGATAATTTATGATAAGCGAATCATGCCCTCACCGACTGTTATCTTAGCCTGTATTAACGTAGATAAACCTTGACAACGCATGTCAACAGAAAAAAATAGGCGTGGCTTCAAAGTGAGTAGCAAAAAATATAACCTTAAGTGGGGAAGCAAAGGTAGACGGGTCACTGTTGCACTATTTACATATATATGTGACAATGGCATTCCAGCAGAGGCCATCAAAACAGATATTGATACCTCTACAGAGATATTATACAAACTACCTGGCAAAGTCTGAGAGAGAGAGGAAATAACAGCAGAATGGAAGGAAGGTTATCTGGTCAAGTTGCATAAGAAGGGAAATTTACAAGAGTGCACAAATTATAGAGGAATAATGTTACTATCAGTGCCAGGAAAAGTATTAAACAGAATCACCCTTGAGAGATTAAAAGAGTCCATAGACAAGCAACTGAGAGATGAATAAGCAGGTGTTCGACAAAACGGATCCTGTACAGACCGGACAGCCAGACTGAGAATAATAGTTGAACAAAGTCTGGAATGGATTTCACCTCTTTACATCGGATTCGTGGACCACGAAAATGCATTTGACAGTGTAGACAGAGAATCACTTTGGAAACTGAGGAGGTATTATGTAGTTTCTGTAGCAAAGTTGATTTTGCTGGGGAGGTTATGATGGTATCCTAAAAAGAATGAAAAGGTGTCTGCTATAACCGTGTGAGGTCAAGCAAATGTTGGTCTCTGACTCTATAGATGATGACGATGAATTATATGCAGAGAACCTAACGCTACCTCCCTAGGTCTCACACGGTCAATCTTCTGGCTCTAGTGTATGGTGTATGGTGTACCTAGTGTCTAGGGGAGAAATGAATGATGGTACACAACAATCAAACACTTTAAGTTTCTATTAAAGAAGTTAATAACTAGCAGTTAAGTTTTTCTTTGAATGAATATTTACAATGTATTTTGCCTGTCCATTCATAGCTTGTGGACAGGTCTTTGAAAATAAGGACAAGATAGTTTACAGAAAAGGAACAATTAAAACTGTTGGGACAATCTGCCCAATAACTAAAAGTTATTATGTATTATAAATGTTCTTCCTGTATGGAATATTAAATTAGATCACTTTAGTTATCTAATTTATAAATGTCCTTCCTGGATAAAATATTACAGAGTTCACTTTAGTTATCTACCGGGAGAGTCACTGTATATGAGGGCTGTAGTTCCTCATACCCCCATAAAATTCCTGTGTAATATTTTGAAACACAAGAAAATGTCAGAGATGCCCCAGATGTTTTACTCTTCACCTAGGAGTCCTCGATGTAAGATAATTCAGTGGGTAGGTGCAGAAATTTCAACGCTCCTACTGGATATTCAACAGCATATAAGTCTGGTTGGAGACTGGTTGGCGTTTATAAGCACTCAGCAGGTTTCCTGTCACCAAACGGCAACAGGAACATAGACCCTCTGCAACAAAAGGACACCCTGGCCTTTTATCTCTGATCATTTATTCTAACACTTAATTCCCTACGTGGGAATGGGGTCAGCCTCGCGTGCCTTACAAATGCACTAGCCCCGAATCGTACAGGTTTCCCACCTTGTTGTGACCACACCTCAAGTCTTTATAGTAGATACGCCACTGTACGTTCACATACTTTTCCTCCATACAATAATGTGGAGTAACCACATTTCCTGTGATATGATCTTCTCTTCTTTTCTTTACACTTATATTTGCTTCAGGCATGTAAACAGTGTTCATTGAACACAGAGGCTTTACTAATCTATTTTAATACAATAATATGTCAACATAATCATAACAACATACATCAGTCAGATACCGTTTAATGTGTGGACTCAACAATGTCTGCTTCCGACATGTCCTTCCCTTTTTCCTCAAAAGCAGTATCTAACTTTTGTAGTTGGACCAAACATAGTAAATTTCATAAAATATCCTTACCACAATCAAGAAATAATGACGCTGATTTTGAGAATAAATGGCCTCAGCTTCCTCCGAACTGTACAGACTGTGAAATTATTCTATATTTAAGTTTAAAATTAACACAGCTGTAGGGGAGCCGCGCTAGCGTAGTGGTTACAACACCGCTCTGGCGACCGGGTGATACAGGATCAAACCCGGGCGACGGCATTTGAGGATTTTTTCGTCGACCGGGATTTTGACTGGATTAACTCGAGACCTGGCGAGGACATTTGAAGGAGTGTCGTCGACCAGGGACTGGCGGCTCCTGAGCCGACCCAGCTGCAATGGGTACCTCCGAAATCGGCGAGTATTTGCCTGAATGGCGAGGGACACCTGTCTCTGTACAAGAAATAAAGGGATACTCACGTAAAATCAATGTCAGGTTAGACATAAAATAATAACCTGAGATTTCGCCTCGAGTATAAGCGGGCGTACGCAAAAAAAAAAAAAAAAAAAAAAAAAAAAAAAAAAAAAAAAAAAAAAAGCTGTTTTTCAGCGTATCTGTATACAAATTTTAGTTCAACTGGCAATGAATAATCAAAGCCTTTACTAATATCTACCAGCACTAGCCAATCGTATCGTTCTACTACTTGAATTCAAATGCAGTTTGAATGAAAAACCCAAAATAATTTTGAATAACTGGTGGTCGATTGGCTAGTCTGCTCTAGTCATGCCAAATACAAAAGATATCACGTTAGGATTACATTTCTCCTACCGCTCCCCTTTCCCATTCATACTCTGTTCACCCTAAGCGAATTTGAATGTACCTCCCTGCCTCTTTTTCCAGCTCGCGTCCCGCTAACGTTACCAAAAAACATGAGCAGGAACGCCAGTGTGTCTGGTCGTGCGTTCTTAGATATTAGTATTTCTTCAATAACTTCTCTAATACTGGGAATATCATATATTTTAAAGTACATTCTTACACAGCTAACTTTACGTCATACTACCATATAATTCTTATGGGGAACTTCATAATGGTTTAAAATTTCCAATTTATGTCATCGTCCATCGTCAAATAAAATTTTGCACAAGTCCGCCATTTTTCCTCTCCTTCGTCTTGCGAGCATGTATTTTTCAAATAACTACTTGTGTTAGTTACATCAGAAATGCTACCCTAGGAGGAAATAAAACTGTCTGCGTGGTTACGCCTTGGCTGGCTTTTTCGCAGTGTGAATATATGCGTGCAGACTGTGTCAGCGAAGCGGGGGTTAGACGGGGCGGGTTTAGAATTTGCGTTACTAGTTAGCATTGTATCGTGTAATATTACCAAAAAATGTAAGGATTACTACTGATTTTGCTACAAAGTTGACAGAAAGTGTTACTTCAGATAGCTATATTGCGGCACTCTTCCGCCAATAGTTAATTGTAAGGCTAGACTATAAAGTGTAATCAGCAGATTGGGCAAAGTTAAATATTAGTAGTGTTTCTCGAAAACGAAACTAAAGCGTGTCAGACTTTTTCCGTGAAATCGTTCTATAGGCTTAGCACTGTGCAAAAAGCAGCGGGCTAATGTATTTATTATCGTTTTATGCCTAAATGGTACTGAATTGAGCGTTTATTCTCGCATATTTTGCTACAGTTTCCATGAATAATAAGGAAGACCTATGAAGACATGACTTTATGAAGGACATCTTACATAACCGTTTAGGATAAGAACGGATGTGAGACAGGGATGCCTCTTGTCTCCATTTCTTTTCTTACTAGCAATAGATTGGGTTATAAAAAACATCGACATCACACAACATAAATGGAATCCAGTGGAATCTACTAAACAGCTGTAGTTCCTCATACCCCCATGAAATTCCTGTGTAATATTTTAAAACACAAGAAAATGTCAGAGATGCCCCAGATGACATCTGGATTTTGTAGATGACTTGGCTCTTCTGTCCCATAACCATAATCAGATGCAAGAGAAAATGACAATTCTCGATGAGGTCACAAAAAGTGGGCCTGAATATACACAGGGAAAAGAAAAAGATTTTGAAAATAAATGCAAGAGTTGATAACAAGATTGAACTTGAAGAAATACCACTAAAAGATGTAGAATCATACACATATCTTGGCAGTAATATAGACAAAGTTGGAGGGACAGACAGTGATATGAAAATAAGAATACAAAAAGTAAGAGGAGCTTTCATTGCATTGGGAAACGTATAGAGAACAAGAGAAATCAAGTCCAACACGAAAATAAGAATCTTCAACTCAAATGTCAAGTCAGTCTTGTTGTATGGCTCTGAGACATGGAGATCAACAAAAACAACAACTAAAAAGCTACAGACTTTTATAAACGGGTGCTTGCGTAGAATAGAAGGACTGAAGTGGTATAACAAAGTCATAAATGTAGAATTGATAACAAGAACCAGACAAGTGCCAGTGGAACAAGAGTTGAGAAGAAGACGATGGCGAGGGATAGGACACACATTGAGGAAACCTGTTGATAGCATTACTAGGCAGTCCTTGTTCTAGAATCCACAGGGAAAGAGAGGAAGAGGTAGACCAAAAAACATATGGAGAAGAGAGCTGTATACAGAGGTGAAAATGATGAGGAAAACATGGAAAGAACTTGAGCGGATGGCACAGGACAGGAAGACCAATGCTTCCCGGGGAGCTAACGGGTAAATATTGATTGATTGATTGTGTGAAATTAGAAATCATAAAGAGTAGGCCATACGGCCGCTGCCATGGCAGGATTTACAACATTAGGAAAATCTATCCGATACAAAAATATTTATAGAATGTCAGATTCATAAATACACACATTACGATCATCGCCGGTGCTTTGGAGTTCGTACGCTGTGCTTGTCACGAAGTGGGTTATATAAGTGTCTGTCAGTGACCAGAGCCAAGGTCTTGTTGATGTCAGAGACAAGACAAAAATAGTCTGAGAGAGATCTGAGGGGATAGATAAGAGATTCTGTTGATGGTGGATGATGTGACTTATAGTTATTGGGGGTGAGAACATAACATGACTCTCCCCTCGCAACTCGGTGACCCTTTGAATACTACTGTCAAACCGCCTCCTACTCAATAAAGATGTAAGGTTTTTATACACTCAGGTTTATCCACACACTCAACAATACAGTACAAGTGAATAGTACAGATCCAGTTAGGAAAGTAAAGGAAATCTGATCCGGTTAAATAAATAAATAAATAAATAAATAAATAAATAAATATATATATATATATATATATATATATATATATATATATATATATATATATATATATATATATATATATATATATATATATATATATATATATATATATAATATATAGAAACAACACATAAATAGCTGCTGAAAAAAAAAAAAAAACAGAATAACATAAATATCAATCACGGCATAAAATACAGATGGAATAAAATTACAATTGAGGTCTCTAAGAACGACGCACCAAAATTATAAACACTCCAGAGACAGGTAGTGAACAGAATTCTGGACTACCGCAGGAAAACTAAACAAAGGTTACCCGCTCCAACAAGTATGTGGTTGTTCTTTAAATCTAAAAAATCCGTGGTTGGAAAAAGAACTTTGGATACACACCAGTTCTACACACTAAGCCTGCTGACTTGTCCTTGTCAGTGATTTTGCTCACAAACTACACTAACTTATCCTTGTCAGTGACTTTGCTCACAAACTACACTGACTTATCCTTGTCAGTGACTTTGCTCACAAACTACACTGATTTATCCTTGTCAGTGACTTTGCTCACAAACTACACTGACTTATCCTTGTCAGTGACTTTGCTCACAAACTACACTGACTTATCCTTGTCAGTGACTTTGCTCACAAGCTACACTGACTTATCCTTGTCAGTGACTTTGCTCACAAACTACACTGACTTATCCTTGTCAGTGACTTTGCTCACAAACTACACTGACTTCTCCTTGTCAGTGACTTTGCTCACAAACTACACTGACTTATCCTTGTCAGTGACTTTGCTCACAAACTACACTGACTTCTCCTTGTCAGTGACTTTGCTCACAAACTACACTGACTTCTCCTTGTCAGTGACTTTGCTCACAAACTACACTACCTGGTCTAATACCGTTTCAAAAGACACAACCAAAACTACCCTCCCCTGCTGTTAGTTTAGTGTGTACACAGTTCCCCAACTCCCTCTTCGTTGGCACGCGTGCGTTACTCCACAGGGATCACTGCTGGCCACTGGAGATATGATACCCTCTCTTCGCCAGTGTAATGGCTAACAAATCATTGAAAGACAAGCACCGAACTGAAAATCCGGGCAGTTGCGGGGTGAACACTCAAATAATTTATTTCCTGAAAACTAATTCACGTCTGGGTTGGGCCCACTGTTTTGGTGCAGCCCTCAAGCAAGAATGAACGAGGTGGCTTTATGAACACTGAAGCCCCAGGAGCAGGGCGCTCTTCTTGCTAATTGATTTTCCAAGGTAATTCTATTTCCCACTCACGGAAAAACTCTGATGACCCGTAATAGGGTGATGAACAAGGCACGCCTCTATATATATACGTGCGACCCAGCTGTAAATGGGTCGTTGGCTGGAGCGGCCTTCCCCTGAAGGCAAAGACTCCACAGACGGCGTTAACCACAGAAGGTGAAGTCCGGCCTTTGGCTCAGTCGATTGCCGCAAAAAGCCGACGTATGCTGAAATGAAAACATAACAAACCCTCATAACATTTGGCTAAATAAACTCGTCAAACGTCACAACACAGCACAACAATAAACAAAGACAATTAAATACAGGCAATCATCCTGTACTTCCCCTTCCGCTGGTGGTCAAGGCAGGCCTGGCCTGCAGTTTATCTTACCCTCCCCTCACTCTGTCAGCCCACCCCGCTCAGTGCTGGCCAACTCGCTGTAGCGTTTGTATAATAATACGCAATCCCGCGTCTTAACGCTTGGGATAGTTCCAAGTGTGTTTACAAAACTGCTCGCCCGTGACCTTAAAATCAGTCAGGTCAGCTAGCTAAATGATTGGCAAGGTCATCTACCTTGTCGCCTTGGCGTTCGACAATTTAAAAATTACGTACCACATATAACGACCATAGAAATATTATACATGAATTTTAACCAATCAATTATTGTGCCAATGCTTACAAAATATCAAATTACATGGTGTGGAAAAGAATTATATTACTCACGTCCGCCACTGCAGTCAAAAAATTTACATTTATTCGGGTTAACCTGATTGTGGGTTAACATTTCCTGAGTTATCCCTAGGTCAGGGGACACTGTTTATACCCTCCATCAGGTATAATGTAAAATAACAATGAGGCTCTTATCATATATATATAGTAGCACTTTCCCCAAACAAACTGGCTATAGCTGTCGCAATATTGGTTTCAAGTCATTGCAAACGGGATCAGTTAGATTTATAAACCCATCAACGATCGAATGACGGCTTTCAAAATGGCGGCGTATCAGCGAAATGTGTATCAGACAGAGGAAATCGCCAAGGATAAATAAAAGCAGAAGGGAATCAGTATGAAAAGGATTTTACATTTCAGTACAGGGAAGGATGGTGTATAACTGCATATAAGATGGAACGGTAGGAAGTTCTCATTTACGGAGATATATGCGTATTTCGGCTGCCCACAGTTACGCTAAAAGCGTGTAACCCACTTCTGTTCTAAATATTAAAATCAACAAATAACAGTTTGGGAATTTACATGGATAGGAAGATAGAGTTTTATCAGCTGTATAAAACTAGATAAGATGGAACAATATGGATATTATATATGCCGAGAATGATAAAGGCAAAATTTCGGTCGACGCACAGTTCGGCCGAAATCACTGTTCGGGAAGGATTTTTCAGGCTTAGGTTTAAGCTGTGACGTCGGTACTCTCCGATACGTCCGCGCTATACGTATTTAAAGCGTATCGGTAAAACTGGAGGGATATACAACGAAGAGGGTTCAGACAGACTGGAGGCAGAGTTTCGCCACTACCCATGAATTGTGAGCGGATCGCCAGAAACATTTTTAAGTCCAGTATCTGAAGTCTGAGGGTAAGCGAAATTATGATAACTACCGTGTATAATAATTGTTATTTCAGGTTCATATAGAATTCACAAAATATGCCTGTATAATAATCATTGATATAATGTATTGTATTTTTAATATGATCTAAACATGTGCATTGTGGATGAGATGATTGTTGCTTGTACAAAAATTAATCACAAATAGCCCCACAGCCTAATGAAGATATATTTATAATATTGCTTTATCGCTTACGAAGATAAAAGCAGTCCCATGGCAGAGATTGTCATTGGGAAATGAAGTGTTAGAAACTTCTTCGTGGAAGATCCCAGTTTACGAGGTTAAGGTGACTAGTCCCCTTCCTCGCTGCCTTTGCCTTCCCTAGTTCGAGCGCACAACTTTGTACCCATTTACAGCTGGTAAACTGGAGTGTTCTACAGCCAGTTTCAGTAGAAAGCAACCTGATCACGTGGTCACTCACTTTATTTATTTTATGTATTAATTTTGGGTAGTTGCTAAGATAGCATCAGTATTTGAATTTGTACTGGATATGATTTAGAAGGATCAAGTTATAGATCAGAAAAGGATGTATAGGAGCAGGGTAAACCAGATGATGTTTATTACTGATATGTTAATATTAATTCTGTATCATTGAAATGATGTTACTTGCTATGACTGTATAACTTTGACACCTGATGACTGACTTGTCTGACTTATGTGCTAGTCAGTTACACTTAATTGACATGTTAATATTAATGCTATATCACTGAAATGATGTCCTTGCTTACTATGATTGTATAACGGTGACATCTGATGACTGACTGGTCTGACATCTGTGCTAGTCAGCTACAAGTCTAGCCAGATACTAGCCAAGGCTGATATGTTGCAGGCTCCATGAAATAACTCAAACCAGACTGTCCAGTATCAGAAACCTGTGTTGTTCATCAGAGGCACTCCCACAAACGTGCAGGACCCCAAAGAGTGAACTTCAACTGGTCTTCGGCATCCCTAGTGCTGGGTCTACCGATACTGATATATGCAACGGACAGTCCATGTCAGCAGGATCAAGAGTCAGATAAGTGTCACTTAGGACACTGACCACCACAATATATATAAAACAGCTAATAGTGAAAATCCATAGTTCAGTCAACTGATGACAATTAATTGGAAAGTCAAGAGACTAAAAACAGTGATTGCAGATTGCAGTAACTTTAATATTCAAGATCTTGAAGTCTAAACAGACCATAATAGTAATTGTGTGAATACTTTTATATATATATGTATATGCTCTTTTCCAACTAGTAGAAATAGAATATTAGTGTAATTATTAAACTATTTTAACTGTACCTGAGGATTTATTCACTTCTTCCATTTGTGGTTTCAGTGAATGTTCATTTTACTTATCCCCTAGAATAAAAGTAATCATAAGATAGTCACAGGGAGGAGACACCTTAAATCCTGGTACTACTTCTTACCAACTGGGCCAGGGTTTTCACAGTCTGACTATTTTTATGATAACAATACACCAGTGCTTATTTCTAAGACTGGGGTATTACTTGTAAGACCAGAACTCTTTACTGGCATACTTTTACATAATAAATAATTTTAAATAACCTCCCGCTACAGTGGGGGCTCGTCCGGGATATATCTTTGATATTCCTGAGCCAACTTTCCATTTCTGCTGTGTAGAAAATTTTGTTTTGTAAAATTTTTTTGGAAAGAGTAACATAGTAGGAAATAATTATATTTTTAGGAGTACCATTGAGTACAGATAAAGAAAGCTGTTTCATATATGGTGAAGTCAGTTTAATTAACTTTAATTTTAACTAAGTTAATTATATTGTAGTAAATTAGTTTCAGTAAGATCGCTTGCCCTACTAGACTACAGATACATCATGGCTGACTTGGTCAAATTTAGGTCGGCTACACTGCAGGTGGGAAAAGAGCTTGGCATGGATGGTGACGCTCTGATCCGGTATGTCACGACGGAATGTGAAAAGTACACCGAGAGAGAGTTGCAGTGGATATTGTTGGACCCCTCACTAGGACTAAGAGAAGGAATAGTTATATCTTAACTCTAGTTGATACATGCTCTATGTGGGGAGAGGCCGTAGCCATGGCATCTATAGATTCTAAGCATGTGGCAGAAGCAATGTTGACAATATTCACCCGGTTAGGCTTTCCACATCAAATATTGACGGACAATGGTTCCCAGTTCAAGGGAAAGCTAACCCAAGAAGTGTTCAGGATTTTTCAAGCCAGACATTATCATTGCTCTCCTTATCACCCACAAGGAAATGGTCAAGTCGAGCGGTTCAACGGTACGCTCATTTCTATTCTCAGGAAGCTGGCAAGTGAAAAACCTGAAACATGGGATGTATACTTACCCGCTGCATTATTCGCATACTGGGAAGTCCCACACAATTCCACAGGAATGGCACCGGCCACATTGTTGTTTGGTCGGCCTATAAAAGGTCCACTGGAAGCATTGCTGCAGACTTGGACAGATGAGAAGGCAGAGGAAAGTGTCACCTCATCAATTCAGTATGTAAATGAGTTGACCACTCGACTGAAAATGGGCTGGAAATTGGCTAATGACAATCTTCGCAGAGCCAGAAATAAACATACTGAATACTATAACAAGAAAGCAAAGGATAGGGAACTTGCTGTTGGAGAAAAAGTGCTTCTTCTATTGCCCAGCAGTAACAACAAACTGCAGATTGGTTGGCAGGGTCCATATAACGTGCTAGAGAAAAATATCGAGGACTAATTACAAAATTGACAAGAAGGGCAAAGAAAGGGTGTACCATGTTAATCTGTTAAAGAAATATTATGACAGGACATCAACGGAGGTAGCTCATATGATGACTCTGGCCATCGCAACCGAAATGAAGCATGAACCACTTACCTCAATAGAGTATCCATTAAGACCGACTGAGACATATGAACAAGTCAAAATTAGTACTCAGTTAACTCAGGAACAGAGGGAGCAAGTTAAAGAGGTTTTTAAAACACATGCAGATGTGTTAACTGATAAACCAGGATGCACCAACTTATTGACATATGATATGAAGGTCATCGATCCAACACCTATCTGCATGAAGACCTACCCTATACCATATGCCAAGGCACAGGCATTGAAGGAGGAAATTGATTATCTGTTGCAAGAACAAATCATTTCCAAGTCAGAATCACCTTACAGTTCAAGTGTTGTACTGTTGAGAAAACCAAGTGGAGAACACCGACTCTGTATCGATTACCGGAAATTAAATGCGATCACAGAAACCCAAGCTGATCCATTACCGGATACCAATCAGCTGTTCTCGACGCTAAGTACTGCGAAATATTTCTCTAAGGTCGATTTAAGTAAGGGATATTACCAGATTCCTGTCAAACCCGAGATCCGACACATGCTGGCTTTTAGCACTTCGGATGGTCACTACGAATTTAATGTACTACCATTCGGGTTGAAAAAACGCACCAAGCGTATTTTCAAGGATGATGAGGAAATTGCTGGAACCCTTGAACAACTCTAACATCACCAACTTTATGGATGACATTCTCATAGCCACGGAAACATTTGAGGATCATCTACATTCTCTATCAATGTTACTGGGTAGACTCAGAGAGGCAGGTTTGACTGCTCGTCCAACAAAGTGTGTAATCGGATGTCAGGAATTAGAATTTTTGGGACATACAATTTGTCATGGAAACATGTCTCCTGATCCCAAAAATATAGAAAAGTTAAGGAATGCACCTAGACCACAGACAAAAAAGGATGTGAGGTCGTTCGTATCCTTAGGAGGATTCTATCAAAAGTACATCAAAGACTTCAATACCTTATGTGCACCTTTGACGGATCTGACAAAGAAAGGGAAGCCGGACACAATAAAGTGGACTGCAGAGTGTGAGCATGCATATTCAGAATTGAAACATAAACTCACTAGTAGGCCTATTCTGAAGTTACCAGATCTGACGCAAGAGTTTATAGTACGGACTGATGCAAGCAATGTAGGAATTGGGGCCGCGCTTTTGCAAAAATCTCAGACCCAGAATGAGGAACTGTTTCCTGTTGCTTATGCCAGCCGCAAGTTGAACGCGGCAGAGAATTACTCTACTATAGAGAGGGAATGTTTAGCATTGGTGTGGGCCATCAATAAGTTTCAACCCTATTTGTATGGCAAGCCATTTGTGGTCCAGTGCGATCATCAACCCCTGTCATTTTTGGCCTCATCACGTCATGCAAATACTCGCTTACTAAGATGGTCATTATTGATTCAGCCATATTCCTTCACTATTGAATATATTCCGGGAAAACAGAATGTGGGCGCAGATTTTCTAAGTCGCCATCCCACAGAGCTTGAGGAGGATAGAAGGAAGGAAAACTAACCTCGGAATGGTCAATTTGCAATTGTCTTGTACCCAATAGTTAAGCTAGATATCATCCAGCTTAAAATATGGGGGAGCTATGTCGCAATATTGGTTTCAAGTCATTGCAAACGGGATCAATTAGATTTATAAACCCATCAACGATCGAATGACGGCTTTCAAAATGGCGGCGTATCAGCGAAATGTGTATCAGACAGAGGAAATCGCCAAGGATAAAATAAAGCAGAAGGGAATCAGTATGAAAAAGGATTTTACATTTCAGTACAGGGAAGGATGGTATATAACTGCATATAAGATGGAACGGTAGGAAGTTCTCATTTACGGAGATATATGCGTATTTCGGCTGCCCACAGTTACGCTAAAAGCATGTAAACCCACTTCTGTTCTAAATATTAAAATCAACAAATAACAGTTTGGGAATTTACATGGATAGGAAGATAGAGTTTTATCAGCTGTATAAAACTAGATAAGATGGAACAATATGGATGTTATATATGCCGAGAATGATAAAGGCAAAATTTCAGTCGACGCACAGATCGGCCGAAATCACTGTTCGGGAAGGATTTTTCAGGCTTAGGTTTAAGCTGTGTGACGTTGGTACTCTCCGATACGTCCGCGCTATACGTATTTAAAGCGTATCGGTAAAACTGGAGGGATATACAACGAAGAGGGTTCAGACAGACTGGAGGCAGAGTTTCGCCACTACCCATGAATTGTGAGCGGATCGCCAGAAACATTTTTAAGTCCAGTATCTGAAGTCTGAGGGTAAGCGAAATTATGATAACTACCGTGTATAATAATTGTTATTTCAGGTTCATATAGAATTCACAAAATATGCCTGTATAATAATCATTGATATAATGTATTGTATTTTTAATATGATCTAAACATGTGCATTGTGGATGAGATGATTGTTGCTTGTACAAAAATTAATCACAAATAGCCCCACAGCCTAATGAAGATATATTTATAATATTGCTTTATCGCTTACGAAGATAAAAGCAGTCCCATGGCAGAGATTGTCATTGGGAAATGAAGTGTTAGAAACTTCTTCGTGGAAGATCCCAGTTTACGAGGTTAAGGTGACTAGTCCCCTTCCTCGCTGCCTTTGCCTTCCCTAGTTCGAGCGCACAACTTTGTACCCATTTACAGCTGGTAAACTGGAGTGTTCTACAGCCAGTTTCAGTAGAAAGCAACCTGATCACGTGGTCACTCACTTTATTTATTTTATGTATTAATTTTGGGTAGTTGCTAAGATAGCATCAGTATTTGAATTTGTACTGGATATGATTTAGAAGGATCAAGTTATAGATCAGAAAAGGATGTATAGGAGCAGGGTAAACCAGATGATGTTTATTACTGATATGTTAATATTAATTCTGTATCATTGAAATGATGTTACTTGCTATGACTGTATAACTTTGACACCTGATGACTGACTTGTCTGACTTATGTGCTAGTCAGTTACACTTAATTGACATGTTAATATTAATGCTATATCACTGAAATGATGTCCTTGCTTACTATGATTGTATAACGGTGACATCTGATGACTGACTGGTCTGACATCTGTGCTAGTCAGCTACAAGTCTAGCCAGATACTAGCCAAGGCTGATATGTTGCAGGTTCCATGAAATAACTCAAACCAGACTGTCCAGTATCAGAAACCTGTGTTGTTCATCAGAGGCACTCCCACAAACGTGCAGGACCCCAAAGAGTGAACTTCAACTGGTCTTCGGCATCCCTAGTGCTGGGTCTACCGATACTGATATATGCAACGGACAGTCCATGTCAGCAGGATCAAGAGTCAGATAAGTGTCACTTAGGACACTGACCACCACAATATATAAAACAGCTAATAGTGAAAATCCATTTCAGTCAACTGATGACAATTAATTGGAAAGTCAAGAGACTAAAAACAGTGATTGCAGATTGCAGTAACTTTAATATTCAAGATCTTGAAGTCTAAACAGACCATAATAGTAATTGTGTGAATACTTTTATATATATGTATATGCTCTTTTCCAACTAGTAGAAATAGAATATTAGTGTAATTATTAAACTATTTTAACTGTACCTGAGGATTTATTCACTTCTTCCATTTGTGGTTTCAGTGAATGTTCATTTTACTTATCCCCTAGAATAAAAGTAATCATAAGATAGTCACAGGGAGGAGACACCTTAAATCTTGGTACTACTTCTTACCAACTGGGCCAGGGTTTTCACAGTCTGACTATTTTTATGATAACAATACACCAGTGCTTATTTCTAAGACTGGGGTATTACTTGTAAGACCAGAACTCTTTACTGGCATACTTTTACATAATAAATAATTTTAAATAACCTCCCGCTACAGTGGGGGCTCGTCCGGGATATATCTTTGATATTCCTGAGCCAACTTTCCATTTCTGCTGTGTAGAAAATTTTGTTTTGTAAAATTTTTTTGGAAAGAGTAACATAGTAGGAAATAATTATATTTTTAGGAGTACCATTGAGTACAGATAAAGAAAGCTGTTTCATATATGGTGAAGTCAGTTTAATTAACTTTAATTTTAACTAAGTTAATTATATTGTAGTAAATTAGTTTGAGTAAGATCGCTTGCCCTACTAGACTACAGATACATCATGGCTGACTTGGTCAAATTTAGGTCTGCTACACTGCAGGTGGGAAAAGAGCTTGGCATGGCATGGATGGTATGACGCTCTGATCCGTGGATATTGTTGGACCCCTCACTAGGACTAAGAGAAGGAATAGTTATATCTTAACTCTGTTGATACATGGTCTTCCACATCAAATATTGACGGACAATGGTTCCCAGTTCAAGGGAAAGCTAACCCAAGAAGTGTTCAGGATTTTTCAAGCCAGACATTATCATTGCTCTCCTTATCACCCACAAGGAAATGGTCACGTCGAGCGGTTCAACGGTACGCTCATTTCTATTCTCAGGAAGCTGGCAAGTGAAAAACCTGAAACATGGGATGTATACTTACCCGCTGCATTATTCGCATACTGGGAAGTCCCACACAATTCCACAGGAATGGCACCGGCCACATTGTTGTTTGGTCGGCCTATAAAAGGTCCACTGGAAGCATTGCTGCGGACTTGGACAGATGAGAAGGCAGAGGAAAGTGTCACCTCATCAATTCAGTATGTAAATGAGTTGACCACTCGACTGAAAATGGGCTGGAAATTGGCTAATGACAATCTTCGCAGAGCCAGAAATAAACATACTGAATACTATAACAAGAAAGCAAAGGATAGGGAACTTGCTGTTGGAGAAAAAGTGCTTCTTCTATTGCCCAGCAGTAACAACAAACTGCAGATTGGTTGGCAGGGTCCATATAACGTGCTAGAGAAAATATCGAGGACTAATTACAAAATTGACAAGAAGGGCAAAGAAAGGGTGTACCATGTTAATCTGTTAAAGAAATATTATGACAGGACATCAACGGAGGTAGCTCATATGATGACTCTGGCCATCGCAACCGAAATGAAGCATGAACCACTTACCTCAATAGAGTATCCATTAAGACCGACTGAGACATATGAACAAGTCAAAATTAGTACTCAGTTAACTCAGGAACAGAGGGAGCAAGTTAAAGAGGTTTTTAAAACACATGCAGATGTGTTAACTGATAAACCAGGATGCACCAACTTATTGACATATGATATGAAGGTCATCGATCCAACACCTATCTGCATGAAGACCTACCCTATACCATATGCCAAGGCACAGGCATTGAAGGAGGAAATTGATTATCTGTTGCAAGAACAAATCATTTCCAAGTCAGAATCACCTTACAGTTCAAGTGTTGTACTGTTGAGAAAACCAAGTGGAGAACACCGACTCTGTATCGATTACCGGAAATTAAATGCGATCACAGAAACCCAAGCTGATCCATTACCGGATACCAATCAGCTGTTCTCGACGCTAAGTACTGCGAAATATTTCTCTAAGGTCGATTTAAGTAAGGGATATTACCAGATTCCTGTCAAACCCGAGATCCGACACATGCTGGCTTTTAGCACTTCGGATGGTCACTACGAATTTAATGTACTACCATTCGGGTTGAAAAACGCACCAAGCGTATTTTCAAGGATGATGAGGAAATTGCTGGAACCCTTGAACAACTCTAACATCACCAACTTTATGGATGACATTCTCATAGCCACGGAAACATTTGAGGATCATCTACATTCTCTATCAATGTTACTGGGTAGACTCAGAGAGGCAGGTTTGACTGCTCGTCCAACAAAGTGTGTAATCGGATGTCAGGAATTAGAATTTTTGGGACATACAATTTGTCATGGAAACATGTCTCCTGATCCCAAAAATATAGAAAAGTTAAGGAATGCACCTAGACCACAGACAAAAAAGGATGTGAGGTCGTTCGTATCCTTAGGAGGATTCTATCAAAAGTACATCAAAGACTTCAATACCTTATGTGCACCTTTGACGGATCTGACAAAGAAAGGGAAGCCGGACACAATAAAGTGGACTGCAGAGTGTGAGCATGCATATTCAGAATTGAAACATAAACTCACTAGTAGGCCTATTCTGAAGTTACCAGATCTGACGCAAGAGTTTATAGTACGGACTGATGCAAGCAATGTAGGTATTGGGGCCGCGCTTTTGCAAAAATCTCAGACCCAGAATGAGGAACTGTTTCCTGTTGCTTATGCCAGCCGCAAGTTGAACGCGGCAGAAAAGAATTACTCTACTATAGAGAGGGAATGTTTAGCATTGGTGTGGGCCATCAATAAGTTTCAACCCTATTTGTATGGCAAGCCATTTGTGGTCCAGTGCGATCATCAACCCCTGTCATTTTTGGCCTCATCACGTCATGCAAATACTCGCTTACTAAGATGGTCATTATTGATTCAGCCATATTCCTTCACTATTGAATATATTCCGGGAAAACAGAATGTGGGCGCAGATTTTCTAAGTCGCCATCCCACAGAGCTTGAGGAGGATAGAAGGAAGGAAAACTAACCTCGGAATGGTCAATTTGCAATTGTCTTGTACCCAATAGTTAAGCTAGATATCATCCAGCTTAAAATATGGGGGAGCTATGTCGCAATATTGGTTTCAAGTCATTGCAAACGGGATCAATTAGATTTATAAACCCATCAACGATCGAATGACGGCTTTCAAAATGGCGGCGTATCAGCGAAATGTGTATCAGACAGAGGAAATCGCCAAGGATAAATAAAAGCAGAAGGGAATCAGTATGAAAAGGATTTTACATTTCAGTACAGGGAAGGATGGTATATAACTGCATATAAGATGGAACGGTAGGAAGTTCTCATTTACGGAGATATATGCGTATTTCGGCTGCCCACAGTTACGCTAAAAGCGTGTAACCCACTTCTGTTCTAAATATTAAAATCAACAAATAACAGTTTGGGAATTTACATGGATAGGAAGATAGAGTTTTATCAGCTGTATAAAACTAGATAAGATGGAACAATATGGATGTTATATATGCCGAGAATGATAAAGGCAAAATTTCAGTCGACGCACAGTTCGGCCGAAATCACTGTTCGGGAAGGATTTTTCAGGCTTAGGTTTAAGCTGTGACGTTGGTACTCTCCGATACGTCCGCGCTATACGTATTTAAAGCGTATCGGTAAAACTGGAGGGATATACAACGAAGAGGGTTCAGACAGACTGGAGGCAGAGTTTCGCCACTACCCATGAATTGTGAGCGGATCGCCAGAAACATTTTTAAGTCCAGTATCTGAAGTCTGAGGGTAAGCGAAATTATGATAACTACCGTGTATAATAATTGTTATTTCAGGTTCATATAGAATTCACAAAATATGCCTGTATAATAATCATTGATATAATGTATTGTATTTTTAATATGATCTAAACATGTGCATTGTGGATGAGATGATTGTTGCTTGTACAAAAATTAATCACAAATAGCCCCACAGCCTAATGAAGATATATTTATAATATTGCTTTATCGCTTACGAAGATAAAAGCAGTCCCATGGCAGAGATTGTCATTGGGAAATGAAGTGTTAGAAACTTCTTCGTGGAAGATCCCAGTTTACGAGGTTAAGGTGACTAGTCCCCTTCCTCGCTGCCTTTGCCTTCCCTAGTTCGAGCGCACAACTTTGTACCCATTTACAGCTGGTAAACTGGAGTGTTCTACAGCCAGTTTCAGTAGAAAGCAACCTGATCACGTGGTCACTCACTTTATTTATTTTATGTATTAATTTTGGGTAGTTGCTAAGATAGCATCAGTATTTGAATTTGTACTGGATATGATTTAGAAGGATCAAGTTATAGATCAGAAAAGGATGTATAGGAGCAGGGTAAACCAGATGATGTTTATTACTGATATGTTAATATTAATTCTGTATCATTGAAATGATGTTACTTGCTATGACTGTATAACTTTGACACCTGATGACTGACTTGTCTGACTTATGTGCTAGTCAGTTACACTTAATTGACATGTTAATATTAATGCTATATCACTGAAATGATGTCCTTGCTTACTATGATTGTATAACGGTGACATCTGATGACTGACTGGTCTGACATCTGTGCTAGTCAGCTACAAGTCTAGCCAGATACTAGCCAAGGCTGATATGTTGCAGGTTCCATGAAATAACTCAAACCAGACTGTCCAGTATCAGAAACCTGTGTTGTTCATCAGAGGCACTCCCACAAACGTGCAGGACCCCAAAGAGTGAACTTCAACTGGTCTTCGGCATCCCTAGTGCTGGGTCTACCGATACTGGTATATGCAACGGACAGTCCATGTCAGCAGGATCAAGAGTCAGATAAGTGTCACTTAGGACACTGACCACCACAATATATAAAACAGCTAATAGTGAAAATCCATAGTTCAGTCAACTGATGACAATTAATTGGAAAGTCAAGAGACTAAAAACAGTGATTGCAGATTGCAGTAACTTTAATATTCAAGATCTTGAAGTCTAAACAGACCATAATAGTAATTGTGTGAATACTTTTATATATATGTATATGCTCTTTTCCAACTAGTAGAAATAGAATATTAGTGTAATTATTAAACTATTTTAACTGTACCTGAGGATTTATTCACTTCTTCCATTTGTGGTTTCAGTGAATGTTCATTTTACTTATCCCCTAGAATAAAAGTAATCATAAGATAGTCACAGGGAGGAGACACCTTAAATCCTGGTACTACTTCTTACCAACTGGGCCAGGGTTTATTACAGTCTGACTATTTTTATGATAACAATACACCAGTGCTTATTTCTAAGACTGGGGTATTACTTGTAAGACCAGAACTCTTTACTGGCATACTTTTACATAATAAATAATTTTAAATAACCTCCCGCTACAATAGCTTAGGTGGCGCGTTAAATGATTGCATTAATTACAACACTAGTAAAATCATTTACAAATCAATACTCTGTCCATTATAAAGCCCTAGCAAAAATTATTTCATTTAGCGTTTACAAATTCGCTTACCGAACAAAGATCAGAATATCCCACGAAACTCACTAGCGGGCAGACTGTCTAATGTTGCTATTTCTCCGTCAATAATTCCAAGACAGAAGCAATTAACAGACCGACACGGAACTCTTATATACTGCCATCTACGGTCACAGGTGTTCCCCCAGTCATGAACACGTGCATAGAGCCACATACAAAGACACGTAATCCTGGACCCGTACTTCCTCTAAAAGACGCAACTAAAACGATTTTGCGTAACGGGTTGACGGCCGTCTCCGCTGACATCGAAAAACAAGGACACCTGCGTTACCCTGTCCCCCTAGAACCATAGTAAGACTACCGTAATAGGAGCTCAAGGAAACATGAGAAAGATGACCGTCACCGTTTGTCAAAGACCCAGACACGAATGACTGCCCAAGTTTCTACATAACATGATGTAATTCAACAGGACTATTGAGCCAGGTCTTCTGCAAGAAACTGCACTCAAAAGACCAAGCCGCCTCTACAGAAATGCAAGAGGGGTACTCACGGGGACAGAGAATCCGTGTTTAAAAATAAAGCAGAAAAGGGTTGCCACTCGTGTTCAAACATGTTTACGAGTGGCGAAAATTATCTCCAGCTGGTCTAATGACAGGTACTTTTGCGCATTCCTTACGTCAATTGTTGTTGGCCCAAATGAACACGAAATCAACGAACTCTGCAGTGTGGGTGTCTGACCGAGTAATAATCGGAGTTACTGCCCCATAGAACCACATGAAAATAACCAATTACAGAGAGCCAGCGACTCTAGGAAAACTAAGAAAAATTAAGAGAAGGGGCGGGTTGGAAAATAGGGAGCAGCAGCCATTTCGCCACTGTGCTGAGATCCTCCTTGTGATCGCAGATCGGAGCACTGATGAAGTTGCCCGTGTGCAATGAAGATGGTCCTTAAAACCTAACAAACCAAAACAAACAAACCTCTTCTCCCTTGGAGTGTAGAGGTTAGCCAGAGAGAGCGCCATGTTGTCCTCTAAGCTGCATTTCTTTTGGCCTGGTTCCAGTCCAGTCCTCTGTCCTTCAGGGATTGTCTAATGTTGTCCTCCCAACGCATTCTGGGTCGTCCTGGAGATCTGGATCTTTGGCTATTGGTTTCCCATATGAGTCGTAGTGGCCGATCTTCTCAAATCCTGCAAACGTGGCCAAAACCATCGTAACTGGGAATGTTCCACTCGGGTCTGAACAACTTGTATTAAAAAACATCCCAGAAAACGGGTCTACGACCAGCACTATTGTAAATACGCACAGTCATAAATATAACACAGGAAGAGAAAAACCGGTTACAGAAATGCACATTCGTAATGATATTTTTGAATTTTTAGATGTACGACGACTTTATTTAGTGACTTTCGTAATTTACAAACACCAAGAAATGTTTAACCCGTCAGCTACTTCATTCACTGCTTCTAAAGTACTGTGTTGTTCTAACTTGGATAAGTTGATTCTCGACTTACATGATTCTTCTTTAAACAACATCTTCTTCGTACACTCTCAGACGTCCAATTGAATGTTTTCATAGAAAAATGACTGCTTAACATCGAAGAGTCCTATTTATTCGTTCCATTTTCTTCTGCCCATCATCACAGTTAAATAAATTCTGCAATAAATGACCTATAATAAAGTTAACATTCTGGCATCATGGATACCCACACGATAAACATGCCCACACTACTAATTTTTTGTTAATGAAAGTTTGTAACCAGTGAAACAATCGCGCAACGTTTTCGGGAAAATACGGAAACGGCACACTTGTGCAAATTTAGTGCTCAAGTAGACAGCTAAATTCAACACTCTCTGAAAGAACACGTACGGCCTTCTCTTCATTATTTTCATGGTGCATTGTTGACTTTATTAGAAATATTAAAACTGGATTTTCGAGAAACTACAGAAACAGTACTCATTACCCTGTACTTGAGTGAACGTTATGCTCAGACAATTCGAACAAGGTGACGAATATGAGGTGGTACATGAGGCTGGCAACATCATCTTCTTCTTTGATCCGTAGCCGCCGACCGTCAAAGCAGTCAGTGGCCATCACGCCTGGTGGCGTCTTGTAGGGCAACAACAAATTGATTCCACTTTGCTCGGTCTGCGGCCATCCTTCGTACAGTGCCCCGACTATGGTTCATTCCCTGCATCTCAGCCTCCACATTCCTCTGTTTAGCTTCAGGGGTCAATAGCATAGCTGTTCTTGTGATGGCATCATGGTATCTTCTGAGGACATGGCCAACCCAGCTCCAGCGTCTGCCAGCTACGATGGTGTGCATGTCCTCTTGCTTGCTCCGAGTGAGCAGATCTTGGTTGGTGATGGTATTCGGCCAAAAGATTCGGTGAATTTTTCCTACGCATGTTGTGTGAAAAGAGGACATACTCGACATTTCCGTCTCTGTAACTCTCCAGCACTCCGCACCACAGAGAAGCACAGAAAGCAAACAGCTCTGACATAATCTTAATTGTGTGCGTGTGCTGTACTGAGAGGACTTCTAGATGTTGTTTAGACTAAAAATGGCTGTTCTTGCTTTGTCCATTCTGTTGTTGATGTCCCCGCCTGCTCCGCCGTCTGGTGTCACCATGCATCCTAGGCATGTGAAGGTGTCTGTCCGTTCCTGTTGCCGATTCCCCACTGACATGGGCCCAGGGTTGCTAACATCGAGCGCTACGACTTCTGACCTCTTTAGACTGACGCCCAAGCCCACTTGCTGGCTACACCCATTAAGTTCATCTGTTTTTTCCTGGATGTGCTGATGTGAATGTGCTAGTAGTGCAATGTCATCTGCATATTCCAGATCTTCCAATGTAGAAAATATAGTCCATCTTATTCCCCTTGGACTGCCCTCTGTTGTCTCGCGCACCACCCAGTCTATGACTGTTAAAAATAGAGTGGCTGATAAGGGGTATCCCTGTCGCACTTCTGTCTTCGCCTCAAAGGTTAGATTGCTCTGCCCAACGCTACACGTAAAGTTGGCATAGAGGCTTTTTATGATTGACATTATGCAGTTTGGAATTCCATAAGCCCTCAGTATTTTCCATAAACTGTCCCTATGTATAATGTCAAAAGCATTTTCAAAATCAACGAAATTAATGTACAGCTGCTTTGCCATTCTGAGCACTGCTCAATAATGTTCCTGGGGGTAAATATATGATCTACACATCTTCTGTTCTTTCTAAATCCTGCTTGTTCTTTCCTCAGTTTGTGGTCTACTGCTTTTGAAATTATCCTGCCTAGTATTTTGCTGGGAACTGAGAGAAGAGTGATTCCTCTCCAATTATTGCAGACTGCAAGATTTCCCTTCCTAGGCAATGTAACAATTATTCCTTAGTTCCACTCCTTTGGTGTTGTCCCTGTTTTCCAGACCCGAGCGAACAGTGGTTCCAATAGCTCCGCCAGCTCAGGGTCCGTCTTAAACAGCTATGCATTTAAGCCATCACGTCCAGGAGCCCTTCCATTCACTAACCCCTTGATTGCTGTGATGATTTCTTCTTTTCGTGGAATGTCTGTATTAACATCTAGATCTTTTTCAGCCTCAGGAACATTCAATTGTGTCTCTGGTGGTTCCTTGTTCAGAGTTTCTCTTAAATGCTCTGCCCATCTTGTTTCCTGTCCCTCTGCTGTCGTGATGAGATTTCCTTGCTTATCTCTTCTTCTTTGATCCTTAGCCGCCGACCGTCAAAGCAGTCAGTGGCCATCACGCCAAGTGGCGTCATGTAGGGCAACAACAAATTGATTCCACTTTGCTCGGTCGGCGGCCATCCTTTGTACAGTGCCCCAACTCTGGTTCATTCTTTGCATCTCAGCCTCCACAGTCGTCCGCCAGGTTGTTTTTGGTCGGCCTCTCTTTCGTCTTCCTTCAGGGGACCAAAGCATAGCTGTTCTTGTGATGGCATCGAGGTCTCTTCTGAGGACATGGCCAACCCAGCTCCAGCGTCTGCCATCTATGATGGTGTGCATGTCCTCTTGCTTGCTCCGAGTAAGCAGATCTAGGTTGGTGATGGTATTCGGCCAAAAGATTCGGTGAATTTTTCTTAGGCATGTTGTGTGTAAATTGAGAGTCATGACCTCTGACTTCTTTAAATTGATGTTCAAGCCTACCTGCTGGCTAAATTTATTAAGTCTATCCGTTTTTTCCTGGATGTGTTGAAGGGAATGTGCTAGTAGTGCAATGTCATCTGCATATTCCAAATCTTCCAATGTAGAAAATGTAGTCCATCTTATTCCTCTTGGACTGCCCTCTGTTTTCTGGCGCATCGCTCAATCTATGACTGTTAAAAATAGAGTGGTTGATAAGGGGCATCACTGTCGTACTCCTGTCTTCACATCAAAGATTAGGTTGCTCTGCCAAAAACTACACGTAAAGTTGGCATAGAGGCTTTTTATGATTGACACTATGCAGCTTGGAATTCCATAAGCCCTCAGTATAAACTGTCCCTATGTATGCTGTCAAAAGCATTTTCAAAATCAACGAAATTAATGTACAGCTGTCTTTGCCATTCTGAGCACTGCTCTATAATGTTCCTGGGGGTAAATATATGATCTACACATCTTCTGTTCTTTCTAAATCCTGCTTGTTCTTTCCTCAGTTTGTGGTCTACTGCTTTTGAAATTATCCTTCCTAGTATTTTGCTGGGAACTGAGAGAAGAGTGATTCCTCTCCAATTATTGCAGTCTGCAAGATCTCCCTTCTTGGGCAATTTAACAATTATTCCTTTGTTCCACTCTGATGGTGTTGTCCCCGTTTTCCAGACTTGTGCAAATAGTGGTTCTAATAGTTCTGCTGCTAGCTCAGGGTCTGTCTTAAATAGCTCTGCATTTAAGTTATCATGGCCAGGAGCTTTTCCATTCTTTAACCCTTTGATTGCTGTGATGATTTCTTCTTTTCGTGGAATGTCTGTATTTACATCTAGATCGTTTTCAGGCTCAGCAACATTCACTTCTGTCCCTGGTGGTTCGTTGTTCAGAGTTTCTCTGAAGCGCTCTGCCCATCTTGTTTCCTGTCCCTCTGCTGTCGTGATGAGATTTCCTTTCTTATCTCTTACTAATGTAATATTGTTTGCAACTCGTTTTTCGCTGATGAATTTAGTTATTTTGTATACTGTGCTTTGTTCATTTTTCAGTGCTGCATCTTCTGCCTGTCTTGCAAGGTCATCTAGGAAATTCCTTTTGTTGGCTCAGGTTTGGCGTTTAACTTCCTTGTCCAGCTGACTGTACTGTTTGCTATATAGTTGCTTTAACCTAGGGGACTTCGCTTCTGATTTCTTTCTTTTCATTTCCTTTCTCAGTGTTATGGTGTTTAATGTTTCTGGTGTTATCCAGTCTTGCTTCTTCCTTTCCTGGAATCTCAAGCATGATTTGCTGCTTTCCTTATATATTGTTGAAATGGTGTTGAATTTCTGGTCTACGTCATCAGTCAATGTCTTTTCCTGACTTTTGGCAAATTGATATCGTTTCTTTATGTCAGCTGCAATAGCTTTTCTGGTAAGGGGGTCCTTCAATTTGCTGATGTCAAACCTTTTCTGTGTAGTTACAGTTGGTCCAGCCCTTCTTAGTTTCACTTTCAGTTTTGCTACTACTAAATGGTGATCACTTCCCACATCTGCACCTCTTCTTACCTTCACATCTTGTAATGCATGTCTCCATCTACCGTTAATCATGATGTGGTCTATCTGGTTTCTGTCCCGACCATTTGGTGATTCCCAAGTTAATTTGTGAATTTCTTTATGTGGGAAAAGTGTTCCTCCAATGACAAGATTGTTAATACTACAGAAACTTATTAATTTATCCCCATTTTCGTTTGCTGTTCCGCTGCCGCATTTCCCCATTACTCTTTCATTATATGTATATGCTTATCTCTTACTATTGTAATATTGTTTGCACCTCGTTTTCCGCTGATGAATTTAGTTATTTTGTACACTGTGCCCTGTTCATTTTGCAGCGCCGCCTCCGCTGCCTGTCCAGCAAGACCGCCCAGGAAATTCCCCCTGTTGGCTCGGGCCTTGCGTTTAACTTCTCTGTCCAGCCGACTGCACTGTTCGCTATACAGTTGCTCTAACCTGGGGGACTTCGCTTCAGCCTTCTTTCTTTTTTTTTCCTTTCTTATCTTTATGGTGTTTAATGTTTCTGGTGCTATCCAGTCCCGCCCCCTCCCCTCCCAGAATCCCAAGCATGACTTGCTGCCTTCCTTATATATTGTTGAAATGGCGTTGAACCTCTGGTCCACATCATCAGTCAATGTCCCTTCCTGACCATTGGCAAATTAATATCGCTTCTTTATATCAGCCGCAATAGCTTTTCTGGTAAGGGGGTCCTTCAATTTGCTCATGTCAATTATTTTCTGTGTAGTTACAGCTGGTCCAGCCGTTCTTATTTTCACTTTTAGTTTTGCTACTATTAAATGGTGATCACTTCACACATCTGCACCTCTTCCCACCCTCACATCCTGCAATGCATGTTTCCATCTACCAATAATCATGATGTGGTTCATCTGGCCTCCGTCCCGACCACCCGACGACTCCCATGTTAACCTGTGTGGGAAAAGCGTTCCTCCAACGACCAGGCTGCCAAGGCCACAGAAAATTATAAACCTATTCCCACCTTCGTTTGCCGCTCTGCCGCCGCACCTTCCCACCACTCCCTCATTATGTGTATTGTGTGTTCCAACCTTCGCATTGAGGTCTCCCTTCACTATGATAGGATCACATCTAGGTGTGTCTTCCATCTCTCTCTGCAGTTGTTGATAGAATTCATCCCTGACCTCTTCACCACTGTCATCCACCTGTGCGCAGCACTGCATTACTGTAGTGTTGGTGAATCTCCCTCTCAATCCCATTCTTATTAGTCTGTTGTTGATGGGTTTCCATTCCAGTAATGTCCTTTCTATTCCTTTCTGTAGAACAATGGCTACACCTTTATTGCGCCGTCCATCCTCTCCTCCAGAGCAAAGTACCGCCTCTCCTGCTGATGTTTGAACTTTTCCTGCCCCTGTCCATCTGCTCTCGCCTATCATTAGAATCTGCAATCTATAGTCTTTCATCGCCGTCGTGACCCGCTCCAGTTTACCGGTCTCGTTCACCGTCCTGACACTCCAAAATCCCACTCTTGTTTATGTTTTGCGGTCAGGACGTCCGTTTTCGTGTCAGTGGCTTCCTTCCGGTTTTCACCACTGGCAATCATACGAGCCTTAGACTCCGGATGTCCGTCCCGCAGCAAAGTTTGTTCATTTGTTGTCGTTTCCGTAGTTTCATTTCTTTTTACATAGACAGGGGTGTCAGCCCTATGCTAAAACCCCCAACCTGGAGGATCAGGGTGTCTGCTTCAGTCTGACCCCTGCCCGCGCAAACCTGTCCAGCTTGGTAGAACTCCCGCTGACATAGCTCTGGGGGTAATCAGGGTATGCAAGCCGCCATACCCCGACAAGGTATTGACACCGGTGATGGCAGGGTAACATAATCATGTAAAACTAATTACAAAAGCTCTGTGCCTTAGTTTAATGATTGACTTTGTTTGTGATGGTCATTCTCAATCTTGCTATCCTTAATTTCTATACAAATTAGCTATTTATACCCTGTGCTGTTGCTTGTCTTGTTTCTTCTTTCGCAGTATCATTCCAGTTCTTTGCAATATTTTTTCTTTATTTCGGCTTTATTACTTATTTGATTCTGCGAACGTTGTCATTTGGTCTTGGGTATCTCGTCTTCGTATCAGTGGTTCTCCGTACCTTCATCATGTATTTCTTGTCTTATATGCTCTATTAACTTCTTTTTAATGCATGATTTAGTGATTGATTAATACTTCTATGATATATAAGTATTCCTGACATTAATAGGAATTTTTATACAAGTTCTGTGGAGAAGATCCTGTCACCCATTGATTAAGGGATAATTTAAATTTCTTTAAGAAATAGTTGACTAAGTAATTTAAGTACTTATAAAATTAGACAAGATGTCTACTTTGGACTACTTTATTAAGCAGGTGTCATATAGAATAAAGATAACGTCATATGGACGCAGAAGAAAAGAAACTTGAGATGGAAGAAAAGAAACTTCAGATGGAAGCTGATAAACAGAAACTTCAGATGGAAGCTGATAAACAGAAACAGCAAATGGACACTGAAACACATATAATGCAATTAGAATCTACTGAGAATGAAAAACGTAGACTTCATGAGCAGAAAATGTTATCTATGGATTTTGACAAAATCAAGTTAATGAATGGAAATAATACACCCAATGCTCTTGATAATCAAGCTTCTTTTCACAAGAACAATTCTAGATCTTATAAGATCAGGTTACCCGCATTTAGACCTACTTCCGACAATATCTTATTCTATTTGATTAGGTTCGAGACCACATGTGAGTCTCATAAAATAGTTGAGTCAGAATACTGTGCACGACTTATGGAACTTCTCTTCAGAGGCTATGACAGCGGTGTGTATGTTAGAAGGACCTAAAGAAACGACTACAATGCTGTCAGGGCTATTTTACTAAAAAAAACAAGTTGACGAAGAGAGTTATCGTCTCCGCGTTAAATCTCTATTGCCGGAGACTGGAAAAGATTTCTTGGGGTTTTTAGCGAATATACGTCTTACGTTTTCTCGATGGATTGAGCTTTCTAAAATTGAGCACACTTATAAAGCCCTCGTGTACTTAATGCTTCGTGATAAAGTCATGTCTTCAGTCAACGCATCATTTCTCTCCTTCCTACATGAACGAAAACCTGCTAACTTTACGGCTACCGATGAAATTTGTCGCCAATTTATAACCGCACATCCGAATATGATTGTTAGTAACTCTCACGTCAAAGAGGGTTTATCAGTGGCTTCAGCAAAGTCGTATGTTAATAACTTTCGCCATAGGTCACAAAGTGTTGATCGTAATTTTGGTAAGGGAGGTTACAAGAATTTCAATTCTTACAAAGAGAGTCAATTCCGTAATAATTCTCCAGCTCCCAGAAACTGGAGACAATCTAATGTGCCACAACATTGTAATGGAAATAAATCAGGAAATTATAAAAGGAATAACCACACTAGTGATTGGCAACCTCACAGTAATTTTTCTCCACATCAACAAAATTCATCTAATAGACATTTCTATCAAAGAGAAAATAGGTATCGCAACCATTCTAACTGGGTTTAAAATCAAAATAATGGTCCCAATAGAGAAAATAGCAATGATCGATCGCGATATAGAGGTAGATCGCCGAATACTGATTGATTTCCTCGACATGCTAACTCAGCTCACCATGAGGAACAAATGAATTTAAATCAAAGTGACATTAATATTGTTAATAATGCTGCTTTTTCATGTTCTGTTGATTTTAAGCATGCATCTCAGTACACTGAGTGCACAACTCTTTTTCAGCCTGCAGCAGTCACTACCTTGAGTTGCGGTCATCCTCTCCTGACTCTTCCAGCTTTGTCTGCACATGATGGAACAGTTTCTTTTACACTGCACAAGGGATTTGTAAATAATATTCCCGTCTCAGTGCTCCAGCTATTCGGGACGCACAACTGTTGGAATTAGGCAATTTCTTGTTCACTCGTCTTGTGCAACTGGTAATGTCGTAAAATTTGTGACGTTCGGAAGAACAGTTGAGACTTTTCCATGTGCCATCGCCCACATTGCCACACCACTTTTTACGGGATATATACACGCATGCATGCTCAGGGCACCAATCGCCGACCTTACTGTCGGACAAATCCACGGGATAAAAGTTTGTACTCCATTACAAATTTCTGCTTGGGAACGGCAACATCACCTTGCTGATTCCACATGTACTATTATGCCAAAATCTTATCCCCGATTACATTCTTCTAATGAAGTGGCATATTGCAGTACTAATAATACTGTTGTTCATCTCACACATTTTTGTGCTTCCTTGAGCCCAGGACGACATGCTTCAGTTCGTCGTTGCTCAAATTATATTTCTTCTTTGTGTACTATTGAAGAGGAAGATCCTTCTGTATTGTCTGACACATACACCAACTTTGCTTCCACGGCGTCTTCTACATTCAGTCACGTTGGTTGCAACTGCTTTTGTGCAAAGGCTAGTGTTTTCTTTGCTAATTGTACGAACTTCGTTCTTAGTGCATTTATATATCTTATGGGTATATTTACTATTCTTATTGGGCCGGTTAGCTCAAAATCTTCTTGTTTTACGACTTTTTGTCGCACTCACTGCTTTCCTTTTAATCTTCGACGCAGGTCCAAATTCACCACTGTCGGTTTTTACATCTTTATCGTATATTTCATACTTTTTTCTTTGCCCAGTACACAGGCTATGACTTCAGTTCTGCCTTTGAGAGATAAGCCTTTGTCAACTGCTTTTCCTTGGTCATACGCAGCGACTCAGATTGTCAATCATCATTACACTCTTATTACTTTTCCTATTGACGTCGGTATCATTTGTATATTCGTGAACGTCATTGCTCACACTCATATTATTTCGTGCTTTTTCTTGTGCCTGTATTGTATGCGGCGCATAGTCCTTAGCGCGACTTACTTCTCATGCTGTTTTATTTTACACGGACAATTTTGTCGTCCTATATCGTTGATAATTTCCACTCTGTCTTGGCTGTTATCACTGCTTTCCTTTCTCCTTTGTTGAGGAAAGGTTTGCCTATCATGACACAGTGGTCAAAAATTTGCACGGCCACTTTCGATAGGATAATGTTAATATTTTCATCAACTAATATCCTACGGTTACCAAAAGAATATTTTCATTTAATTATTCTGGGACCAAAAGACGCAGCAATAGAGAACGCAGTCAGCGACTCATAGCTTGACTGCCTGCGTCAGGACCAGCGAACCAGAGCTGGTCAAGACCGCACTCCACCTCCACGTGGTGGTCCTGGAAACAGTCTGCAGCAGTGCAGTCTGGCTGAGCGAGTGTATCGCAATGGGAAGGCAAACCCGGTCCTAAAACATGCCGTGCAGAAATCGGATGTGTCGACCGAAAGGTGCAGATATCACAGCTTAGGCGTAAACAGACACAACGCAACCACCGTCCTTTTCAGGACGAACGAGGAAGAAGAAGACAAAAATTTAATTATTCTCAGGGACGCCTTCTCGATGGGAATCGGAGCTGTTCTGCTGCAAGATTATGCGGGTACTCTCCACCCTGTACTACATGTCTCTTGACTTTTAACTGAAGCTTAAATTATTGGACTTCAGAGTACGGACTTAATGAATTTCATGTCTGCTTCATTTGCCAGTTCTCTTCTCATAACATGCCCAAATAAAGATGATTGCTTTATTCTAACTGTCGTAGATTTTTGATAGGGGAGTTAAGACATAGATTGGTCCCTTCTGAATAAGACTAGAACAGATGGTGACCAGTGAGAGATAAATGCAAAGAAATAGATTTTCATGAGTGAGGTGATGGAAAATAGGTAGAGTCTAACACTGAAATCGAGAAACTTCTCTCATTCAGCCTATCTCTACAACAAGACTTTGTTAGTCAGACAGTCAACCACACTATATATATATATATATATATATATATATATATATATATATATATATATATATATATATATATATATATATATATATATATATATATATATATATATATATATATATATTACCCACTCACATCTACAAACACACAGGTACGTGATGACAAGTAGACGCAGAGACGTGAAAACCGTATCTATGGAATAGGGATCTTTTGGAACGAGCTGACCAACACAAGTAAATAAAGTTTATGTAAATTTTATTTATCATAAAGAAACTACACAACAACAATAATTTTGACTATCAAATCAAATACAAATAAACATAAACTTAATGAATTAATAAAGAGTTAAACTCATAGGTGTAATCCTCCCTCCCTCTCTTGAGACAAGATCCCGTTAGAAGGAAGTTATTAACCCCCAAAGAGTCAAAGGTGTTTACGCTATGGTCTAGGATTTCCCTCTTCGATAAAGAACAGAGTGTATACGTTAATCTATTCTGAAAGGGACAACACTAGCAAAACTTGCATAAAAAATTACAAAGTTAGTACATGGGTTATGCAATGAAATAATTATTTATCTCTGCTTTCTCTCGCTCTGGCAGACCTGTGATCACAACCATTCACTCTTACCTAACAGGGCTTTCACAACATCTGGAACAATCGTAAGGTACACACAGGACATCCAGGGTTGGTTAATGGCGAATCAAGCCCCAGTTTCTCCAAAGCCTAATTAATTCAAATGATGGGAAACGCTTTATTCACTACTGGTAGTAGGATGTTGATTATGTCACTTCAATCTTTGTCCAGGTAGTAAAATAATTAAGAGGTCTAAGGTTCACAGTGTACAGTAGCTTGGAATCTTCAGTCGTTAAATCGAGTGTCAGGTAAATAAATCTGTTCAGGATAGATCTTCTTCACAACACAGTGGTCGTTATTCATGTAATGTCAGTATTTGATTTTATTGCCACAACTGGCTGATAGTATATGAACTTGGGAAAAGAAATCTGGGTATCTATGAGTACAGTTACAATTTATTCTTAATATTCTTCGGGTTGGTACTCTGTCTCGTTCTGGGTGTAAAACACGAGGTCAGATAGGTCACCTTGAAAAAACCCGATATTTATATCAGAATGTTCTTTTTGTAAAGTTATTCTCAGATTCATATGGAAGCCGCTGGTAAGGTTTAGGGTTTGACCCAAATACTGTGTAAAGAGAAAAACATACAAAATACTTAACCAATATATATTATACACAATCCTATCCTTACCCCGCGTAACATAGAATATATTGATCCATTTCGGTTATTTAACTTTAAATTATAAATTACAATCTTAGAGCTTGTCTTATCGTTTAAAAACTTCCGTGAAATAAACTCTAGTCATTAAAAAACAGTCGTCGTGAATTAGAAATAAATACTTATTTCGTCAATACTTATGATGAATCAGTGCCTTTACTTAGTGGGTTAACATATTCTCTGACTTGTTACTAGCTATTAATTAAAATTTATATTATAGCTGGAAGAGTTTAGCTACAAATTATTATTAGTTCTTCCTTCCACTGTAACACAATAACTAGAGAAATATAATAGTCGGACCTATCTAGTAAATCGCTCTGCACAAATCCTAGAGGAATATACTTGACGATTTAACTAGTTAAATCACTCGAACTACGATTATAATAATTACCACAGGCCAGAAGTAAAACGGTCTCCAATCGAAAAACTAAGTGATACTTCTATTATAGGAGATCTTTAGAATCGAAAGCTAGATGTTCTCTGCAATTCTGGCGGTACTGGATACATTTTAGTTAGAAGGCTGGAATATATATATCCGAAATCAAAGAGGATATTACATTATAAGCCGAAAACCAGACTATCTGCCAGATCTTAGCACCTACGGAGAATTCTTCGTTCAATCTGCAAATCAATGATCTTTCTCACACTAAAGCCGAAATCAAGACTCTCTATGTTGCGTATGGACTCGATTGAGATCTGGCGTAACGTAATTTGTTAGTCAGTGCAAATTTTACACGTCTCTGCTTCGTATGACCATTTCTAGCGAGCAGTCTCCTTAGATCTGGCTATTCGCCGTGTTTAATTACCTGCTCTGATCGCTGTCTGATCTTATCCAACGAGTTTCAATCGCTGGTGTTAAGAATAAATTACAGATCATCATAGCTAATAGTCTGCTCGGGAACATACATCAAAGAAATAGCGAACAGAAATAAATTACGTGCTAATTTAGAAAAAGGGACAGATCTCAGACTGTATAGAATGGTGTTATGTTAACCAAAAGGAGTAGGTGAAAACTAGGTAAAGAAAGAATGTAGATAAAGAATTAGATAGATGAAAGCTATTTTCATAATCTGTCACACTTACATGAGTAATAAACATCCTATGCGTATCGGCCTATTTCAGGACATCCTCATTACTCTTTATTCAGCTGTCTATGGTATTTTTGTATATTCGCCTGTAAAACCACATCTCTGCCGTTCATGGCTGACGAGCTTCATTACCTGGAGCATTTTGGTATTACATCGTCAGAGACTCGCTCTTAGCCACTTCTTCTGTTAGATTAAACAGGTCACACCACGAAAAGGCCAGGAGTTGGACTTTTGCTGTCAGAGGTTATGTATTGCGCATCCCTTGGGAGCATTAAAACGGAAATTGAGATCACATCCTCAGCTCCACTCCCGGCTAAGACAGCTTTTGTGACCTAAATAATGAGGAACTGATGACAAGAACCAGAAATGTGCCACTGGAACAAGAGATGAGAAGACGACGCTGGCGATAGATAGGACATTCATTAAGAACGCCTGTTGATAGTATAACAAGGCAGTCCTAGTTCTGGAATCTCTAGCCTAAGAGAGGCAGACGTAGACCAAAAACACGTGAAGAAGATAAATGGAAACAGAAGTGAAAATGGTGAGACAGACGTGGAAAGAACTTGAGCTGATGGCACGTGACAGGAAGACCTGGCACGTGACTGGAGGACCTAGCTTGTGTTTGTTGAAGACCTTTGCTCTTTGGGGAGCAACAGAAAGTCAGATATACATGTACACTTAGACCGGAAGTGACAGTTTATAACCAAGAAAGCCAGTCTCACTTGTAGCCTGGAAGCAGTAATGAGGAAACGTTAGTAAAGAGGTTAGAATTAATAAAGAAACGACAATATTTGTCTTGGATATATTTGTTTTATTTAGATTAACCATATTGGTAAATTCAAGAAGACAAATCGTGATCATCTCTACCAACCAAGGGCCAGCACTAGTTATTTTAACACCCTTACACTATTTTAAGCTTATTATTCATTCATTTATTTCCCTTTATGTCACTGGTAGACATAGTACATCTACAAATTAACTTCAAGCCGTCTTGTACTGTACCATCCATTCATGCCCCGTCTTGTACTGTACCATCCATTTATGCCCGTCTTGTACTGTACCATCCATTCATGCCCCGTCTTGTACTGTACCATCCATTCAAACTCTTTTCTCGAAGTCGTTCCATATTTTCTTGATCCCATTTATGTATGTCTCCCATTTCTTCTCCAACGTGTTTTTATGACTGCCTCTTTTTCTCACACCCAGTGGATTCCAGAACAAGGATTGCTTTGTGACGCTGTCAGCTGCTATCTGCTATCTTCTGTGTATCTTATCCAACGGCAGCCCATTGTTGTCTCGCCTCTTGTTTCATTAGTATATGTGTCTCCGTCAGTTCCCCCGTTGGCAATCTTGTCATACCATTTCAAACTTTCTATTCTGAGAAAGCAACCATTTATGAAAGTCTCTAACTTCTATTGGCTATTACTTTATTCTTTATTAATTCAGTCACTTTCTAAATTTTGGTAACATAAAATTGAATGGTTTTTTTGGACTATGCGTTAAAAAAAGAAAAAAAAACTAGTATATGTTTTGTAACTCCGCCAAGGCCGGTCTCAAGCCCGGCTGAAAAAGGAGGAGGGTGGCCTGCATGGAGGCCGTAAGGAGGCAGCCCCTCCACCATGCAAAGGCACAACAGGCCAATCACATGTTTGTCTTAAAACCTTATTATGCGAAACATAAGAGAGAAAAAAGGACTGATTCTAAAGGCGACGAACTGGAACGAACTACGACTTATGGTCCTTGGAACACAAGAAGTATAAATGGGAAAGAAGAGGAGCTGGTGGAAGAGATGAGGAAAGCAAAACTAGAAATCCTGGCTATAACGGAAACAAAGAAAAAGGGACAAGGAGTCATGGAATTCGATGGCGACCCGCTGCTCTACAGTGGTGTACCCACATCTGAAAGAGCTAAAGGGGACGTGGGTAGCATTGTGGCCAAAAATCAAAAAGATAGTATCAAGGGAAGGAACTTTGTCTCGGAGCGCATTATGGTTGTAAAACTAAAAGAAAGAGAAACCATAGTCAACCTGGTCATAGTGTATGGGCCAAATGAGGATGAGAGAGCAGAGGTCAAGGAGGAATTCTTCGAGCTACTTCAAAGGACAGTGGATGACTGCCTAGATGAAGTTATCATGCTAGGAGATTTTAATGCCAGAGTTGGAAATGACCATGCTAGATGGAGTGGCGTTATCAGAAGATATGGAGAAGATACTCTCAATGACAATGGAAAGCGACTCCTTAGATTCTGCAGTGAGCAGAATCTGATCATTACAAACACAAAGTTCCCCCATAAGCGCATACATGCATTCACTAGATGTGAACCAACTAAGAATGAGAAGTCTGTGATCGACTATGCCATTGTTAGGAGAAGCTCATTCAAATATGTCAGGGATACTAGAGTCTGGAGCGGGCCAGAGATTGGAAGTGATCAGTACCTGCTAACAATCAAAAGAACAACTGAAAGAGTTGCTCAGCCTAGGAACTGCCCAACATCACGCAAGAAACCAAGTAAACGGGCTGGAGAAATGGGTATTAGGACCTACAAGCTGAGAGAGCCAAAAATTAAGACCAGATATCAGGGGCTTATTGCTGCAGCGGTGAGCAACACAGAAGAACAACCTGATGACTTGGAAACCCTCTGGATTAAATTCAAGGATATCATAAAGACAGCTGCTGCAGAAGCATGTGGTGAAGTCCGACTTGGGAACCAGAGAAAGAGGACACCTTGGTGGACAGAGGAAGTCAAAGAGAAAATAAGAGAGAAGAAAATGGCATGGAAACAATACTTACGAGCTAAAAACACAACAGGACAAATGGAAAAATATAGAGAATATGTGACACTCAGAACAGAAGTAAAGAACAAAGTGCTAGCAACAAAACAGAAGTCCTGTGAAGAATTTGGAGAAAAGCTAGAAAAAGATGCACAAGAAAACCAGAAATTGTTCAATAAGACCCTAAAGCACATGAGGAAGGAAAAACAATGCCCTCTCAAATTTATAAAGGACAAGCAAGGCAAATTGCTTACTGCACCAAAGGAAGTAATGGAAAGATGGAAAAAATATTTCTCAGAACTCCTAGATGGTGAGCAAGGTCAAGCATCAGAAAGGATAACCACTAGCACAGAAGAGAAGTGGAGCCGCGCTAGCGTAGTGGTTACAACACCGCTCTGGCGACCGGGTGATTCAGGATCAAACCCGGGCGAGGACATTTGAGGATTTTTCGTCGACCGGGATTTGGACTGGATTAACTCGAGACCTGGCGAGGACATTTGAAGGAGTGTCGTCGACCAGGGACTGGCGGCTCCTGAGCCGACCCAGCTCTAATGGGTACCTCCGAAAACGGCGAGTATCTGCCTGAATGGCGAGGGACACTTGTCTCTGTACAAGAAAATAGGATACTCACGTAAAAATCAATGTCAGGTTAGACATTAAAAATAACCTGAGATTTCGCCTTGAGTATTAGCGGGCGTACGAAAAAAAAAAAAAAAAAAACAGAAGAGAAGAGAAAACCAATGGTGGTGAAGATGACATAAAGATGGAAGAACTGAAGGCAGCACTGGAGAAAATCAAGATGGGCAAAGCAGCAGGGCATGATGGTATAACACCAGAAATAGTTAAGTACATGGGAGCATCAGGCGACCTATTACTCTTAAGGGTTTTACAGGCAGCGTGGTACAACAAGACCATACCAAAGGATTGGGAAATTGCCATCATAACACCAATTTTCAAAAAGGGTGACAATTGACAGTGTGGAAACCATAGAGGCATATCCCTTCTCAGTGTCCCTGGTAAAATCTACTCTAGAATCCTAGAGCAGAGACTCCGACGCCTAGCTGAGCCACAATTGGATGAGGTCCAGTGCGGATTCCGGGCGAACCGAAGTACTCAAGACCTAATCTTCACACTCAGACAGCTGAGTGAAAAGGCCCTTGAGTATAAAAGTGAGATCCATCTTTGTTTCATAGATCTGGAAAAGGCGTTTGACAGGGTCCCCTGGAGCAAACTTTGGGACTGTTTGGCTAGGAAGAACATTCCAGCACCTCTGATTCATGCTATACAGAGCTTCTACAAGTCTTGCAGAAATTATGTGAGGACAGCAAACCATAAGTCAGAAGAGTTCAGGACCACCACTGGTGTAAGACAAGGTGATATCCTGTCACCTTACCTTTTCATACTCCTCATGGACGATGTCATCAAGGCATGTAAGGAGAGAACAAGAAAGTATTCAGTGCGGTACTGGAAGATGAGACAGGTCTGTATTTCGGAGCTGGCATTTGCTGATGATGTTGCCCTGATTGCTAAATCAGAGGCACATCTCCAATCCAACCTGCAAGTCTGAAAGGAAGAGCTGGAGAAGAGAGGGATAGTCATAAGCAGCTCTAAAACACAATCCATGGTGATATCACGAGAAGAAAGAAGACATCAGATTAAGCTGGGAGAACAGGTCCTGGAGCAGGTCGACCACTTTAAATACCTCGGAGCTATTATAGGCCGAAAGGGAGGCATCAAAGAAGAGTTGGCCACTCGAAAAGCAGCAGCTGGGAGACTTTTTCAGGTCATAAATCGAGGATTCCTCAGCAAGAGATAGGTTGGTAAGAAAACGAAGATGGCCGTATACCGCTCCACCTATGTTCCAGTCTTGACATATGGATGCGAGTCATGCGCAATAACTACAACCCACAAAAGCCAGATCCAGACCTCAGAAATGAGGTATCTGAGGAAGGTGGTTGAAGTAACAAGAAGAGACATGGTACGCAACCAGACGATTCGTCAAGGCGTTAAATCCCACCCCCTGCTGACCCAAGTAGAACAGTGCCAACTAAGATGGTTTGGCCATGTGTTACGCACAGATTTTTCTGAGGTAATATATGTATTTACCTGTCTTGATTGTACACTTTAATTTTGTAATCCAAGGTGCATAACTCTTGATTAGCGGACGTTACATTTTATAATTGTTGTTACCTTTTCTTGTGTCTTAACCTGTCAGTTTGTTATTAGACCCATGTCTGGTTGTTTCCTTATATGGCTAGAATATGTCATCTGTTCTTGGAATGTTTGTAACCTGAGTTGATGTTTATTCTCTGACCATATAAGGCTCGTTTTGGTCAAGTATCTTTGCTTGGTATGTGTCCAACATCGGCCCATTTGAGTTGAACTCAGGGATCAAGCGCTTCTGCGCATGTGTCGAATTTAAGGTTGCTTAAAAAAGACTTCCGTTCCAGGAGTCGAAGAAGAGTGCTGATCAGAGTGAAACGCTTTTCAGCGTCCGTGATCATTTGTCGGGGAATATGAATGTCCTCTCGAGTTGTTAGTTTATCTAAAGATGATTTTCCCCTTTGTGATTCTAAGCGCCTGGAGGCGTGTCAGTTGTGGTGATTATTTCGGAAGAAAGGTAATTGCTCTTCATGATTATTATTTGTGGCCAGTTGTTATGATTGACATTTTGTAGGCTGCTTACTAACTTTCCCCACTGGGCGGGAAAGAGTCTACTGCCTTAAGAAGTTACAGCTCACGAATCACCCTGTCTTCTATGCATCGGGTTGGTGCATGCCCCAAGGGCTATCTGTTGGTTGAACTCTGTGCTCCGGTGGTATCACGTCGGTCAAGGTTTGACACCTTTGCTATTAAAGGAACTTAGAGGACATTGCCTGATGTACTCCAGAAGATATGTCTGTCTTGCTGGGGTCAGAAAGGGAGAGTTGGTTTACTCCCCTACGTCTATATATCTTGGCTGTAGCTAGAAAAGGATGATGGTTTCAGCACCTGATTATATCTACAGTCGTTTTCTGATGTATGGATACCAATTATATTATTCACCATTGCTATGCTGTATGTCGTCAAGATCATACTGACTTTGTATATGATGATGAACGTCTACTGTCCTGTGTCGTAAATAAATGCATGAAACGTCACCAGCTGTTACCATTACTGACTTTCCTCGTTGTGAGTCAAAGTGACGTCCTTGTGACCTGTGTACTGTAGTCCTGTGTGGACCTTCATGTTCTTTCAACACATCAGACAACCTACCAGACACGAGACACCCTTCCATACAGTCTTCAACATCCCCTGGTGTCTACAGAAGTAATATCACCACCACACTTCGGTGGCTACAAAATAATTACACCAAAATTGTTGTGGCCAATTCTACTTTTACATTTTGGGTGAACAATATTAATCTTCAACACCATGTCTGCAGAATGGGAGAAGATCGGCTCCCACGACAAGCATGGGAAACAAAGGGCCAAGGATCTACACCCCCAGGACGACCCAGAGTCCGCTGGGAGGACAACATTAGACAATCTTTGAAGGACCGAGGACTAGAATGGAACCAGGCCAGTAGGAAGACAGCCGATAGGATAGTCTGGCGCTCTCTCTTCCAAACCTCTACACCTCACGGTAGAAGGGGAACGACTAAGTAAGTAACTAAGTATATGTTTTGTTCATGGAGTACCCTATTCAACACCTTATGGGTTATAATTGAGGTATATAGTGTGGCAGGGCTAAAGGTCACGGCACCAATAAAATTATATGTAACAGCGCTCATGCTGTTTGTAAATAAGTTTGTTGATTTGTCAATTGTGCAAAATTCAGATCAGATCGGGTTGCACCATATAAACACGAGGCACCTGTTATGTTAATAAAAGTGTTCATGTAAGTGTTCAGTAGTCAGACAGACTACACGCCTTAAATGTTGATTACCACCAATCTCTAGAATTATGTGCAACCTTGTTCAACCCAGGTAGGTTCTTCCGGATGAGAATGTAGCTACGTGTTGGTGTTTTTGGCACGTGATATGGCATATAATATAATGTCGTCTCTCACCTTTAGTTTGTTGACACAGTTCATCTCGCAGTAACCCATAAGTCATTGACAACACTTAACAAAGTCACCACGAAAACTCACTATTACATTGACATAGTCTTCAACGATATCTAACAAAATCTCTAAACAACAATTAAGCAATTCACTGACAACAACTACTATACAGTTAATATTGTTTATTAAGGTTACAAAAAATTTTCTCCAACAAATAAAATATGAATATAATAACATTAAAGCATGCACTTTACACCAAAATAATACTTTTGTCCAACACTTACTAATCCTATCATTATCTAATAAGTTGGGAACCTTTGTTCTTATTCTTCTAAATTAATATGCTCTGGTCCCCATAAGGACTAAACCTGAGAACCAGTGTTCTCTTCAATACATGAATAAAAAATATAAAAAAAAAACAACATTTAACACAGGCTTTTAATGCACCAAAAATGCACAAATAATTTTTCAAGAAGTTTATAGCTTGCAGTCAAAACATGTAACATCAAATTGACAAAAAGCGAGAAGTTACATTTTTTATGTAACATCAATATTTCTCTCATGCGAGACAATCTTGTCGAAAAGAATACACCTAGATTTTTTGCAGTTATCGTCCATTTCAATAATGATACAATACAAAATATATATATATTAATTTTAATTTTATTAATTTTATTATTTTTACGACTGATTATTATATTGCCATGGGAAATACACAACTATGCCAAGTTTCCGAGCCATTGCTCATTCGGAAACGATTGAAAAATCGATTGCAAGATTTGAAGGTGACAAGAGAATGACAAGAGAGTGACACACGTTGAAAGTTAAAGAAAACCTTGTGAAAACTATATCAACTCACAAGTTACACTGATTCCCAAAATCTCGTGTAGAGTAATAATATCATCTTATTACGTTTTACAGTAACTATAATTGAGTATTGAGTCAGTGGTTCTCGTGATGTTTACTTACATGTGGCATCAAAGGCTAAGCACCCGCAATACATTCACCACTATTTATTTATCTATTGCTTGCCAGTCTACAGGATCACACATTATTGCTTCATTACAACCGCTCCACAAATGGCGTGAAGTTATAAATATTCAATATTCTATATCGGCAATACGAAGAAATAATATTATCCTTAAAATGGCACTTTTCACTTAGCGGATAAAGATTATTGGTTAACAGCTTGTAAACCATTATCTCTCTTTCTTAGTTCGTTAAAATCTTCGGAGTTATTCGGAATAATCAGAGCCCTCCGCAAACTCTACTACTCAACAAAAAATCCGTCCTACTAATGCAAACCACAACGTATATCGGAGAGCTACACAGTCGAACCCAAAACTCTAAAGCTCTACGAAATACTATCTCCAGTTATCTGTACTTAAAAGACAAGTTATACTAAAATTAGCTGAGATTATCTAGAAATGCTCTTCTTAATATTTATTATTGTTAAAGCTATTTTCTACAAAAACATTATCTATAAAAATCCAGACTTCTTTTCTACTTTACCATTTGTCCGTGTACTGGCTAATTCAGCAAACGGACCTAAAACCAACTTTCTACATTTTCAGTTGCCTTAATTATTAAGTTGCCTGTCTAAAATCTCTAAGCTCTCTGTCCTAGTGTGTTCTAATCTGTATGGGCGTAGATATTTATTTTTCTACCATTTTACATTCCGAACTTGTTTCCTCTGCTCTTCCATGGGAAAGAGCCAGGAGTTCATGATTCTGTTATCACTGCTGACAGAGCAAACGCTGACTTTAGCCATTTTTTGTTAAATCTAATGACTCTTCCTCCCGTCCCAGATATGCACTACTGCACTTCTACAAATATTCTCATAAACAAAAAAATACAAAACTATTAATCAAAATGTTTCTAGATATACAATGTCCCAATCACACGCACAGGTATTTGGTACTTATGGTTAAAATTAAATTCCTTTTCCTAAATGTAATTTACATCAATCAACATTACATTCCTTTCTCTTAGTAAATTTATATTTGTCCTAAAACGACCTCGAGCTGTACAACTATTCCATATAATTTCACATCCGTCATCACACATTGTTTATGCTTTGCTTGAAAAGTAGCGTGCAATGTTTGTACGAGTATTTGCGTGAGGTTGAACTGTGAGAAGTAAAAACGTTGTTCGTTATCAAGCTATCATAATTTTAATTGTATATTGTTACGTATATATTAAAAACTGTCTTATAGCTCTCCAGCTGGAGTATTTGTAACGTAAATATTAAAGCTGCGGGACAAGCATAGTGTAAGCTGCTACAATAGTATTCCTTCTTCTATATAGTACATACCATTTGTTGTTTTTCAAGACTGAGAATTCTCTCGAGTTTGGTGTGATGTTTCCTAACGTCTTGTGTTTATGATCTTCTAGACTGGACATTCTCTGAACATGTGTGGTGAACATTATCTTTATGTATTTTTGTTTATCCTTAATCATCATCATTTATATAACAAAAAACGTTACTCTTAACAAACACATTAAGATGGTGGAATGCCTCTAAGGAACTACGACATTGCATTAATGACATGTACCAAATAGAGAGACTCTTTGGTCTATAAATTTAGACCGTTGGATACGTTGCGTAGCTTGCAATCTGGCACATGTTGTTTCTGTTAGCAGCCATGTAGATGTAGCCACTGATGCCCCAGCCAGTTGTCCAGCTGTACAAAAGAAGGAATAGATAATTAAACGAGCCATCTGTATATTTTCATAGCATGTATGTACCACTTTCAAAACATATATAAAACAGGTCCATTACACATGTCAATAACTCGTGTAAATGGTGATGATTGAAAAGCCACGCCTTATTTGTGGGGTTCGCTCCATATTCAGGGAATATAATTGATGGACGTTGTTTTCACAACTAGTGGTTCCTAATGATGTCATCCCCCTCCCCCTCCCCCCCCCCCACCCGTGATCTCCTGGGTATGGAGATCTGATCCCTAGCCTTCTATGATAAGGGTCCCTTTTACAGTTTACGGACGTTAAAAGTCCATCGCCAATTGCCCTGGAAACATTTAAAAAAATTATGAAACCTGCACACCATAGAAATATTTATACAATGTGTGATTTCTGTAAACACACATTGGGATCCTTGCTGGTGCTACGGAGCTCGTAGACTGTGCTGAGATTCTCATTTTTGAACTAAGGGAGGAGATCGGAGCACTAATGGGGTTGTCCTGTGCAATGAAGATGATTCTGAACACCAAACCGAACTAAATTATAACCATAATGACCTTTTTTTTTTAAGATAAATATGTCTCTCCCTCGTATTTAAGTAATGTAGATGAAAATTTGTTAAGATAATTATAATTAACCTAACAACCCAACGTAAGATCCGGTCTGTTGAACACGTGACCTGGTAACGGGCACTAATGTTTGTTGTCTCTGGTAACGGGTAACAATGAATGCTGTCTCTGGTAACGAGCAACCATGTTTGCTGTCTCTGGTAACAGGGAATAATGTTTGCTGTGTCTGGTAACAAGCAACAATGTTTGCTGTCTCTGGTAGCAGGCAGCAATGTTTGCTGTCTCTGGTAACAAGCATTAATTTTTTGGGGCCTCTGGTAACGGGCAACCATGTTTGCTGTCTCTGGTAACGAGCAATCATGTTTACTGTCTTTGGTAACAGGAACAAAGTTTGCTGTCTCTGGTAACGCGCAACAATATTTACTGTCTCTGGAAACAGGCAACATTGTATGCTGTCTCTGGTAACGGGCAGCAAAGTTTGTTGTCTCTGGTAGCGGTCAGCAATGTATACCGTCTCTGGTAACGGGCAACAATGCTTGCTGTCTCTGGTAGCAAGCAACAATATGTGCTGTCTCTGGTAACAGGGAATAATGTTTGCTGTGTCTGGTATCAAGCAACAATATTTGCTGTCTCTGCTAACAGACGACAATGTTTGATGTCTCTGGTAACAAGGAACAAAATACTTGTCTCTGGTAACGAGCAACAGTGTTTACTGTCTCTGGTAACAAACAACATAGTATCGCTGTCTCTTGTAACGGTCAACAATATTTGCTGTCTCTGGTAACGGGCAACAATGTTTGCTGTCTCTGGTAACGAGCAAGAATGTTTACTATCTCTGGTAACGAGCAAGAATGTTTACTGTCTCTGGTAACAAGCAACAATGTTTGCTGTCTCTAATAAAGGGCAACAATGTTTACTGTCTCTGGTAACAGACAACAATGTTTACTGTCTGTGGTAACGGCTAACAATGTTTACTGTCTGTGGTAACGGGTAACAATGTTTACTGTTTCTGGTAACAAGTAACAATGTTTCCTGTCTCTAATAACGGGCAACAATGTTTACTGTCTCTGGTAACAGACAACAATGTTAGCTGTCTCTGGAAACGGGTAACAATGTTTACTATCTGTGGTAACGGGTAACAATGTTTACTGTCTCTTGTAACAAGTAACAATTTTTACTGTCTCTGGTAACAAGCAACAATGTTTACTGTCTCTGGTAACGAGCAACAATGTTTGCTGTCTCTCATAATGTCATGTTAAAGTCATTTTAGTTTACATTTTATACTGTTTCTTGAGATCAAAAATAAAACTGACTAGTTAGATGTCAAAATATAACATCGCTTTACCACCAATATAACATCTCTATTCCATCTATATAACATGTCTATGTCATCTGTTCCCCTCGTAGGAAGTCTGCACCAATCATTCACATGTTTCGCCGTGCTAGCTGATTTAAACTAAGATCCCTTTTCAAGACTTCACCGTGCTAGCTGTTTTAAACGAGTAACCTTTTTCAGAGCTTTACAGTGCTAGCTGATACAAAATTTAGCTCTTTTCAAGGCTTCACCTTGCTAGCTGACACAAACTAGCAGCCCACTAAAGGTTCACCATGCCGGCTGATACAAACAATGTGCCTTTTCAGAGCTTCACCAAGCTGGATGATAAAAAATATGTAGCCCTTCTCATGGCTGCTACCTGCTATAGCCATTTTCGGAGCTTCTCCATTCTTGCTGATGCAAACCCATTTTCAGGATAGTACCTTGCTGGCTGATGCAAATATGTAACCCTTTTCATGGTTTCACCATGCTGGCTGATACAAATAAGTAACCATTTTTATGGCTTCATCATGCTGGCTAATATAAACTTTTGGCCCCTTTGAGGACTAAAACAATGTTAGCTGATAGAAATTTGAACACCTTTCGTAGGACTTAGCCATGCTAGCTGATACAAACTTGTAACATTTTCCAGAATTTCGTTGTGTTAGCTGATTCAAACGTGTAACCCTGTTCAGTACTTTCACATGTTAGCTGATACAAACTTATACCCTGTTCAGCATATTTCCATGTTAGCGGATACAAACTGTCACATAAAAATTGGGTCGATCTATTTTCCTCTCCTCCAGTATTTAGTTACATTTTTGTGTGTGTGCTAAATTACTTGCAAGGTCCGTGGTCGGCCCTTTTCTTTCTCTGCTATCAAGCAGATATTTGGATTTTTTTTTCTCATTTTACACTCCATCAGTGATAAGTGATCATGTTTGCTTTGCGCTTCTCGGCTTTGCTGAGATTAAGACGCAGATAAAACCAAGATAGGCCCGGTCAATATTCGTATAGTGAACGCGTATCATGTTTACCTAGGAGGGCACCGCGATAAATTATTGACCTGTCGGCATGCACTCGGCGGAAACGAATGACATAATCATTTCCTGTACACCTTGTTACAAAGACATTACTTTAGATGAAAGTAATTTCTTATTTGTAAACATTGCCGAGTGAGTGATCGGATGTTTTCATTCCCTATTTGGAAGACATAACCTTTGTATTAATGCACATACATTTAATAATGGAAATATTTTGAATTACCCAATTGTAAACACGCATGTTTGAAACCATTGGACGGAACTTGAGATGTAAAATAACTACATTTCTGATTGGGGCCTGATGTAATAGTAAGCAACACGTTCCAGGAACGAGAGGGGCAATATAACCTGACACTTTAAACGGTTGAAAGCACTGTGAAAATTCACTCGCACCAAGAAGATAACCAGACCTTGTCAGAGTTAAGAATAGCAGCAGGTTTCCTTTATCGGACCGGACTTTGTTTGAGCATCTTGAGGAATTATCTCCCAGGAAATATCTACCATTATTAGCAAGAAAAACCGGGATTTGAGGAATCTGAAATACAGTGTCAAAGTGGGAACTTATTGCTCAAATACCAACATCCCAGACCAAGTGTAAGAGGCCTCTACAAATTCCTTTATTTCTCTGAGCCAGCAGTCTGTGAGCCTAAAGATTGGGTAAGTTGTACATTTTGAATTCTATATTTTTTCATTATTAACATTTGATCTAATACGTACATATTGACACGCGAATATTAATATGTGAAAAGTACTAGTAGATGTCCAAGTCATTTGAGGCTGGCAACCTCAGCAAATAGAATGATGAATTCGTGAACCACCACTTCCAGGGCTTTTGATTGCTTTATTGCGAGTTTCTTATAAAAAACCAAAAGCAGAGGTTGTCCCAAGTTCCATATGGAGCAGGAAAATAATGGTGAAAGAAATGATGTAGATACTTGCTATATTATTAACATTTTCAACCAGTGTAAATGTAAAACATATACACTCTAAATGTAATGAAATTTTTAACCTTTTCAACCAGTGTACATGTAAAATATATTCACTCTAAATGTAATGAATGTTTACAACCTTTTCAACCGATGTAAATGTAAACATATTCGAACTATATTGTAAACATTTTCAGCTAAACTTAAATATAGAACTATTCATTTTAAATGTAAGGAAACGTTTTCGCACACTGGGATTAATATTAATTCTCAGCGAAGGTAAAAGTTATGAGATAGACGGGATGGTGGATTGAGAAGAAGGGGGTACATAAGTAAGTGTTGGAAAACTCAGTACTCAGAGGGTATTCTTTCTCTCCTTTTGCCACGCTAGTTGGTGGTACCAGTTCAGGGTACCATTTATGGAACAAGTGAGGGTATAAATGGCCTGAAGTCGAAACTAGACACCATCATCAGACGGATCTCAGAGACGCGGAACCAGCTTTGTAGTTACTCCCTGATTCTACTTGTAACGTGCTGCAACTCTTAAATCTTGACCAAGGGCAAGAGGGATCCAGTCATCTATCTGCAAAGACCCAAACATCAGCGGGAGCCGAAACAACTATTGGCAGCTAAGTAAAACTTAAAAGATGCCAAGTGAACTGTCCATTTTCGAAAACCATAACATCACACTTTGATGAATAGTTTTCTAAACAATTATTCATTTTTATACTGTTAAGACATAATTAATTATTAAATGTGTTACTTGTATAAAGACAAATTTAAAGTTGATTTAATCATTTTGAATGTGTTGTATTTGTATGTCTCACGCCATTTATCAAATACACTCAAACAGAGCTATACAAATAATAAGAGGGAATTCGCTGAATTAACTCAGCTGGGTCTTGAACGAGCTAATGAATTATACTATTACATAATCCTTCATAAAAGTTGGCGGCAGATACTAGAGTTAATGTGCTCAGCCAATGCAGGACTGTTCTCGTTTTCTGAATAACTTGTGAACACTCCTTTGAGGTAGAAGCATCATTAATCTTCTTTCTACAACTTTGCCAAGAGTAACCTTGTGCTAAGGTAGACACCTTTAAATACCCACATCAGTTACTCCTGAGTTTTGGACACTGTTGGACCACTACTGCAGAGCTAATGGGAGACAACCCGTGACACAAACTTATAACCTTGTTCAGTACTTTCCCATTTTTAGCTGATACAAACGTGTAACCCTGTTCTGCACTTTCACATGTTAGCTGACACAAACTAATTACCTTGTTTAGTACTACCCTATGTTAGCTGACACAAACTTGTAACCCTGTTCAGTACTTTCACATGTTATTAAATGACACAAACTTATAACCTTGTTCAGTACCAATCCATGTTAGCTGACACAAATTGATAACCCTGTTCAGTACTTTAATATTGTTACGTGTCGTAGTGTTAATTATTCCGGAGATAGTCTCCGTGGCCAAAGTAGACTTTAGGGGCAGTCATAAAACATGAAACCAGCATAACTGCACTGAGCGGACCAACACCTCCTTCACAATTTTTCAAACATGCAGTTTATTCGTTTTGACAAACAGCTCCATGGTAACAGATAAATAGGCCCAAAGGCAAAATGCAGTGGTACGTATACGTCCAGTTCGTTCCTTATCGAACGCTGGTCGTTGGCAATCAGTCAAAATTTGTTTAATATCGTCCTTTGGACATCTTTATGAATAAGCACACATTTCCTAACTAGAATAAGCCAGGGACACCTCAACCAAGCATATTGATGTCCTGGTGATGGAATAATTCAGGAAAAACACAGCATACTGCATGATCTCAAAACACATACGCCCGCACACTTCCAAACACAAGCCGCATCTCTCTTGCAGACGATCACCTCACTTCTGCTTCAAATTTTTCACGTCTGCCAGCAAAACATATCGCCATGACGTCACTTCCTTCATTAATAAGTGACTCCGTATAAAATAAACAAAAAAGGAGCCCTGTTGAGCTGCTTATTATATCGGCATAATCGTTATGAATTGTAATCATAACACTCATGTTAGCTGACACAAACTTGTAACCCTGTTCAATAATACCCTATGTTAGCTGACACAAACGTATAGACCTTTTCAGGCCTTGGTATTTATCAACACTTGTGCACTTGATCTCAGAGTGCAACGTGTCATTAGAGCAAGGGCGATACACATGGCGCCACAACAAAGTGCTACATGAGCTGGCTGCTACAATAGACCTAGCAAGGGTGAAGGCGAATAGCATAGTCAAGCCGAGCACCGCAAATACATACTTTCTGAGAGGAGGAAAGTCAGCACGCCCCAAACCGAGTAAATCAGGTAGCAGTTTACCATCTGTTCTTGACTGTGCAAATGACAGGGAGATGGTGGTAGACCTACCTGGGTTAGAGGCATATTCAGAGAGTATCAGAAAATAGCAAAGACGGCCGGATATTGTGCTTCATTCTTCATCATCGCATCAGGTTATAGTGATTGAACTGACCGTGCCATTTGAATCCAGATTGGACGAGCAACATTTGTTCAAAGTGGTCAAGTATAATGATCTAGCCGCGGACCTGAGACACGATGGGTTCACTGCAAGGGTCATGGCTTTTGAGGTGGACACAAGTGGGCTTGAGGCTGCCTCAGCGTATGATCTATTGACACTGTTGGGGCAGAAGGGACAGCCAAGAACAAGGGCACTGAAGAGGCTCAGTGAAACTGCGGAAAGGCATCATGCTGGCTGTGGAACAACCACAACGGACTATGGAACTCGGGACAGTAAACTCTTGCCCAACCTGATGTACAGGAAATATCCAGCAAGTTGCACAATTTTTATAAGTTGAGTTTATCGTTATTTTAGTGAAAGAACAGTAGCTTGCGGGTAACCCGCGGTGCATTACATGAGGTGCTTATCGGGTACAGGTAGATTTAATTTGCCAGCTCGCAGTGGCTTCACGCCTCGTCTGCTCCTCGCAAGTGTCAATCCCTGGTCGTGGTGTGCTGTGGAACAACGACAACGGGCACACCACCGATTCCATTATTTAAGATATTTCCCTTAAACTAGAGAGCTCGGGGGGGGTGGTTGGGGGGGGGGTGGTGGTGGTGGGTTCGTTGTTACGTCTTTTGAATTCTTTCTCGATAAAATTCATATCAATACAATTTCCACGTCGCAATCGCATTTCTCATCAGCCCTCGACTTGTTCCAATCACACGGGGATGTGGTCCGGGATCGGGCGTTAGGAAAAAACGTTGGCCTCCGTTTAGTTGTAGCGGTGCGGTGGCCGTGTAATCGTTGGCGAACAGCTTATGACCCCCCACACATGAAATGACAACACCCAGAATAGGAAAAAACGTGAGTCTTAAAGGGAGAGGGGGGATTATAGATAACAAACGGCCTGAAATAATATGCAACATTTTAATTTAGGTTCTGCGTGTTTGTAAAGAGAAACGATTATATTTTATTACAGGTTTCTGGGTCTGGAATCGTAAAGGTGATAAGGGATAAAACATTAATATAAAAGTGGTGGGGGTGTTTGGGTTTTGGGTGGTGGGTGGGGAGGGGGGGGGGTTGTGATGTTGTGTTGGGGTGGGAGAAATTTGGGTTGTGTATGAGATGTGTTGGGTTGTGGTAATGTGGTTGTGGCGGGGGTTATGGGAGGATGTTGTATTGGTGTGGTTTGGGGTTTGGGTGGGAAGGTTGGTTGGGTAATGGTATTGTTTTGGGAGGTATATGGGGGTTGGGTTTGTGTGGGTTTGGAGTGGTGTGGTGTTGGTGGTGTGGTAAGGTGTTTGGGTTTTGGTGTTGTGGTCCGGGTGTGGTTTGTAATGTGTAGAGGGTTTGTTTGGGATTAGTGGGATTGGGTTTTGGTGGAATGGAATGTAATTGGTGTTTAATTAGTTGGGAAGGTGGTGGGAGTGTGTTTTTTTGGGGGTTGTGAATGTGGTTTAGTTGGAGTATAATGGGGATGTGTTGGGTATTAGGTAAGCTTTGAGGCAGTTGGGTGGGGTGTTAATTAAAGAAAAATGGTTTTTAAAAGGGTTTATCTTTTGATTAGTGGTGTGTGGCGCGGTGTTTGGTTATAAGTCATACACTCGTTGTTTGGGGGAGTTGTGTTGGGTGTTGGGTGCCCTGGATTTGTGATAATGGTTAAGTGTTAGAGTGGTGGGATTATGATTGTTATGGGGAAGGCAATGCATATTTGGGGTGATTTATAGGGAAGACAAAATTAGGAAGGTGTGTTTGTATTGTCGGGTCAAGTTGAGGTTATGGTGTGGTGGAAAATAGATGGGGGGGGGGTGGGGGGTTTTAAATATGTGATGGGGGAGGGGGTGGGGGGACAGTTTGTTTTTGAAGAGGTTTGGGTGGGTGAGGGTTGGGTGGGGGTTGATTAATTTTTGTTTTGATTAAGTAGGTGGGTTTTAATAGTTTAGTGTAGATGGGGTTTTGGAGTGGTGATTGGTAAATCTATATATGTATGTAATGGGTGGGGGTAAATAGGTCTGGGGGTAAGGGTGGTCGGTGTGGGGAGGTTGTGGGGGTTAGGTTTAACGGGGGAATGTGGGGGGGTTAATGTGTGGATAATATTATGATTATAGTTATGGGGGGTTTTTTGTATTATCTTGGTATTTTGTTTGGTGGGGGGTAGTAATTGGTGGGTAACATATATGGGATTGTTTTGGGTTTAAAGTAAGGGGGTAGATTACAATTTGGGTGGGAGAATGTTATGTTAATATAGATAGATTTTGATAAATGTGATGTTTAGTTGTGTATTAATTTGGGGTATTAGTTGTTGTGAGTTGATGTTGGGTCACTTATGTTAAATTTGAGGGTAATATGAGTTTGTTTTATGGTTTAGTGTTTGTTAATTAGGTGGGGGATAGTTGATTAAAGGAGGTGGTTTTTGAATATTTACCTTAGGTAATATCATGGATTGAGTATTTAGACATGGGGGGAGTGTGGGTATTATGATATGATTTTTTGTCATGAGTAGAAATTATAATAGAGATGGGGGGGTTTGGGGGGTGGTGGTAGTGTACAATTTGGTATAAAGATGTTTAGGATGGAAAAAAGAAGTAGGTTGGAGGATACCACCAATTAGGACTTGGGTGTATCTGTAACCAAAATATTTGGGGGGTAGTGATGGGTGGGTGAATACCTTAGGGGGGGGGTAGTTAGGAGGGTACTGGTTGAGGGCCAAACAAATTAGGGTAGTCAATAGGTTGGGTAGTAGGAGTGGGGTGTTAGGGATATGAGGGTTTGATAAAGGTTGAGGGAGTTGATCTATGGGGAAGGAGGGAAATTAATGGGGGTAAATAAAGTGTGTAGTTATGGTTGATATTTGCCGATAGCGAGGCGGGCGTTCACATGGGGTTCTACGTTGGGTGGGGGGTTATGGGATGGCTGCATAAACATAATGTGGAGAGGAGAGTGTAGTGAAGAGTATGACGGGGGGCATAAGGGTAATTTATGTGGGTTGGGTGATGGGGGAATTTGGTGTAGTGTTGTGGTTGGAATTAAGTTTCTAGGGTTACATCAGTAACAACAAAGGTGAATGTGGGGGTGGGGGTTAAGGGTTTGTGTGTTGGGGAAGGGTCTAACTTGTGTTTTGTTTCCCAACCCAGTGTACGGGGAGTTTTTACTCCTGGAGGAGGTTGTAGTGGAATTGGTGTTTGTTGTGGAGTTAGGGTATGTGGTTATGGGTGGTGGTTAAGTTTGGATATAGGAGTGGGGGTCTCCCCTAAATGTGGGTGATGCAGTTACTATGTTGGGTTTGTGTTGTGGGAGTTTTTAGGGTTATCAGGGTATGGTGGGATTTGAATGGTTGTGGGGTTGTAGTGTGTGGATTGTGGGGGGTTTTTTTATTGGATGGGGGGGATGGGAATGGGTTGGGCATTATGTGTTATGTAATTGATGTTGAAGGGTAGGGTGGTACCAATATAGGATGATACTTATGTACAGGTGGTGGAGGGAGTGGGGTTGGTGTTGTGAAAATATAGTGGTGGTGTTGGTGGGTTACAGGTGGTGAGTTGGTGAGTGGTATTTTGTACAGTATACATGTGGAGGTATTGAGTGGGGTATGGTGAATTAGACCCCCTAGTTAACAAAACTTGTTATGGGAGGGGGATAGGGATTTACCATCTCATATTGGATGGGGTAGTGAGGGTTGTGATGATAGAAGGGGGATGAGGTATAGTGTGGGAGTGATTTGTATAGGACCCAAACATAATTGGTGGGTAGGAGGGTAATGGGGGCGTTAGTGGGTGATGGTGATTTGGGGTGGTTGTGGTATGGGAGGTAGATAGTATGTAGAAGTGGGATTACCAATATGTTAGCCAATCATCAACCAAATGATTGTGGAAAGTATCACATCACACTCCAACAATAGTAAGTGGGATAGGGGGTGGGAATGTTAACACCCCCTCATGTGGGTGAGGAAAAATCATTAGTGTGTAATAATTGGAATTGAATGGAGATTGATTAGTTGAGACGTTGGTTTTTGTTTGAAGGGAGAGGGGTATTTAGTTTAATTGTGGGGGGTTTGGTAGTTAAGTAATTTTGTTTGGGATAAATTTGGTGTGGGAGGCATAGTGATGGAAGCACAACCCAGTCCCCCCCCCCCCCCCCCCCCCCCCCCCCCCTGTGGGGGTTGTAGATAAAGGTAGGGGGTATAAATTGGGAATTAGTTTTTTTGGTAGTGGGTGTGGTGTGGGGTGTGATTGGGGGTGTGACATGGGTGCGGGTGGGTTGTTAGGGTGATGGTTTTGGGGGTGTATTTTTAAGGGGGTTATTATTGTTGGAGTAAAATATGTTTGGTGGGAGTGCGTTGGGGTTAGGGGTTGGGTTTTAGTGGTTTTTATGTTGGTTTGGGGGGGGGGTGGATTTTGGTTGAGTTTTTGGTGACTTTATTGTTTAGGGTTGATGTGATATAGTTTGGGGTTTTATTTAGTTGGATGTAATTAAGTGGGAGGGAGGTTGGTTGTTTGGGTTTATGGGGGGGGTATGGTGGGTTGGTGGTGTTATGTTGTGGTGGGGGGTTTGGGATTGGGTGGAGGTTAGGTTTTTGAATTGGGGGTTTGTATATTGTTGGGGTGTGAATAATGGACGATTGGTGTTTTGTGGGAATGGTTGTGGTTTTGAGTGAGTTTTTGTGTGGGTTTGGGGGTGGGTTGGTAGATAGGGGATGTGTGGGTTAGTGGGTGATGTATGGGGTTTTAATTAGGGGGGGTGGGGGGTTAATTGATAAGTTTTGGTTGGGTTTTTATGTTAGTGATAGGGTTGAGGGTAGTTTGTGTTTTTTGGGGGGGGATTATTTGTTAATGTAGTAGTGTTGGGGTTGAGGAAGTTGGTGTGTGTGGTTTTTATTAATTGTGTGTTTGTTGTTTATTTTTTGTAAAAGTCAAATTGTTTTGGGGTTGTGTGTGGTTGAGTGTGGTTGGATGGTGTGGTTTTTTTTTTTTTGGGGTGATGTTGGTTTGGGTTGTTGGGGTTGTGAAGGTTAAGGGGGGTTGAAAGGGTTGTGTTAAGAGTTGTTGATGTAGTTTAGTATGGGTTGTTTTGGGTGTTGGATTGTATTTTGTGTAGTGTGTATAATTGTGGTGGTTATGAATTGGGGTTAGGGGTTTTAGGGGGTATGAATTATGGTGAGTATGGGTTGTGTGGGGTGTGGTGGGTGTATTTGTGATGTTGATTTTGGTTTTTGGGTTTGGGAGGTGAGCATGTTTGAGGATTTGTTGGTGAATTGTGGGATGTTGGGGATTGGAATAGGTTGTAGTTGACTTTTAATGAATGGGATTTGTACATTGGATTAGATTTGTTGTTATGGGGGGTTGGGGGGGTTAATGGGTGAGTTTTTTGTGGGGGGTGGGGGGTATGGGGGGGGGGGGGGGGGGGATGTAAGGGGGTTTTAGAATTATATTTAGGTTTGGTAGTATGGGGGGGGGGGGGGGGTTTGGGGAGGTGTATGGTTTGACTAATGTGTATTTGGGGGGGGTTAGGGTGGATAGGGGGAATGGGTTGTTTGGAGTATTTGGGGTAATGGTGATATGGGGATTGGGGTATTTTTATTTTGTTTTTGGAAATGTTTGTATGGTATGTGGTGGATGTTGGAAGATGTTATAAAGTAATATTTATAGTCTGTTTGTAGATTTATGGGGGGGGGGTGGGGATTGAGGGTTGTGGTGGTTTTTGTAAGGGGGGATTTGATGGTTTGTGGGGGGTTGGGTTGGGGGGGTATGAAATATAGAGGTTTTATGTGTTGTTATGGTATGATTTTAGTGTTGGGGGGGGGTAAAGGGTTTTAAGTTTTATGATAGTTTTGGTTGGTTAGGAGGTTTAGGTAGGTTTGTTATGGTTATGGGGTTGGATGTTATTGGTGGGGTTATTTGATGGGTTTGTTTTAGTTTTTTGATGGTTGTGATTGGGGATGGGTGGGGGGTTTGGATGAGTTGGATGTATTTGAGGGGGATGTGGGATTATTTGGATGTATGAATTTATGGGTTGTTATGGGGGGGGGTTGGGTGGGGGGGGGGGGTTTGTAGGTGTTTGGTGTTTAGTTGGGGGTGGGGGGTTACAAAATTTGTGTATTTTTTAAATGTATTTTGTGGGTGTGGTGGGGGGTGGAGGTGAGGGGGGTGATTTATGGTTATGGGTTTAATGGTTAATGGGGATGGGTGGGGAGTTTTGAGTGGGGGGGGGGTTGATTTATGATTAATGGGGGGGGGTTGTATGGAGATATTTTGGTTGGTGAGGGGGGGAGGGAAGGTAGTGTAAATTATAGTGGTGTGGAGGTGTTTTAGAGTGGGGGTTGAAATTTGGGTATGAGGTGTATAAGGGTTTATTGGAGGTGGTAGATTTGATGTATATTTAGGGTGGAATTGGTGTTATGAAAGTTTAATTTTGGTGGGTAGGGGGGGAATGATAATGGTTGGTTGATTGGATGAAAATGGAAAAATTTTGGGTAGGTTGGGGGGGTTGGGGAAAAAGAGTTTTTGGGGGGATTTTTTAGTGAGGATGATTTATGTGATAAAGGATATGGATGTGTAGTTAAGGTTGGATAAAAATGATTGGGGTATTTTGGTTTGTTTGGGGGTTGTAGTTTGTTTAGTTGGGTTGGGAGTTAGATGATTTGGTTGGGATGGGGGTGGGGGGGATTTTTAGGTGGGATGTTTGTTTTTAGGTGTATAGATGGTTGGGGTTAATTAGGTTTAGGGTGTTGTTTAAATGTGATTTTGGGTTTTGGGGGAGTGGTGGGGTTGGGGTTTGAATATTGTGTGTGTATTAGTTGTGGATAAGGGTAGGTTGGATTTGTGAGTGGTATTGATAGTTATAGGGTTGTTTGGGGTTTGGGTGGTGATGGTTGGGGGTAGTTGGGGGTGGGGGGGAAGGGGGTGGTTAATGAGTTTATGGTATAACATTAAGTATGATTGTTAGGGGGGGTGCTTGTATTGGATAAGTGTTTTTTGAAAATGATTGGTATGTGGATTGGTGTGGTTTGGAGGGTTGGTTTGTGGGGGGTTGGGGTGGGGGGGGGGTATGTTTTGGGTTTTGTTTAAGGTTAAGGAGGGTGTTGGGAAGATTTTTTTTTAGGGATTGATTTGGGAAAGGTTTAGGGTGTGGGGGATGTTATGGAGTATTTGTGATGGGTTGTTTGAGTTTGGGGGACTAAGGTGGTTTGGGAAGTTTAGGGGGGGGGTATGATTTAGGTTGGGATTTGGGGTGGTTTTTGGTGGTTATTGGTTTATTTTGGTGGGGTGGGTGGGGTTTTCGACATGTTGGGGTTTTTTTGTGTTTGGGTGGGGGTTTTAGTTTATGGGAGTTATTTGTTTTTTGTTGTAGATTTATTGGATTGGGGGTTGATGGTGGGGTGGGGTGGTGGTTGTGAATGGGGGTGATTGTTGTGTTGGTGGGTGGTGGGGGTTTTGTTTAAATGGTATTATTTGGGTGATGGGGGGGGGGGTGTTGTTGGTGGGGTTTGTTGGTTTGGGGGGGTGTTTGTTTTGTGGGGGGGGGGGGTGGGGTTGTTAGTTTGGGGGGGGGGTTGGGGGTGGTTTTTTGGGGGGGTTTTTTGGGGGGGGTGGTCATTTGTGGGTTGGGATGGGATTTGGGGGGGATTGGGGGGGGGGGGGGATATTATGGGGGGGGGTTGGGGGGGGGGGGGGGGGGGGGGGGGGGGATATTCTTTTGGTGTTTTAGTTGATTTGTTGGGGATGGTGGAGGGTGGGGTGGGGGGGGGGGGGGGGGGGGGGGGGGGGGGTTGGGGGGGGGGGGATAAATTGGGGGGGGGGGTGGGTGGGGGGGTGGGGGGGAATGGGGGTGGGGGGGACATTGTGGTGGTGGGGTGGGGGGGGGATGGGGGGTTAGGAGGGGTTTTGGGGGATGTAGTGGGGGATATTTTGGGGGGGTTTATTTGAGGGGGGGGGGGGGGTGTAGGTGGGGGGGGGGGGGGGGTGGTGGGAATGGGGTTGGGGGGGGGGAGTTTTTGGGGGGGGGTGGGGGTTGTTTATTGGGATGTAGGGGGGTTGGGTGGGTTTTTGGGATTTGTTTTGGTTTGGTTTGGGGGTAGGGGGTTTTGGGGGTGGGGTTTGGGGGGTTTAATTTTGTTGTTTTGGTAAGTTGGTTGGGGGGGGGGGTATGAATGGTTTTTTGTGGGGGGGGTTTGGGTTGGTTGTGTGGGGTTGGGGGGGGTAAGTAATGGGGGGGGTAGGTTTTGATTGGGGGGTTGGGGTTGGGGGGGGGTGGGGGGTGGGTTGGGGGGGGGGGGAATTTGGGGGGGTTGTAATTTGGGGGGGGGGTTGGGGGGGTTGGGGGGGGGGGTGGGTGGTTTGGGGGGGGGGGGTTTTGGGGGTGGGGTGTTGGGGTGAGGGGGGGGGTGGGGGGGGGGGGTTGGGGGGGGTTTGGGTGTATTGGGGGGTTTAATTTTGTTTTTGGGTTTTGGGTTGGGGAGGGGGTTGGGGTGGTGATGATGGTGGGGGGGTGGTTGTTGTTGGGGGGTATTGGGGGGGTGGGGGGTTTTGGTTTTGTTTTGGGGGGGTGTTGGGGGGGGGTGGGGTGGAAATGTGGTGGGGGGGGGGGGGGGGGGTATTTTGGGGGGGGGTTGGGGGGGGGGGTATTGGGGGTTTTTTTAATTGGGGGGGGGGGGGGGGATTTATTTTTTGGTTGGGTTTGTGGGGGGTTTTGGGGGGTGGGGGGGGGTTGGGGTTTTGTGTGGTTGTGGGGGGGGGTTTTGGGTATAGGGTTAGTGGGGGGGGGTATGGGGGGGGGTTGGTTTTGTTTGGGGGGGGGAATGGGGGGGGGGGTGTTTTTTTGTTTGGGGGGGGGTTTTTTTTTGGTGGGGTTTGGGTTTGTTTTTGGTGGGTTATGGGGGGGGGTTTTGTTGGGTGGGGTTTTTTGGTAATGGGGTTGGGTTTTTTTTTTTTTTTGGGGGGGGGGGGTTTTTTGGTGGGGGGGGGGGTGGGTTTTTTTGTTTTGTGGTTGGGTGTTGGGGGTTTGGGGGGTTTTGGGGGGGGATTGGGGGTGGGGGGGGGGGGGGGGGGGGGGGGGGTTGGTTGGTTTGGGGGGGGGGGTTTTTTTGGGGGGGGGGGGGGGGGGTGGGGGGGAAACTGTTTTTTTTTGTTGTGTGGGGGGGGGGGGGGGGGGGGGGGGTATGGGGGTATTTGGGGGTGGGGGGGGGGGGGGTTAAGATGGGGTGTGGGGGGTGTTGGGGGTTTTGTGGTTGTTTTTTTTTGATTTAAAAATTTGGGGGTGTTTTGGGTTTTGGGGGGGGGGGGGGGGGGGGGGGGGGGGGGGGGGGGGTTTTGGGGGGGGTTGGGGGGGGGGGGGGGGTGCGTGGGGTTGGGGGGGGGGGGGGGGGGGGGGGGGGGGGGGGGGGGGTATGGGGTGGGTTGGGGGGGGGGGGGGGGGGGGGGGGGGGGGGGGGGGGGGTTGTGGGGGGGGGGGGGGGTTTGGTTGTTGGGGGGGGGGGGGTTTGGGGGGTTGGGGGGGTTGGGTTTGTTGGTTGTGGGGGGGTTTTGGTTTTGTTTGTTTGGTGGGGGGGGGGGGGGGGGGGGGTTTTGGGTGTTTGGGGGTTTTTGGTGGGGGTGGGGGGTTTTTTGGGGGGTTTTGGGGGGTTGGGGGGGGGGGGGGGGGGGGGGGGGGGTTTGGGTTGGGGGGGTTTGTTTTGGGGGGGGGTTGGGGGGGGGGGGTGGGGGTGGGGGGGGGGGGGGGGGGGGGGGGGGGGGGGGGGGGGGGGGGGGTGTGGGGGTGGGGTTGGGGGTTGGGGGTGGGGGGGGGGGGGGGTGGTTGGGGTTTTGGGGTGGGGTTTGGGGGTTTTTTTTGGGGGGTTGGGGGGGGGTTGTTTGGGGGGGTGTGGTGGGGGGGGGGGTTGGGGGGGGTTTGGGGGGGGGGGGGGGGGGGGGGGGGGGGGGGGGTTTGGTTTTTTGGTGAGGTGGGGGGGGGGGGGGGGGGGGGGGGGGGGGGGGTGGGTGTTTTTGGTGTAATTTGGGGGTGGGGTTTTGGGGGTGTGTGGTTTTGGTTATGGGGGGTGTTTTGGGGGGGGGGGGGGGGGGGGGGGGGGTTTGGGTGGGGGGGTTTGGTGGGGGGGGTTGGTGGTGGTTGGGGGGGGGGGGGGGGGGGGGGGGGGGGGGGGGGGGGGTGGGGGGGGGGGGGGGGGGTGTGATTGGGGGGGGGGTTTTTGGGGTTTGTTAATTATGGTGGGCGGGGTGGGGGGGGGGGGGGTGGGGTGGGTTGTTGGTTTTGGTTTGTGGGGGGGGGGGGGGTTTGGGGGGGGGGTTGGTGGGGGGGGGTGGGGGGGGGGGTGTTTGGTGGTTGTTTGGGGTTGGTGGTTGGGGTTGGGGGTTTGGGGGTTTGGGTGTGTGGGGGTTTTTGGGTGGGGGGGGGTTGGGGGGGTTGGGGGGGGGGGGGGGGGGGGTTTGGGTGGGGGGGGGGGGGGGGGGTTGGTGGGGGGGGGGGGGGTGGGGGGTTGGGGGGGGGGGGGGGGGGTGGGGTGGGGGGGGGTGGGGGGGGTTGTGGTTGGGGGGGGTGGTGTGGTGGTGGGGGGGTTGGGTTGGGGGGGGTTTTTTGGGGGGGTTGGGGGGGGGGGGGGGGGGGGGGGGGGGGGGGGGGGGGTGGGGGGGGGCGATTCTGGGGGTCGGGGGGGTTGTTGGGGGGGGGGGGGGGGGGGGGGGGGGGTGGGGGGGGGGGGGGGGGTTTTGTGGGGGGGGGGTTTGGGGGGTTTTGGTTTTGGGGTGGGGGGGTTTTTGTTGGGGGGGGGGTGTGGTTTTGGGATTTTTGGTTGATGGGGGGGGTTGGGGGGGGGGGGGGGGGTTGGGGGGTTATGGGGGGGGGGTTTGGGGGTTTGGGGGGGGGGTGGGGGGGGGGTTTGGGGGGGTTTTTTGGGTTGTGTGGGGGTGTTGTAAGGGGGGGGGTATTTTTTGAGGGGGGGGGGGGTGTGGTTGGGGTTGGTTTTGGGGGGGGGGGGGGGTGTTTGTGTTGGGGGGGGTTTTGGGGGTGGGGGGTTGGGGGGGGGGGGGGTTGGGGGGGTTGTTTTTGGTGGGGGGGTTTTTTGGTTTGGGGGGGGGTTTTTTGGGGGGGTTGGTTGGGGGGGTTTTTTTGGTTTTGGGGGGGGGGGTGGGTTGGGGGGGGGTTTTTTGTTTTTTAGGGGGGGGGTTTGTTTTTGGGGGGGGTGTGGGGGTTGGTTTTTTGGGTTGGGGGGGGTGGGGGGGTGGGGGGGGGGGTTGGGGTGATGGGGGGGTTGGGTTTGGGGGTTTGGGGGAGGGGGGGGGGGGGGGGGGTGGTGTTGGGGTTGGGGGGGGGGGGGGGGGGTTTTGGGGGGGGGTTGGGGGGGTTGGTTGTGGGGTGGGTTGGGGGGGTTGGGTTTTTTTGGGGGGTGGGGTTGGGGGGGGGGGGGGGGGGTGGGATTTTTTGGTTGGGGGGGGGGGGGGGGGTTTTTGGGGTTGTGGTAGGTTTTTTTTGGGGGGGGGTTTGTGGGGGGGGGGGGGGGGGGGTTTGGGGGGTTTGGGGGGGGGGTTGTGGTTGGGGGGGTTTGTTGGGGTGGGTTTGTGGTGGTGGGGGGTGTTTGGGGGGGGGGGGGTTATTTTTGGGGGGGTGGGGGGGGGGGGGGGGGGTTTGGTGTTGGGGGGGTTTTGGGGGGGGGGTTGGGGGTATGGTTTTGGGGTTTGGGTGGGGGTTTTGGGGGGGTTGGGGGGGGGTGGGGGGGGGGGGGGGGGGGGTTTGGGGGGGGGGGGGGGGGGGGGGGGGGGGGTGGGGGGGGGGGGGGGGGGGGGGGGGGGGGGGGGGGGGGGGGGGGGGTGGGGGGGGGGGGGGGTGTGTTTTGGGGGTGGTTGGGGGGGGTATTGGGGGGGTGGGGGGGGGGGGGGGGGGGTGGGTGGGGTTTTTTTTTTTTGGGGGGGGGGGGTTGGGGGGTTGGTTTTTTTTGGGGGGGGGGGGTTTTTGGGGTTTGGGGGGGGTGTTTGGGGGGTGTGGTTTTTGTTGGGGGGGGGGGGGGGTGGGGGGGGGGTTGGGGGGGTATTGGGTGGGGTGTGTTGGGGGGGGTTGTTTGGTTGGGTTGGGTTGTTGGGGGGGGTTGGTTTTGTTGGGTTGGGTTTGGGGGGGGTGTGTTGGGGGGGGTTTTGGGGGTGGGGGGGGGGGGGGTGGGGGGGGTGGGGGGTGGGGGGGGTTGGGGGGGTATGGGGGGTTGGGTGGGTGGGGGTTTGTGGGGGGGGGTTTGGGGGGTTTTTGGGGGGGTTGGGGGTTTTTTTGGGGGGGTTTATGTATGGGGGGGGGGGGGGTGTTTGGGGTTTTGGGTTTTGGGTGGGGTTTTTGGGGGGGGGGGTTGGGGGGGGGGGGGGGGGGGGGTTGGGGGGGGGGGGGGGGAGGGTTGGGGGGGGGGTGGGGGGGGGGCGGGTGGTGGGGGGGTGGAAGGGGGGGGGTGGGTTTGGGGGGGGGTTTGGGGGTTTTTGGGGGGGGGGGGGGGGGGGGTGGGTTGGGGGGGGGGTTGTGGGGGGGTGGGGGGGTGGGGGTGGGGGGGGTGGGGGGGGGGGGGGGGGGGGGGGGGGGGGGGGGGGGTTGGGGTGGGGGTGGGGGTGGGGGTTGGGGTGGGGGGAGGGTGGGGGGGGGGGTGGGGGGGTTTTGGGGGTGGGGGGGGGGGGGTTTGGGTGTGGGTGGGGGGGTTTGGTTGGTTTTTTTATGTTTTTTGGGGGGGGGGGTTTGGGTTTGGGGTTGGGTTGGGGGGGGGTTGTTTTTTTTGGGGGGGGGGGGTTTTTTGGGTGTGTGGGGGGGGGGGTTGGGGTTTTTGGGTGTGTTGTTTGTTTTGGGGGGGTTTTGTGGGGGGGGGGGGTGTATGGGGGGGGGGGGGGGGGTAGTTTGGGGGGGGGGTTTTTTTTGGGGGGGGGGGTGGGGGGTTTGGGGGGGGGTTTTTGGGGGGGTGTTTTTGGGGGTTGGGTTGGGTTGGGTTGGGGGGTTTTTTGGGGGGGGGGGGTTTTGGGGGGTTTGGGGGGTTTTTGTGGTTTGGGGTTTTTTGGGGGGTTTTGGTTTGGGTTTTTTTGGGGTTTTTTTGGGGTTTTTTTGTTTGGTGTTGGGTTGTGGTTTTTTTGTGGGGTGGGGGGGGTGGGTGGGGGGTTGTTTTGGGTTTTTTGGGGGGGGGGTTTTTGGTTTTGTTGGGGGGTGTTGTTGTGTGTTGGGTTTTTTTTTGTTTTTTTTTTGGAGGGGTGGTGGGTTGGGGGTTTTTGGGGGGGGGTGGGGTTGGTTTTTGGTTGGGGGGGGTTTTTTTTTGGGGGGTTTGGGGGTTTGGGGGGGGGGTGGGGGGGGGGGGGGTGGGGTTTTGGTGGGGATAGTGTTTTAAAATTTTTTTTTTTTGTTGGGTGAGGTGGTTTTTTTTGTTTTTTGGTTTTTTTGTTTGGGGGTTTTTTTTGGGGGGGTTTTTTTTGTTTTTTTGTTGGGAAGGGGGGGTTTTTTTGGTAGGGGGTTTTTTTTTTTTTTTTTGGTTGGTTTTTGGGGTATGGGGTGGTTTTTATTAGGGTTTTACAAGTTAAATTTTGGTCTAGATGACATTTTGGGTGTAATAGTGTATTGTGTTGTGGATTTATGCAATATTGGATTTGCATTGGAATAAGTTGTCTATGTTTTTATGTATGTGGTAATTTCGGGGGGTTTAATATTTTTTCTCTGTTTTGATGGTTGTGGTTGTTGAAAACGAATTTTTTAATTTTTGCTCGCTATGGCACTGTATAATTTGATGCTAATGGGACAGTCTTTAGTTAAATATTTTTGGGGGAATAGAACTTTTGGATTGTTTTTAGGTATGTGTTATTATAGCGGATGGGTCGCAGTTTGATTAGGTCCGGTTGGTTTCAAACATTGTTGTTGGTCAACATGGGGGGCTGGTAGACTGTTGGTGTTGGGAAATCTATTTTGGATTTGCTTTATTGATGTTTTGTGTTGGTATCGTTTGTTCAACCGTTATTTGGATTAACAGACTGTGGTTTAGTGTTTTATTTATTTGAGGTAGGATATTTCCCTGACGGAATTTAAACTGTTTTTTGCGGTTTGGAAATTGTGATTCCCACCACATGGTGGGATTAGGGGCAGGGAGTTTTTAGGTGGTGGCGGATTAAGATAACTTTTTTTTTTGTTTTTTTTGGTTGCGGCTTTGTTTGATGTGTTTAGTTTTTTACAGGCATTATTATGGTTTGTTTACTAAAGGCGGGGATTTTGGGGGAGTGGTCGCTTTTTTGAGGAATACTCATTCTAAAATTGTTTGAAGTTTGTAGGATTTCAATGCACTTTGCTTGGTGTGGGGGTTAGGGGGTATTTAATGTGGTTTTCTACAAATTGGGGTGAGGGTTGGTGCCATGCAATTGGGGTGGGGTGGTATGTGTTCTTGGTGATATGGTGGGGGCTTTACATTAATTATTGAAAGTTGTAATGTTGTTTTTGAGGATTGTTTAGCTTTTTGAAAATGTTTATGTTTTATCATGACCTCAGTTTTATTTCGGGGTTATGTATTTTTTTGAGTTGACTTTTTTTCAATCTTTTAATATGGCTTTTATCAGTAAAGGGCTATTATTGGATAGATTTATGTGTGTTGATTCTAGTCTACGTTAGGGGGATAGTTTGATGGGATGTTTTGTTAGTACTGTAATCATTTTGATGTACGATTTTTTTCATTCTATTGTCATTGCAGAGTCAGGAAGGGACTATGTGGGAACTTATAGGCATCTGTTTTTTGCTCCATGAGTGGTTTTATTGTACCCAAGGATCCACTATAAAAAGGTTGATACTACACTTTTTGATCATGATTTGGTTTAAAAGGTCCGTGGATAAATGAGTTTTTGTCTCATGGTAGTGGTTGGGTTTTAAAGTTCAATAAGTAGATTTTGATGTTCAAAAGGTTTTTCCAAGTTTTTTTATTTTTTTTCAATTTGTTTTGGTATGCATTTTTTGAATTTGAGTTGTGGTGGTATTTTTAATGTATTTTGTTCTGAGGTGGGTTGTTAATTTTGTTTTAAGAAATTTAAGCACTAACTGTTAGGGACCAAGTGTCATTTAGACGGTCTTGGGGGTGGTAGGGTTTTGGGGGTTTATAATTGTTAGGGAGATATTTTTTATTGGGGGTTGTTCATGGAAGGGGATTAATGTTGTATTTTTTTTAGGGGGAATGTTTTTGTTGGACATCGGGTTGCGGGGTGGTTTGGGGACTTTCAGGTACGCATAAGAACAATGTTGTTTTGTTGGGGATATAACATTTGTTTAATAAACTTACGTCTGCTATGTGTAAGTCGCTGGATTGGGTTCAAGAATTTTGGTCGTGGTAATGGGGGTTTAGAGAATCATATTGCAATCTAGAAACTGGAACATAACGGTTTGAGGGCGTGTGTAGTTAGGACGGTGGTTGTTTTGATGGGTTGTGAAGGTGTGTTGTTTTGGTGTACAGCCATAATGATGGGGAGTTGTCCGAGTTTGTTTTATGGGGTAATTACAGTTTTTGGGTAATGGTTTGGAAGACACCTGACTTGACCGGTTTGCCACAATAACAACTATCGAGAGACAAACGAACCTGTTATACATCTACACGAATAAACATCTCTAGCGGACGGCTAGTAAACTAACTTGTCAGATAGTAAAAAGCAATACTGTACCTGCAAACTGTCACACAGTATTTACACAGAAGTAACCCGACCATAAACGACTTACCCACTGACACATAATTAGTAAATAGCACGGTCATATTTCTAGTTCCTCTAATTCTGAAGCCTTTTGGACCAGAAGATGTCCTAATTTGGATCTCCATGCAGGCCATATTTGTTCTATTATTTTTAATATCTATTTGCCGTTCCTACTACTTGTTAGATTCTTGGCTTTGATATTTCTTTCTTTCTTGTTCTATAATTTTACTTGATTTATATAGTGTTACCTTTGTTGTCTTTTTATTGTCATAGTTGTGTATATGTCATCTTCTCTTCTTTTTTCCATCACTTTTCTCACGTGTTTGTTATGTTCTTTGCCTTTAACATTTGGATATTTCTTATGTTTGTCTCCGGTTTGTTACTGTGACTAAAGTAAGGTAAACCCCAGAACGTCCAATGGTTTTGGTGCACCGTTTATTTGTAAAAGTACTGATACCTATCTTTTTTCTTTACATTATTTTCCACTTCTTTGGCCCTGGCCAGCTTGGTACTACAGACATACAGGTCACAGCGACGATATTCTTTTCCTCCGATGCTAAAAGTCTCATCTGCTTCATAGGGATGATTTAAACCAGGCGGTCTGAACACCAATCATTCATTTCTCTGAGCCGATCTATTTATTGTCTTCACTACTGGCCTCATTTCTCATCCTAAGCTTCCTCACTATACTTTTTAAAAATCTGTTTCTGTTGATTTTGTAATGCTTTTTTTTTCTCTCTCTCTCTCTCTCTCTCTCTCTCTCTCTCTCTCTCTCTCTCTCTCTCTCTCTCTCTCTCTCTCTCTCTCTCTCTATCTATCTATCTATCTATCTATCTATCTATCTATCTATCTATCTATCTATCTATCTATCTATCTATCTATCTATCTATCTATCTATCTATCTATCTATCTATCTAATAAACTGTATGGGTGGTCTGATGATCTAGTGTTTCATTTTAATATACTTTATTTCTTAATTGTAATCAGATACTGTAAATGTATGCTTTTATACCACTTATAATGTTGCATCGCCATTAAACTATAGCACGTTTCACTAGCTTTGCCCAACTTCAAAATGCTATATCTCAGCGAATATATAACGCATATAAGTGAAATTTTGTGTGTGAATTTGAAATGGTATAGACCCTATGAATTAAATTTTTCATTAAAATGCGGCCATTGGTTTCAATTTTCGTTTCTTTGCGATATAATATAAAACCCTACTTGCCAACACACATCACACGCACACATATTGAAATGTCTACAGTAAATTATACGTCCTCATTTGCACATTTTTGGTTTATCAAGCAATTGGTATGATTTTAGCGTGAAATTGCGTGAAATTGCACTTCTTGAACATAAAACAGTTTATTTCCGGTGTTACGCACACATTGTCAATCAGTGGCGTGTCTACAAAAAGTATTGTTTGGTTAAGTAGGAAAAATGAGTCTGCGAGTACATTTTATGACATTACAGCAAATCACAAATGGGATTTTTTAAGTATTTCTGCAATGAAGCTACTCGAGGAAAACTATATCATTCTATTTCAAACCCACAAAAGAGGACTATTCATGCCTTGGGGATAAGCAAACGATCATTGCACCGCTGGATAGAGACATTTGAAATTTGTAATTCCAGTGTTTTACACACGAAAAATAGGTCAAGAGTGGTAGATAGTTTTGACAGAGAAATGATCCGCAGAGAAATTTGCAATATGTTTCACAATAATGAGGCAGTGACTTTAAGGAAATTGAAAATTTGGTTAAGAAAGAATAATGACATTGATATTTCCAAATCTACGCTATGGAGGACTATTAGGAGTTTGGGATTCACTTTTAGAAAATATGTTGGTGGTAGAAACCTTATTTGTGAGAAGCCTCATATAGTTGCAATGAGAAGCAAATATTTACGCGAGGTCAGAGAAATGAGAAGAGATTGTTATAATTTTGTGTATTTAGATGAAACTTGGATCAATGCGCACCACAGTAATGAACGAGAATGGCAATCATCTGATGGGACAACTAAGAGACTAGTATCAAGCAGCAAAGGACAGCGCCTAATAATTGCACATGCAGGAAGCAGCCATCATGGGCTTCTAAATAATACTGAACTCACATTTGTTTCAAAATCCACAGATAATAGGGATTATCATACAGAGATGAATGGCAAGATATTTCAAGATTGGATTGTGAATCATGTACTTCCTTCCTTGGATAGACCGTCGTGTTTGATAATGGACAATGCTTCATATCACAACGTTGTGGCACCAGAAGATAAAGTTCCTAATTCATCGAGTACTAAAGATGTAATAAAGATTTGGCTGACCAAAAACGACATTCCATTCAACGAAATGTCCCTGAAGCCTGAATTACTTGGAATTGTAAAAAAGACACAGCGTACAAAGATATTTCACATAGACAAGGCAATCCAAGAACATGGTCACTTTACCATTCGCACTTAAACCCAACAGAATTAGTCTGGGCTAAAATTAAGGAACAGGTAGCAACAGAAAATAGAACGTTCAAATTAAAAGATGTTGAAATACTTACAAAAGCCGCCATCTCCAATATAGCCAGGGATTATTGGAAGAAATGTGAGAACCATGTGTTACAAGAGGAAGGGGAATATTGGAAGAATGATGGTTTGTCCTTCATTCAACCGAGACTGATTATCAATTTTTTAGAGACATCTGATTAGGATTCGGATGAAGTTTAATTTCTTTAAAGATGACCTTACCGTTATTTACAAGCTCATTAGAGGAGCAACGTTCCATTATGATATTTATGAACCGCAAAGAGGTGATACCTATTGAAATAATTAGATCAATGAAGGTCCAGTTTGGTAGCGCATTAAATGTCAATGACAAACAATGTCACGAGTATCTCCCATGCAGATCGTTTAAGAAATCATCTTCAACAGGTATTCATATGCAAACGTGATGGCCACATTATTGTAATAGTAGACACGCCTATGCCTATTCAATTCACAGAATCTGTGACTGAAGTGGTAAAATCTCTTTTTTCGATACACAATAATTAGTATGCCGACAAAGATCAAAGGATTTCATCCGTTTATGGGAACTGAACAAGATGCACAGATATAAAGTATATATTTGTTGGGTCTAACCCAATATAACATCGTATGCAAAAAATGGCATTAATACGTTCGATGGTTAATCAGATAATTACATTTGAAGTTGGGCAAAGCTAGTGAAACATGCTATAATACCTTACGTATGTTGGAGAATGTCTGGATAACTAGCAATAAAAGATGAGTAAGAGGAAGGGCAAAATGTAAGACGGGCCTATATGTACGATTCTCATCTATCAGTCAATACCCTTTACCTCCCTAAGGAGCATAGGTCATAAAGCTGGATCTCGTATAGTGGAGGCGTCAACAATTCACTCCCTGTGGCAGTATCTGCTTGGGACTCAAAGCTGCTCACCTGTGGGAACATTTTCCGCATGCGCTGACAACACACGAAGTCCCAGGTCATTCAGCAGATTTCCAAAATGTCACGAGTTCTTATTATATGCCACCATAATCTGATTATGTTTCAAATGATTACTAATTTATTGTTTGAATGGTTTAGATTTTGTTTGTTTGTTTGTTTGGTTGTTTTTTTTTTTTTAATTTTATTTTCATTACTTTCTTTTATTTTTATTTTATTTTATTTGTTCCTCTTTATATTTATTTTAAACACACTTATATTTTATTATTACTGGATGTTACAAATGTATGCTATTCTTTTACATTGATAATGTAATATGCTTAAATATATGTGCTATTGAAAGGATACAGTATGTAAGATGACAGAGAGAAGGAGGGCAGAATGTAAGACGGGCCTGCGTGCCCAATTCTTAACCCTTTGAAAATAAAGTTCGTTCCTTCCCTCTCTCTCTCTCTCTCTCTCTCTCTCTCTCTCTCTCTCTCTCTCTCTCTCTCTCTCTCTCTCTCTCTCTCTCTCTCTCTCTCTCTCTCTCTCTCTCTCTCTCTCTCTCTCTCTCTCTCTCTCTCTCTCTCTCTCTCTCTCTCTCTCTCTATCTCTCTCTATATCTCTCTTTCTCTCTCTCTATCTCTCTCTATATCTCTCTCTCTATCTCTCTCTTTCTCTCTCTCTGTCTCTCTCTTTCTCTCTCTCTCTCTCTCTCTCTCTCTGTTTGTTCCTTTTTCCCATTCATTTATTTTTTTTTACGTTTTCTCCCTTAATCTTTATCCTTCATGCCCGGATATAGCAGCCATTTTGCGTCATGAGAGTTATTGAACAGTCAGTATTTGTTTTTAATTTGTAATTTCGTCACTTAAACTTAACTAATTTAAATTAAATACACGTGAAAAGAGGACAATTATTTGATTTTTTAAAATTTTATTTTATTTTTTTCAAAGCTAAATACAAGGTAACATTCGGCCTGTTCATCACATAACCACACGGCGGGCAAACATTTGTAATTTGTTTTGTTTCGTCACTTTATTGGTCATTTAAGTCTGACAATAAAACGTATGAATTACTTGTCACTTGGCATTTATTGTTACTTGTTATATTTGTTTCATGTATATCCAATGGGAGTGTCCGAGTGGTTAGAGCACCGATCTCTCGCAGAAAGGATGGCGGGTTAGATTCACGGTATCGACCGGCTCAATTCTACCTAGCTGTAAATAGGTTCATGACTTTGCTCATGAGTTATGAAATTAAAAGGCAGCCGGGAAGGAAACTTGTCAACCCCACTTCTCGATTCTCGACCTAGTACAGGGAAGTGTCTAACACTTCCCTCCCCTACGGGAGTATCTGGATGTAAGACTCCTTTAATATACAATACAAGCAAATGAGGTTATACAAAAACTCAAATTGGGGAGTGACTCTTTAATTACCTTGAGTTTTCGACACAATTTATAAATTCCTCTAGTAACTTAAATGACGTCATCTCTTTTCCTCGCCTCCTATTATTATTTTTGCATGGTTTGTTAGTTGGTTAACTGGTTAGTTATTTGATACTATCACATTATTCTTGTTGTTGTTGCTTGGTTTGTTTGTTGGCTAACTGCTAAGTTATTTGATACTGTCACGTTTTTGTTGTTGCTGTTGCTTGGTTTGTTAGTTGATTAACTGTTAGTTATTTGATTGTCACGTTATTGTAGTTGTTCTTGCTTGTTTTGTTACTTAGTTAATTGGTTATTTATTTGATACTGTCAAATTATTCGTGTTGCTTGGTTTGTTAGTTGATTAACTGGTTAGTTATTTGAAACTTTCACATTATTCTAGTCGTAGTTAATTAATTTGTTAGTTTGTTAACTGATTATTTAATTGATACGGTCACATTATTTGTTGTTTTTGTTGATTGGCTTATTAGTTGGTCACCTGGTTAGTTATTTGATACTGTCACATTATTCTTAATGTTGTTGCTTGGTTTGTTAGTTGCTTAACTAGTTCGTCATTTAATACTGTCACATTAATCTTGTTGTTGTTAATTACTTTGTTATTTGGTTTACTGGTAAATTATTTGATACTGTAACATTATACTTGTTGTTGTTTCTTGGTGTGTTAGTTGGGTAACTGATTAGTTATTTGATTCTGTCACATTGCTGTTGTTGCTTGCTTTATTAGTTGGTTAACTGGTTAGATATTTAAAACTGTCACATTACTCTTGTTGATGTTGATTGGTTTGTTAGTTGGTTAACTGGTTAGTTATTTGATACTGTCACATTATTCTTTTTGTTGTTGCTTGGTTTGTTAAGTGATAAAGTGGTTAGTTATTTCATACTGTCACATTATTGTTGTTGAATGGTTTGTTAGTTGGTTAACTGGTTAGTTATTTAACACTATTAAATTACTCTTGTTGTTGCTTGGTTTGTTAGTTGGTTAAATTGTTAGTTAATTGATACTGTCACATTTTTCTTATTGTTATTGCTTGGTTTGATAGTTCGTCAACTATTTAGTTATTTGATACTGTCACATTATTATTGCTTTTGTTGCTTGGTTTGTTAGTTGGTTAACTGGTTAGTTATTTGATGCAGTCACGTTATTGTTGTTGCTTGGTTTGATACTTGGTTAACTAGTTAGTTATTTGATATTCTCACATTATCAGTTGTTTTGTCATCCTCAAAAACTGTTTAGATGTCAGAGATTTCCGCCAAATCTTCTTATCCTGCCATCATAATTCAACATCTTATCCTGCCATCATAATTCAACATCTTATCCTGCCATCATAATTCAACATCTTATCCTGCCATCATAATTCAACATCTTATCCTGTCATCATAATTCAACATCTTTGTATGATTGTTTTATCTGCTTCATGTCTGTCTCCAGTACCCTTTTCCATTTTTCTCTTACTCTCTGGATTCCAGAAACTGTATGGCCTTATCACGCTATTAGTTGTTTCCTCAATATGTGACCGATCTTTTCCCACCGTCACCTCTTCTTCCACTTACATTTTTCTGGCTCGCGCCATCATTTCCACATTGATGATCTTACCAACCACCGAGAAAAGACACCCCCTACATAAGAATATAGCTGACATCAAAGGAGCAAGAATCAAGAATGGGATGTCATGGATGGCACATCACAGGCTACGATTGGTCAGGTGACCAGGGTTGAAAATATATCCAAAGGGGAAGAGTGGAGTAAGTCAGGGGAGAACTTGATAAACTACCAGCAGGTCATCATAAGACTTGGCAGAGAGTGCAGAGCTGGGGATTAATCCGCTGATAAGTGATCATGCTGGGGATGATGATGCCATTGTGTACACTGATGAGTCTGTAGTGCATGGTGAGAAATCAGGATGAGGCTTCTCTGCGAGAATAAATGGAAGGGTCGTCGCTGAACAGAGTGGAGCCTTCATGACAACAACCTCCAGCATGATAATGGAGGTAGAGGCAGAGGTAGAGCCTTGAGGTGGCTATCTGAGACTCCATCAACCAGGGCAGTTATATTGTCAGACTCTCAAGCCATGCTTCAGAAAGTTCAGAACGGATGGCTGCGACAGGAAGGGAAAACATCAACAGAATCCTCAATATTTCAAGAAATGGTGTAAATCTAATGTCCTGGTCATGCAGGGGCACGTGTCAATGAGAGAGCTGACAGACTGGAATCGAGAGCAACCGTAGTGGGGGCACTTGACATGGATAAGGGAGAGATACTAAGGGCTATTAATGATCGCCTGCTGGATAATTGCATTGCAATGGATGAATCAACAAGGCTGGGACTGTTGGAGTTTGGCATCAATCAAACATGGGACTAGCAGAAATGGACGTGAGAGAGGATGCATCCGTCGTATCAGCGTGATACAGGTATAATTAGCATTCACAGTCTTCGACATTTGCTGAGGGAGACTGAGCACCTATTGGTTTGCCCGGAGTGCAGTGAGGTTGATTCTGATTAACAATAACAATAACAATGATCTTACCATGCCAGCTTAGTTCAGCAATTCTGCCCAAGCACCCATTGATAAGCTTCCAATGGAAACACGGTGGCATCACGCTCCAGTCTCGTCATCATCAGCTGATATCTCCACAAGGAAGGTTGGCTGTAATGGATCTCCAACGTCTTATGTCTCTTGTCTTGGCGGTGCACTCTGATAGAGTCCTTCCTGCCCATCTCTTGATGTTATCTTCCCACTTATAGCGCTGTTTTCCCATTTCACGTTTGTCGTCAATTCTCCCTTCTGTTATGGTCTTCTGCAAGGTATTATGCATTTTTATGTGGCCAAAGTTTTTTTGCTGCCTAACTTTGATCTCCCTCATTAGTTCTCGTTTCATACCTGATCTTGTAGGACCTTTTTATCTGTTTTATTCTCTTTCCATGAGATGTGCCCCGTTCTTCTATATATCCACATCTCAAGAGTCTCAATTCGTTCCTCCAATTTCTTATTCATTGCCCATGGCTCTACACCATACAGTAGTGCAGAATATATATAACACTTTATGATTCTCAGTTTTAATTTGTGAGATAACTGTTTTGATGTCAGTATATGTTTCATGTTGTTGAATGTAGCTTTGGCCATTTCTATTCTCTTCTTGATTTCAGTTTCACATCTGCCATCTTCTGTTATTATATGACCAAGATATGAGTAGCTCTTGACGTGTTCCAGGATTTCCCCAATTATGCTTATCTTTTATGTGCGCTTATCGTCCGTTTTGCTAATTATCATAGTTTTTGTTTTCTCAATATTAATGTCCAATCCATATTAATGACTTATACTGTTCACATGCTTCACTAGATCTTGTAAATCCTGTTCACTTTATCTTGTAAATCCTGTTCACTTTCAGCTAACAACACTGTATCATCTGCATATCTAAGGTTGTTTTTTGACCTTTGAATAATGTCTACCCAGCAGTAAATGAGTACCTGACTTTTCCCGTGAATTTGGGACAGAAAAGGCAGTGACGAAGAGTACTGGTTACCTCAACTCTCGAAGCATGAGCAAGTAGTAGTGAAGTCTCTAACACTTCACTCCCACCTTATGAGCAACAAAGAACGCACATATGTCGTCACCATAAACATTCCTGGAAAACTCCATAGAGTTAAAAATAACCTCAACCTGATCACTGCTTTCTTTGAAAATATTCAAGTTGACGTCTGAGAGTGTAGGGAGTAGTCTCCCCTACAGGTGTATCTGCTAGATGACTACCTTTAACCATCTGTGAAAGTCACTGACTTCTTGACTGTTGTTTTTGTTATGACTTTACCGTATACGGTAGACAATACCACAACTTCAGTAATATTATCAACATTAACTTTGATACCAGTAAGAAGATAGACGTTCAACATATGGTACTACTCTGACGCCCATAAATACATTTACCTCCTCTGTAATTCATGAAGTTGCTGGACGCATAGATGCACACAGAGATAGGCCCGACTGTTGCAACAGCGTTCTGAAGGGCTACTTCACTTCCTTGTGGGGATACACTCACATATCCAGTATCGCTAGCTCGCGCTTTGGCAGGCTGATATTTGCACGTTCCTTGCTGGAAACAACAACAAGGAATTATGTGCAGAGTTAACTAAATCGGTTGAACTGAAGAAAAGTGAGTTATGTGTTAGATACACACAACATAATTCAGACAGGCAATAATAAATAGGAAGCGTTAAGGTTATGTTTAGGAATATCATACCTAACCCTAAATTCTAACTTTAATCCTAACTTTAACGACGTGGGTGACTTATTTAGATGACATCCAAGAAATGAACTACTGTTCTTCATTTCAACCATTTGTATCTATTCTTCTTCTTTGATCTTTAGCCTCCTACTGTCAAAGACGTCTGTGGCTATCACGCCTGGTTACGTCTTGTAGGGCAGCAATAAACTGCTTACACTTCGTTCTGTCGTTGGCCATCCTTCGTGCAGTGCTCCAGCTCTGTTTCATTCTTTGCAACTGACCCTCCACAGTTCTCCGCCAAGACATTTTTGGGTCGTCCTCTCTTTCGCTTTCCTTCAGGGGTCCATAGATTAACTCGTTCTTGTGATGGCATTGGTGTCTCTTCTGAGGATGTGGCCACCCGAGTAAGTAGTTCTTGGTTGGTGATGGTATTGGACATCTTTTGGCTTTACCTAAAACTGTTCATGATCTTTGATAAGGAATTCTGGAGAAGTCATTTTCTTCGAGATGGCACTAACTTGTTTGTTGTTGTTGTTGTTGTTGCTATTAAGCCTAAAACCTTTATTTTCACTTTCTGTCACTATTATATCAATCTTTTCTTCTTTCTTTAATTGTTTGCTACTGAGAATGCACCATCAGCGTTTCTCAAGGTCTTTATGTTTTGTCCAGCAACCGATATTCATTACATGTCTTCTAAGGATCTTATTATATTTTCAATGTGCACAATGGACAGATCACGTGACACCACACATCCCTGCCTAATACCTTTTTCTATTTGGTGAAACATTCCAATTTGACGTCTTAGTCTTTTAACTGCTGTTCGTTGATATGAAAGCTCTGTTCAAGAATTATTGACTTCAGACGTGAAAGTGCAGTCAAATTCACACCTTCAACTCGGATAAACCTACGTGCTGATTTACCGGCACAGCTGTTTTTTTTTTTATAGTTTAATGGCTGTCACAAAATACATTCGTATCTATTTTTTGTCTTCATTCCTCTGCAGTATTATCTAGACTCCTTTTACGTGCTAATTCATCCATTATTCATTGTTTACGCTTCCACGGTTGAAAATGTTCTTTTCATCTTTTGTCACTCCCTTACCTTTACTTGATCGGCTGACATCATTTGAAACAACATTGATTTGTTTGAGCAGAGCGAAATTGATTGTTTACGTTACGTAACATCTACCGGCTTAACAGTAATGTCTCTGAAGTAGATACACGGATTAAGTTTGCTATATTGCAAGCCAGGCTGGCGGCAGACAAGGATGGCAAAAGATAAGCTGGGATTACCTTTGCACAAGATGGCATAAAGTGAAAACCCAGATGTTTTTTCGGTGAAGGTATGGAACAAACGTTTGATACGAGGACAATGGGTTGCAGACAATGGCCACTGTTATGTGTAAATATCATAACATTGGTTTTATACGATCACTTCCTGGTTGTTTTGTGTATTGACGGTTGTCCTTGGTTTCAGGAAGCGACGTCTTCATTTCTGCTAGCCTTGTGGCAGACGTGAGATTCTGAATTGGGACAAGAAAGCGTCTCTTGCTGTGAGTTGAACTGTGTGGCATCCATGGTGTCGGGAGCGTCTGTGTTTGCTTTCATGCATTATATATATTATCTTTCATCTGCATGCTATTTTACCACCTTTCTGGATTATGCATACACCTCCGTGTATAATGCCAGTTTCGTTATTATGCAGTTTTGACAGAGGATGCAATGTTGTACGTGAGTGACATAATATGAAATAAAATGTGTGGTGAATAAACAGTGTACCAGACAGTACCATAGACGAGCTAGATATAGCCTCATTGAAATGCAATTATAAAGAGATGAGCATGGAGTCATTACATATTGTGAAGCGTTCTACGCAGTTGAGATTTAATCACTGAGTGCATGTGTGCGGGCCAGGGACGAGATGTTTTTATGGGCCATACCTCTAATGCCACAAAATAAGTCTTCACGACACCAGTGTAATAAATACAGTAGTGAGAAGGATTCTACTACTATATTTGTCAAATAAAAATATCCATGGAAGGGCACTCAGCCAGTCCAAATATATGAATAAATATTATTATCCATCAATGAAGATTGGAAGCCCGGACCCGCAATAGCCACTAACTATGTTGTCCCAATGTGTCAATATGGATGACTATCTTGCCGAAGATTAAGACACTGGCAGTGATGTAATACTTCTGGCAGATGGACTTTTCTTGTGATAAACAATTACAAGAAAATAATATCTTGGAAGATATTATCAGCGATGGATCTGTGAGGTAGTGAGTTTGTAAATATAAAAAATACCAACGGAAGTAGCAAGACCTTATATGGTTATGGAGTATGAAAATCACACGTAAATGGCACTATCTTAAGTTGGCATGCAATAATAACAGATGAAGGTGGGGAATAGACCCATACCAAAATCAGAGACTTATTTGCAATTGGTTTGACATTTCAGAGGCTAAGATAGACTGCTGCTGATTAGACTTCTCCCTCAAGTAACAACCTGGGTGTTTAGGCAAAAACTTCGCATATATTCTACAGCGTTGTAAGACTACTTCAATAACTTCCAATTTCATCGAGAAGGAATCATAGACAGCCAGAAACACGGAATATTAGGACCCAAATATAGGGCAGGCCATAGGACTGGATGTGAATTCTACGATTAGAAGAGAGAAGAGATTAGAATAGAGAAGCTTCAGAGAAATCACTTTGTGCCTTCATTATTAAAATCCAACTTCACGTGTTCTAGGATCGGTATAGAGAAGTATGGTTTACTAATGTGTAACACATTTTCCTGCCACACCGTGCATGGGTGTGACTGATAAATAAGTAAACAAACTTGGAATGACCACAGTCGATTATTTTATCGCTAGGAATGTCTTTGTCGGACCAATTTGTTGTCAATGTTTTCTGGGCCCGGTGAATGTCATAACTCTTTCCAGACAAGGTTTGTATGAAGAATTATAATTATCCATCTTGAGATTACCTAAGAGATATTATGAAGTCGTGAGTGTAAAAATGATCTATAATAGACGGAAGCCGGCATACCATATATGGTGACTGTAAACAACACATTTAATTTTTGTGTTTTGTTAGGTAGGAATTTTTCGTGAGAGAAGGTGAAATATAAGCATCTTGCATGCTATTTCTTTGGCATTTAAGATGTAGACATAAAAAATTCTAATGAATTTTTTTCAAATCAGACCATCACCTGTGAAGAAATTTTAAAGACTTTACCTAAATTCACCCCGCCCTATTTTACTTTACATTTCTTAACGATAATTAATTATTAAATTAGTTTATCTGTAAATATACAAAATTTATAATTGATTTAGTCATTTTGAGTGAACTGCACCCTATGTCTCAGTCATTTTAAATACTTATAACAGAGCTATTTAAGTAATATTTTACTGTGTTAAATCAGTTTGGGGCTCATAAGAACGAGCAAAATCCTTACCCATGGAAGGTTAGAAAATATACAAAGTTTACTCGACCTGGATCCTATCAGCCGTAGAACTTGATTTCTTTAAATTCTCACGAGGCTTCCTAGGACTGAAGCACTATTCATCAGTTCACATCTCTGCCAAGAGTAATCTTGAACGAAAGGTAGATAACTTTGAACACCCTTCAGTAAATACTCTAAATGTTGGCCACTGTTGGACCATCATTGCAGAGCAAGAGAGTAAATCACGTGACACACATGACAAAACGTGACCGATAAATGAGTACAGGATTAGGAGCCAATCGTCATTACGTCAACAAAATAAGCAAGGCATAAGCAGTACATAAAAGAGTGGGAAATAAAATCAGATGACTGAACTCTTAGCTTACCCTTGCTGTGTATGAATAATCTGCTTCCCTTTCGATACCCTTAGTAGACTTAATATAAGAGTACGACCAGTATGGCCATCCACCGTTACATCCCTGGTTGCCAAAACCGGACGAACAATCCACCAGTTGTTGCTCGGAGAGGCTGACCAGTTGTCTAGTCTTGCGAAACCACTGGCCCTCTAACACACCTGTCTGTTTTTAAAAAGATAACACAGGGAACATTATTTACACAATATCAATTTTGTAACTACACTCAACCCCCCCCCCCCCCCCCCCCTCCGAGTTCCATTCGTGAGAATTTGAATATGCGCGAATTATTTGTTACATCCCTATAGTTTGTTCTTCTTTTTCTTTGGTCATTGGCCGCTGATTAACAAAGCAATCAGTGACCATCACGACTGGTGGCGTCTTGTAGGACAGGAACAAACTGTCTCCACTCTGCTTGGCCGGCAGCAATCAGTGACCATCACGCCTGGTGGCGTCTTGTAGGACAGGAACAAACTGTCTCCACTCTGCTTGGCCGACAGCAGTCAGTGACCATCACGCCTGGTGGCGTCTTGTAGGACAGGAACAAACTATCTCCACTCTGCTTGGCCGACAGCAGTCAGTGACCATCACGCCTGGTGGCGTCTTGTAGGACAGGAACAAACTATCTCCACTCTGCTTGGCCGGCAGCAATCCTTCGAATAGTACTCCAGCTCTGGTTCATGCTCCACCTCTGCGCCTGCACAGTTCTTCGCCAGGTAGCTTTTCTCCGTCTTAGCTTTCGCTTCTGGAGTCCATAGCATGGCAGTTCTGGTTCATGCTCCACCTCTGCGTCTGCACAGTTTTTTGCCAGGTAGCTTTTCTCCGTCTTAGCTTTCGCTTCTGGAGTCCATAGCCTGGCAGTTCTGGTAATGGTGTCAAGATCTCTTCTGAGGATGTTGCCAATCCTATGTTTTGGTACTGGAACTAAATTCAGTTGTACGCGAGTTGAGTATTGTGAAAGAACATATGCAGAACAGGATTTTTTTCTGTAGGGCCTATTTTTTTTTCTTAATTAAAAAAAAAAAAAAAAAAAAAAATAGCTCGGTAAATCAGTGGCAAAAGAGAGCTGGATATCTTCTGAATGTCTTCTGAAGTACACTGTTGCAAAACATTATATGAAATTTATTGCTCATTTTTCTTGAAAATAATTTCATACAATATAACTTAAATTGACAGAGCGGAGGAAAAAGGCACCACAACCAACGATAGCAGAGTTCATGTGTTGGTACCCCAGTGTTTCTCAACCTTCAGAATAAATGACCCAGGAAATCACCCAAGACCTTCAAGAAAACCTTGCCCTTTTGCGGTGAATATTGACATTGAATCTGCCTCTGATTAGGTCTGTGTGATTGTTCTATAATATTCATAATACATTCGTTACACTTTAAAAACGTATTAGATAAGTTCAATAATAACCAAAAGCAAACGTTTTAATTTAAAAAAAAACTCCTTTCAGCAACTTTTCATCTGCATTACCTTGCTTATTTACTTTAGTATTAGTACGTTAAAACGCGCATAAATTACGCTCTACCAGAGCCTTGAATCTAAGCAATAATGTACCACAGCTTCTTAAGAACCATTCACGAGAATTCCAAATGCGAGGTTTTTTTCAAAAACCGAACCGTCGCGCATATCGAGGGTTGAGTATAACTGATATAACTATACAAAATAAATTCGTACATAAACAGTTGCCAGTAAGCAAATGGCAGTAGCTGAATATGTTATATCTTCAATTATTGACATTTTAGCAATATAAATACAGTTGGATGGATAAACAATACAGTAATAACAAAAACAGAAAAGATAAAACGTAAGAAGAGCTTTAATTACATTGGGAACTATCTTGAGATTGAAATGAAATCAAGTACAACACAAAAGTTAGAATGTTCAACTCAGATGTCAAGTTAGTTCTACTGTATGGATATGAAACATGGAGAACAAATAAAAACGGGAGGGGGGAAGGGGGGGGGGGGGAGTTATAAAAATACAGAATTGTTTAAATAGGTTCTTGCGTAAATTAAAAAACCGAAATGCTATGACAAGATCACCCATGTGAAACAGGAGTACAGAACTAGATACATACCAGTGGAACAAGATCACCCATGTGGAACAGGAGTAGAGAAATAGATACATACCAGTGGAACAAAATATGAAAAAAGATTATGTGGTTGGAAAGGACACACTCTGATAACAACAGTGGATAGCGTCACAAGGGAGTGCGTATACTGAAATCGTCAAATGTGAGATGGAGGGAGATTGAACAACACATTTGAGAAGGGAAATTTGAATGTTCCACTGGAACTAAACTGTTATACAGGGGAACATACTTCTGACGTGGGAACAAAAGTGCTGTATAAAGGAACATACTGTCTTACATTGAACTAATCTTCTATACAGGTAACATGCTGTCTTATATGGTACTATTATGATATACAGGTAACATTCTGTCTTATATGGAACTATTATGTTATACAAGTAAATTATGTTATACAGGTAACATATTGTCTTATATGGTACCATTATGTTATACAGGTAACATTATGTCTTATATGCAACTATTATGTTATACAAGTAAATTATGTTATACAGGTAAAATTCTGTCTTATATGGAACTATTATGTTATACAGGTAACATACTGTCTTATATGGTACTATTATGTTATACAAGTAAATTATGTAATACAGGTAACATTATGTCTTATATGGAACTATTATGTTATACAAGTAAATTATGTTATACAGGTAACATACTGTCTTATATGGTACTATTATGTTATACAGGTAACATACTGTCTTATATGGTACTATTATGTTATACAGGTAACATTATGTCTTATATGGTACTATTATGTTATACAAGTAAATTATGTTATACAGGTAAAATTATGTCTTATATGGTACTATTATGTTATACAAGTAAATTATGTTATACAGGTAACATTATGTCTTATATGGAACTATTATGTTATACAAGTAAATTATGTTATACAGGTAACATACTGTCTTATATGGTACTATTATGTTATACCGGTAATATTATGTCTTATATGGAACTATTATGTTATACAAGTAAATTATGTTATACAGGTAACACAATGTCTTATATGGTACTATTACATTATACAAGTAACATTCTGTCTTATATGGTACTATTATGTTATACAAGTAAATTATGTTATACAGGTAACATACTGTCTTATATGTTACTATTATGTTATGCAGGTAACATTACGTATTATATGGAACTATTATGTTATACAATTAAATTATGTTATACAGGTAAAATACTGTCTTATATGGTACTATTATGTTATACAGGTAACATTATGTCTTATATGGAACTATTATGTTATACAATTAACATGCTGTCTTATATGGTACTATTATGTTATACAGGTAACATTATGTCTTATATGGTTTTATTATGTTATACAGGTAACATGCTGTCTTATATGAAACTATTATGTTATACACATAACATACTGTCTTATATGGTACTATTATGTTATACAAGTAAATTATGTTATACAGGTAACATAATGTCTTATATGGTACTATTACATTATACAAGTAACATTCTGTCTTATATGGTACTATTATGTTATACAAGTAAATTATGTTATACAGGTAACATACTGTCTTATATGGTACTATTATGTTATACAGGTAACATTATGTCTTATATGGAACTATTATGTTATACAAGTAAATTATGTTATACAGGTAACATACTGTCTTATATGGTACTATTATGTTATACAGGTAACATTATGTCTTATGTGGAACTATTATGTTATACAATTAACATGCTGTCTTATATGGTACTATTATGTTATACAGGTAACATTATGTCTTATATGATATTATTATGTTATACAGGTAACATACTGTCTTATATGAAACTATTATGTTATACACATAACATACTGTCTTATATGGTACTATTATGTTATACAAGTAAATTATGTTATACAGGTAACATAATGTCTTATATGGTACTATTACATTATACAAGTAACATTCTGTCTTATATGGTACTATTATGTTATACAAGTAAATTATGTTATACAGGTAACATACTGTCTTATATGGTACTATTATGTTATACAGGTAACATTATGTCTTATATGGAACTATTATGTTATACAAGTAAATTATGTTATACAGGTAACATACTGTCTTATATGGTACTATTATGTTATACATGTAACATTATGTCTTATGTGGAACTATTATGTTATACAATTAACATGCTGTCTTATATGGTACTATTATGTTATACAGGTAACATTATGTCTTATATGATATTATTATGTTATACAGGTAACATACTGTCTTATATGAAACTATTATGTTATACACATAACATACTGTCTTATATGGTACTATTATGTTATACAAGTAAATTATGTTATACAGGTAACATAATGTCTTATATGGTACTATTACATTATACAAGTAACATTCTGTCTTATATGGTACTATTATGTTATACAAGTAAATTATGTTATACAGGTAACATACTGTCTTATATGGTACTATTATGTTATACAGGTAACATTATGTCTTATATGGAACTATTATGTTATACAAGTAAATTATGTTATACAGGTAACATACTGTCTTATATGGTACTATTATGTTATACAGGTAACAGTATGTCTTATATGAAACTATTATGTTATACAAGTACAGTATGTTATACAGGTAACATACTGTCTTATATGGTACTATTATGTTATACATGTAACATTATATCTTATATGGAACTATTATGTTATACAAGTGATAAATGAGATCTGTAACGTTTCCAGTTTAATAGGGGACACCACATTGATAAGGTGTTTTGTGGTGATGTACTGCTTTCATAAGGTTATGAATGGTCAACTCTTCCGACACAGTGTTAAGTAGTTAGGTCACCTTGTACGTCAAGTGTTGGAGCGCTGACAAGGGACCGTGTTGACATAGAGTGAGAGTGTAGATGTAAATAACGTGAATGGGTGTATAGTTCTGTTAAGTTGACAGGTCACTCACTCAATCATAGTTTGAAGTCAATAAAGGGCAGACCACGGATGACGTTTCATACATTTAATAATGGACGTACACTTCGACATCACGGTTACAGTCATTTGAACAGGTTGGCACAAAAATCATCGTATACTTAAAAAATGGGTGACAATATCAGATGTGCATTTATGTGGCATGACAATATAATGGAACGATAGTAGGCAAACACTCAATATTCTGGTTGTCTATCGTCTCATGCTTCAACTGACTAATCGCGTCAGTTAAGGTGGATACATAAACATCAACAATGGTTCACTGTCAGAACCTTCTCCTGGCTAAGTTTCTCAAGCCGTAAATTCATCCAATGTTTATAGCAATAATGTTATACCACAGTAGTGGGTTTTCATAATATGTAGATCTCTGTACCATCATCAGATAATAAGACCTTTTCTGTTCTCCAATAATGATCCGCTTACAATGGCGGGAATCCAAGATGGCTCTCCTCCGTGAGCTTCGCTCATACAGGATGAAAATTATGAAGCAGAATTAATTCGTAAATAAATGTCCTCATTGGGCTTCCATACATATCTGCTATCAATAAGGCTTGTTACATCAAGTGATCTAGTGCTGCTAGATAACGCATCATCTTCATCTGTAATCAACAATCCTAGATGTGCGATAATACGTCTCTCAGCTAGGCTTAGCAAAAAGTTCAGCAAAAAAGGGGTTGGTTTTACCTGACTTTAGGAAAACACATACAAGCGAATAACGCACGCCATTCCTAGGCGTTAATAATGGACATTAGGAGAATATCTGATAATACCCTCATACAGAGAAACAATCTCCTTCCTAGAATACATCACAGAGATGAAATCAAACTTTCCAATCGAACAGCCATAGCAGCGACGACATGACAGCCTTCTCTGTCCACACACAGAATCGACGCATGCGCAGAAAAGCCTTTCACCCCAGAGTTCAGCTCACAAAATAGTCCGACATAGAAATACAAAGATACACAGATATAAGACCGAGTCACCTTAAATAGTCAAGGAATAAATATAAATTCGGGCCATAAACATTTTAAGCAAGACCAATCTGTTTCTGGCCATACCAGACGCAAAATGACGTAAATCTATTATTCATACGCCAGATTGTGACACAAGAACAGATAACCCATAGAACCGAATACTACATCGAACAATCAGGGTTCTGTCCCTTAGACTGAGAATCATTGATTCATCAGACAAATAGTTATACATTACATTTGCATCCTACCAACAGTAATCTGTGCGTCACATACAAAGGAATATGTGCGCAACAACAAGTAAATTATGTTATACAGGTAACATACTGTCTTATATGGTACTATTATGTTATACAAGTAACATTATATCTTATATGGAACTATTATGTTATATAAGTAAATTATGTTATACAGGTAACATACTGTCTTATATGGTACTATTATGTTATACAATTAACATGCTGTCTTATATGGTACTATTATGTTATACAGGTAACATACTGTCTTATATGGTACTATTATGTTATACAGGTAACATACTGTCTTATATGAAACTATTATGTTATACACATAACATACTGTCTTATATGGAACTATTATGTTATACAAGTAAATTATGTTATATAGGTAACATACTGTCTTATATGGTACTTTTACATTATACAGGTAACATTCTGTCTTATATGGTACTATTATGTTATACAAGTAAATTATGTTATACAGGTAACATACTGTCTGATATGGTACTATTATGTTGTACAGATAACATACTGTCTTATATGGTACTATTATTTTATACACGTAAATTATGTTATACAGGTAACATGCTGTCTTATATGGTACTATTATGTTGTACAGATAACATACTGTCTTATATGATACTAGTATGTTATACAAGTAAATTATGTTATACAGGTAACATACTGTCTTATATGGTACTATTATGTTATACAAGTAAATTATGTTATACAGGTAACATACTGTCTTATATGGTACTGTGAAAGGGTGGGCGAGAAACGATGATATGGGATCACTTTCTTGAACACTTGCACCGACCGGAACAACAATAAAACTCTTGATTCTAAGGCACGGGCTGTATTTATTCATACAACCCGGTCAGTGACCCAAGCACACAAAGCAAACCAATGAACAAACATTAAACAAGTAAGCAAACAAACCAAACACCCAGCCAGTGCTCAATTGCTAATCTGAAACGCAAACAAAGCACCGAATAGCTAAAATCATAATAGTTAAATAATGAGAAAAACCATGCTCTCACCTGTCAAACTGTCCTTCTTCCACGCCACCTGAAACATTCAACTATTATGCACACACACACTCAGTCCATGCATGTCGTTTAAGCCAGACTAGTATGATGTTGTGCATGAGGCTGGCAATCTCACCATGTAACATAGAGTGCTACCGAAACCACTACTACAAGAGCATCAGAATGCTTCATGCGGAGACAAACTACACTGGTGGCCCCCATGCTCTATCAGGAGCGTGGAGACATAATTTGTTCCCAAGTAGACCCACGTGCTCTCATAAACTATCCTGCACATAACAATAATTAAATAATAATAAAATGAACATAGAATAATATTCAACGATATGTACAACGAATTCTCTCATTAATTAGCATAAACTACCACCTCACAACTGATCCATATCAATATTCGTCCCTGCACTCTGAAGCATGTTGTATGTGCCGACTGATGAGATTGGGAACTCATCATATGAAACACATTGTTACAGAAACAAACCACTGCCATAGCATATAAATGCTTCGTGCAGGCTTCTGTTGGACCCAGCCGCACTGGTTTTCCATGCTCCGCAAGGAGCAAACAGAGAAACGCTCATGTCTCAAATTGCCTTACGCACAAAGAGGTGGCATTACGCCCACAACAAATCTTAATACCTAAAGTTAGATTCATCTTCTCAAAGGGCATTTAGCATGACAAGACTGTGTACACAACAGATGTAATTAAACTGATCTGAAAGTAACACCATACAATTATTCGTTAACTTACTTCGAGTTCCACTATAATAAACTATCTTGGTATGAATGGAGAAAAGTATATTTATGGTGTAGTACTAAAATTGCACCTCTTATAATAAACCAATTTTCATCCAATACCAAATAATAAACAGTTCTAAGTCCCTAAAAATATACAGTAGAATTATAATCAATATTCGTGAAATACACTAACTAACTTACCTTCACATCAAAGTATAAAATAAAATAACTCTTGCACTAACAAAGCTAGCAAACGTTATAATTAGCCCACCGTGATCTCAAATAATAAATAGTCATCAACACGTGCCCCCCGGTCCCCCCCCCCCCCCGACTCTCATCTTGCCAACAAGTTAATACTATCTAAATTAAAGTAATAGATCGCTTCTCTGTCTGGTTTCATGAATGAAATAGATTCCTTCTCCATATTCTCACAGCCGTGAGAATGGACTTAACACTGCAAATAAAACCTATCCACGCGTTATTTTCATTCATCTGTAATGACAACTATAATGACAATAACAACTAAATCTAATGTCCTGGAAGAAATCTCCTTTGGAAACACATCTATATATTTTCTCAAACATTAGAACAGACTCACGCTGAATATAATTCTAAAGCTACAGAACACTAATGCTAATCTGCTTTAAAATCAAACTCACGTGTCATTTCTTTGTTCATCTCCTACCCACACACTTCGTTTCTTCCGTCTGGACCGCAAAAAGGGTCTTCGCCGGCTCACCGCTCTCTTTATATATCCGCGGCCTGGCCACTTCACGGGTGGCATAGTGATTTACGCTCGCGCATAAACACAACTATTTACGTCGGGTGTTAAACACGTAGATAGGAAAATGTAGGTGTTATTATGGCCATCTTAAAGAAGCGAAAACACAAACATTTTCAGGCATTATTATGCCCCCATCACTGTACTATTATGTTATACAGGTAACATACTAGTATGATATACAGGAGACATACTGTCTTATATGGTACTATTATGTTATACATGTAACATTCTGTCTTATATGGAGCTATTAAGTAATACAGGTAACATGCTGTCTGATATGGTACTTTTATGTTATACAGGTAACATACTGTCTTATATGGAACTATTATGTTATGCAGGTGTAACATACTGTCTTATAAGGAGCTATTATATTATACAGGCAACATGCAGTCGTACATCGGAACTAACATGTAATACAGGTGAACTTACTTCTTACGTGGGGACAAAAATGTTGTAAGAGGAACATACAATCTTACATGAGAACTAAACTGTTATACAAGAGACATACAATATTACATGTGAACTACACTACTATATAGGGGAACTCTTATACAAGTATGAGATTCAGTATACAGAGCTACTTAAACAGGCAATGACAAGAATTTCCTGATTTGAAACATTTCTGGCAATAAAGACGCTGCAATAAAGAGAGGGATGTCATGGATGGCACTGGCAGAGACAACTGTTGGGCAGGTGACCATAGTTAAAAAATATTCAGGGAGGAAGAGTGGAGTAAACTGGAGACAACTGGACAAACTTCGATCAAGTCATCATCTCCCTTGACATTAAGTGTAGAGATTAGTGTAATCAAAAAGCAGAACTAGAAATTAATCAACTGACAATGATCATGCTGGGGCGATGACGCCATTTTGTACACTGATGAGTCTGTTCTTTGTTGTAAGAAATCAAGATGTGGCTTGTGAGCTAGAGTAAACGGCAAGATCGTCGCTGAACAGAGCGGAGCCTACATGATAACAACCTCCAGCATGAGAATTGAATTAGGCAACTATGCAACCCTAAAGTGACTACCTGAAATTCCGTTAACCAGGGCAGTTATTAAGACAGATTCTCAACCGATGATTCGAAACGTCCAAAATGAATACATACGAGACGAATAGAAAACATTGATAGAGGCTTCATACTTTCAAGATGTGGTGTGGCTCTTGTGTCCATGCAATGCATGGGTAATGAGATAACTGACAGATTAACTTCCAGAGCACCCGTGGTGGGGGCATTGGATATGGATAAGGAAGAGATGCTGAGTACAATTAATGATCACCTGTTAGAAAACCACACGGTAATGTATGAATAAACAATGCAACGACAACTGGAATTTTCATCAAACGTTAAGACTAGCAGTGATGGAGGTAACAGACGATAGATCCGGCGTATATACAACATCCAACATTTATACCCGTTTAATATTGGTTGATGGATACTGGACACCTATGGGTTTGCCTGGAGTGCAATGATGCCGATTCTGGACAACAGTAACGAAGATAAGAACTGACCTAGCACACAAGGTAACTACTGTATCATATAGAAGAACTAAACTATAAACTATCATATAGAGGAACTACATTTAGGCAATCAAAAACCTCGTTAACAGCAATATCATTAATTTGAGTTATTTAAACTAACTGTTACAAATGATAGAAGTCTAAAAACAGAAACGTACCGTACTGAATGCCCAGCAGGATCCGCATTGTCCCTGAAAAACAAAGCAGCATACTTTAGATTCACATTACCAATAATTTATTTGTGACAAAACGGTTGTAGCGGGACGTTATTAAAATTATTTATTTAGGTAAGAATAGGGTTGGTAGATGGATAACCAGGTATCTCATATGCTACCAGAATAGTATGCCAGTAAAGAGTTCGGGTCTTACAAGTAATACCCCAGTCTTAGAAATAAGCACTGGTATATTGATATCATAGGAATAGTCAGACTGTGAAAACCCTGGCCAGTTGGTAAGAAGTTGTACCAGGATTTAAGGTGTCTCCTCCCTGTGACTATCTTATGATTACTAAATGTCTAGGGGATAAATAAAATGAACATTCACTTTAACCACAAATGTAAGAAGTGAATAATTCCTCAGGTACAGTTAAAATATTTTAATATGTACACTAATATTCTATTTCTGCTAGTTGGAAAAGAGCATTAAAATATATAAAAAATATTCACACAATTACTATTATTGTCTGTTTAGACTTCAAGATCTTGAATAATAAAGTTACTGAAAACTGAAAACACTTTTGCTGTATCACTGTTCTTAGTCCTCTGACTTTACACATTACTGTCATCATGTGACTGAAGTTTATAATGATTTGAATCCACTATCGCTGTTGTTTCATATATATTGGTAGTCAGTGTCATAACTGGACACTTATCTGTGACTCGTGATCCTGCTGACACGGACTGTCTGTTGTACATATATCAGTATTGGTAGACCCAGCCTGGGGATGCCAATGACCAGTTGAAGTTCACTCGTTGGGGTCCTGCACTCTTGTGGGATTGCCTCTGATGAACAACACAGGCTTCTGATAATGGACAGTCTGGTTTGAGTTATTTCATGGAACCCTCAGACTCCAGACACTTGACTGAAAAACTTCTGGCGATTCGCTCACAATTCAGATGGTATTAGCGTAGTGGCGATCTGTGCCGTCAGTATGTCTCAAACCTAATTTCAGTGTGCCTCCTTTCAGTTTACGATCCGCTCTTTATAAGACTCTGGCGGACGTATCGGAGAGCACTGACGTCACAGCCTATACTTCGGCTGAAATTTTTTCCTGAGGCAGCGATTTCACATGATTTGTGCTTTGTCTGAAACTTTCCCTTATTCATCCTCGGCTTATATATTATCCATACTGTTCTCTCCTATCTTGTTTGATACAGCCGATATATTTCTATCTTCCTATCCATGTACTTTCACAATCTGTTACTTGTTGATTTAAATATTTAGAACAGAAGTGGGTTTATAGGCTTTCAGCTTAACTGTGAACAGCCGTAATACGCATTGTTCTCCGTAACTGATAACTTCCTACAGTTTTTCCTAACATACAGTTATGCCCAATCCTCTCCTGTAATAAAAGGTGAAATCCTTTTCATAATAATCCCGTTTAGCTCCTATTTATCATTGCCGATTGCCGATGTCTTATCGACAGTTTGTCGATACATCGCCATTTTGTAAGCGGCCGGCCCTGTGACAATCGATCGGTGAATGGTCTGTAAAACTACACGAAGCCACGTTTGCACTGTATTAGAACCACTTTTACGACATTGCTCCCCCATATTTTAAGCTGGATGATATCTAGCTTAACTATTGGGTACAATACAGTTGCAAATCGACCATTCCGAGGTTAGTTTTCCTTCCTTCTATCTTGCTCTAGCTCTGTGGGATGGCGACTGAGAAAACCAGCACGCACATTCTGTTTTCCAGGAATATATTCATCCCTTACTATCTCTCTTTTTTCAGTTCGGCTTTTCATCCAGGCCCTTACCGCTGGTGAAATGGGGTTGGTAGGTTTCCCTTGAAGTTTACCGCCCTCTTTTCGTTGATCGTTGGTTGCGGTTTTCCCTCGCAAATCCGTAGGTGTTTGATTATCGCTACGTGATTTGTTCCTTTGTTCCAGCGCATGGGGTTCAGACTGCACTTGAACCTGTGTGGGATGTTTCCTTTCCCCTCCAGTGCAAATCTCGGAAGTATCCATGATTGCTGATTTTCTTGTAGACTTTTGATGAAGACTCTTCCGTCGACTTTCTGAATCTACATGGGTGCACTCTGGGCAGGAATTTACATACCGATTAATGTCTTCCGTAATGCCCGGCCAGTAGTACTGGGTGGCTACTCTTTGTTTTGTAGCACCATTACCCAGGTGTTCACTCAAAGTCGTTATGTGCCCCCAGCCCATAACCTTATTTCTATAGGTGGATGGCACAACCATTTAACCATGACTTTTCATCCCTCTGCCAGCTTTCCTGTGCAAGAGTTCATGTTCCATATAGAAATGTCCTTTCCTTGGAGTGTTATGTGTTTTTGACAATTTTCCAAAACAAGGCTTCAATGTGCTGTCTGCTTCTTGAGCCAGTTTCATTTCAGTCGAATGAAATTTTAATTTGGTGTCCCTCTCTATGTTCCTGGAGTCAGACCTGATCTGGATTCCTGCCATAACCATAGGTTTTACAGGGTCTCCAAAGAAAACATATCTACGCCCCAACATCAGGGGGTAAAAGGGATCATCTATCACAGCTGCATTTATCTCCCCTTCCACATAGTGACAACTGACATGAATCTTTGCTGTGGGTAAAGTGAGGGGTAATGATCCTTTTACATGGCCCTTGAATATCTACTGTTTCTGTGGTGATTTGTTCTGGGCGCACCAGAGATGCACACACGACTGCGTCATAGAACAAACCTGTGTCATACATTCCTGTGACTTGTTTGCCATTCACAGTCACTATATCCTGTGTAGGTGGGTGATGGAGGCTATTCCGACTCACAGTCAGTTCCTTCCTATCAGAAGTCCTCACCTGTAGACATGCAGCATGATGAAGGGGTTTTTTCCTCCCACATTCATCAGTGTTGTGGTTGCTCATCTTACAAAGTTTGCACCACTTATCTCCCTGTTTGTAGTGTTTCTTTTCCAGAGTCTGAGGTTTTTGTACTGATTATCAAATCTTGGCTTATTTCTGTACGGTTGGTCCTTTTGGTCAACCTTGGTATTTTGTGGTGGTGGATTATATCCTTCTACTTGCTTTCATTTCGTTCCTACCAGTTCAGCTTGAGCTGCTTGGTATCTCTCTGCACATTTCAAAATGTCTTCCAGCCTCTCTGCTCCTTGTTCCATAAGGAATTTCCTCATTTCTTGAGGCATGGAATCTTTCAATTGCTCTAACATAACCATTTCTTTCAGATCCTCATAGGTTTTCTGATACTTACATAAACTACTCCATTTCAACAAATATGTTTCTAGTCTAGCTGAGATCTGGTTATATGTTTCTCCAGGTAGAGGTTTAGAAGTTCTAAATTTCTTCCTATATGCCTCTGAGTTCTTTTCGTAACGAATAAGTAAGGCTTGCTTTAGTATTTCATAATTTTCCTGATCTTCTTTGGGGAGTTTCAGAAACACATCATATGCTATACCTCTCAATCCCTGAGATAACTTTAAACTCCATTTTTCCTTTTCCAGTCCATATGTAGAGGCTAGCCTTTCATACCTATCCAGGTACGACTCAATTGCGTCCTCCTTTTCAACAAATGGATCTAGGTGGAAACTCATGGCTCCATTTGCCATGTTCTGAAAAGAGCTATTCTCAGAATGAGGTGAGCTATTACCATGGGTGCTAGTCCCAGCCTGAAGTTCAAGTTCAAGCTGTCTCATTTTCAGCTCATGGTCTCTCTCTGCTTGTAACCTCCTTTCTTCTCTCTCAGCCTCTGCATGTAATTTCTTGGCTTCTATCTCTGCTTCTAATTTCTTGGCTTCTTTCTTTGCTGCAAATTTCTGGGCTCTTTCTGCTTCCAATTTCTTTTTTTCTCTTTCCATATACTTTTCACATTCCGTCGTGACATACTGGACCAGAGCATCCCCACTCATGTTAAGCTCTTTTCCCACCTGCAGTGTGGCAGACCTAAACTTGACAAAGTCAGCCATGATGTATCTGTTGTCTAGTAGGGCAAGTGATCTTACTCAACTAAATTACTACAATATAATTAACTTAATTAAAATTAAAGTTAATTTCACTGACTTCACCATATATGAAACAGCTTTTTGGATCTGTACTCAATGGTACTCATAAAAAATTTGTATTTCCTACTATGTTTACTCCTTCCCAAAAATTTATACCAAAGAATTTTTCTACACAGCTGACATAGAAAGTTGGCTCCGGAATATCAAAGATATCCCGCGGACGAGACCCCACTATAGCGGGAGGTTATTAAAATTATTTATTTAGGTAAGAATAGGGTTGATAGATGGATAACCAGGTGTCTCATATGCTACCAGAATAATATGCCAGTAAAGAGTTCTGGTCTTACAAGTAATACCCCAGTCTTAGAAATAAGCACTGGTATATTGATATCATAGGAATAGTCAGACTGTGAAAACCCTGGCCAGTTGGTAAGAAGTTGTACCAGGATTTAAGGTGTCGCCTCCCTGTGACTATCTTATGATTACTAAATGTCTAGGGAATAAATAAAATGAACATTCACTTTAACCACAAATGTAAGAAGTGAATAATTCCTCAGGTACTGTTAAAGTATTTTAATATGTACACTAATATTCTATTTCTGCTAGTTGGAAAAGAGCATTAAAATATATAAAAAATATTCACACAATTACTATTATTGTGTGTTTAGACTTCAAGATCTTGAATAATAAAGTTACTGAAAACTGGAATAACTTTTACTGTATCACTGTTCTTAGTCCTCTGACTTTACACATTACTGTCATCATGTGACTGAAGTTTATAATGATTTGAATCCACTATCACTGTTGTTTCATATATATTGGTAGTCAGTGTCATAACTGGACACTCATCTGTGACTCGTGATCCTGCTGACACGGACTGTCTGTTGTACATATATCAGTATTGGTAGACCCAGCCTGGGGATGCCAATGACCAGTTGAAGTTCACTCGTTGGGGTCCTGCACTCTTGTGGGATTGCCTCTGATGAACAACACAGGCTTCTGATAATGGACAGTCTGGTTTGAGTTATTTCATGGAACCCTCAGACTCCAGACACTTGACTGAAAAACTTCTGGCGATTCGCTCACAATTCAGATGGTATTAGCGTAGTGGCGATATGTGCCGTCAGTATGTCTCAAACCTAATTTCAGTGTGCCTCCTTTCAGTTTACGATCCGCTCTTTATAAGACTCTGGCGGACGTATCGGAGAGCACTGACGTCACAGCCTATACTCCAGCTGAAAATTTTTCCTGAAGCAGCGATTTTACATGATTTGTGCGTTGTCTGAAACTTTCCCTTGTTCATTCTCGGCTTACATATTATCTATACTGTTCCCTCCTATCTTGTTTGATACAGCCGATATATTTCTATCTTCCTATCCATGTACTTTCACAATCTGTTACTTGTTGATTTAAATATTTAGAACAGAAGTGGGTTTATAGGCTTTCAGCTTAACTGTGAACAACCGTAATACGCATTGTTCTCCGTAACTGATAATTTCCTAAAGTTTTTTCTTTCATACAGTTATGCCCAATCCTCTCCTGTAATAAAAGGTTAAATCCTTTTCATAATAATCCCGTTTAGCTCCTATTTATCATTGCCGATTGCCGAGGTCTCATCGACAGTTTATCGATACATCGCCATTTTGTAAGCGGCTTGCCCTGTGACAATCGATCGGTGAATGGTCTGTAAACTACACGAAGCCACGGTTGCACTGTAGTAGAACCAATTTTGCGACAACGGTGTGTGCATATACGTTAGCATCTTTCTTTTTCTTTTTTATCGTCTTTTTATTGGGGGAGGGGGGGGGGACTTTTCATAACTGTCGTTCTGTCCGGCAGTATCTCTTCACTTTCCTCATTTATCGTCCTATTATTCAGCATATTTTATGCCCTACATTTTTTGCTCTGAAGCCGCTGCCATTTAATAATATCAGGCTATTACACAGGTCAGCGGATAATACGTTTATCACGTAAGTAGTCTAGCCACCTTTGATAGAGGCGATCGGTGTTTGTGCAAGATGGTCGCGCACGATCGATGAAAAGAAAGCCATATTGTCTGTCTGGGAATTCCGTCTGAGATGGGCGAGGGCCCAGGTGATAATGAGATAATCGCTTCCGCTGGCCCATCCTTGTATCAAGAATATTAACAATAACCTGTTTGCGGAGCTTATGTTGGGACAGGAATGAGTCCACAGATGCGTTTATAGGTTTGCATAAAGATGCAACCGGAAATAATACCGCCATATTACAAAGAGTTCGCACGTTGGAACTTTAAAATTTAATATTTTAAAACACGCAGGGGCTGTTATGATTTAACACCCCTACTCATATAGTCTAAAGAGCTTGTCATTGGCTTCATTTGAGAGCCGGAATAGACTTTGAGTTCCATTGGCAAATTTGTCGGAAGCACAATCTGGGATTTGAACTGAGAATCAGAAATATAATCTAGCGACATCAAGCTAGCAATTAACCAGAGGCAGATAAATGCATTGGACTAAGGATTCCAAAATTATAAGTGACAGATCGAAGTATTTGGGCAATTTGAATCTTAAATGTAAACCCGCATTTTTAAATACAAATACAGGAAACTTAAAGAACCAGAATCGAAGTATTTGGGCAACTTTAAAACTTAAAAAGTAAACCCGCATTTATAAATACAAAGACTGGAGACCCAAGGAATCAGATCACTCGTCATAAGAGGAATACTAACATTTCCCAGATCAAGTGATTCGAAAGCAGCAACAAGCAGTGTCCATTCTAAACTGTGCCAGTAGATTGTGTTCCCAAAATTTACTTTGGGGTAAATGTAAACATTTATTTTACAAATGTGAATTTGACATGGTTTTCTTGCTACGGGGTTATATATGAGGCTGGCAACCTTAATATATGAAAATAGTATATTCATAAACCACTACAGCAATCGCTGGTGTTTGTTTATGCTTCTTCGCTCAGAAACGCGAAAGCAGCAGCAACTCCAGACTCCGAATGGAGCAGTGATGAGTGATGATTACATCACATGTGCCTAAAGTGTATAATATCATTTTGTGAGATATTTGTACCTTGTTAATTGTAAGGCAGGCAAATCATTGCATTTTGCGCTGTCTAAGCACATATTTTCCCAGTTTAATATCCAGAAGAATGTTGGTGATTTTTAATCATCTTCCCCGAGTTACGCTGTGTATACTCAAGGATTTAATTATTCAGGCAGGCTAACAGTGGCGGGTGGAAAGCGAGACAATGCGTCTGTTAATCTTCCAACCAAGTGTACTTAGCAGGGGTATTTGTTCTGTTTATTTTGTCTAAAGGTCGTGGATCGAAGCTATTAGATTGTTCGTGGTACGAAGCTACAAGACGAAAGTTTCGTCGTCACTAGTTGTGAGTAAAAGCAGGGAATCCACGCTAACCGGCTACAAAGGGTACGTCGTGTGAAAAAGTCACAGAAGAATTGACGAAACCACGACTGCAGTACTCACTTAGAGCAGCTATGTTTATTAAGGAAACAGCGAAAGGACAGTTTTTTGTTCATATCCTCAAACCAAGTGTCACTAAAGACACTTTTATTTACCTCTAAAAATTAACCATCATTTCATTGTTATTTTAACCTGTTAAAACTAATTAACTATTGCATTTGTTACGTGTTGTTTTAAAACTAAACAATCATTGTTGATTCAGTTATTATAGGTATGAAAGCAAACGTATGAGCACGACTCTTTAATATATATATACATATAGACATATAGTTACATCTATATAGCTAATACTTTAATAACAATTTCGCTAGATTTACACCAGCTGTGGGCTTGAGCGGGCTGAAACCATTGCTTAATTCTTCACAAAATGAGACGGATCAGATATAAGTTAATAGTGCTCTGCCCCATGCAGCATTGTTTTTGACTACTGAATTATCTTGTGAAAACTAGCCTTGGGATAGAAGCGTCATTACCCTTCTATCTTCAACTCTGCCAAGAGTAATCTTGTGTGAAGTTGGACACCTTTGACGACCCATTTTAGATACTGTTGAGTTTTGACCACTGGCAGACCACTACTGCAGAGCTAATGGTAGGCAATCCGTGACATTGTTAACTTATAAATGTGTCTGTGTTTCATTTTACTGACATTTGTCTATCTGCAAATAAACAGTACTCTGTTTTTGTTGCACTTCACTTCTTGGTACTCATGTTTATAATACCAGTATGTTCACTCTGTCGTGAAACACATATCCTGTGTAGGTGTGGGGCAAGGAGGGGGTGGTTGTTGTGGTTGAATGTCATTAGCATTGTGACATATGAGTGTTCCATGGCCATGTGTTATTTCTAATGTAATATGCTTGTAGAGTGTTGTTCACGGCTGTCGTGAGTTTGTGAGATTCACGTGAGACTGTGGAGAGCATGTTGGGTAGTGAACTGTCTGTATGACTGAGAGTAATTGGCAATGTTAGAGGGAGTGTGTGTTACTGAAAGTTGTGGAAGGGGGTCGGATGTGATGTTATTGTATCTGAAGTGATTATTGTTAGACTGTCAAGTCTAGAGGTGACTCTGGTAGGCACAATGAATGAGATGCGTCAAAGGTGATGCTGTAAGGTCTAGATGTCACTTGTATACGCGAGGTGAGGATGTCGCGTCGTGGTGACTTTAGGAGTCATAAGTAGTCTGATGCTATTAGTGGGTGATCTGATTAGGAGATTCCTCGTGTGAGGTACATGCTGCAATAGAGGAGGTCAAGATAGTAGAAGTAACATGACTGTGTGTACAAGAATGCCAGCAGATGTCATTATAAGTCATGTTAAGATAAGCAGAGTATCATGAGATGTGTCTGAAGCCATTGTTATGTGCCATCAGCTTGGTATTCGTATGTTACCGGGCCCGATAGGGGAGCAAAGAATAGTAACATTGTACCCTACCATGCATGTCGTTAAAAGCTATTAAGGAGGGTTGGACATGGGGCTGGTTCCCCCATCCCATAAACAACTTGAACAAAATATATATATAACAACCTGGTTATTGGAGGAACACTTTTCCCACATAAAGAAATTCACAAATTAACATGGGAATTACCAAATGGTCGGGACAGAAACCAGATAGACGACATCATAATTAACGGTAGATGGAGACATGCATCGCAAGATGTGAAGGTAAGAAAAAGTGCAGATGTGGGAAGGGATCACCATTTAATTGTAGCAAAACTGAAAGTGAAACTCAGAACGGCTGGACCAAGTGTAACAACACAGAAAAGGTTTGACATCAGCAAATTGAAGGACTCCCTTACCAGAAAAGCTTTTGCGGCTGACATAAAGAAACGATATCAATTTGCCAAAAGTCAGGAAAAGACATTGACTGATGATATAGACCAGAAATTCAACACCATTTCAACAATATATAAGGAAAGCAGCAAATCATGCTTGGGATTCCAGGAAAGGAAGAAGCAAGACTAGATAACACCAGAAACATTAAACACCATAACGATGAGAAAGGAAATAAAAAGACAAAAAAACAGAAGCGAAGTCCCCCAGGTTAAAGCAACTATATAGCGAACATTACAGTCAGCTGGACAAGGAAGTTAAACGCCAGACCCGAGCCAACAAAAGGAATTTCCTAGACGATCTTGCAAGACAGGCAGAAGAGGCAGCACTGAGAAATGAACAAAGAAAAGTATACAAAATAACTAAATTCATCAGCGGAAAACGAGGCGCAAACACAATATTACATTAGTAAGAGATAAGCAAGGAAATCTCATCCCGACAGCAGAGGGACAGGAAACAATATGTGCAGAGCACTTCAGAGAAACTCTGAACAAGAAACCACCAGAGACACAATTGAATGTTCCTGAGGCTGAAAACGATCTAGATGTAAATACAGACATTCTATGAAAAGAAGAAATCATCACAGCTATCAAAGGATTAAAGAATGAAAAAGCTCCAGGCCATGATAACTTAAATGCAGAGCTATTTAAGACAGACCCTGATCTAGCAGCAGAACTATTAGAACCACAATTTGCATAAGTCTGGAAAACAGGGACAACACTAACGGAGTGGAACAAAGGAATAATTGTCAAATTGCCCAAGAACGGAGATCTTGCAGACTGCAATAATTGGAGAGGAATCACTCTTCTCTCAGTTCCCAGCAAAATACTAGGCAGGGTAATTACAAGGAGAATTTCAAAAGCAGTAGACCACCAACTGAGGAAAGAAGAAGCAGGATTTAGAAAGAACAGAAGATGTGTAGATCATATATTTACTCTCAGGAACATTATAGAGCAGTGCTCAGAATGGCAAAGACAGCTGTACATTAGTTTCGTTGATTTTGAAACGGCTTTTGACAGCATACATAGGGACAGTTTATGGAAAATGCTGAGGGCTTATGGAATTCCAAGCTGCTTAGTGTCAATCATAAAAAACCTCTATGCCAACTTCACGTGTAGTGTTGGGCAGAGCAACCTAACCTTTGAAGTGAAGACAGGAGTACGACAGGGATGTCCCTTATCAACCACTCTATTTTTAACAGTCATAGATTGGGTGATGCGCCAGACAACAGAGGGCAGTCCAAGAGGAATAAGATGGACTACATTTTCTACATTGGAAGATCTGGAATATGCAGATGACATTGCACTACTAACACATTCACATCAACCCATCCAAGAAAAAACGGTTAGACTCAATAAGTATAGCCAGCAGGTGGGCTTGAACATCAATTTAAAGAAGTCAGAGGTCATGGCGCTCAATGTGAGCAACCTTGAGCCCATATCAGTAAGGAATCAGCAACTGGTACAGACAGACACCTTCACATACCTAGGATGCATAGTAACACCAGACGGCGGGGCAAGCAAAGACATCAACAACAGAATGAACAAAGCAAGAACAGCCTTCTTTAGCCTAAACAACATCTGGAAGTCCTATCAGTACAGCACAAGCACAAAATTATGATTATATCAGAGCTGTGTGCTGTGTGTGCTTCTCTATGTTGTGGAATGCTGGAGAGTTACAGAGAAGGAAATGTCGAAATTGTCCTCTTTTCACACAACATGCCTAAGAAAAATTCACCGAATCTTTTGGCCGAATACCATCACCAACCAGGATCTGCTTACTCGGAGCAAGCAAAAGGACATGCACACCATCATAGCTGGCAGACGCTGGAGCTGGGTTGGCCATGTCCTCAGAAGAGACCCCGATGCCATCACAAGAACAGCTATGCTTTGGACCCCTGAAGGAAAACGAAAGAGAGACCGACCAAAAACAACTTGGCGGAGGACTGTGGAGCCTGAGATGCAAAGAATGAACCAGAGTTGGGGCACTGTACGAAGGATGGCCACCGACCGAGCAAAGTGGAATCAATTTGTTGTTGCCCTACAGGACGCCACTGGGCGTGATGGCCACTGACTGCTTTGACGGTCGACGGCTAAGGATCAAAGGAGAAGATATATATATATATATATATATATATATATATATATATATATATATATATATATATATATATATATATATATATATATATATATATTATATATATATATATATATATATATATATATATATATATATATATATATATATATATATATATATATATATATATATATATATATATATATATATATATATATATAGATATATATATGTACATAAAGCAACAACCCGCCAAAATTGGCTGGTTGTTAATTATAGTGTGTTGTTTCTGTTACACGTATTACATTGCTGCTTCTTCTATAGTCTCGCTTGCTCGCTAAGAATGACGCGATCGTCTCTTCCGTTTAGCCATCTTATCATTTTGATCCATAATAATAAGTCTGCAATACTTTAAATTAAAATTTTGTCTTGAAGAAACAATCAGTCACTTACACTTAAGGTTATTTTTAAGAAAAAGGATTAGTTAAATCCGGTTCCTGAAAGGAACTGGACAGAAGAGTATCTTGATTGTCTGTTGATTTATTGCACACCGTCACACTTTGCTATTTTCACTAGAGTACATATAAGGGGAAACAATACAAGTGCGGTCTAACTTTCAAACACAGTTGCACCCCCTTAACTGTACTCGAAAGTGTCATCTCTCGAAAAATAGAAAAAAGTGCGCAAATGACGCTGTGCAAAGTGTGACAGACCGAAGTACCTTACGGCTGGAATTATGGTATTGGAAATATATATATATATATATATATATATATATATATATATATATATATATATATATATATATATATATATATATATATATATATATATATATATATATGACTGTACAGATGACTTATGTGGAGTTCTAGAACTAGTGTCGCTAGTGAGATTGTGTTTGTGATCACATCAGAATTATCATTCCCAAATTTGAGAACAACGAGCCAAGTTTAACAAACCTGGGACATATGTTACATTTGGTCCGTTACACACTGTTATTTTATCTGTTACGCTGCTGACATGGCCTTATCTATCTATCCATCCATCTATATATATATATATATATATATATATATATATATATATATATATATATATATATATATATATATATATATATATCTATATATATATATATATATCTATCTATATATCTATCTATCTATCTATCTACATATCAGCCTATCTATCTATCTATATTTATATCTATCTAATTATCTATCTATCTATATGTCTGTTTGTCTGTCTGTCTGAACGCCTGCCCGTTTGTCCGTACGTTTGTCTGTCTGTCTAACTGTATGGACAAGTCATATTTGGTAGGAAGCTGTGTAAATATGGTTGTTCGCTCATTTCTGTGAAATTCCCACTCTAGTATCTGACTGTTCTTTTTGTCTGTCCAAATGTCTGTCTGTCTGTGTGTCTGTCTTCAGACCAAAACAATTCTTAACCTGGTTTTTGACTGGAGTAACATAACCTTGATTTCTCCAATCAATGTTTGATGGAGCTGTGAGATTCTTGACATCAAGTTTCACGTTCTGATGCTCCCCAAACCAGGAGGATTCATTAAATTTCATTGGAGACATGTAAGCCAGTCGTTCTTCGGTTGTCTGAAAAAAAAAAATTTGACAGGGACAAATATTAAAATAAATAAAGAGAGAAACCTGACGCCTGTGAACAGTGAATACATAATATAAATAAATATATATGCTGCAGGCACTCGTAAGACAATCAAGAAGTAGAAAACTAGACAATAGAAAGTTAACAACATAGATAGGATTACCGAGAACTCGAACCAAGGGCAATCCATACAGCACCACCGCCTAGCTACGAGAGTAAATCGTGGCTAACCGGACTGCCAACTCTGATCTGTACTGGTGAATATGAGAGCTTATGAAGTGATTGCCTCTGGGTCGTTCCTTGGTCCTCGGTTCAATACTCCATAGTTGCGTGGAGTGGTCGTGCTAATGATCACTACCCACGAAGCACTATTTATTGGGTGGTTAGTTGATAGCGCCCAAATAAATGTTGAAAAGCGAACAAATAGACTATCATTCAGAGACCCGAGCTGTTACACGGTTTCCAACAAGGTTTTATGTCTTTTTAAGTGTCAAAAATAGTTTATGTAGCTAATTACGATCTCATTCACTAATTTCTAGTTTTTGCTGAATTTATTTATATATATATTTTTTTTCGTTTTCAATAATATCTGGCCCATTCTTCTAGAATTATAAATGTAAAGGCCGTTCGTTTAACCAACACGAAATAGGAGGCATTCAAAAGCGCACGGGAAGGTAACTTCCTCAATTAAACGTAAGAGAGATAAATAAAGGAAGACAAGAAAAAAACATACTTTAAACTTTCCACTAGATCAGGGGTTCTTAAGCTTTTGATTTCCCGATGAAGACTTTGTACCCGTTCTTCTGGGGGAGGGGGAGTTAAAACGTATATAAGAGCATAGTTACAACTTGAACAATTTAAATTGTGGCTTATGTACATAGACCCACTTGAACCCATTCACGGAACCCTAGGTGTCCATGGACCACAGGCTAAGAAACCCTGCATTCGCTGATGAGCTTGAAGAGGTTTGCCAGAGACAACACCTTACTATTCTATCGACTGTCTTTCTCCTGGTGTAGCGGAAGGTTTTTTTATTTCTTAAAGTGTATTGATGATAGTTCTCGAACAGAATAAGGATTCTCTCGAGAATGTGTGAGGTCCCAGTGACAGAGAAGTACACTGGTATCACTCGATAGTCACGGCTGTGAAAGTATCGGGAACTGAAAATATACAAAGAACAGTCAAACCTTACTGCGCAACCTCCGCTATGTGACCACTTGGGATATATATTTAACCAATTCAACAAAACTCAACTTCAACTTTATTGAATGAATAAAGCTGTTGAATACAATTTATACAACCTCTTTATTTACCTCTATCTATCTAATTGTGGTGTTTGTGTGTGAATGTTGATAAGAAAACGTATATTTACATAAAAACCAAATTGGTGAAATCAATTAAAGTTTCACAAGTTAAAAACTAAAATGTCCTAGAATCTTCCAACTTGTTGAGTAATAAACTTCGTTACTGTCTTATTCACTAGTTTTCATGCAAATTGTCATAATACAACTCTGCTTAACAGTTATCACTTCTTGGGTGCACGATTGTCAGAAATACCACTCAACTTCTATGATCAGTGTTCATATGAGATGTACAGCTTCAGTTAGGTCGTGCTTCTACCAATCCAGGCACTGCTGGGGCGAATAGCGTTTATCTCGAGCAATTCTTGATCATGGATCTCTGACTTTGGTTGACAAGTATGAACCCTCTCAGGATCTAATTAAGATCAGTAAAGACTGGCTTTGGTGGAGTATTAGGGCTACCTGGCTGCAAATAACAAAGTATTAGCCTTTGACAAGCGATTCTCTCTTCAGCCGTCGTCCTTCTGTCTCTCGCTGTAACAGTGATTTTGAAAATTTTTTCGCTCTCCTTATATTGACAGAGCGCGGACGTATCGGAAGACAAGGGCCCGAAACACTTGTGGGTTTACGTCGTTGTCCATGACTCGCATCCACATGTCAAGACTGGAACATAGTTGGGGCGGTATACTGCGGTATTCTCGATTAACGGCCTGAAAAAGACTCACAGCTGCCGCTCTTCGGGTAGCCAACTTTTCTTTGATGCATCCGTCGCAGTCGATGTCCAAGATATTTAAAGAAATAAATTTAAAAATCATCACAATAATAATAACACAGACAATCATAACCAGAAGTGGGGGCAAAACATTAGCCTACTGTGTTTAGTTTTTTTAGACCTGGAAGTCAGCACTTAATATCATTTGTCAAAAGATAGTTAAATACATCCGCCAAACAAAAAAACAGAACCATATCACACTATTTTCAAGTATGCGTGCATGACAGATACAACATGTGAACTAAGTGGAGTCGTCAAGTGGACGGGGACATTTGAAAAATAAAATATTTCTGGGACATTATTTCTTTTGTGCCAACTGGATCAAGAGACCAAGTATCTGCATAACGTCCGTCTCTGGTATTCTCTGTCAGTTTTGTTGTTGTTGTTGTTGTTGTTGTTGCTTTTGTCTTTGACAAATTGTTAGGTTGTTATTTTCTTCCTCCTTCTCTTCTGTTCCATTGTCACTTCCGGTGAAACATGCAGCCACCACCTCCTTTACCTTCTACTCTCCAAGGAGCATAGGCCTTCAACAAACCAATGCAAAGTCTTTATGTACTGTGCCATCCACTCCAGGTCTTTACATGTCTCCCTCATCATTTTCATGTCTGTTTTCAGTTCTCTTCTCCGTGTGTTTTTCTGTCTACTACTGCATCTTTTACCCAGGAGATTCCAGAACAAGGAATACATTGGAATGCTATCAAAAGATGTCCTCAGGGTGTACCATATCCATCACCAACATCTTCTTCTCATCTGTTGTTCCACTGCCGTTTCCCTGGTTCTTGTCATCTGTTGTTCCACTGCCGTTTCCCTGGTTCTTGTCATCTGTTGTTCCACTGCCGTTTCCCTGGTTCTTGTCATCTCTTGTTCCACTGCCGTTTCCCTGGTTCTTGTCATCTCTTGTTCCACTGCCGTTTCCCTGGTTCTTGTCATCTGTTGTTCCACTGCCGTTTCCCTGGTTCTTGTCATCTCTTGTTCCACTGCCGTTTCCCTGGTTCTTGTCATTAGTTTAACAGCGGTGATCTTTTTCAAACAACTTCAATTCTTGTATTCCACACAAGCACCAATTTATGAAAGTCTGAAGCTTTCTGGTTGTTGGTTTTTGTTGTTCTCCATGTTTCAGAGCCATACAATAGTAATGCTAATTTGACATTTGAAATGAAGAGTCAGTCATATTAAAAACTGTTATTGAATCTTCATTGTCAGTATGTAAAAGTTTCAACATTTGATATGCATCCTTTGTACTCATATAACCACATCAAGTTCTCTCGTAAATTTGGCGGTCTGTCTCAGGCTTCTTGTATCGTCATTCAGTTGTCTCCCTCAATAGGGTTGTCAGAGGTCATGTTTGACGTGAAAGTTACAGTCTTAGAGAATATATATGTTGGATTTTTTGTGGTCGTCATGCCCACTTGGATACATGTATGTCTGCCCGATTTTTACATTGTGAATAGACTGTATTTTTGAGTCTTCCGTGGCAGGTTTCTGACCCGGATGTAGAAGGCGTGGCTGGTTTGTCAGTGGGATCAGAAGATATTCGAGGATACTTAAAAAAATAAAAACAACAATCAGTCTCAGTTTCCTATTAACACTGTTTTTGGCTGTCTGATGTACACGTCCTGGTTATTTTTGTATACAAAATATCCCGCTCAATCCTTGATGGGTTGTAATTAGGATACACACACACACACACACACACACACACACACACACTCACATATATATATATATATATATATATATATATATATATATATATATATATATATATATATATATATATATATATATATATATATATATATATAATTTAATAAATTTGTTCTTTCTGGCTAACATCTATACTTCAAGGTACAAGAGGAATAACTAAGTAAGCAAGTTATTTACAAGCGATAAACAACAGTACAGTCAAGTTGACATTTATAAAGTACATGCACTCACGGTAAGTTTAGCTAGGAAAAAAAAAAACTCACTCCGAGAAACATTATCCACTAACAGGGACAGAAAAACAAAACAGGTTTTTAAAGTACATATCCTGTTGCGATGTATCCAACATGAAAGCACGTGATATACTTATCTGGTGACAAGTGTTTTTGTTTGTTACGCTCTCGATCTTTTCCTGTTAAACAATACGCGTAAATTGATATGTTGCAGGCATTTATAAGAAATAAATATGTATACAACTACTTACTTATTTAGTTGTTAATCTTCTACCGTCAGATGTAGAGATTTGGAAGAGAGAGTGAGAGAGCGCCATACTATCCTATCGGCTGTCTTCTTCCTGGACTAGTTCCATTCTAGTCCTCGGTCCTTCGGAGATTGTCTAATGTTGTCCTCCCAGCACATTCTTGGTCGTTCTGGAGGTATGGATCCCTGGCTCTTAGCCTCCCATACCTGCCGATCTTCTCCCATTCTGCATACATGGCCAAACCATCTTTTTGGGACCGTTCTGTGGGTCTGCAGGGGTTGGGTTTTTAGGCCTTGACGTATCGTCTAGTTGTCACAATGTCACTTCTTGTTACTTCAACCACCTTTCTCAGATACCTCATTTTTGAGGTTTGGATCTGACTTTTGTGGGTTGTAGTCATTGCCTAAGTGTTAGGCTTACTGTGGACTTGAGCCCAGGATCTTCCAAGTGGCACCACCGCCTCACTACAAGAGCGAATCGGATACTAACCTCACAGCCAACTAGGTTACTATTGACTTTTCTTGTATTAATGAATTTATTTAATGTCCTTATTAAAGGTCAAACAGTTACGGGCTGTCCTATAGCAGGTACTGCTGTAGAGGAGTGAAGTTGTTAGAGACTTCACTATACCAGATCCAGCTGCCAGAAGTGGGATGATTAGTTCCCTTCCCCACTGCCTTTGCCTTGCCTAAATCAAGTCAGGTACTCATTTACAGAAGCATAGACTTAAATTTGTTATAATAATTTTAGCTGTCTATAGATTACTTCTGTGGTCACGATAATGTCGAGTGATCTTCTTCTCATTAAAGATGGTTGATCGCCATATTCTTAAATGTGTTATAATATTTTTAGCTGTCTATAGATTACTTATCATTCTTCTGAGAAATCACATGGCTGTATGCTTCCAAGTATGTTGTCATTGTTTTATTGGTCAATATCCAGCATTCACTTCCATCCAATAACATTGGTTCAATGTACCATTTAAGAACATCTTTTCTTGTATTCAGTGACAAATATTTATTGTATATGACTTTCCACAATTTATTAAATGCTGTTTTGGCTTGGCATGTTCTATTCTTAATTTCAGTCATTCTTTCCACCGTCTGATGAAATTATTTTGCCTGACCATTTAAAACTTATGCGCGTGCTTTTTTAATGTGGTCTAGTGTTCCACTTCTCATTATTCTGTGTTCCAAGCTGGCAAACAAGCCATTATGCTAGACTCATCGTGTTTGATTGTGTATAGAACCAGATTAAGGGAAAATCCCCATCGATGCTACAACAAAACCCTGCGTCCTTAAGATAAACTGTTCACGCACAGTGAATGTTACTGTCTGTTACTGTAGTCCGACAGGGGAGATAACAAATAATACTGTAACCCACCAAGCATATCGTAAAGCGGAGTAAGGAAGGTTGGGAAAATGATCTGCGATCCCATTCAGTAGCACTTTCAAGCGGAAAAAACTTTAAATAGTAAGAGCATGTCGGCTAATGTAAGCAATTTAGATTGGTGCGACTGGAACAAGAGATGAGAAGAAGACGCTGGCAATGGATAAGGACATATATACTGAGGATACTTGTTGATAGCATAACAAGACAGTCCGTGATCTGGAATCCACAGGCTAACAGAGGTAGAGGTCAAGGTGGTCTCATAGCAGATACTGCCGTAAGGAAGTGACGAGTTAGAGACCACTATACCAGGTCCGTCATCGAGAGGTTGGGTGACCAGTTACCTTCCTAACTGCCTTTTCCTCCACTAACTCAAGAGCAAAGTCAGATACCCATTTAAAACTGGGTAGAGTGGTGCGTGTCGAAACTGTGAATCAAACCCGACACCTTTGCCGCAGGTTACCAGCTATCTAACCACTCTGTCAATCGGACGGTCAGGAGAAGTAGGAGTAGAATGAAAAACATACGGAGACGAGAACTGGGGACACACATGAACGGGATACAAAAGAGATGGAAATAACTTGAACGTGATGGCACAGGAATGTATTTGTTGATGGTACAGGAATGTATTTGTTGATGGTACAGTAATGTATTTGTTGATGGTACAGGAATGTATTTGTTGATGGTACAGGAATGCATTTGTGGATGGTACAGGTATGTGTTTGTTGATGGTACAGGAATGTATTTGTTGATGGTACAGGAATGTATTTGTTGATGGTACAAGAATGTATTTATTGATGGTACAGGAATGTATTTGTTATGGTACAGGAATGTATTTGTTGATGGTACAGGAATGTATTTGTTGACGGTACAGGAATGTATTTGTTGATGGTACAGGAATGTATTTGTTGATGGTACAGGAATGTATTTGTTGATGGTACAGGAATGCATTTGTGGATGGTACAGGTATGTGTTTGTTGATGGTACAGGAATGTATTTGTTGATGGTACAGGAATGTATTTGTTGATGGTACAAGAATGTATTTGTTGATGGTACATGAATGTATTTGTTGATGGTACATGAATGTATTTGTTGATGGTACAGGAATGTATTTGTTGATGGTACAGGAATGTGTTTGTTGGTGGTTCAAGAATGTATTTGTTGATGGTACAGGAATGTATTTGTTGATGGTTCAAGAATGTATTTGTTGATGGCACAGGAATGTATTTGTTGATGGTACATGAATGTATTTGTTGATGCTACATGAATGTATTTGTTGATGGTACAGGAATGTATTTGTTGATGGTACAGGATTGTATTTGTTGATGGTACAGGAATGTATTTCTTGATGATGCAGGAAAGTACTTATTGATGGTACAGGAATGTATTTGTTGATGGTAGAGGAATGTAATTGCTAATGGTACAGGAATGTATTTGTTGATGGTACAGGAATGTATTTTTTGATGGTACAGGAATGCATTTGTTGATGGTACAGGAATGTATTTGTTGATGGTACAGGACTGTATTTGTTGATGGTACAGTAATGTATTTGTTGATGTTACCGGAATGTATTTGTTGATGGTACAGCAATGTATTTGTTGATGGTACAGGAATGTATTTGTTGATGGTACAGGAATGTATTTGTTGATGGTACAGGAATGTATTTGTTGATGGTACAGGAATGTATTTGTTGATGGTACAGGAATGTATTTGTTGATGGAACAGGAATGTATTTGTTGATGGTACAGGAATGTAATTGGTGATGGTACAGGAATGTATTTGTTGATGGCACAGGAATGTATTTGTTGATGTTACAGGAATGTATTTGTTGATGTTACAGGAATGTATTTGTTGATGTTACAGGAATGTATTTGTTGATGGTACAGGAATGTATTTGTTGATGGTACAGGAATGTATTTGTTGATGGTACAGGAATGTATTTGTTGATAGTACAGGAATGTATTTGTTGATGGTACAGGAATGTATTTGTTGATGGTACAGGAATGTATTTGTTTATGGTGCAGGAATGTATTTGTTGATGGTGCAGGAATGTATTTGTTGATGGTACAGGAATGTATTTGTTGATGGTACAGGAATGTATTTGTTGATGGTACATGAATGTAATTGTTGGTGGTCCATGAATGTAATTGTTTATGGTAGAGGAATGTAATTGTTGATGGTCCATGAATGCATTTTTTGATGGTACTGGAATGTATTTGTTGATGGTACAGGAATGTATTTGTTGATAGTACATGATCGTATTTGTTGATGGTACATGAATGTAATTGTTGATGGTACAGGAATTTCATTGTTGATGGTACAGGAATGTATTTGTTGATGGTACAGCAATGTATTTGTTGATGGTACTGGAATGTATTTGTTGATGGTACATGAATGTAATTGTTGATGGTACATGAATGTAATTGTTGATGGTACATGAATGTAATAGTTGATGGTACATGAACGTATTTGTTGATGGTACAGGAATGTATTTGTTGATGGTACAGGAATGTACTTGTTGATGATACAGTAATGTATTTGTTGATGGTACAGGAATGTATTTGTTGATGGTACAGGAATGTATTTGTTGATGGTACAGGAATGTATTTGTTGATGGTACAGGAATGTATTTGTTGATGGTACAGGATTGTATTTGTTGATGGTACAGGAATGTATTTGTTGACGACCTTGAAGTGGTGGTACAGGAATGTATTTGTTGACGACCTGTTCTCTATTGGAAGTAGATACATTTATGTATTGATTTACTGGCTATAAATGCTTCAGTTCTTCTGTAGCTGGCAGAGGACCCTAGATTGTATGAACTTTGTTCTTGCTGTGTCGGATATTAAAACTCAAGCAAGCGACACAAGGCAGATACACTTTCCAAAGAGGAAGGAAGAGAAACCCAGTCGAAAACACAGGGCGACATATGACGAGATAAAAGTAATAATTAGAAATAATTATAGAGGAAGATGGCAGAAGGAACATGTAGAGTTAGAGTAATGGTGAACCTTACTACACATTATCAACAGGGGATCAGTAATGCTGAACCATACTACACATTACCAACAGGAGATCAGTAATGCTGAACCATACTACACATTACCAACAGGAGATCAAGTGATAATTTTCACACTGAGAACCACCCATTGCAGACTCAGATACCATCTGTTCAACAAACTGAAAATTGTACAGACAGACGATGGTGTCCATGTGGGGCGGATAAACAGACAGTAGAACATGTACTCTAAAACTGTCGGTTCCATCAGAGGAGCAGGGTAATAGCATGGCCTTCTCAAACCAAGTTGAGGGAGAAATGGTATGGTGATGAGAGAAGTCTGAGACTGGCTGTCAGCTTTATAAGAGAGATAGATGAGGTTATTCGAGAGCGAAGAAGAAGAAGAAAAAGAAGAAGAATAAGAAGAAGAAGGAGAAACATGAAACTTTAAGATAAAAACCATCAAGTGTAATGTCTGCTCTTCTGTAGCTAGCAGAAGACAAGAAGACCATAGAATGTGTTAACTTAGTTCAGCATAAGGCGGATATTAAAACTCAAACCAGCGACACGAAACTTCTACATAAAGTGTAATGTCTGCTCTTCTGTAGCTAGCAGAAGACAAAAAGACCATAGAATGTGTTAACTTAAGTTCAGCATAAGACGGATATTAAAACTCAGACCAGCGATACGAAACTTCTAGATAAAAACCATCAAGTGAAATGTCTGCTCTGCGGGTAATGCAAACAGAAAATGCATTAACTGCAAAGGGAACCACAGCGCCTGGTTCCAGGGCTGCCCAGTTTATCAGAAGACCAAAAAAGCACTGAAGGAATCTATAACAACCAAAACCCCTTTCAAAACAGTCATTAAAGAGATAAAGGAAAATAATACGTGTACGAGCACTAAGGTAATAACAGAAATTAAGAGTGTGCAAGAAGAAGTTAAAATGATTAAATCACAGTTGGCAAAAGAAAGTAAAAACCAGGTAGAAAGTAACAAAACCAGTACCAAAAAACCAGTCGGATGATTCAACTACATCCTCGGAAGGTACGAATGCACTGAAAAGTGCAGAGGTAATGCTTCAAGAAATGAAAGCCATACAGCACCAAATTGCCCAGGATGTAGTTAAATTGTCAGCACTGAAAGAAGAAAATGAAATGATACTTGTTAAACTATCTGAACTGAAAGAGGATAATGAAATTACACTAAAAAGAATAGAAAATCAGAGACAGGAGATTAACATAGACAGAGAAGCAATAGAAAAGGAAAGTGGCAAACAAAAGCAAGAAGCCAAATGGAAAGAATGGGTAACAAAAACAATCAAGCACATAGAGAGAGTTTTGATAGAGGAAAGAACAGAAGAATCGTCACAAACCCAAGTATTGAAAAAAGTCTTTAATTACATTAAAGAATTACCACGCAGAGTACGCCTTATGCCTCAAGCAACGGATAGGGCCAATACAAACTAAGAAGCAAACTAATAGTTCTAACACAAAACAAAAGAGATACTAGTTAACTTTTAAATTCAATAATAAAGGATATAGAATTATACAGTGGAATTGTAGGGGTATCAAAAAGAATTTTGCACCCCTACTTGCAGAGACAGGAGGAACTACCGCTATATATGCTCTTCAAGAGACTCATTTAAACCCAAATAGTAGATATAGTTGTAAGGGCTTTAAGATACTTAGGCACGATAGGAAAGAAGGTAGAGGAGGGGGTGTCGCAGTCTTAGTTAGTGAAACATTAATAATTATAGACTGGGAAGTATTTGATACAACCAACATAGAAGGTATCCAGGTTACTATAGCAGTTGAACCAAACAATCTTACTTACTTACTTACTTAGTCGTTCCCCTTCTACCGTGAGGTGTAGAGGTTTGGAAGAGAGAGCGCCAGACTATCCTATCGGCTGTCTTCCTCCTGGCCTGGTTCCATTCTAGTCCTCGATCCTTCAAAGCTTGTCTAATGTTGTCCTCCCAGCGGACTCTGGGTCGTCCTCGGGGTCTGGATCCTTGGTTCTTTGTTTCCCATGCTTGTCGTGGTATCCGATCTTCTCCCATTCTGCAGACATGGCCAAACCATCTTAATTGGGACTGTTCTACTTGGGTCTGCAGGGGGTAAGATTTAAGGACTTGACGTATCGTCTGGTTGCGTACCATGTCTCTTCTTGTTACTTCAACCAACTTCCTCAGATACCTCATTTCTGAGGTTTGGATCTGGATTTTATGGGTTGTAGTCATTGCCCATGACTCGCATCCGTATGTCAAGATTGGGACATAGGTGGAGCGGTATACAGCCATCTTCGTTTTCTTACCAACCTCTCTCTTGCTGAGGAATCCTCGATTTATGGCCTGAAAAAGTCTCCCAGCTGCTGCTTTTCGAGTGGCCAACTCTTCTTTGATGCCTCCCTTTCGGTCTATAATAGCTCCGAGGTATTTAAAGTGGTCGACCTGCTCCAGGACCTGTTCTCCCAACTTAATCTGATGTTTTCTTTCTTCTCGTGATATCACCATGGATTTTGTTTTAGAGCTGCTTATGACCATCCCTCTCTTCTCCAGCTCTTCCTTCCAGACTTGCAGGTTGGATTGGAGATGTGCCTCTGATTTAGCAATCAGGGCAACATCATCAGCAAATGCCAGCTCCGAAATATAGACCTGTCTCATCTTCCAGTACCCCACTGAATACTTTCTTGTTCTCTCCTTACATGCCTTGATGACATCGTCCATAAGGAGTATGAAGAGGTAAGGTGATAGGATATCACCTTGTCTTACACCAGTGGTGGTCCTAAACTCTTCTGACTTATGGTTTGCTGTCCTCACATAATTTATGCAAGACTTGTAGAAGCTCTGTATAGCATGAATCAGAGGTGCTGGAATATTCTTCCTTGCCAAACAGTCCCAAAGTTTGCTCCAGGGGACCCTGTCAAACGCCTTTTCTAGATCTATGAAACAAAGATGGATCTCACTCTTATACTCAAGGGCCTTTTCACTCAGCTGTCTGAGTGTGAAGATTAGGTACCAAACAATCTAACAATCCTAAATTTATACGCTAAAGATGGCGCAATTAAAGATGAAGAAATACTAGCCATAAGCACCAGACTAGGCCACAAAACAGTCATAGTAGGCGATTTTAATTCCCATCATTATGCTTGGGGTGGACAACATGCAGATAATGCAGGAAAATGCCTACTTGACTTCAAAGAAAGTAATGACCTGCTAATACTAAATGATGGAACTGCTACTAGAATTAATCCACAAGCTAATAGGGCAGACTCAGCAATAGACATAAGTATAGCAACTAACAACTTAGGGAATGTAAATTGGGAAGTGTTACAAGACATAAACTCAGATCATCTGCCCATTGTGTCATGTATGAAAATAGAAGCTACCCTACCCTTGAATCTCACCAGGGGCCCCTCATATTTTATTGTAATCTTTTCGCCCACGTGGATCACACGTGGAGTCCCCACGCGTGCTAATTAGTATGCAATAAGTTATCATGCCAACAGCCACGTCATTCGCTTTTGTCTTATTGTAGTTTAGCCACGCCTACTATCTTCTCTCTCTAGCTATTAAGATCAAACTACCTCTGGATCTCTGTCTGTCAATCCTTCAAGGAGGCGTCGCCAGAGCGGCAAGCGGTCAGCTATTAAAAGACTGTTGTAGTCCCTTAGAACGAAGCAACGTTTTAACACCTCCGGTTGACACGTTAACGCGAACTGGTCTAAGAGGGTTAGAAATCGCTGCAGGAAGAAGACGAACGGGGGAAGTCAGAGGAAGATTGTGGTTGGAAATGAGCTTTGACTCGCGACCCAAAACGAAGTAGTTCCCATGAATCAAGAGAGGCGAGAAATCTCGCATGTGGCTATTATTTTCCATGTATTTAATATATATTTGCATCGCTTAAAAATGCAGTTATCATTCGCACCAGAGAGTTGAAGAAGTACCTAGCTCATATATTAGAATTCTACAAGAACTTCTTTAGGTCTCTTCTATACGTGGAATCTGAATTCATTCTGTGTGATGTGGTTTTATATATATATATATTATATATATATATATATATATATATATATATATATATATATATATATATATATATATATATATATATATATATATATATATATATATATATATATATATATATATATATATATATGAGTTTTGAGTGATTTAGTCGTTTAGTTCTTCATTTATTTCATTGGATTTTTGTGTTAATTTAAACCTTTTAAATAAACCTATTGCAAAGTTCTACAGATGTAAATCGAAAAGCAATTATCCGTTATTTCCCGAGTAATAGATGCGTAACATAATTTTAAGACGCTAGGTGATCGTCATTGTTTAATTACCATATATTTCTATTTCATCTTGTGTAAATTTTAAGTAATTAACTGTTCATAGCTAGTGGTAAAAAGCGATACATTTGCTAGTCACTCGTGTAGTTCTTTTTAATATAAATAATTAAATTCCGGAGTGATTTTACAGATCTTACATAAAAACGCGGGTGTTAGAATATAATTATAGTAGGATTACCTGTTTTGTATATTCTCTTTTATCTAGGTGATCATACCTTGTCGATCCAACGGTTTTTTTTAAATAGAAATACCTGATCAGATGGCTTAAGGCATCCCAATTATATGTTCCTAAACATACAAACATTGACAACAAAAATCTGATGTTAGAGACCCTTATAAGCCCACCTTCTCAACCCATGAGAGCGGTTAAATAACCAGAACACTCCAAATGTTAAATGGTGTTAAATATTAAACTGGAACGGACAATGCCAGAAGATTTTTCCATCTTAAACATATAAAGTTCCCTGGCCTGATGAGGCAGAACTTACAGCACAAATTTCTTTAAACAAACTCATATGACAGTTATCCATCCATCAAATTCTACAGAGAGCATTCACGGGTCATACCCGACTAATTCCTTCCGAGAACAGCCTGGACGTAACATTCTGCGGTTTGATAATATTTTCACACTCACTGCGACAGAACCTAGAAAAAAAAAACTTATCCCAACCAAATACCTGCAGTACGATGAGGAATACACCACCCAGGAAAATATATATAATCAACGCACCAATTCACCAAAATCTCCGAGAAAAAAAGCAGTTGCCTAACCGGAGCTTTTCTGGGGCTGGACTGGACAAACCACAGGACATATAAAAGTCTTAAATACATTGTGTTTGATTAATTCCATGAAACATATGCAGCAGCGACAGAGGGGTAGCATGTCTGTTGTGAGTTCACTGTATGTATGTAGAGAGTGAAACGGAACGAAAGAATTTATTTCTTAAGTTACTACTAATATAACATCTTCTCTTTTTATATCTCTCTGGAGGCTCACGGGATAGTTAAATTAAGGACATACCTTTTCCCCGTCCTGACTACTTCCCACTCCCATTGTTAATCATTTGTTTGATCTTTTGGGTAAATCACCTCGGTTGGATTATTCCTAGTTTTTCCATATACCAGAGGGAAGGTTTATGGGAGTATGTTTTTTTCTTTCTCTTATGTAACTATAATTCACTGATGTAAATGATAACGATGTGTTGATGTTGTGATCTATTTTCTTACGATATAACAAACTTATAAACCTTAAGCTATTGGTGTCGGTCATAACCTCCCCTGCCATATATTTATATGTGACCCATAGTTTACCTGTTCGTTTCTACGTATGTACGTATTTATGTCACACAATTGTTTGTGTGTGCGTACGTGAGGATAGTGTATTTGAATCAGTGTCAATTGAGAAAATACGTCTCCCTTAAAGTGTGATAGGTTGGGTTGAGCAATTGCTCAATCCAAGACAGTAATTTTTTCTTACACCTATACTCCTTGTAAACGGGACTATTTCTCACACCCTTTCTCTCACATAGCTCTCATCATATCACCTCTGCTCGAATGGGATCATAAATATATTAGGCCTATTTATAAAAATTACGACACATTGTAATAACCATGCATGAAAAAGTCATTCCAAACCCAGAACCAGAGAAACCGACTTTCAACTATAAAAAAGCAAACTGGGAAGCCTTCCAATCAGACCTGGAGGTGATGGAATATAAAGACATGGAAACGGATGATACTGACTTGTGGGCAGAAACACTGACCAATGAAATTCTGAAAATAGCAATAAAATATATACCAAATAAAAATATGCCACAGCACCTAATACCAATAAATAACATTAACAAGAAAAGAAAAACTCAGTGGAATAAAGAACCAGTTGCCTGGTGGAATAAAAGCTGTGAAGAAATTCATGAGAGAAGAAAAGGGCATTACAAAATATAGAAATAACAGAACAGAAGAAAACTTTGTGAGTATAAACATATTAGGAATGAATCTAACAGAATAATATTTAAAGCCAAAGAAACTAACTGGAAGGAATTTTGTCAGTCACTTAAACCTAGCACTCAAATTAAAGAAGTATGGAAAAAGATTAAGGCAATCAAAGGAATCAATAAGAAAACAATAATGTCAACAATCAAACTACCAAAGAGAGCAGAAACAGATAAAGAAAACAAGCTAATGCCCTTGCTAAATATTTCTATAAAGTCAGTGCAAAAAGTAGTCTTGGACAGGAAGAAAATGACAGAAGAGAAAGACTTAGGATACAGTTTTCTAAAGGACTACCAGACCAGATAGATGAAACAAACTATTTAGATGCTGATATAACAGAGGAAGAAGTAACTAGTGCAATAAATGAGAAATCTAATACTGCCTCAGGGCATGATATACTTAGTTATGAAATCCTTAAGAAAGTACCCAAAAAAACTATAAACAAAATAACTTTCCTCTATAACAAAATCTGGAGCTTAGGAAAGATACCAAAAGCATGGAAAGTAGCTATGATAGTACCCATCCTAAAACCCAATAAGGAAGCCCATGATGTAAGTTCATATAGACCTATCTCCTTAACATCACAACTAGGTAAAATACTGGAAACTGTTGTGAATAAAAGAGTTAAATTCTACCTAGAAAAAAATCAGTTATATAGCCCAAACCAGTCAGGGTTTAGAGCAGACAGAAGTACAGTAGACCAGCTTGTAAGATTAGAACATGATGTAAAACTAGGGTTTAAGAGGAAAGTAAAAAAGGTGGCAGTCTTTCTAGATGTCGCAAGAGCATATGATGAATGCTGGCGAGATGGAGCTCTTTACAAAATGAAAAAGATTGGCATTACTGGTAAAACCTATAGGTATCTAGAAAACTTTTTACAGGACAGGTATTTCGCTGTACAGGTGAATAATGATAGGTCAGAAATATATGAACAACAGAATGGGATTCCTCAAGGATCAGTGATTTCTCCTTCAATTTTCACTATAGCTGTAAATGATTTAGCAGATGAATGTAATGACATAAAGAATGCAGTATCACAATTTGCAGATGACTGTACCATTTGGCGATCTGGAAAAAACTTGGACCATGTTTACTAAAAACTTCAAAAACAAATAGACAAAGTTTCAGAGTGGATGAAAAGTTCCAAATTACTGTAAACAAAACAGTAGGTATGATATTCAGCAAAGGAAATTTAAAAAAAAAAATTATAAATCAAAATAACCTTTAAAGGTCAGAAAATATGTACTTCCTCAACAACAAGATTTCAAGGCTTAACATTAGAAAATAATTACATTATAATAAACATATAGACAATTTAGTAGAAAGCTGTAGGGGACCCCTAAACATACTAAGGATAGTAAAAGGTAATGGATGGGAGGCTTATGTTCTACAAGTCTTTCATCAGGAGGAAACTGGATTATGCAAGCATAGTCTATGACTCAGCTGCAGCTTCTAACAAAGCAAAACTGGACAGGATTCAAAATGCAGCCATGAGAACCATTACAGGTGCATTTATATCAACACCAGTAGAAGCGCTAGAAGTAGCTCTTGGCATACCACCCCTTGGTCTAAGACGGAAAGAACTGAGATTAAATTATTGGAATAAAGTTGCACAAGAATTGACCCACCCAGCACATAAAGCATTTGTTAAAAACCAACCAAGTGTATGGGACGTCCCCTTAAACAAAGATAGATATCCAACAGGGTGGAGAACTATAGAAGATCTAACGCAGCTCAAAGAACTACCAAACACAATTAAAAATAGTAATAAATATAGAAGCAAAATACCAGCCTGGGAACTAAAAACATTAATCATAGACTACTCATTTACTGAAAAGATCAAACAAAACATAGAAGATAAGGAAGCCAAAATGAAAAGTAGAATGTTCATAGATCAACTAACTAAACAAAGTCTGGCCGTCTACATTGATGGATCCAAGGGTGATAGTGGGCAACTAGGTGCCGGAGTTGTAATACTACAATGAGGAATAAAAAAGAGCTACAGTGTAACTGATGGGGCTTCGATTTTTACCGCAGAGATGGTAGCAATTCTTAAAAGTTTAGAAATAATCGAAGATAACCCACCAGAAGCTTTTACGATATTTACAGACTCACTATCATCACTACAAGCACTAGAACACCAAGGTAAATTTAGCCGGCCAGACATAAAGGAAGAAATTCTAGCAATTAATACATCACTAGGGAACAGAGGATGTAGTGTGAGGCTAGTGTGAGTTCTAGCACACATAGGTATTGCTGGTAACGAGTTGGCAGATCAGAACGCCAAGAATGGAAGAACAAGTAAAAACAATATAAGAGCAGGACTGGGAAGGTCGGAGATCAAGAGCCAATTGAAGATAACTATAAACGAGGAATGGAAGAAAAGGCAGACACGCGTTCAATCTGCTGAAAGACCCAACGAGGACGTGCCAGGTCAGAGAAGAATTAAAGATACCATCAAACAAAAAACTGTGGCGCCTCCGTCTCGGTACAGCATACTTTATGATAGAAGAACCATACTGCCAAGAATGTCAGGAAGAGAATGACATAGACCACTACCTGATCCACTGTAAAAAGTATGAACAACAAAGGCTTGAATTAAAAACTTACTATAGAAATCACAATATAGACTTGACAGGTGATAAGGTTTTAAGTAAAGATGCCCCAAGAGATGCCCAATCAATACTTAAAAGATATATACATAAAACAAAGGAAAACATATAAGGTTAGTAACAAAAAAGAAAAAAAACACAAAATAAAAAAACAAAAAAACTTAGTAACTACTCATAGGACAAGGAAAGACAACAAGGTATTAAATAAATAAAAAAATAAAGACAACTCAAAAAGAACAAATACTAATACAAAGTAAAACCAAGTGTAAAGGACAATAGTTATCAAGAAACAATACAAAAGAGAAAATAAAATGGACAAATACTAATATAAATTAAAATCGGCAACTGCTAAAGACAATAGCTATTGAAATTGAATCCAAAATTAACAAATAAAATGACACTAAATGCCCCAATTATAACCAAATTTCAGGTTGAACAGGGTAGACCAAGATAGAAAGAGAAGAGGCAATAACGGTCAGCTGTTAAGTGCCCGCTCTCCACCCATCACCTCATCAAAACAACAAGTCTGCTGTTCTGTAACGTCCCTTGCTGAAGTGGGTACTCTTAGGGCAAGTGAGGATAAGTAAGGGAAACACGTTTCAGAATACACGCTTTTATTCGAAATGTACTAAAAATACATAATTTTGGGATAATTAGTCAAATCTCAGGCCGATATAATAACTGCTGTTTATGAAATGGGCACGATAATGGAATATGTGCAGTACAAATGACATAGGTCATGAAAGAAGCACCACACGTGTGACATCAGAAGTAATGTCTGAAATGTACTGAGAGATTTTGATCTGTTGGATTTAAAATTTTGAATAAATCTGGATCGTCTTGGCTTGTTTTATTTTCTCAATCTATGTTCTGTGAATGTGTCTGTCCATTCCATCTTGAGAGAATCATAAAATATAAACTGCCAGGGTTACACAACAATAAGTTATGCTTGTATAAGACTGAGGTAGCTTTCTACCTTCTTTTGCCAATCTGTCAGCCTCTTCATTGCCACGGATGTTGCAGCGTGATGTGATTCAACGTATCACAACTCACTTGAATCGCTAACAAAGTTTGTGGAGTTTTCCCTAAGGTCATTTAGGCCTACAATATTTTGGCTCCTCAAGCTGCATAAATAACATATTTCATTGTTATACACAAGCAAACCCAGACTAAAATTATCTTATCAGTTCTGAAACTCTACATACAGGTCATTAATTTGTGTTTTTCGTCCATCATGTTTATAATGGCAGCTCATTACTAGTGCAGATAAGGAGCCAACAAATAATTAATAATGACTATAAATAGCATGTGTTTGACAACCTCATTATGTCAAACATATTGCCACCTTCACCACTGTCCACATGTTTGCAGGCTTCAATTAGGAGAGTATAGGATGATGATAATGGTGATGATGATGATGATGACTATCATGATGATTATGATGATGATTATGATGATGGTAATGATGATTATGATGATGTTGATAATGATTATGATGATGGTGATAATGATTATGATGATGATTATGGTGATGACTGTGATGTTGATTATGACGATGGCCATGATGATTATGATGATTATGATGATGATGATTGTGAAGATGGTGATGATGATTATGATGATTGTGATGATTGTTATGATGATTATGATGATGACCATGATGATTATGATGATGATTATGATGATGGTGATGATGATTATGATGATGGAGATGATGATTATGATGATTGTGATGATAGTTATGATGATTATGAAGATGGTGATGATTATGATGATGGTAATGGCATGATGATGGTGATGATGATAATAATGGTAGTGATGCTGATTATTATGATGGTGATGATGATTATGATGATGATGATCATCATAATGATGATGATGATAATGATAATGGTGATGTTGATAAGGCTGATGAACATGTTGATGATTATGATGATGATAATGATTGTGATGATGATGATTAATACCCACCCAATCAGAAAACTGGTTAATATCCATCCAGTAAGTTGTCCGGCCGTTGTGAAATTGCCAGTTGTGATGTTCAATTGTTTTAACATTGTCCATGAAGTTTGCAAATCTCTCGCGCTCTTCACTGGCAGATTTGTAGTTCCGATCTGAGAATAAAATAGAAAGGGAGAAATTGTGCCTGCTCCGTTTGTGTAACATTGTTTGTGTAGTAACGTGTGTGTAGCAATGTTTGTGTAGCACTGTTTGTATAGTAACGTGTGGGTAGCAATGTTTGTGAAGCAACGTTTGTGTAGCAATGTTTGTGTAGTAATGTTTTTGTAGCAATGTTTGTGTAGTAACGCGTGTGTAGCAATATTTGTGTAGCAATGTTTGTGTAGTAACGTGTGGGTAGCAATGTTTGTGAAGCAACATTTGTGTAGCAATGTTTGTGTAGTAATGTTTTTGTAGCAATGTTTGTGTAGCAATGTTTGTGTAGTAACGTGTGTGTAGCAATGTTTGCGTAGCAATGTTTGTGTAGCAATGTTTGTGTAGCAATGTTTGTGTAGCAATGTTTGTATAGCAATGTTTGTGTAGTAATGTTTGTGTAGCAATGTTTGTGTAGTAATGTTTTTGTAGCAATGTTTGTGTAGCAATGTTTCGTAATACCTTAGTTGAACTTGATTTCGTGTGTTTTAACACTATTATCAGTTATTCATGTAATTCTCTTGGCTTTCTTTGGCCAAATTTTCATTTACCCCGACAGTCTGCCAGTTTTATCGTATCCTTCTCTCCTCTTCCCCTCACCCTCTCTCTTTCTCTCTCTCTCTCTCTCTCTCTCTCTCTCTCTCTCTCTCTCTCTCTCTCTCCCTCCGTGTGTATTCTTCATCTGTCCTATCCACCAAAGTGTCTCTGTTTGATTTTTCTCATTTTCCTATCGTCCTGCGTATTCCATCTCGGAGCGTCACTAAACCTCAATAATATTCACGTTAGACAGGGCAGAACTTGTGCATCACAATTGACTTCCTAGTGATAAACCTGCAAGAAGGAAATTAATGTGAACCAGCAGGGTTCTGGTTGAAAAAAAAATGGTGTGATAGTTTGCCGCTGTAGTTTCTCGTTGAAAAATGTTTTCTTCTTCTTCTTCTTCCTCGTTCGCCTTCAGACTTCCACATTTATGACTCTAATAAAGGCAGCAGTCAACTCAAGGTTCCCGACATCTCCAAACAGTTTTTCGTTGACAGAGCTAGGTTGTTGCCATACGCTACTCCGTTCATTACTGTAGGTTGGGCAGTACTGCAGCAGGTGTTCGACTGTCATCGGGCTGGTACCGCAGGTGCAGAGATTTGTTGCACCAATTTTGTATTTGTGGTATAGATGGTATCTCAATCTGTTGTGTCCAGTGCGTAGCCGAAAAATGCTGACCTGTTCTTTCCTGGATAGTTGATGATATGCATCATTTTTCAAATGGCCTGGGTGCTCCCTTTCCCATTTGGACTTGAATGTAGCCTTTATAGTAGTCTTTGTCATTGCGTAAGTTGTCTCTATATCATTTTGTTGTAAGGCACCTCCTTCCTTAGCAAGTCTGTCTGCCTCCTCATTTTATGGTATGTTGCAATGGGCTGGTATCCACTGGATAGTGCACTTGTTGAAGCATTTGGCCAGTCTTTTAAGGGAGATTATCAGATCTTTCAAGCCTTTAGTTTGGAGGCTCTTCAGCACTGATATTACTGAGAGGGCATCTGTAAAGATTACTATCTGTTTTTCTGCCTGTGCTTTGCATTCAATAAGAGTTTCAGCTGCCTGTTTCAGGGCTTCTGCTTCAGCACTGAAGTTATTGCAGTGTTTGCCAGTGGCAATTGCCATAGAGTGGATTCTATTCTTTAACTTTATGAAGATGTTTTGAGATGTGATAGTCCGAAGAAAAGTGATTGAATAGAGAATGAGTCACGTGATTTCAATTGATTGAAAACGAAAGAGCGTTCAATAAAGAGAAAAGTATTTAGTGCAACAAATTTTTGTCGATGGAAGTAAGAAAGAGTGTTTATCAGTGTTATACTGAGCCAGTCCTGACATGTGGAAGTGAGACATGTACAATTAGTAAAGAAATAAGAAAATCTATGAAGGACAGAGGGATGTTATTGTACAGACGAATGTTAAGGATAACACAGACACGTAGAAAGAGTCATGGGGAGGTCCTGAAAGAAAGCAGTACACAGAGGAAGCTTACTACTCGTATTCATCATCATCATCATCAACATCATCATCATCATCATCATCATCATCATCATCAACATCACCCTTCATCTCCCCAAGAAGCATAGGCCTTCATCAAACTTATGTGACGTCTGTCTGTGACGTCTGTCTGTGACGTCTGTCTGTGACATCTGTCCCGTGTCATCAATTCAAAGTCTTTCCATATATTTTCCCCGGCCTTTCATGTCAGCCTCCAGTTGTCTTCTCCATGTGTACCTTGTTCACACTCCACCTCTCCTCCTCTGGTAATTCCAGAACAAGGACTGTCTAGTAAAGCTATCAACAGGTTTCCCTCAATGTTTATTCTATTGACTTCCAGCGTCTTCTTCTCATCTCTTGTTCCCTTAGCACGTGTCGTCTCTTGTTCCCTAGCTCTTGTCATTTCTTGTTCCCCTAGCACTTCTCATATCTTGTTCCCCTAGCACTTGTCATCTCTTGTTCCCCTAGCACTTGTCATCTCGTGTTCCCCTAGCACTTGTCATCTCTTGTTCCCCTAGCACTTGTCATTTCGTTTTCCCCTAGCACGTGTAATCTCTTGTTCCCCTAGTACTTGTCATTTCTTGTTCCCCGAGCACTTGTCATCTCTTGTTCCCCTAGCACTTCTCATCTCTTGTTCCCCTAGCACTTGTCATCAGTTCCACACAAGTTATCTTGTCATCAGTTCCATACAAGTTATCTTGTCATCAGTTCCACACAAGTTATCTTGTCATCAGTTCCACACAAGTTATCTTGTCATCAGTTCTACACAAGTTATCTTGTCATCAGTTCCACACAAGTTATCTTGTCATCAGTTCTACATAAGTTATCTTGTCATCAGTTCCACACAAGTTATCTTGTCATCAGTTTCACACAAGTTATCTTGTCATCAGTTCTACACAAGTTATCTTGTCATGACACTTCAATTCTTCTATTACACGTAAGCATCCATTTGTGAAAGTTTTTCAGTTTTTTTGGTTCTTGTTTTATTTTTCTCCCGTTTTCCGAATCATTAAAATATGACAGGAGTCGGAGTGGGAGGACTTGTGACTGACTCAAACCTATCGACCTCTGACCCCATACCTCTGGTTGTGATGACCCCACGCTCATTAAGCACCAAAGTACGCGTGCTTCAACACGCAGTGAGTCAGAAAAAAAAAAAACCGTTGCAAAACGAAGTAACAGAAGTAGTCTATTTGCAGATATTGGGAAATTCCAGTAATTCCTGTCATGTTTGTAATCTTCCTGGTTATTCATGGGTTAAAAACAAAATGTTCATAAAAAAATGCTGCCCTTTCAAAGTGGAGCTGGCTTTCAGGATATTTTTTTTTCGTTCGCCCGCTAACACTTGAAGCGAAATCTCAGGTTATTATTTTATGTCTAACCTGACATTGATTTTACGTGAGTATCCCTTTATTTCTTGTACAGAGACAGGTGTCCCTCGCCATTCAGGCAAATACTCGCCGATTTCGGAGGTACCCATTGCAGCTGGGTCGGCTCAGGAGCCGCCAGTCCCTGGTCGACGACACTCCTTCAAATGTCTTCGCCAGGTCTCGAGTTAATCCAGTCCAAATCCCGGTCGACGAAAAATCCTCAAATGCCGTCGCCCGGGTTTGATCCTGTATCACCCGGTCGCCAGAGCGGTGTTGTAACCACTACGCTAGCGCGGCTCCCGCTTTCAGGATATGAATAACAATATAATGTTCTTCCTAGACATAAGGTCCGTCGGTTATATTAAGGCGCCTGTTAATTGTTATTGTTATTGTAAATCAGAATCGAAGTCATTGCACTCCGGGCAAACCCATAGGTGCTCAGTCTCCCGCAGCAAATGTCGAAGGGAATGAATGCTAATTGTTCCTGTTGCGCACTGGTTGTAGACACGGCGGATGCGTCACGTAGAGCCAATCCTAACATACTGAAGTGAGTCATGGACACTTAGTAAACAAGAAGAAGAGGCCACAAAAATATAGTTTTAATTAAGAATGTTAAACATACCATGGACAGCTAACAAGAATAATGAAGTGTCCTGAAAGAAACCAATGTACAAAGCATGCTTATAACTCTCATGTCAAGGCAGATAACAGCTTGTCTTCCGGCATGTTGTGAGAAAAGAACGCTGGAATATCATGTGACAAAAGGATAGACTGAAGGAGAAAAGAGATAGTGGACAACAAAGAGAGAACATACTGGGCAGTTTGGCATCATGGCATGGAGAGATGTCAAGAACAGAACAGACAAACATTACTGGAAACAGGAAGTTGATGATCACCTACGTCACCAGACATGATACATGAAGAAGAAGAAGCAGTAGAAGAAGACGAAGTTAAGAAGAAGAGGAGAATAAGACAAAGAAGTGAAGAAGAAGAAGTAGAAGAAGAAAATACTGAAGAAGATGAAGCTAAGAAGAAGAATAAGATAAGAAGGAGAAAAGAAGAAGTAGTAGAAGAAGATGAAAATAGGAAGAAGAAGATAAATACAATAAGAAATGGAAGAAACAGCTGATAGAATGGTCTGGCGCTCTCTCTTCCAAACCTCTACACCTCACGGTAGAAGGGGAACGACTAAGTAAGTAAGTAAGAAATGGAAGAATTACTCTTCTCTAAAAGATGATTAACAACGTGCACAAATCATACTCACTGTGATCCTGTTTAAACTTCTTCCAGGTCATCTCGTATTCAGCGTACGAAAGCTTATAGATCGAATCTTTAGGTGACGTTACCACAGGTTCAGGAATAACATTCTCGGCGGCAGCTTCAGCTACTGCTGGCTTGATCTCCTGGAACTGCTGTCTTTGTTCTTCCTTCTCCACGTGCTCAACTTTGAAGTACCTCACAATGTCCAACTTTTCAGCGGATGTGACGTCATAAAGCAAAGAAACCAAGCAGATGCCAAGGAATATTTTGAGAGCGTCCATGTTGATTCTGCGTAGGTTTTAATGCCTGAGATGAGTTACAATAAGTGTATAGACCAGACCAATGAAGGAAAATGAACGATTTGTCTATCATAAGAAGAAGTTAAAGATTTTTTATAAATTGATGGTTGCGTAGAACAGAAGGAATGAAACGATATGACACGACTGCCAATATGAATGTGGTGGCAAGAATCAGACAAGTTGTGACGGTATTGTCTCTTCTGCTCCACCTTAGCGGTCAAACAATGGACAAACCTAAAGTATAATGGTGAGGTTATTCAGGATATCAGCCTTCGCTCAAGATTACACTTGCCAGAGATATAAATAGAAAAATGTATGCTTCTACTTTAGGGAGCATCATCGGGTTTCAAAGGAAAGCATGCATAACAAATGAGATTTTCTAAGCTCTCATGCACTTCTTATTCTCTCGCTCCTTCTGTGAGGAAATATATTGACTTATTTCTGAGCCACCAGGCGAAGGTGATTCAGCAACTATTAATTTAATAGCTCTATATGTTTAAGTATTTAAAACAACGTGAGTCATACGTGTGCAGATACACAATTCACTCAATAGTGATTAATCCAACTATATTTTTATAATTACAGATAAATATGTTTAATAATCACTTACAGTTTAACGACATTAAAATAAGTAGACTTATTTATACTTACTTACTTAGTCGTTCCCCTTCTACCGTGAGGTGTAGAGGTTTGGAAGAGAGAGCGCCAGACTACTCTATCGGCTGTCTTCCTCCTGGCCTGGTTCCATTCTAGTCCTCGGTCCCCCAAAGACCGTCCAATGTTGTCCTCCCAGCGGACTCTGGGTCGTCCTCGGGGTCTGGATCCTTGGCTCTTTGTTTCCCACGCTTGTCGTGGTAGCCGATCTTCTCCCATTCTGCAAACATGGCCAAACCAGACTTATTTATAAAAAAATAAAATACTCATATTTTCCTCCTTGGACGATATAAATTGTTGGTGGCTATGTTTAAAAATGTGTACGTGTCCATTGGCTTCATGTTATAGTATTTAGATGCAGGCGTGGGGTCTGTTGTCGTCTGCTTCAATCGTTGTTGGTTCCAACAATTGCAAAGGACTGGTCTCCTTTCTCAAAGTCAAATCTGGAGGCTGTAGCACGTGTCATGCATTAAGGCTGAAGTAAGTGTAAAGGTTTTCAAACGTTTTGAAGACCCGTGGGGTAGTGGTGTCTAGCGTCGACTGCTGGAAACATGTACCACAAACTAAGAGGAAGCAAATGCCTCTTTTAAGTATTGATTCTCCTGATATAAACATCAAGCGATCTCCGCATCTAATCCACCTCATCTTTTTCAGAATCCTTATCACTCCCTAAGCATTAATTTTAGACCCAGTAAGTCGGGTAAAAGAACTTTTGAACAGGGTTGGCGATAATTGAAATATATATATATATATATATATATATATATATATATATATATATATATATATATATATATATATATATATATATATATATATATATATATATATATATATATATATATATATATATATATATATATATATGATGTTGTGTAAAAAGTGCTATGAATGTCCAAGTCATTTGAGGCTGGCAACCTCAGTGTATACAATGATGATTTCATGAACCACCACTGCCAAGGGTTGGTGATTGCTTTATTGCTAGTTTCGTAAAGAGAACTAAAAAGCATAAAGTAGTCCCAGGTTCCATATGGAGCAGTGAGGGAAAGATGAAAGAAATGATGTACATTCTAAGTATTATATCTATATTTTCAATCAGTGTAAATGTAAACGAAAACATATTCACTTTAAAATTAATGGAAGTTTCAAACATTTTCAGTCAGTGTAAATACAAATGAAAACATTTTCAATTTCAATTTACTTTAGTGGAAATGTGTAAACATATGCTAAAACTTTCCAAACAGTGGAAATGTAAAAAAGGTGTCTATCAAGAAACATATGCTATCTGTATAATATTTACCTTTTCATTTAGGAAAGCGTTTCGCTTTAACATCATCATAAATATAACAGATCAGAAAGATTTGGAACAAATATGAAAGTAAAAGTGGACTGACGTTGTGCAAGACATAACTATTCAAATGTTTTAAATGTTTAACCTAAAAGTGATTATTAAATTTTGTTATTTGTAATTATACCAATGTAACTTCGATTTAATCATTTCTAAATGTACTGCATGTTTGTCTCAGTCAATGTACTAAACACAATCTAAACGGAGCTATACCAGAATAATAATTCCCCTGAGTTAATCAGAGGTGGGGGCTTAAGCGAGCTAACATAAACCGTTGCTTAGTCCTTCACAAAATTGTCGGCAGATTCTAGAATTAACGTGCTCGCTAAATGCAACATTGTTTTTGCTTTCTGAATATCTTGTGAAGACTGCTAGTGGCAGAAGCGTCATTAACCTTCTATCTACATATCTGCCAAGAGTAATCTTGTGCAAAGGTAGACACATTTGAAGCCCATATTAGATACTCTTAAGTTTTGGCAACTGTTGGACCACTACTGCAAAGCAGGGGAGGCAATTCCATCACAGGCTAGTCATGTAAGGTTTCCTGGTTACGAGCTCTTAGTTTGGCTGCTTGTGATCTCTCCTTGAAAAAAATTGGAAGTCAGTAAAGTAGTCTTGCAAAACTGTATAATATAAGCAACATTTTCGTCCGCACAGCCATGTTGCTTCGTTGAAGAGAGATCCAATTAGGAGCAGTCTATCTTAGCATCTCAAATATCAAACCAATTGCAAATAAGTGTCTGACTGTGGCAGATAGATAGATAGATAGATAGATAGATAGATAGATAGATAGATAGATAGATAGATAGATTAGATAGATAGATTAGATAGATAGATTAGATGGATGGGTGGGTGGGTGGGTGGGTGGATGGATGGATGGATGGATGGATAGATAGATAGATAGATAGATAGATAGATAGATAGATAGATAGATAGATAGATAGATAGATAGATAGATAGATAGATAGATAGATAGATAGATAGATAGATATAGAGACAATCTCACAGACAAGCAGACATAGAAGCAGTCAGAATACATAAACAGACAGACAAACAGACCGACAGATAAAATGACATAGTGACAGTCAGGCAGACATAGAGACAGCCAAACAGGCATTCAGCTAACCAGACATACAGACAGACAGTCAGATAGAAAGTCAGACAGAGTGACAATCAGGCAGACAGACTGAAAGTCAGACAGACATAGACAGACAAACAGACAAACAGACAGAGTGGCAGTCAGGCAGACATACACATAAAGAAACAGTCTGCCTGACTGCAGAGGAACAAATAGTGACGGTCAGACACACAGACAGAGTGACAGTCAGACAGACAGGACAAAGAGTGGCGTCAAAAAGACAGTGTGGCAGTTAGACAGACACAGAAACAGTCAGGCAAACCGACAGACAGTGTCACGATCAAACAGAGTGACAGTCAGATAGACTGAGTGACATTCAGGCAGACAGAAAAACAGACTGTGAAACAGTCAAGCAGACAGACAGAGAGACGTCAGGTAGACAGAATGAGACAGATAGAGAAACAATCAGGGAGACAGACAGACAGAGAGACAGTCAGACAGATTGCCGATCAGATAGACAGAGTAACAATCAGCTAGACAGACAGATAGAGCAACAGTCAGATAGACAGACAGACAAACAGACAGACAGAGAGATTACATACCTAATCAATGTACAAATTATGATACCACAAACACCAGTGCTGTTGACAAAGTTGTTTAAAGAGACACCTGTTTTCGGCGTCTACTTCTATACATAAGAAACCCGGAAGTTTTATAATGCCTCTCGGGAAAGTTTTATAATGCCTCTCGGGAAATCCATGCAAAACGCTATTCCACGTGACACTGTTTCTGTCAACCATACTTAATGCGCCGTTCATATCTGACGTAACGCAGTGACATTAATTATGGACCGACCACTTACAACCAAATTCTGAAACCAGGTCAAAGTTTGAGTGTTTAGTTTGTCAAGAAACACTTGTCAGCTGTTGTAGGCTTGCATTTATTTGTTCACTTTCCAATATCACGAGCTTGAGCTCTAAGTGCTGTGTCAACAGGCGTGGACGACTGTGTCTCTCAGCACCTAAATGTCTCTTATGCAGTTTACCAGTTCTGTTGTCAATTTTCAGTCTTTCCATTATATTGTTTTCACCATTATCACTACCCTTGGAAGCCTGTGATCAATGGTAGCTAACCTGCAATGATGCAGCTTCAATGAACAAATCGGGTGTTTGTTTTTTTTTAAATTGGTTTTACCCAAATTAAGACTTTTCTTTGCTTATTAACCTAACTTATTTTTATTGGTTTTACCCAAATTAAGACTTTTCTTTGCTTATTAACCTAACTTATTTTTATTGGTTTTACCCAAAATTAAGACTTTTCTTTGCTTATTAACCTAACAACTTACTTTTGTATTTTACATGCTATTCTCGTTTTAATCTTTACTACTTGGTGATTGAACTCCCTCGGGATTATTGGTATTTAGTTAATTCATGCCCAACACACTTGTCATCTGCAGTACGTTCAAATTCTTAACGCATCTTCTCCACTCTTTTCGTGTAGTCTTCAGTTATCTTCTGCAAGATTTTCTTGTCTCATCTTTTTGCGGAGTCTAAAACAATTACTGCCTTGTTACGCTATCTGCTGGTATCCTAATATAGAACGCCAACGTTTATCCTCATCTCGTGCTCACCGGTACTTGTCTGAGTCTTGTCATCAGTTCCACATCCGTGATCTTGTCACACCATTTTTATTTTTTTATTCTGCGCTAGCACACATTTATGAAAGACGAATATTTTTGTTTCAACTTTTTCAATAAACAGGATGTAAAACATGACAAGCAAGGTCGCTCCATGTCGTGTTAAAGTACAACAACAACGTTCTTAAATGTGTTACTGGGTGCAGCAGAGCGTGACTTTTGCTTTTCTGAAAATGTATTAAAAGCACACGGGAACATACGTCGTAACTACCAAAATCATAATTCATATTTGGAGGTGAAATATTTTCTAGCCAATAAATATATAAGTAGGCCGGATTAAATACACTCAGCCCCCACCTGCGCGAGCTAGGTTTGCGCGAGTCCCATTTGCGCGAATTTGAATATGCCCGACGTTTCTTTTGTATCCAAGTGGCGTAGGAGATCATGTTTCGCCACAACTTCCTGTCTGCAGTAAAATTTATAAATTCTAAAGTTTCTATTTGTCTTCTGATTGTAACTTTCAGCAAGTATATCCACACGAAGTAAACTCAGTTCTTCGCGAGTTGAGTTTTGTGATCGGTAATCATGATCAAATCTTTAGTTATAATTTAATTGTTTTTCAAAGTTACTAAAAAAAAAAATAATGCACAGTAAGGCAATGGAATGAATGCACTGATTTGTAATGTGTTTTAAAGTTCTTCTTCTTTGATTCTTAGCCGCCGACCTTCAAAGAAGGATTCCTTACTGATATGGGCTTAGGGTTGCTGACATTGAGCGTCATGACCTCTGACTTTTTAGATTGATGTTCAAGCCCACCTGCTGGCTATACTTATTAAGTTTATCCGTTTTTTCCGTGTTGATGTGAATGTGCAAGTAATGCAATGTCATCAGCATATTCCAGATCTTCCAATGCAGAAAATGTAGTTCATCTTATTCCTCTTGGACTGATCTCTATTGTCTGGCGCATCACCCAGTCTATGACTGTTTAAAATAGAGTGGTTGATAAGGGGCATCCCTGTCGTAATCCTGTCTTCATCTCAAAGATTAGGTTGCTCTGCCCAACGCTATACGTAAAGTTGGCGTAGAGGCTTTTTATGATTGACACTATGCAGTTTGGAATTCCATAAGCCCTCAGTATTTTCCATAAACTGTCCCTGTGTATACGGTCAAAAGCCTTTTTAAAATCAACGAAATTAATGTACAGCTGTCTTTGCCATTCCGAGCACTGCTCTATAATGTTCCTGGGGGTAAATATATGATCTACACATCTTCTGCTCTTTCTAAATCCTGCTTGTTCTTTCCTCAGTTTGTGGTCTACTGCTTTTGAAATGCTCTGTATAATTATCCTGCCTAGTATTTTGCTGGGAACTGAGAGAAGAGTTATTCCTCTCCAGTTATTGCAGTCTGCAAGATCTCCCTTCTTGGGCAATTTGACAATTTTTCCTTTGTTCTACTCCGTTGGTGTTGTCCCTGTTTTCCAGACTTGTGCAAATAGTTGTTCTAATAGTTATACTGCTAGCTCAGGGTCTGTCTTAAATAGCTCTGCATTTAGGTTATCATGGCCATGAGCTTTTCCATTCTTTAACCCTTTGATTGCTGTGATGATTTCATATTTTCGTGGAATATCTGTATTAACATCTAGATCATTTTCAGCCTCAGGAACATTCAATTGTGTTTCTGGTGGTTCCTTGTTCAGTGTGTCTCTAAAATGTTCTGCCCATCTTGTTTCCTGTCCCTCTGCTGTCGTGATGAGATTTCCTTGCTTATCTCTTACTAATGTAATGTTGTTTGCACCTCGTTTCCAGTTGATGATTTTAGTTATTTTGTTTACTCTGCTTTGTTCATTTCTCAGTGCTTTCTCTCCTGCCTGTCTTGCAAGATCGTCTAGGACATTCCTTTTATTGGCTCGGGTTTGGCGTTTAACTTCCTTGTACAGCTGACTGTACTGTTCACTATATAGTTGCTTTAACCATTGTGACCGCTTCTGTTTTCTTTCTTTTCATTTGCTTTCTCATCGTTATTGTGTTTAATGTTTCTGGTGTTATCCAGTCTTGCTTTTTCCTTTCAGTGGAATCACAAGCATGATTTGTTGCTTTCCTTATATATTGTTGAAATGGTGTTGAAGTTATGGTCTATATCATCAGTCAATGTCTTTTCTTGACTTTTGGCAAATTGATATCGCTTCTTTATATTAGCTGCAAAAGCTTTTCTAGTAAGGGGGTCCTTCAATTTGCTGATGTCAAACCTTTTCTGTGTAGTTACAGTTAGTCCAGCCGTTCTTAGTTTCACTTTCAGTTTTGCTACTACTAAATGGTGATCGCTTCCCACAGCCGCACCTCTTCTTACCTTCACATCTTGTAATGCATGTCTCCATCAACCGTTAATCATAATGCGGTCTATCTGGTTTCTGTCCCGATCATTTGGTGATTCCCATGTTAATTTGTGAATTTCCCTGTGTGTGAAAATTGTTCCTCCAATGACCAGGTTGTTAATGCTACGGAAACTTATTAATTTATCCCCATTTTCGTTTGATGTTCCGCAGCCGCATTTCCCCATTACTATGTCATTATATGTATTGTGTGTTCCAACTTTCGCATTGTCTCCCGTTACTACGATAAGATCATATCTATGTGCTTCTTCCATTTCTTTCTGCAGTTGTTGGTATAATTCATCCTTGACCTCATCATCGCTGTCATTCGTTTGTGCGTAGCATTGTATTATTGTTGTGTTGGTGAATCTCCTTCTCAATCTTATTCTTACCAGTCTGTTGTTGATGGGTTTCCATTCCAGTAATGTCCTTTCTATTCCTTTCTGTAGAATAATGGCAATGCCTTCATTGTGCTGTCCATCCTCTCTTCCAGATTAAAGTACTGTTTATCCTGTTGCTGTTTTCACTTTTCCGTCCCCTGTCCATTGCTCTCGCTAATCCCTAGAATGTGTAATCTATAGTTTCTCATTTCTGCTGTGACCTGTTTGAATTTTTCCGTCTCGTTCATTGTCCTGACATTCCAAAATCCTATTCTTGTTTCAAGTTTTGCGGTCAGGACGCCCGTTTTCGTCTCAGTGGCTTCCTTTTGGCTTTCACCATTGACAGTCATACGAGCCTCAGACTCCGGATGTCCGTCCCGCAGCAAAGTGTGTTCATTTGTTGTCGTTTCCGTAACTACATTTCTTTTTAAAGTACACTGCAACATAATTACTAACAGTCATTGCATATTTTCGTCTAAAACAATTTCATATAATAATGTGCCCTACATAACCTAATATCGACGGAAAAGAGGAAAAAAGACACGATAACAAACAATAGCGGAGTTCATGGGTCGATCCTGCAATGTTGCTCAGCCTTCAGAATATCAGTTTTCAGCCTCTTCGACAGACGACCCAGACAATCGGTCAGGACCTTCGGGAACAGCACGCCCTTATTCGATGAATACTGACACAGAATCTACCTCTGTTTAGATCTGTATGATTGTTCTATAATAATTAAATAAAAATTTGCTTATACTTTGACTTGACTTGACTTTGGCTTTGATCCACTGTCATTGAGCGTCAAATCTTGATGACCTTGATGCCATTATGTGGTACTAAACAGTTCGTATAAGATGTTTTGAGATACCATAATAAGAACTGTCTATGGATGGTACCCTCAGGAACATTATAGAGCAGTGCTCAGAATGGCAAAGACAGCTGTACATTAATTTCGTTGATTTTGAAAAAGGCTTTTGACGGTATACATAGGGACATTTTATGGAAAATACTGAGGGCTTATGGAATTCCAAGCTGCATAGTGTCAATCATAAAAAGCCTTTATGCCAACTTTACGTGTAGCGTTGGGCAGAGCAACCTAACCTTTGAGGTGAAGACAGGAGTACGGCAGGGATGCCCCTTATCAACCATTCTATTTTTAACAGTCATAGACTGGGTGATGCGCCAGACAACAGAGGGCAGTCCAAGAGGAATAAGATGGACTACATTTTCTACATTGGAAGATCTGGAATATGCAGATACAATTGCACTGTTAGCACATTCACATCAACACATTCAGGAAGAAACGGATAGACTTAATAAGTATAGCCAGCAGGTGGGCTTGAACATCAACCTAAAGAAGACAGAGGTCCTGACGCTCAATTGAGCAACCCTGAGACCATATCAGTAAGGAATCGGCAACTGGAACAGGCAGATGCCTTCACATACCTAGGATGCATAGTAACACCAGACGCGGAGCAAGCAAAGACATCAACAACAAAATGAACAAAGCAAGAACAGCCTTTTTAGTCTAAACAACATCTAGAAGTCCGCTCAGTACAGCACAAGCACAAAATTAGGATTATGTCAGAGCTGTGTGCTTTCTGTGCTTCTCTATGGCGCGGAGAGCTGGAGAGTTACAGAGAAGGAAATGTCGAAATTGTCCTCTTTTCACACAACATGCCTAAGAAAAATTCTCCGAATCTTTTGGCCGAATACCATCACCAACAAGATCTGCTTACTCGGAGCAAGCAAGAGGACATGCACACCATCATAGCTGGCAGACGCTGGAGCTGCGTTGGCCATGTCTTCAGAAGAGACCCCGATGCCATCACAAGAACAACTATGCTATGGACCCCTGAAGGAAAACGAAAGAGAGGCCGACCAAAAACAACTTGGTGGAGGACTGTGGAGGCTGAGATGCAAAGAATGACTCAGAGTTGTGGCACTGTACGAAGGATGGCCGCCGACCCAGCAAAGTGGAATCAATTTGTTGTTGCCCTACAAGACGCCACCAGACGTAATGGCGACTGACTGCTTTGACTGTCGGCGGCTAAGGATCAAAGAAGAAGAAGAGTGGATGGGTTGTGTGGTACGAGGAGTTGCCTCATTCCCAGGAGTACAGGGCACAGTAGTAGATGGTGTTCTACTGTATCTAACGAGTTTGTGCAGTGTCTACATTTTGCTATATTTTGTGAACACAATTTATTTCAGTGGCCACTTAGTGTAGAGTGACCTGTTCTCAATCTGAAGATTTTGGTTTGATATTCATGTTCAATATGGTTGATAGCAATTTCCTTATTTGGGACTGTTAGGTGTATGAAGAGTATTCTTCCCGTTTTAGTTTGTGCCCACGTGTACAGTAAATCTTCTTTACAGTTGAGTTTTATTATTCGTTTTATTGTTAACATAACTCAGTGATTGGTCATTTTGTGACATTTGTGCTCCCTTCTTTGTTAGTTTATCAGCTGCTTCACACAATGTGATGTCAATGTGGCCAGGTATCAATTTGTCACAGGTAGATGTAAGTAGGACGATAGATTCTGTCTGAGGTTAGACAGACTATTAAAGGGAAAGTGTGAATTGATAGAAAATAGAGTCACGGGAGCAACGTTGGGAGAAGATATGTCTCTAGAGGGTAGTGGTGCTAGTCCTTCAGCTTACCTGGTGACTAACTTTTAATAAGACAATCTTGCCCCGCCCTCCAATGTTTGTAAAACACTTTATTCTAACACTCAGTAAGGGACACTACAGTTACTACACCAACGTGACTTTTAAAGGCAAGGCGTTCTGACCAGCACAAGATCAAGTTTTGTGGGTTTATATTAACCATAAAAAACTGCACCACATCCAACGTGGCAAAATGAAAACAAAACAAAACACGTTTAACCCCGTGTACCTTCTCTGAAAATAAACAATGTCGGAAGGATACACGGCAAAGAAAAATGAACCTCCAAAAATAAAAACAATATCCCCAAGAGAATAAAAAAACCACTGTGGCCACCTCACTCTACTTTCTTCCTACGCTCACATGGACACCTAAGTTCTCTCGAACCACTCCCGCACTTAAAAAACAACAGTTCTCCTACAGTCTTACTGTCACCTGGACAGGGGTCCCGAATCCAATGAAATCAGACGAACGTGTTTGCCTTAGTAGATGATAAATCCAAAACTGAGAAGAAACTTGTGTGCGTCAACACTGTCCGGTTGGACTTAGTAATTTACTCTTCCCAGGAGCTAAGCTCCAGGGAGAAATAGTAACATGTAACTCCCACTGTGAGACTACTGCAGTAACTCCGGGTGAGCAAAAGTTGATGAACTGGAAAATTAGCTTAATTCCTGCTCACGAATATTATATGAATCCGCTGATCTAGTGGTAAGTTCACGTGAGAACTTTCAGAGGCTGGCACTAGCTGGTTCTTTCTCGGTTAGGTGGTTGTATTATTTCCAACACACGGGGTGGTAATAGGTTACACCAATATTGTCTGTATGTATGAAAGGCAAGTTGTAACAGCTCGTGGATGAGACTGTATGCGCTGCGCGGCCGTAATGTAATCCACAAAATAGCCACCAGCGGTAGCTATTTCACAGTTAATCCGTCAGTAAAGAAAACTGGGGCCTATTAAAATGCTACACGCCGTGCACCAATGTGTGGAAACGTTGTGTTTAATAAATCTCCGTAGACTCTAATCATTACAAACACAAATTGCCCCCATAAGAGCATACATGCATATATTAGAGGTGAACCAACAAAGAATGAGAAGCCAGTGATTGACTTTGCCATTGTTAGGAGGAGCTCATTCAAATATGTCCGTATTGCTAGCGTGTGGAGGGTCCAGAGATTGGAAGTGAGCACTACATGCTTACAATCAAAAGAACAACTGAAAGAGTTGCTAAGCCTATGAACGAGCGAATATGTGGCCGTAAAACTACCATTGTAGTTGAAACAGACAATAAATTTGTAACTAAAACCCAAGTAAAATAAAACTTTGATAGAAACAGACAATAGATTGGTATAAGCGTTAGTAATAAATGCAGGACAATCGTGGCGGGGTCACGTGATCTGTTTATCCAATTATTAGGCTGATTTGAGAGATTCTAAGCTTTGCCGGAAGGATTAATTTTAGTCTAGCAAAATTATGTGAAGCAGAAAGACGTACCCATATCTAGTTGTCCGTGGAAGACATTCACTAACTCAGGTTTATTAGTTATATACACAATGCAGTTGTGTATTACAGGATTTGTGATTCTGTTTATTTCTGGATGCAGTAAGTAATTCGCTCAATTTTCGTTGTTACTAAAATGTTTCAGCACATGTATAAAGATGATGAAATCCATATCACCTCAGGAGAAGCAGAACGTAAAGAAATGGAGGATTAAATGTATGGAAATAAATCCTAAGAATATTAAAACAAAACTGTCATAAGATAAAATATGCATTGATATGTCCGCTCAAGATATAGGAAGAACTTGATATTGTGGATATGAAAAGATGTTAACATAGAACCTGCAATTTGTATGCACACTCGAACAGGAGAAATTTGATAACATTTTGAATTCTGGTACCAATGGAATTAAGCATGTATAAAATTATTGTCATTTTCCTGACTATTTTGTTGTAAATAAAATTTATCTTGATTGGATCAGGTGGTTGCCAAATTATTTTACCATTGAATATGTGGATGTGCATGTCAGCAATAATATGATCACGACTAAAATTGCTCAATAACATTAAAACCAGCAATAGAAGAACTGATGATTGAACCTGGACCTTTAAATAAAGAGTGAGACAATATAGCATCTCTGGCGGGCTACAAGCCAGTAATAAGCCCCACATCTTATATCTCACGTCAACCAATGAAGAAGAGAAAGGATAATATAAATGAAAATGTATCACACCATAACACACCCGGTTACATATCTCTAAATGGTGCCCGTAACCAGTCCTTTTGAGAGCAAAAACAGGAAACAGCTATACAACGGAATAAACTGAAATAATAATGGACCAATTAACAATGAGCCTACAACAACTCAATGTAGAACAGCCACAGCAACAACAATACGTCCAGGCCCAACCTTTACAGCCCCCGGTTTCAGTACTGCCACAAACTGTTGCTGAACCTACTATGCTAGCTAGCACTACAGCAAATTACAGCAACTCTGCAAAACGTGGACCACTACGCCAAGTTCCCGCAGATTAGATCCATCATTGCCCCCTTCAATGGCGACCAGAAGAAATTCAGACGTTGGTTGTCAGATATTGAGAAATTAGCATCCATTGTAGATGTCGCAAATGGCGCTGACAAGAAAAGGATCGCCTTCTTAAGTTCTGACTCCTTGGTCACAGATTTCCTACGGAGAAGAGGACAAGTATATCCGAATGAGACGTATGCATCATTAAAAAGAGAGCTCATTCAGCGATACGGAGATATTGTCGACGAAATGCATGCCTGTTCTATGCTTAGGAAAATTCGGCAAGAAAGAGACGAGTCTGTCCAGTTTTATGGAGATCGGCTCTTAAACCTGGCAGAAGAAGCGTTTTCTGGAGGCCCAACAGACACCCCGGAGACGGAGAGGAACCTAGTTGGAATCATTATAGATGGATTAATGGCAGACCATCTCAAATTACATTTAATTAGAAAAGACACCAAAACCATTACGGAGACTATCCAAGCTGCAGTAACAGAGGAGAATGTTCGTAGACGATTCCATAAACGTGTCAGCAGGGAACCCAGGATGGAACATAGAGAGGTTGCAAAACATGAACCAATGGAAGTTGATCATGCCCGACGAAAATGGACCCGCCCGATGGTTTATGATGACAGAAACCGTACTCATCGCCCCCCCCCCCCCTTTACACAAAGGCCAGACGTAGTGCATAATGTAAACCAAAGAGGCTGCTTCACATGTGTGAAAACAGGTCATGGTTTTAGATCATGTAGAGCCAATTATGAAAATAGACCATTCCAAGGCGATACCCATTACCAGCAACCATTCCAAAGCGATATCCATTACCAGCATCAGAGGCCTGCACACCCCGAAGATACACCACACGACCCCAGTACACCAGAGGTGCATCACAACACTTCATGCACCGGGGAAACGCCAACACCATGCACTAGACAAGACCGTTAGTGGTGGTTGTTCTTATAACGATAGGTCTTACATACAAGAGAGAGAACAAAACAGATGTGCAAACATATGCCCACCCCAAGGACAACATGAAGAAATATTGAACACCGAATTCAAAATCCATCCAGACCCCAGTTCCTGTCTTTTGACTATTCACGATCAACATTACAGAGCACTTGTGGATACGGGAGCATCCACTAGTCTCATCCGATATCAGCTGTTCAAAAGAATCCAACATATGGTAAAATTCCAACATTCGAAAACATATATGGCCTCAGTTACTGGACAAAAGTTGAGATCAATAGGTACTGCTTGGGTCACATTTACATTAGGAACTCCAAAAATTTGAACACCCATTTATAATCACAAAAGGGATGTCACGGAACTTTATTTTAGGAAGAGATTTTTTTCAAAAACACCAGGTGCGGATATATTTTGATTTGCACAAAATTAGAGTCCAATGACGATATACATATTGCATCATTGGTACTACTCACCGCCCCTGTAACGATAGCCCTGAACTCCTTACTAATAGAGAAGGGACGTGTGAAAAATTCTGCTTACATCATGCCAGGTCAAACAGTCCAAGTGAAACCCCTGGACGATGAAGTAATCAATAACGACCCCTTAATAATAATCACAGAAGGAATTGCTGAAGTTTCTACATCCAGAGATTTCCCCATAATGATACTAATTACATCTGGGAAAACCATCACAATTAATAGGGGTACAATAATAGCACAAATCGACACATCGTCTTTAGGACCAGTAACAGCTGACAACAGTTTTGAGCAGTTTCCTTCACCTACCTTTCATAGATCTAATGTACATTCTAACTTTGACAAGAACCAAAGCATACAGAGAAGGAAAAATGATCACTCAAGCACAAGAAATAACTGCCATAACAAACCGGACAAACAGTGAGTTAATCATGAAACCACAGGAAAGAAATGGCAAAGAGAGTATGCACCACAATCTCCCCTTATTAAACGCCCGATGGTTCAGAAACAAGGTCGCCCACATGTAGGGAAACAGGAAAGAGAAATGCTACTTTTCAATTAAAGTCGCAACCATTCGTTTCCCCACTCTAGTACGCAAAGAAGATACAACCCATGTCACCTGTCTGATATAGACAAGGAAACTGAAATTGTTCTGCTAGGAGGATATCCTAAAGTAGACGCATTCCCCACCGCCCAACATGATTTTATGTATGATTCGACAACAGGTGGGTATTATGCAGTTCCGAGATCAAATGAAGGCCGCCATTGAAAATGAAGAATTTTTGTACAACTCCACAACAGGAGGCTACCACAATGCTAAGGACAGGCGCAGAATAAATGAAAACCTTTCATCAGGAAGGAGAAGAAAACCCTACATCCCAAGGGAATATGATAGAGTAACATAGCTGCTCGAAACCTTAAATGCGACAGATGACAATAAACCACGTTTAAAGAAATTTGTCATGAAGCATCACGACGTGTTTGCCTTAAATGACATGAAATTAGGCAGAACGAACACTGTAACGATGGACATTCAAATAACCACAGAAGAACCAGTACACTTAAAACCCTACCACACCCCACTGAAGAACAGAGAACTAGTAGAAAGGTCCATCAACGAGATGTAGGAAGCTGGAGTTATTGAAAGATCCAGATCCCAATGGTCCTCCTCCATAGTAATCGTTTCAAAGAAAGATGGATCTAGTCGCTTTTGTTGTGACTACCGTGCTCTAAATAAAATTACGAAAATCATCTCTTACCCATTAGCTAGAATAGATGACTTGCTGGCGACATTAGGGAAATCCACCTACTTCACCACACTTGATGCACGGTCGGGTTTTTGGTGCATTCCAATGACTCTAGAGGCAAAACAGTAATCCACTTTTTGTACTCATGTTGGAAGTTTTGCATGGAATGTTATGCCTTTTAGTCTCAAGGGAAGCCCGGCAACATACACGTCCCTAATGGATGAAGTTCTAAAAGGATTGCAACCATTTGCGTTAGCATATATAAACGACATCCTAATACACACAGCGGGTACTATTAAGGATCATCTGCTTAAGGTAGAAACAGCATTTGACAGACTTAGACATCATCAGAATAAACTAAAGCTGGCGAAATGTGATTTTTTGAAGACATAAACTAAGTATTTGGGTTTTGTTATAAATCGGTATGGCTTTAGACCAGACGAGGACAAAGTAAAAGCCATTAGAGAGATGCCCAGTCCTAAAACAGTCAGGTATATCGATTGTTTAGGATATTACAAACGCCACATTATTAACTTCTCCAGTGCAGCTAAACCTCTAATTGCACTCACACGCAAATATGCAAGGTTTAGATGGACTTAAGAGTGCCAGAAATCATTTGAGTATCTAAAAGAGGCCTTAACCACCATCTCATTCCTTGGACATCCGGATACCTCTCAACCCATGATACTATACACCGATGCCTCCTATAACGCGATCGGTGCTTGCTTGGTACAACCAGTGTTAGCAGATGAGACACCCATCCTACCAAATATCCCAAATGAGAAACCCATTGCATTCCTGTCCCATTCATTGTCCAAATCACAGAAATGATGGATCACTACCGAAAAAGAGGCATATGCGATACATTACGCAATACAAAAGTTCGATTTTTATGTACTAAGTACCAAACTCATTATCCGCACAGACCACCAACCCCTTGTTAACTGGCTTACGAAAACACAAGAACAGCCGAAAAAAATGCAGACGTGGTCCATTAATCTACAGTCCTATGATACTACTATTGAGTATATTCCGGGTACATTGAATACATGCGCGGACCTCCTATCCAGAGTTTTATATGATGACGAACCAAATACGACAATAAATAGGGACAAAGATGATGTCACATCGACAGAAATAGATGACAACGCCAAGGAAATAAATGCAATTACTTCACAGGAACCAGGTAGCTCTTCAGATCAAACACCCCTAATAGATGATGAAACTCATGATATATTTGATGGCAGTGTGGAACAAGCTAAGAATACTGAATTGGTCAAATTTATCAAGTCGGTAAAAGCAGATCCCTCGAAAAGTAAGGATTATCCTATACACCCAGATGATGAAGCACTATATTATATCGATCACAAACAAGAAGGTCAGCTGAGAAAGGTTATTCCTACACATATCTTCCCCAAAGTATTGTTACAGTTCCATGATAACAATGGTCACATGGGAAGAGACAAAACTATTGATGTGATAAAAAGAAGATATTTTTGGCAGAATATGTATAAAGACATTACTAAATATGTAGCTACTTGCAAGAATTGCAAATTAAGAAACATGAAACCCCACTCAATACTTCTTCAAGATATGCAACACTCCCACTTTCCTATGCAAACGGTAAGCATAGACATATCTGGTCCATATCCACTCACTCACTCAGGGAACAGATATTTGTTGCACCTGGTAGACCAATATTCAATCTGGCCGGAAAGCTACCCCTTCAGCGACGCCACGTCACAGTCCGTCAGACAGTGTTTTCTCCAAGAATTTCTTCCTCGCCATGGCTAACCAAAAAGAATCATTTCGGATAATGGGAAACAATTTACTGGCAACCCATTTAAAGCTACCGTACAACAATTGAACATTGAACATACCACCACAAGCTTTTATAGCCCAAATTCAAACGGTAGAAATAAAAGAATGCATGCCACTCTTCACGATGTTATTAGCAAATACATCAATGGTAACCACCAATATTGGGACCTTTATATCAACCAAGCCCTTAAAGCCATACGTGTAAATATAAATGATACCACAGGAATGTCACCATTTTTCATGCTGTATGGACGAGAGCCAAATTTTCCTCTAGACAACCTTCTCCAGCCACAGCGAAAGTATATGGGAGAAGACTCCATAGAAATCATCCTCAAAGAGAAACATAAAGCTCATCAAATGCACACAAAAATACACGAAAAGCGTTTCACAAGAAACAGAAACAGCATGACATGTCAGCTAAACTCATGACGTTCAAAGTAGGTGACAAGGTCTACTATAAGAAACATATCCGCAGCACAAAGTTTGACGACCGCTGGATTGATGGATACAAAATCATTGAACAAAAAACCCCCATTAATTATATTATTTGGAATGAGGAGAAGAACATCACCCCAAAGGCGCATGTGAAACAGCTTCAAATTGATAATCACCGCCCCATTACGCCCATGACGACTGTCGTAGATTTTTGATAGGAGAATTAAGACTTGGGTTGGTCCCTTCTGAATAGATTAGAATAAGTGATAGTCACAGTGAGAAGTAGTAATAGCAATAGATTTCCACGAGTGAGATGGTAGAAATGTGATAGAGGCTGTCTCTGAAATCAAGAAAATCTCTCTTTCACCTATCTTCTACGACAGATTTAGATTGAGTCAGACAGTCTACACACATATATATGCAACATATATATATATATATCCACTCACATACATACACACATAAGGCAACAGTTAGACGTACAGACGTGGGAAAAACTATGACAATGATTATATGAATAGTTTGGGAAAAACGAACTGACCGACACGCTGGAATAAATTTTATGAGTAGTTTATTTATCAAGACTAAACTTCTCTCACAACATAGCAAATCACATCAAGCATATACAAAAAAATCATAAACAAAAACTCAAGAAATGCTACAAGAATGATAGACCCGTTGGTATGATCCTTCCCTCAATGTATAGCCAACAGTCCCGTTAGAAGAAAGTGATAGCCCAAAGAGTCACAGATACATATGATTTAGTCTAAAATTCTTCCCCCTTTAAGGTATGAACAGACTGGATACCCTGATCTATTATAAGGGAATATATAAATATATAGTTAGCAATACCTTGCATAAAGAAATGTTATGACAGCAAAAATGAATGGGTGTCAAACTACCACCATAAAGGGATCGCTCAGTCCTGCATTCACTCTATTCATTCAACTGTGCTCACGTGCATTTTTCAACAACAACAAAAATTATTTTTAGGACTTGCCCATACAGAATCTTCAATGGTAATCTTGGCCAAGAAAACCCCAGGTCCAAAAAGACGGGTTGAATTCACTACTTCCGGGACCGTTCTCTTGGGAATACTATTGTTTTGGATGTCTGTTTAAGTCACATAAAATTTTCCAGGCACGAGCGTTTATAGCTAGCACAGTGTCAACATCTTAGATTTTAAACGAATGAGGAATGTCAGGTTGCCACCTTTTCTCAATATAGGAATTTAGTTGGTAACACCACCACTTGTCAACAGTGTCGGGAAATTTACTGATTGAAATATGTTACTTGCCACCAAGGCGGAAAAATGACTAGAGTTTACTCAGGAAGAATCAAATCATGCTCGATGACCCGTTACTTCTTTAACCTCTTAAAGTTCTTGTAAAAGTTATACATCAAATCTTTAAGGTAAGAATGTTTGTTGTTTTCTTCACAGATTTATCTCTTTTACTCAAACGCTGGCAAAGTTTGGGTACCACAGTTTCACTATATAAAATGGAAAGAACACATATCAAATAATTATACATACTATAACTTATAATTTAAACTGCAAGCGTAGCTGGTCTTATCATTTAAATTCCCGTGAAGTAAGTTATATTTAAAAATCATCTATCCTCGTGAATTAGGAATACGTGCGTATTCCGTCAACACTCATGAGGCTTCTAGCATTATAAGTTAGTTTAGAAAGTTTATTCTCGTCTGATTATTTTAGCAGTTAAATTGAATTCCTTAATTAGCCGACTGAGTTTAAGCTAGAAATATAATTTCTGTTTTCCACTGTAACTCGTCACTATAAAATAATACAGACTATATAAATTAAGCGCTCTGCACCAAATCTAACTAGAGAAATAAAATAAGCGATTTAACACTTTAAACACTTCACAAAATACTAGAATATAATATATGGTATTTTACCTCCAAACAGAATTACAGTTTCACAACGACTAGGATAATTCACTAGATAGGTATTTAGAAGCTCGGCAAAATTTGACGAGAAACTAATGACTTCGCTATACAAGCTTCATTCACTAGCACGAGTGATTCTGTCTACTGCAAGTTGGAGAATGAAAAGAAAGTTTCAAACTCTGGTTAATATCTATTTCCAGACAAAGAGGTAAACGTTTAATTTCGCAAAACGAAGTACTCTCCCCTTTCCAGTCTTTCACGCTTACGTTTAACACCCAAACGCATGCCGTAACTGCCACCTTGCGTCTCTGACACCTCCGTCTAAGAAATGGCCGAAGCGCTACGTGTCAGATGCAAATGTAGACAACCAGTCTGCACTGCAGGGGCAGTTTTTGCACCTATCCCGAGAAACTCATCCTGAGAACCATAACTGACACTTTGCTTTCTCGCACCTTACGCCAACTCTGGCCGTGGGGCGTGAGTGTCATATCACCTGACACTGAGAATCTACCTTGGAAACTACATGTCAGATGCAAAATACCAGACAAATGTCTGAATACTGCGCTGAGGAGAGGTCGGCTATCGCGCCTTCCTGAGCATTCAGCCGATTCAACTCGTTGTGGCAGGTGAAAACGCAGACAAATTTTTCGCCTATAGGTCTGGCGAAAGCGAATGTTCACGGTGTAATTCGTCAATCTGCAGCGATTGACCGAATGCATTCTCACGCCAAATCGTCTGGTGCTAGGGACTGACGCGTTACGTAAGGAGTTACTCGTTTAATCAGCCATGAAATGAGTTTCTAAGTGCGAAACAAAACTGGCGAAAGTGAGAACGGGAAAAATATTATTTCTCGCAAACGAATGGATGCGAAAAATACAGGAAAAAGGTAAAGAGTGATAATAAAAATAGAGGATACGGGTGGCAAAAAAAGAAGAAGATATAGGCAATTTAATGATCATAAAACATATGTGACAACGACCTCTACTAGACCGGTCAGAAAAGCTACTTTACATTACCAACCCTCCAGTACCACTTTATCAGAAACGTCAGACTCAGAAACGTCAGACTCTGATTTAGATAAATATGACCCTCCGCCCATGCCACCCACAGATGCCATACAACGACTAGTACGAGAAAGAGTTTTTCTGAAAGTGAAGATGACATTCCCCCAGCAGAGTTACGCCAACGTCTTCAATACCGCGATTCACGCATACAAAATGAGGCAAACAGGCCGCCGACGTCACAAGAAGGAAATACTACGTCTGCCATTATTCACACTCAAACCTACTCACGTAGTGAACATTCGTCAGCCGAAGTTTATCGTACTCCCAGTTCAGAGTGGAATAGCAGTGAAGATAAAACATAAGTACACTACAAGAAAACAGTCGTTCCTCCTGAACAGTTAGATCCTGTTACACTACCCCGAAGCAGTTTACAGAAGCATCAACAAGCACTTTTAATCGAGATGAAGGCGAGGTCAGTACAAGGGAGCAGTATTCTAACACTGAGGCAACATCACATTATCTAAACGAACCTGATGACGACACGATGGTTTATCTATATCAACAGGAGACTGATATTGATAGCAGTGTGGAATCTGTAGACAGCGCCCAACCCTTAGCAGTTAGCACCACTGTCAAACACCCGTACTTTCCTGAATCTGATGAATCACCTCCTAGAACCAAGATTGTCAAACTACCACAAGCACTTGTGAGAAGACAGATCCGGACGAAACGTAGACACATTTCCAAAAACAAAGAAGCTTCGCCAGTCACGCCCCCTCCAACTACATTGCAATCGTCACTGATTTCTTCAGCTCCCCTACAAACAGTCAACGCTACGACACACACTGTGTCCACTACACAATATGATGCTAAACTTTCCAGCAGAGAAATTGCAATGCTGGAGCTGGCAGAAAAATTGGCAAGGCTTTTCTAAAACACACCCAGTTGTGTCTTCCTGTGCTCGTCGAATCCAAGCACTGTCAACGCGAATGTGAAAATTTTCTGCTTAACAATGTTTTCATTTTTCTAGACATAATCTCTTTCCAGAATGTGTTGACATTAACAGTTCCAGACGCCCTAGTTCCAGCTGGAGATGTTACAGCCCCACCTGATTGAGTTAACATTGACAGTTCCAGATGACCTAGTTCCAGTTTCAGATGTTACAGCCCCGCCTAGTACAAGTTTATTCCCGGACAGGTAACAGCTGATGATCAGATCACCTCTAGAAGAAACGGAAGTGGGAATATTTATTTTGAAAAATGTTTAGAGCTAGCATCTGTTATAAACATGTATTCATTTTATTCGCCATGTTTTGACTCCACAGCTAAGATATTTCCCATGACTATTGTCACAGAGTCTGACATTATCAGATTGATTTGCAGAATAAGATTTTATTCAGAATAGTTGACAATATCATGCATTTCCACTAAAATTAGAGTTAAATGATTGTATAGCCTCTATTTATAAATTAGAGATAGTCACGATGTTGTATTTGAAAATTTCAGAACCCCAGAGCCCAGAGATATGCATACCTGCATACAGAATTGTTTACACACATTGAGAATTTCTTTTTCACTCTTTCAACCTTACAGGTTTTCTTTCTAGTTCCAGAGATCGACTTGCTCATTTCACATGCATCTTTGCATATGCCATGGTTGACTTCATGACATTATTGTATGGCCTACCGTTATGATGAGAGCGAACATGGGTTTTGACATGAGAAAAAGGAGGAAAAAAAATAGATACCACAGGGTATTGGGAAACCACTAGTGTTTATTGATACTACCTATGCCATGATACCCCTAATGTTGTTCAAACATAATGCCTATGCCACATGAGATGGTACAACTAGTGTTTATTGATACTGCCTATGCCATGATACCCCTAATGTTGTTCAAACATAATGCCTATGCCACATGAGATGGTACAACTAGTGTTTATTGATACTGCATATGCCATGATACCCCTAATTTTGTTCAAACATAATGCCTATGCCACATGAGATGGTACAACTAGTGTTTATTGATACTGCCTATGCCATGATACCCCTGATGTTGTTCAAACATAATGCCTATGCCACATGAGATGGTACAACTAGTGTTTATTGATACTGCCTATGCCATGATACCCCAAATGTTGTTCAAACATAATACCTATGCCACATGAGATGGTACAACTAGTGTTTATTGATACTGCCTATGCCATGATACCCCTAATGTTGTTCAAACATAATGCCTATGCCACATGAGATAGTGCAACTGGTGTTTGTTTATGCTGTCTATGATATTGATACCCTATGATTTGTTAGTACTAAATGATGCCCATGCACGAATACCCCAAAATAATGTTATACGTTGCTGTTTTTACGTGATACGTAACAGACGAGGTAATATGATTGAAAAAAAAATATGGTGGTTTAAAAAGATACAAGAGATACGTGTCACGGACACACATGAGAATACATACTAAGGAGATACGTGTCAAAGATACACAAGAGGATACAAATATGCAGTTTGACTTTGTCATAAACCTCTTGTCATAACTCTCTTACAGCGATACTGTCATAACATCCTTAACTGAGTATAAATGGAAAAAACCATGTTTTTTTTTAAATTTATTACCATGACAGTCAATGCATGCCATCTTTTTCCACAGAGAGATATTTTTGAATGTAAACCACACATTTTTTGGATATTGTAGAATTTGTTTTGTTACCATCACTAAAATTCATACTGCGTATGAAATGGCCATGTATATTTTTTTTCACAAAAGTAGAATTTAACCACTTTGTAAAATTTTTTTAAGAGCATTGTGTAGGATGATATTGTTCAAATATTGGTTCCCTCCATTGATTGTACATCCCATTATTTGAATCCATTATTATGAGAATTTCCTTTTCACTCCACCTCTCACATTCCCCTAAATTACTGCTTTCCCTTCTATTACTTTGAGAAACTATTCTGAACTTATAAATTTTTCTTCCCTAATTAACTTAATTGACTTGAATTACAGTTTTGTTGTAATCTGGAGATTTTTTGTTTTTTCTATCCATTACGAGACCACAGTATACTAGCCTTACAACTTGCAAACAACAGGTGATACAACTGTTCCTATTCGTTTTCTGTGTTAACTATTTCTTGTACCCCCACAGATTAGAATTTACTACAGCCCAAATGTCAAGAATTATTGATGGAATTTTCTTAGAATAATGGTTATAGTAATCGTATTGTTATTTTAGTTGTTCATTGACTTTTGCGAAATAAATGACATTGAAAACAAAAGAAAAGAAAAAAGAGAGAAAATATACAGAAAACAAATTGATAGAAATGTTGTCATTGATTACAAGATGATGAATATCCATGAACCACCCGTACACATGTTTATGAGACCACACAGATAACTGTTTGTTTGTTCTTCACATACATTAACCCACAAGTGTTCCATACTAGCATTTCATCACCCACTGAACAACCCCTGTTTGTCTCACACATGAGTATACACTGTTTGTACATCATGACTATGCCATTTATGATTGTAACTGATTTGCATATGCCATGGTTGACTTCATGATATTATTGTATGGCCTACCTTTATGATGACAGCGAACATGGATTTTGACATGAGAAAAAAAGGAGGAAAAAAATAGATACCACAGGGTATTAGGAAACCACTAGTGTTTATTGATACTGCCTATGCCATGATACCCCTAATGTTGTTCAAACATAATGCCTATGCCACATGAGATGGTACAACTAGTGTTTGTTGATACTGCCTATGCCATGATACCCCTAATGTTGTTCAAACATAATGCCTATGCCACATGAGATGGTACAACTAGTGTTTATTGATACTGCCTATGCCATGATACCCCTGATGTTGTTCAAATATAATGCCACATGAGATGGTACAACTAGTGTTTGTTGATACTGCCTATGCCATGATACCCCTAATTTTGTTCAAACATAATGCCTATGCCACATGAGATGGTACAACTAGTGTTTGTTGATACTGCCTATGCCATGATACCCCTAATGTTGTTCAAACATAATGCCTATGCCACATAAGATAGTGCAACTAGTGTTTATTGATACTGTCTATGATATTGATACCCTATGATTTGTTAGTACTAAATGATGCCCATGCACGAATACCCCAAAATAATGTTATACGTTGTTGTTTTTACGTGATACGTAACAGACGAGGTAATATGATTGAAAAAAATATGGTGGTTTAAAAAGATACAAGAGATACGTGTCACGGACATACACGAGGATACACACTAAGGAGATACGTGTCAAGGATACACAAGAGGATACAAATATGCAGTTATGACTTTGTCATAAACCGGATATTCCAGTCTATACGTAGTTACGTGACAGATGGTTGATAATGACCTGAAAATTTTTGCGTGAAAGTAAGAGTATGAGACTGATGAGATAGTCTCTGATGTATATGACCTGCTTTTAACTTAGACATTCTGTTTTTTACGTGATACGTAACATATGATTTGGTACTATGATTAAATTTTTGAGGTTCCCTAAGATAGAACTTATACGAAGAAGATGCTCTCTGAATAAGATACCTATACTGGAACCATACGTGTTAAGGATACACACGACAAGGATATATAATACGGATACATGACTTAAATATGATATTCATACGGAAACATACGTGTTACGGAGACACACGAAGACAAATAATGCTAATGAGATGGTTCAGAAATACTTCAAGAATATTTGTGCACTCAGATGAGATAACGGAAAAGAGATAGTCCCTATATAGATATATAGAGATAGTCCCTGACTACCACTATGCAAGTAACAATTATTACTGTACTGATTTGACAACATACTGTGATAATGATTGAGGAGATGTGTTGATGAGATATACATTTATGACCTTGCTTTTACTTAGACTTTTCCGTCTTTAAGAAATATTAGATTGCCCATCTGTCTGTCTCAGACATACCAGTTCTGACAGCGGGTGTTATAGACACTGTATCAATCTGACAAATCTTCGACCTCGAAGACAGATTTAGTGTCGACCGTGAAAATATGTACAGTAATTGTTCTTTGTCAAATTAAAGTGACACTAAATTTTGATTGTTAAGACATGGTTAAAAAGATTTTTTTTTTTTTTTTTGGAAGATTTTTTTTGGACAAATGTAATTTTTGTTGAAATGTTCTGATTCAAAATGATAATGTGTCAATAAATAATGTACTATGAGGATAAATCCATGAGTAACTAGAAATAACTTCGCTGTTATATGGATTGGATCACCATCACAATATTAAAACTGGGACACTATTGAACATATGGAACATTTTCTACAGTAATGGATACTCCATATAACAAGGATACTTTGAACATATGGAACATTTTTTTTCTACAGCGAGAGATATTTGAAAAGAACTTAGATACATTTTCTTGGAGAATTTAAACTACATGGAGAAAATTCATATAAGAACTAACAGGGTAAATCAAGGATGTTTTGCAAATTTTTCCTTTGTCCAATTTGTGATGAAATATTAATATGTTAATTGCTGCATTATAGTCATGTAAATTGTTGAAAATGTAATTTCAGATATGTCTTTGTCAAAATGATAATATGTTGATAAATAATTTACTTTGAGGATAGAAAACAGGAGTAATTAGACATAACCTAATTGTTTTATGAATTCGGATCATCATTACTTTAAGATAACTTGGATTATTTTGAAAAAAAAATATTGAATACTTTATACAGTATGGATACTTGATAATACATTAGGATGCATATTGATTGGAGCACCAGGAATGTTTTGAAACATGGAGATTTTGAAATACCTTGAGTACCATGATATAGGAGACAAAAGAGTAAAGCTACGAGTATGATGCTAAAATTTGTTCTCTCTCACTTTGAAAATCAAATCTGTCAACTGTATTATATTGATACTTAGGAAGAACTTGAATTGCTTTATGAAAAATTACTACTACAGGTTTTATGACACTGATATTTGAAAAATTTGTGCAAGGCTCCCACTTGTGTAAATTTTGAGTGAGGATAACATTATTATTATCCAGGGTTGCCAATCGGCAAACTTTTAATAGCATATGCCCTTATATGATAGACTTTAAAATTTTTGCAATGATGTCCATAAATATGGCCTAGTTAAGGTATGACAGTCCCATATATGTATACAGGAGCCCAGGTTTAAGACTTAGCTTAAATTTTTCCGAAACATTTTGGACTTAGAAATTTTTTTGGACTTAGAAAATTTTTTGAGATTTTTTTGGATATTGATAGTACTCAAATGTCTCCCTGCGGGATACATTTTCAGGGCCCCGGGATCTATATGTGGCCATATAACTGCCATTGTAGTTGAAACAGACAATACATTTGTAACTAAAACCCAAGTAAAATGAAACTTTTTTTAGAAACAGACAATAGATTGGTATAAGCATTAGTAATAAATGCAGGACAAGCGTGGCGGGGTCACGTATTCTGTTTATCCAATTATTGGGCTGATTTGAGAGAAGCCAAGCTTTGCCGGCAGGATTAATTTTAGTCTAGCAAAATTATGTGAAGCAGAAAGACGTACCCATATCTAGTTGTCCGTGGAAGACATTCACTAACTGAGGTTTATCAGTTATATACACAATGCAGTTGTGTATTACAGGATTTGTGATTCTGTTTTTTTTTTCTGGATGCAGTAAGTAATTCGCTCAATTTTCGTTGTTACTAAAATGTTTCAGCACATGTATAAAGATGATGAAATCCGTATCACCTCAGGAGAGGCAGAACGTAAAGAAATGGAGGATTAAATGTATGGAAATAAATCCTAAGAATATTGAAACAAAACTGTCATAAGATAAAATATGCATTGATATGTCCGCTCAAGACACAACCGGTTACAAAATGAGCATTAAGACCTACACGCTGAGAGTGCCAGACATTAAGACCAGATATCAGGGGCTTATTACAACAGCAGTGAGCAACACAGAAGAACAACCTGATGACTTTAAAAAACCCTCTGGTATAGATTTAAGGACATCATACAGAAAGCTGTTGCAGAAGCATGTGGTGAAGTGCGACTTGGGAACAAGAGAAAGAGGACACCTTGGTGGAGAGAAGAAGTCAAAGAGAAAATAAGAGAAATATAGAGAATATGTGACACTCAGAACAGAAACAAAGAACAATGTGCTAGCAGCAAAGCAGAAAACCTGTGAAGAATTTGGAAAAAAAGCTAGAAAAAGATGCGCAAGAAAACCAGAAATTGTTCTATAAGACCCTAAAGAACATGAGGAAGGAAAAACAATACCCTCTCAAATTTATAAAGGACAAGAAAGGCAAATTGCTTACTGCCCCGAAGGAAGTAATGGAAAGATGGAAAGAATATTTCTCAGACCTCCTGGATGGTGAGCAAGGTCAAGCATCAGAAATTATAACCACTATCACAGAGGAGAAAACCAATGATGGTGAAGATGGCATAGAGATGGAAGAACTGAAGGCAACACTGAAGAAAATCAAGATAAGCAAAGCAGCAGGATATAATGTTATAACACCAGAAATGGTTAAGTACATGGGGGCATGAGGCGACCTATTACTCTTAAGGGTCCTACAGGCAGCGTGGTGCAACAAGACCATATCAAAGGATTGGGAGAGTGCCATCATAACACCAATTTTCGAAAAGGGTGACAATCGACAAAGTTGAAACCATAGAGGCATATCTTTTCTTAGTGTCCCTGGTAAAATCTACTCTAGAATCCTAGTGCAGAGACTCCGACGCCTATCTGTGCTACAATTAGATGAGGTCCAGTGCGGATTCCGAGCAAAGCAAAGTACTCAAGACCTAATTTTCACACTCAGACAGCTGAGTGAAAAGGCCCTTGAGTATAAGAGTGAGATCCATCTTTGTTTCATAGATCTGGAAAAGGCATTTGACAGGGTCCCCTGGAGCAAACTTTGGGACTGTTTGGCAAGGAAGAACATTCCAGCACCTCTGATTTGTGCTATACAGAGCTTCTACAAGTCTTGCAGAAATTATGTGAGGACAGAAAACCATAAATCAAAAAAGTTCAGTACCACTACTGGTGTAAGCCAAGGTGATATCCTGTCATTTTATATTTTCATACTCCTTATGGACGATGTCATCAAGACATGTAAGGAGAGAACAAGAAAGTATTCAGTGGGGTACTGGAAGATAGGACAGGTCTGTATTTCAGAACTGGCATTTGCTGATGATGTTGCCCTGATTGCTAAATCAGAGGCACATCTTCAATCCAACCTGCAAGTCTGGAAGGAAGAGCTGGAAAAGAGAGGGATAATCATAAGCAGCTCTAAAACAAAATCAATGGTGATACCACGAGAAGGAAGAAGACATCAGATTAAGCTGAGAGAACATTCCTGGAGCAGATCAATCACTTAAAATACATCGGTGCCATTATAGATCGAAAGGAGACATCAAAGAAGAGTTGGCCACTCAAAAAGCAGCAACTGTGAGACTTTTTCAGGCAATAAATCGAGGATTACTCAGCAAGAGAGAGGTTGGTAAGAAAACGAAGATGGCTGTATACCGCTCCACCTATGTCCCAGTCTTGACATGTCGATGCGAGTCATGGGCAATGACTACAACCCACAAACGCCAGATCTAAACCTCATAAATTAGGTATCCGAGGAAGGTGGTTGAAGTAACAAGAAGAGACATGGTCCGCAACCAGACGATACGTCAAGGCCTAAAATCAAACCCCCGGCAAACCCAAGTAGAACACTCCCACCTAAGATGGTTTGGCCATGTCTGCAACAACTACAAGCATGGGAAACAAAGATCCAGGGATCCAGACCCCCAATGACGACCCAGAGTCCGCTGGGAGGACAACATTAGACAATCTTTGACGGACCGAGGACTAGAATGGAACCAGTCCAGGAGGATGACAACAGATAGGATTGTCTGGTGCTCTCTCTTCCAAACTTCTATACCTCACGGTAGAAAGGGAACGACTAAGTAAATAAGTAAGACTCTGGTTGAGCCCGTAGATAGCAATACAGACCGCTCTCTGTTTTTTTTCTGATCAGGGTCGGGAGGAAATAAATAAAACATTCGAAAACATTTACATGGCTTTGTTCGACCAGAACGATCTATGCTAATAGACGTACAAACATCCACTCTCTCTTCTGTCTTTCACTAGGACGTATACAAATACACTTCAATAAACATGCGCCGGAAATCAACGCCCGCTAACCGCAGAGTTTTCCTCCTGCGTTCTTAAGACAACGAAGGGATGGTGCAACGTGATTTTTGGCCACGATCAAAGCTCTCTCCGGTTAAAAGGAACGGAAAAATTACCCTGAGTTTTCTCGAATCAAATGAGAACAGGGAAGCATTTAGTTTCCTGGGGGACCGATTAAAAAAAATGACTGTTTGATCATATACCGCCATGCGCGTGCCAGGTGATATGCATGCAGAAGGTATATAGTGCTGATTGACAGACAAGATGACAGAAATATCGCTGTTAGAGACAACATTTACAGAAAAGTGGGCGGAGAATTTCGACGGACAGAACATAGACATGTCAGAATGACGAGGACTCAGACCGACCTAAGAAAACTACGGGCAGACGATTCGACCGCCCGTCACACAATAGCATTAGTTTTCTGTTCCATGAAAGTTCATAATTTTGTGGCATGTTCCTTGAACCTTCTGGAAAGTATTTATTGAGTTGGTTCTCCTGTTTTCTATTGCCAAAATGGCAGCTTGCGAGTCAGAGAAGATTACAATATCATTTGGTTTTTTTTTTAGTAACGTTTTGCCTCATTTTGGCGAGGTGCGTCCCGTTCAACCTAGTCGGTTATATTAGGCCGCATGTCCAAATATAAAAGACCCTTAGGTCTGAAATATATGTAGATTAAAATAATTCAAAGATTAAAAGTTTTCTGAATGGTGACTTCTTCTGCTTCGTAGTTTATGCACCAGGTACCACAGGGGCCTGCAATTGTCATGGCTTCTTCTGTATTTGGTGAGATGATTATGGCCCATATCCAGCATTTATGACTGCTTTACAAGATGATTCATTGTCATCTGTGTAAGTATGAATAATATCTTCTTCATTTTGGCAAATGGTTTCCATGACAAGTGTTTTCAGCAGGGTAAGTAAGAGGCTTTTATTTGCGGGAAGCAGAAGGTTTGTACGTATTAATGGCTTCTTTTAGTTCTATATGGGGTGATGTCAGGTACAGCTTGAGTAGGCAGTCTAGTCTCTGGTATGTAGTGCTTCCTTGAAAGCTCTTGGTATCGTCTAGCGAAGAAGGTCTTTTTAATTCGGTACTTGGAGTTGTTGTCGATGATAATATTTTGGTAGGGTTCATCGTTGTCAGCTCACATTAAACTTTCTGGTGTTAGGATAATTGATTTCTCTCTCCTGAGTTCCGCTTTCGCGGAAATCTCACATACTGGTCGAGCAGTTCGCAAGCCTTCGCTAATGAATCTGAGTGCCTGGTTTTGTATACAAACTAGTTTCAGTCTAAGTGTTGGACTGGAAGTGGCTTGCAGAGGTAGAGAGTAATCCATTACTGACCGCACGTATCCCAAGTACAGTTGTCGTAGGGTGCATTGGTTGGCTTACCAATTAGTACTTGCAAATCGCTTTATGTGATTCAGTCTTCTAGATGACTTTGCAATTAGAGACTCTCTCAATGTTACTAGGTGACGATCTATTTAACTAGGTGACTGATGGCAGGCCTAGCTATATCATCATCAAGATGTTATTCTCTTTGCTGGTATATCTTCCAAGTAGGTTAATACCTTATGCACTGGCCATCACCGCCAGAGATGACAATTCCTGGATGAGATATGGTCCGTCTTTTTTGTTGTTGGCTTGTTCCATCCCTTCATAGTTGTTACTCAGTGACTAACTTCGTATAGTGGTTTTCTTTCTCAATGCTAATACCTTGTTTACACTTCCACTCAACAATCTTTACTGACTAAACCCGACTTATATGGTGTCCATCAAAAACTGATTTATTTACATATCATAAATTCCACTTACAATAGGAGGCATATGGTACAATTCTCCATTACTACCATTTCATATTGCCCCAGTGTTGCGTGCATATTTTGACGCACATATTACAAAAATCGATATGGCTATTTAATATGGAAAAGATATAGACATTCATTCATTTGTGAATGAAAATGCTGTCTATAGTAAAGCTAGATAACTCATGATTGATTTACACTTTTGATCATAGGAGTAATCGTTCTTGATATTGATTCGGCGCATGGATATGACACCCATGTCCGTACTTATTTGTTAGGGCCAGAAAATATATTAATTTGCTTATTATGTTTATGGCCTGAATTCATATGTATTACATATTATTAGTACAAGTAGAATCAGTCCTATATTGTATATTTTGGATGGGTAGGCAGGACTATATTCTTGTTATGCCGCTCTAGCGGAAGTAGGAGTTGTCTTGACAAGTCGTGATGAGTTCCGAGGTACCGTTTACAATGGCGGTTACGCATTTTCCAGGGCTGGTACATTCTTTAATAAAAATGATTTATGAAGTGGTTTTCTTCTGTAGGAGATTGTGTTTCTACTAGAGTTTGTGTTAGAGACTCTCCTAATGTACGGTACCATGTATGATTCGGACTCCAGGTAATTCCAGACCCTATTTTTGATGATCTCATGTCGGTTAGACCTAGCTGGAATATTATGCTTCGCAACGCTAGGGTCGTGTTTGTATCGACAAAGATGACGGGCTTCCATACAACAATTATGTCTACGTGAAGTAACTGGATTACTGTAGAACTGTATGGAGAAACTTTAGGAAATCATTCATATGTATTTCGAATTAACTTTGGCTTATATATATACCCTCCTGTGAGCGAGTGAGCCACCACTCAGGAAGGCGGCCATGTTACATTCCTGTCATCGTATTTTTGAATCACTGTCCAAAGAACGGGGCATGTATCTTACTATTCGGACAGTGGCAAGGAGATCTCAATTTTGATAGAAACCCCTTCCATGGTTTCATAATATGATATAAACTGTGAACATAAAGCAACTTTAGTTACTTACCGATCCGCCTTCACTGACGCGCTTAGTCAGATAGGGGATGCGGCCATTATGTATCATGACATTGGAAGCTATTGATGTACTACCCATTATTTATGAATGTGTCATGACTTGGGATCTACTATGTATGCCTGCAAATTGATGTGTCAACCTGTACCCATGATTTACTCGTTATGTCCCAGTGTGTGCGTCTAAATAAACTGTGTAAACAAAGATTCCAGCAGTCTGCTTTGGTGCCTTGTAGACACAAGTGAATGAGTGTTTAGATTGGTCAGAACACGAACAGTACACCATTCGCGTTAATCACTCTACACTTCTACTCCATATATACACCATCCTGCGTCGGTTGAATTGACCAAGTTTAGGGCCTGCTTCCCCTGGAGCCTTAGAGGGAAACTACTGCTTACAGCTGACTTTGCCTTCCCTAACTCAGGTCTAGGGTGAGTTACCCATTTACAGCTGGGTAGACTGGAGCATGCCTGATCTCAACAACTCTGTACACTACAATGGACATATACAGTAGTGACACCACAAACAACATGTTACAGTGATTGATAGTGGAGCTTTACAGACGAAAGAGAATACACCACCCTTCTTTACACAGCACTTTACACCCAGGTATACTGCTATCTCATGTGTATACATATGATTCTCTTCTTACAAATGATTTCATGTATAGTCCACGCAAATTATTCCTCCAATGCTTCATATCCTCTTAGGCCTCTTCCAAGCGCCTCTTTAACTTATTGTGTGCTTATTCCCTCCTGACTAACTCTGTCAGGTTTATCTCAATTAATCTTATTACAATCAGTTCATAATTCATACAAGCATATCAATAATTAGATGCATCTATAACAGCCTCCATATACTTACATCTGAGAGAGAGCGCATGAGTGATCGCGCAAATGTCATTACTCTTCAGTTTCTTACTCGTCATACTTATCATTGACGATGTCTCATAATTCATTTGTGCAAAAGCCCAATGTGGCTATCAGATTAATGTTCTTCTATGTCTCCTCTTAGACTCATACTTAGTCAAAAAGTTATCCACTTTGTAGTTAATCTTGTACTTTCATCAGCATTTCTTCTCCTCATGAGCTTGCTTAATTGTATGCTTCATTACCCTTGTAGTATTTCATCTGGATTTCTGAAATATTTCTTCTTAAAAAAATGAGGGAAGAGCATACTTACTGTGATCACACAGAATCTTCACAATAATCACAATCCCTACTATCACTCCTAAATGCTAGACTTATACTTTAATCACAGTTCTTTCTAATCTCCTGAATTGCTACCGCTATTCAATCTAGATCTATAAACCTATTTAGGAAAAACTTCTGTCATCCACAGAGTTTACATTTGAGAACCCGGAAGAAACACAATCTTGCCACGTCGGTTCCTCAAACCTGGACTGCTAAAACACGATCGCTCAACAGCGCGCCGTAACTTGTTCTCTCCTCTAATCATTCTCAGCTGATCTCTCCCTTGTTTTTCAGTTAAAACGATTGGTCCGCCTTTTTTCTACTCACTGAAAAACATGCTCACGCTTATTTACCTCGTAGGCGAACTTCAGTTAACTGTTTTCTGTTATTTTTAAACTCCCCTCAGTCTTTCCCGTGCGTTTTTTTCCTTCTCAGCTCACTAAACCTACAAGGGACCTAATTCTCCATTGTCTCCCTTTGATAATTTAACTTAATCTTATACTCTCTTCTTTAAGGCTTACTACAAAAATCTGCTTATGCTAATTTTCTTAACCATAGCTGTGGACTCACCAAACCTGCTTAAGTCTAATTCAGCCTTGTTTTCACCAACCGTAATTTACAAAGTTTCCTCCCTTTTTACAAAAGTATCTCTATGCAACATTTTATCTCCCTTCAACTAAGACAAACAGTCTGTATCCCAATCTATTCATTTTTCCTAAACCATTTTTCCACACTCTTTTACTTTACTAAAACCGAATCCCTGCTCATCTAAACCTTGCCTGAAGCACAAATAATGCTCTGGCGAACCCAACGGTGACATACAACCCGGGGCCATACAAGTGTATCCCGTAGGGAGACATTTGCGTTCTATCAAGAAGTGTCCATTCTCTACTTATCATACTATCATATACCTACTCCCATACATATAGATTACCAAAAATCGGGAAAATATCATCATAAGAGTAACACTATACTACAACTAATTACTAATACTGCAACTGAAGTATGTCATCAATTATCTCATAAATATAGAACGTCATATTATCTAACTATTCAATTACCAATAATTCTATACATGTTCTATTTACCTATGTACAATAGTCGACATAGGAACTGCCTATGAAAGCAGAGATTTGTCAGTCCACTTAATGTCTATAATATCTGCCGTCAATGTCGGTAGTGCATTGTACCGATCAGATAAGCAGAGTTATAATATGTAACGTCACAAAGCATGCATTAACTAAATATAGCAAAAGACATTTGTCGCTTAAGTCAGAATTTGATGTGCCCGGCTGATTCTAGCCTTGGATGCACCAGTCAAATCGTCAACTCTGTCTGAAACTATCTACGCATGTCCAAATACCTGTCCTGGGGCGATTGTGAAAGATATGTGTCACTAAGTCAGAGTTTGATGTGCTCGACTGATTCTAGCCTTGGATGCACCAGTCAAATCGTTAACTGTGTCTGAACTGTATGCGCTATACCCCTGTATGTCAGACTTAATAAAATACCTAACATCATTGTCTGAAATTAAATGTTAACATGGCTATATAAGTATACCATCATCTCTCAAGTAGGCAGTGCCTACCATATTAATACTGCAACCATGTCGTGACCAGTGCAATGGCAAGTGGGGACGTTCGTCATCAGTGCAAAGAGAGTTTCTTACTCTACTATAACTTGACTAAGTCAGTATCACATCTCTTCTTTTTTTTTCTTTTTTCTTTTTTCATTGTCTGGTCATGAAAAGTATATGTCTGAAGTTCATATTATACAACTCAACATACATATAATGCTATATATTCTAATAATTATCAGTCTTGATCCTCTGGTGTGCTGAATCTTGTACCTTGGGAGAACACTGTTCAGGCTTCTTGAGATTCCATGTAGTTGTTCTACTCATGTTTCTATGTGATTAGTCTAATTTGTCATTACTTATAATATTCTATATGATTAATCTGCTTTGTCACACATGTTTCTATGTGATTAATCTGCTTTATCACCACTTATAATATTCTATATGATTAGTGTGTGAGGTAGGTGTCTATATGTGCTCCGAAATATAAATATCGACTACGTTAACCACCGAGAAACTTAATTAAATAACTTAACGTTGGGTACTATGTTGATTGGAGTACCTATAAGCACTATTGCTGGGTGAGTGTTGCGAATTAGTACTATAGCTGGGTGAGTACTTTGCGACGATTACACTGACTGCATAAATTTTAAAACCTCTTTTGCAAGCTCTAGCAGTGTAATTTCTCTACTGGAGAGACGACTGTCGTACTGTGATGGAGTTGGTATCAATTGTGATGTCGTGTTTATAGTCGCTCTGCAGGAGGAAGGGAGCGAACGAATATTTGTATGTTGTTGTAAACCTAGAGACGGTTTGTGTACTTACGATGATTTCTTTTGAACCTTGCTTGTACATGCTCTTGCGGTAGACGTAACAACTTCGCTCTTGGTGGTGAATCTGGTGATGAAGGTTGGTAAGGGCGCTTGGTAGCTATACGAATCTCGGTGTTGATAGTGTATCCATACACTCAGTGTCGCTTTCTTCTCGTTCTGTTGTGTCAAGTTCTGATTGAACAGGTGCCAAAGGCGTGTCAATGATGTTCTTGTTACTGTTTATATGTTCTGCTGTAGGACTCTGGGTATGGTGGATGATGTTGCTTCTCGTTGCTGATTGCAAGGGCCTCTCATCTTCGCTGTCCCAACTGGAGTGTGTAGGCTGGTGTTGACTGGAAGTTGACGGTGGTAACTGTCGACTCGTATGTTCATCTGTAAGGCTCTGACTATGGGGGGGGGGGGGGGGGGGGGAATTATGTTGTTTCTCGTTGCTGGTTTCAAAGGCCTCTCATCTTCGCTGTCCCAACAGGAGTGTGTAAGTTGGTGTTGACTGGAAGTTGACGGTGGTAACTGTCTCTGACTACCAAAATATGTTTGACTTGTTATCGATGTCTGGGGTTCGTCGTCATACACTGATAGTGATTTAGTAATATCTGTCTCATGTAGTCGATTATCTCTGTATCTCAATCTTTCTCTCAGTTCTGCTGGTGGAATATCATCTTCTTCTTCTGAGTTTTCACTGCAGCGAGTGAGGCGACGTATAGCATCTTGTAATTGATCTGGAGTGTTGCTTTGTTCTTCGTCAATTTCCTGCTCACCGTCTGTGTCGTGTTCGCTATGTGAAGTGCTTGCTGACTCTGTAGACTCATAGTGAGTCAACGTGGCTTTTCGTAGTGGTCTGCTACTCTGTAAAGCTGGTGGTGCTGTGGGGCGATGATTATCTTTCTTCATCTGTGCTGCATGTGCTTTGATAGTTATATTCTTCTCCTCCTTCCATAATGTATAGTTTACTGGTGTTGTCTGTTTCAACACTTTATATCCGTCAAGCCATCGTGCATCAAATTTATTATCTCGAACGTTCTTCTTGTAATACACTTTATCTCCAACTTGAAATTGTTCTAATGTCGCTCTTCTGTCATGCTGCTTCTGCCATTTCTTGAAGGCTTTCTGTGCATTACTATTTGCTATCTGATGTGCTCTATACTTCTGTAGTATGACTTCAATGGGATCTTCATCTTGATTTCTGCACTGTTTATATTTCTTACATGCCTGTGTTTGACTCCATGGCATCGACAAGAATGTACATGGCTTCATGATTTCACTGTCATTCTTCACATCTCTTTCTTCAGATGTCACCTTTTCTGTCTTACCGACCATTTTAACACTGACCAAATAAGGTAAGTCATCTATAACCTGTTTTGACCTTACCCTAACTGGGATTAGACTCTTCTTACACCTGTTATTTGTTTGCACTGCGACATTCTTTGTTTTGGTTTCCATTTTCGTAACTGTCGGTTCAGCTCTTTTTTTCAAATTTAATTTTGGTCTCCCTTCTTTCACTTTCAATGGTTGTAGTTTAATTTCCACAATATCCTTTATTTCTATCTTATAGACTTTTGCAACAAATCCATCTACTATTCTTATCCAAGGGAAATCCACTGCATAATTTCTACAGCGCTTTAACTCTGAAGCAAAGTTTCTCATTGCTATTCTCTTCTTTCTGTTCTCTATGGTCGAACACTTTTCGATGTTCCAATGTCTCTTCAACTCAACTATTTATGCTTCTCTGTAGGATTCTTGTTCTGTTGGTAGTGGACCTAGTATGGACTGTTGTTGATGCTGTTGTTATATTGCATCAGGAGGTGGTGTAGCCATGTTGTCACTGTAGAAGGAGTGGTCACGGCGCCAATTAGAATACAATGTATCTGGGGATGTATTCTCTTCTTACAAATGATTTCATGTATAGTCCACGCAAATTATTCCTCCAGTGCTTCATATCCTCTCAGGCCTCTTCCAAGAGCCTCTTTAACTTATTGTGTGCTTATTCCCTCCTGACTAACTCTGTCAGGTTTATCTCAATTAATCTTATTACAATCAGTTCATAATTCATACAAGCATATCAATAATTAGATGCATCTATAACAGCCTCCATATACTTACACCTGAGAGAGAGCGCATGAGTGATCGCGCAAATGTCATTACTCTTCAGTTTCTTACTCGTCATACGTATCATTGACGATGTCTCATAATTCATTTGTGCAAAAGCCCAATGTGGCTATCAGATTAATGTTCTTCTATGTCTCCTCTTAGACTCATACTTAGTCAAAAAGTTATCCACTTTGTAGTTAATCTTGTACTTTCATCAGCATTTCTTCTCCTCATGAGCTTGCTTAATTGTATGCTTCATTACCCTTGTAGTATTTCATCTAGATTTCTGAAATATTTCTTCTACAAAAAATGAGGGAAGAGCATGCTTACTGTGATCACACAGAATCCTCACAATAATCACAATCCCTACTATCACTCGTAAATGCTAGACTTATACTTTAATCACAATTCTTTCTAATCTCCTGAATTGCTACCGCTATTCAATTTAGATCTATAAACCTATTTAGGAAAAACTTCTGTCATCCACAGAGTTTACACTTGAGAACCCGGAAGAAACACAATCTTGCCACGTCGGTTCCTCAAACCTGGACTGCTAAAACACGACCGCTCAACAGCTCGCCGTAACTTGTTCTCTCCTCTAATCATTCTCAGCTGATCTCTTCCTTGTTTTTCAGTTAAAACGATTGACCCGCATTATTTCCACTCACTGAAAAACATGCACACCCTTATTTATCACGTAGGCAAACTTCCGTGAACTGTTTTCTGTTATTTTTAAACTTCCCTCAGTCTTTTTTGTGCGTTTTTTCCTTCTCAGCTCACTAAAACTTACAACGGACCTAATTCTCCGTTGTCTCCCTTTGATAATTTACCTTAATCTTATACTCTCTTCGTTAAGGCATACTACAAAAATCTTCTTATGCTAATTTTCTTAACCATAGCTGTAGACTCACCAAACCTGCTTAAGTCTAATTCAGCCTTGTTTTCACCAACCGTGATTTACAGAGTTTCCTCCCTTTTTACAAAAGTATCTCTATGCAACATTTTATCTCCCTTCAACTAAGACAAACAGTTGTATCCCAATCTATTCATTTTTCCTAAACCATTTTTCCACACTCTTTTACTTTACTAAAACCGAATCACTGCTCATCTAAACCTTGCCTAAAGCACAAATAATGCTTCTGGCAAACCCAACGTCCTAATATCCGGGTTAGAGCACTGTAATGCTCCTAGCAAACCCGACGGCCTAATATCCGGCTTTTGGCTAGGATCATGTGTCTAGACACAGGGACCGGTACAGTGACATTCATGTGTCATTAGGTCCCTTGTGTGAGAACACAGAGGATCACTAGGTGACACATTTTGTCACTGGGTCTTCTTGTGTTGGGACATGTGGTCTTGACCGGGGCCGGGTTTGGGCGGGACAATGCGACCTCATGCGAGGAAAAAATATGCGACCTCATGCGAGTGAAAAAAAAAAAAAAAGGCTAGGATCATGTGTCTACACACAGGGACCAATAGTGACATTTTTGTCATTAGGCCCTTTGTGTGAAAACACAGAAGATCACTACAATGACACATGTTGTCATTGGGTCTTCTTGTGTTGGGACACGTGGTCTTGACCAGAGCCGGGTATGGGCAGGGGCCAATGCAACCTCATGCGAGGAAAAAATATGCAACCTCATGCGAGGAAATTTAAAAAAAAAAAAAAAAAAAATAAGTCCTAATATCCGGCTTTTGGCTAGGATCATGTGTCTACACACAGGGACCAATAGTGACATTTATGTCATTAGGTCCTTTGTGTGAAAACACGGAAGACCACTACAATGACACATGGTGTCATTGGGTCTTCTTGTGTTGGGACATGTGGTCTTGACCAGAGCCGGGTATGGGCAGGGGCCAATGCAACCTCATGCGAGGAAAAAATATGCAACCTCATGCGAGGAATATTATTTAAAAAAAAAAAAAAAAGTCCTAATATCGGGATCATGTGTCTAGACACAGGGACCGGTACAGTGACATTCATGTGTCATTAGGTCTCTTGTGTGAGAACACAGAAGATCACTACAGTGACACAGTTTGTCATTGGGTCTTCTTGTGTTGGGACATGTGGTCTTGACCAGGGCCGGGTTTGGGCGGGTACTAATGCGACCTCATGCGAGGAAAAAATATGCGACCTCAAGCGAGGGAAAAAAAAATATCCGGTCTTTGGCTAGGATCATGTGTCTAGACACAGGGACCGGTACAATGACATTCATGTGTCTTTAGGTCCTTTGTGTGAGAACACAGAAGATCACTAGGTGACACATGTTGTCATTGGGTCTTCTTGTGTTGGGACATGTGGTCTTGACCAGGGCCGGGTTTGAGGCGGGGACAATGCGACCTCATGCGAGGAAAAAATATGCGACCTCATGCGAGGAAAAAAAAAGTTGTCTAGACACAGGGACCGGTACAGTGACATTCATGTGTCATTATGTCCCTTGTGTGAGAACACAGAGGATCACTACAGTGACACAGTTTGTCATTGGGTCTTCTTGTGTTGGGGCATGTGGTCTTGACCAGGGCCGGGTTTGGGCGGGTGCCAATGCGACCTCGTGCGAGGAAAAAAATATGCGACCTCATGCGAGGAAAAAAAAAAAAGACATTCATGTGTCATTAGGTCCTTTGTGTGAGAACACAGAAGATCACTACAGTGACACATTTTGTCATTGGGTCTTCTTGTGTTGGGACATGTGGTCTTGACCAGGGCCGGGGCCAATGCAACCTCATGCGAGGAAAAAATATGCAACTTCATGCGAGGAAATTTAAAAAAAAAAAAAGAGAACACAGAAGATCACTACAGTGACACATTTTGTCATTGGGTCTTCTTGTGTTGGGACATGTGGTCTTGACCAGAGCCGGGTTTGGGGCGGATGCCAATGCGACCTCATGCGAGGAAAAAAATAAGGTGACAGCTCAACATGTGCTTTGTATGTGAGTTTTGTATCAACGTAGCTGTAGCCCCAGATAAGTCGAATTGTTCTCTTAAGCTAGCTGTGTATCATCAAGTTTTAAATCCAGTTCTCTTCTTACTGTTTCGCTGTTGAGTGTGACTATAGTATAGACTGTCTTACTCGTGTTGATCACCATTTTCCACAAGCTGCAGTAGGTTGTTAGAGCACACAGTGCACGGTTTAGTTTCTTTTGCAGGTGCAAAGGGAACTTCCTTTCTACCCATAAGACAAGGTCTTCAGCAAACAGGGCGCTGGGTATTTCAAGGTGGTCTACCAGGTCGTTTATGTATATGAGAAAAATAATGCAGCTTAGGGTCGAGCCTTGTGGGAGGCCTTCTTGGATTGCTTTTTCCTGACGTTGTTCCGTTGAGCATTGTGAAGATGGTTCGATTTGTGAGAAAATCTTTTATCCAAGAAACATTCTTCCTTCTATGCCCATCTCCTTGATCTTGAAGAATAGACCATCTCTCTATACTCGGTCGTAAGCCTGCTTCATGTCTACGACAACTGCGGCCACATGGTTTTTATCCTGGAAAGCATCAGCAATGAACTGCACCAAGTGAATTATAAGGTCAAAAGTCTGTCTTCGTTTTCTAAATCCTGCTTGGTTGGGATGGAGGGCTTTCCCTTTCTCTAACCACCAGTAGAGGCGTGAATTTATCATAAGTTCTGTCATTTTCCCAATGCAAGAAGTCAGGGAGATAAGCTGGTAACTACTGACTTCATTTGGAGGTTTATCTTTTTTTTTTTTTTTTTTTTTTTTTTTGAGAATAGAGATAATGTTAGCCGTGTTCCATCCTGTAAGTACGTGCTATTTTATTTTTCTACGTCTTGTTTATGAATTACAAAATCGTCAGTTGAGGCTTTCCCCAATTTTAACTATCATATCGTTAGTAACTAGGTCTGGAGCATGTGCTTGTTTGAGTTTCGTCTATAGAAGACTTGATTGTAGTTCAACTTGAGTGAATTCCTGATCAAAGATACTGTCCATAGGCTTGTGTGCTTTTAGCATTCGTTTTGTATGTGGCCTGATGGCTTTTTCTAGGTTGACTCTTTTATATGTTTTATAGACCTCAGCCAAAAGTCGATTTATAGCTCGGACCTTTTCTCTGTTGGAATTAGCTGTGTTATTGTTTGGAAATATTATATGGGTTGGGTTTACCCTCTGGGATGTTCCCGCCATGTTATCAATGTGTTATCATGCTTCCTCCCCTTCTTTATTTATGTCGAGGTTTTCGCATTTTTCTTTCCAGGTTTCCATTTAGGTTTTTTTGCTAGTTAGCTTAACCTACGCAGTGAGTCTGTTGTATGTGGTTTTGTTTTCACAGTGTTGCGTGCATATTTTGACGCATATTTTACAAAAATCGATATGGCTATTTAATATGGGGAAAATATAGACATGCATTCATTTGTGTATGAAAATGCTGTTTATGGTAAAAGCGAGATAATCCATGTTTGATTCACACTTTTGATTATAGGAGTAATCGTTCTGGATATTGATCCGGCGCAAGGATATTGCGCTTGCATTTGTACTTATTTTTTAGGGCCAGAAAATATATTAATTTGCTTATTGTGTTTATGGCCTGAATTCATATGTATTACATATTATTAGTACAAGTAGAATCAGTCCTATATTGTATATTTTGGATTGGTAGGAGGGACTAGATTCTTGTATTCCGGTCTAGCGGAAGTATGAGTTGTTTTGACAAGTCGTGATGAGTTCCGATGTACTGCTTACAAATGGCGGGGTACGTTTTTCTAGAGCTGGTCCTTTCGTCAGAAAAAGATGTCTTACGAAGTGGTTTTTCTACTGAAGGAGATGGTGTCTCTACGATAGTTTGTGTTAGAGACTCTCCTTATGTCAGTATATAGATGATTCGGACTCCAGGTAAACCCAGCTCCTATTTTGATGATCTCTCGTCGGTTAGGCCTAGCTTGACTTTTTGGGCTTCGCTATGCTAGTGTCGTGTTTTGTATCGACGAAGATGACAGATTTTCCTGCAGCGGTTATGGCTACGTGAAATTAACCTGATCACCGTAGAGCTGTATGGAAACATTTACGAAATCATTTATATAACCATTATAAATTAACTCTGGCTTATATTCTCCTTCCTATGAATGAGTGAACGACAACTCAGGGAGACAGCCATGTTGGATTTCGGTCATCATATGTTTTGATCACTGCCAAGAGAACAGATTATTTATCTTATTATCGGACAGTGACAGGGAGATCTCAATCTTGCTAGAAACCCCCTTTCGTGGTTTCATAATATATACTACAAACTATGGACGTCAAGTAACTTTGGTTATTTATCGATCCGCCTTCACTGACGCGTTTAGTCAGATAGGGGGATGTGGCCATAATGTATCATGACATTGAACTTTTGATGTACTGCCCATTATTTCTGAATGTGTCATGACTTCAGATCTGCTATGTATACCTACAAATTGATATGTCAACGAACCATGATGTACTCGTATGTCCCAGTGTGTACGTCTGAATAAATTGAGTAAACTAAGATTCCAGCAGTCTGCATTGGTGCCTTGTAGACACAAGTGTGAGTGGTTATATTGGTCAGCACACGAACAGTACACCATTCGCGGTAATCACACTCTACACTTCTACTTCATACATACACCATCCTGCGTCGGCTGAAGTGACCAAGTTTAGGGCCTGCTTCCCCTGGAGCCTTTGCCTTCCCTAACTCAGGACTAGGGTGAGTTACCCATTTACAGCTGGGTAGACTGGAGCATGCCTGATCTCAACAACACACCACTCTTCCTTACAGAGCAGACAGACTGATACTTTACAGTGTGTGTGTGAAAGCAACTTTACAGAGTGGAAAGAACAAGATTTTACACACAGCTTGGATTTTTCTGAGCTGTTTTCTGCGCCTTGCGTCTCAGTTGTACTATGCGTTCTAATCCTCATTCCAGAAGATGCTGTATTTAGTACGACGGCGTTTGGCGATTGCCTGTCTGGCTGCTTCTGCTTAGATCTGTATCGTTGTTTTATAATAATCATATAACATTTGTTTATACTTTAAAATGTATCACATAAGTGCAGTAATAATCCTAATAAGCGTACATCTTACAAAAACTTCGGCCTCTCTTGCCAACTCCTCAATATACTTCCTCTTGTCTCTTTTGATACTTCTTTTTACTTCTTTGTTTGCTTCTGTGTACAGTTCTGGAGCCTTGGCTTTAGAACTTCTGGTTTTGCTTGTGTTTAATTCTGCTTTCTTGATTTTTCTTTTTGATGCCAAATTCCAGCAGTCTCAGCCTTGATGATTCATCGATTGCAGTGTCATTCTCTAAAAGACGAACATGAATTGCCGTATATATTTCTTCCTTATTCATGGCCATTGTACCTTTTATGGGTGCTCTTGAAGCTAGTCTGTCAGTTCTTCCATTGCCACGTACCCCGGCATGACCAGGAAGTAGATCCATATCAGTTCTTGAAGATGCAATGCTTCTATGGAGGTTTTCCATTCACGTTGAAGCCAGCCATTTTGGAAATTAAGAAGCTTCGTATCTGTCTGTTTATCCATCTAACTGGTCTATCATATGCTGCTATTGGGTTAGGGAAGGCAAAGGCAGAAATGAAGTGAACTAGTTACCCCACATCATAAAGCTGGACCTAGTATAGTAAAGGCGTTAACAATTCACTCCCCACGGCAGTATCTGATAAGCGACTCAAAGCCGAACACCTCTGGTAAATCTCCCGCATACCATGACAACACGCCAAGTCCTGTCATTCACTAGCAGACTGTTAGAATATTTCATTAATGGAGGAAACCTTGAGTCATATGATCAGTAAATAAATTAGTAAATAAGTAAATAAAGGTAATTAACTTGCTGTGACAGTACATCGTGAAAGGACTCTCAGCCAATTGTGCACCTCAGCAAGGCGATGGCGCCGTTTTGTTGATCCCAGGTTCGATTCCCGGTAAGCCTATCACTTATATTTTCTTTTATGTTACCTAGTGACATCCTTTGTGCCAATGAGTACCTGTTAATTACCTTTATATATTTATTTATTTATATAATATTTCACGAGTTCTTTTATTTGCCACCCTAATCTGATTATGCTTCAAATCATTGTCTAAATTACTGGATGAAGGGTTTGGATTTTGTTTGTTTATTGTGTCTATTTTATTGTTTTTTTTTTTTTTGTTTACGTTTTTTGGCACTACTTTCTTGTGTGAGTGAGTGTGTGTGTGTATGTGTGGGTTTTTTGTTGTTGTTACTATACTTAAATTTGACAATACTTGGATATTTTTAATGTATGCTGTTATTTTACCGTTATAACGCTGCATGTCAAAATAATGCTTAAAGTACATGCAGTATAAAAACAAACGCATTCTACAAAACCATTAGAGCGTAACCAAAATGGTGTGTTGACCTCGACGCAAAGGTTGGGCTGTCTGCCAAGACTTTCTGTAACAAAATTTAAACCAACATTTAATAGCTGTGGAAAAACACATATGAACTTTTATTGGTTGAAGAAGAAAGACAGTAATCAATGATTAAACCATGCACCTCATGACCTTATGTCAAGCAAAAGATGTAATAAATGGCATTAGCGACACTAACTGCTGATGATCATCAAGTAATACTAATTGCTAATGATAATCGAGTGATACTAATTGTTGATGGTGATTGAAACAACAATTCGTGCATTCACTATGAATATGGTGTGGCGCTGGCTTTGCACGCCACCTGCCAGAGGATAAATAGGATTTTGGTGCTGATGAGCGCTGCACGATAGTGATTTGTCGATATGTGTGTATTGCGCACATGACGTGAGCAGTTTGGGAGAAAAATGGAGAGAGTTTGTGTTTACCCCAAAGGGGCAACTTGTGTATGGATCGTGTTCTAGTAGGAACCCATTTTAATGAAGTGTTAAGTGTTAATCAATCTCAGGGATGGAAGAGGAATTGAGGAATTGGATTATGACTCACTGATTATGAACACTGCTGAATTAACCTAACATGTCATGCCTTGTAATAAATGTCCGTGTCATGTGAATAAATAATGGAAAGACTGTTACGTGCAGTCTTTGATATCTTACAATATAATACATTTGTATGCTTGTTATGTTCGCAAATATTTTGTAAACAAAACAGATACTTTTTAGTGCTTAAGGAAAAGTCATTATTGAGTTACTTCCCTTGAAAGGAGTGTCGTCACTTCGATCGAACTCCGCGGATGAATCCAGTTTTACTGCGATTTATTCTTTGTTTGGGTAGAAATAGGTTGTTCTTGCTTCAGTGTATCTATGGCCTGAATTTATGTGTATTGTTTGTCTGGGTAGGACGAGTCTGTCTTATATCTGTATATCTTTACATATCTAAGTCGAACTATATGGTCTTTTGTCGTTAGAAAGGTCAAAGGGCTGTTCGGCGGATGTGTCGCTAGAGAGGTGTGATTTGGCTTCGCCCTGATGGGGCTGTGATTTTTGTGTAGCGGCTTGTCGCTGGAAAAATTGATCTCTATATTTATGGGGAAAGTGATAGTCGTCTAGACCTATCGTGTATGCTTTAACCCAGTGTTTATTCTTATTGCCAAGGAATGGCAGAATCATATTTCTGATACCAAGGTAACAAAAGATTCTCATTATGAACTCTCTTACGAAGCCACCGTTTTTCGATAGGCACGATTTGTACGTCTGAGAGAATATATTTAACTAGATGAAGATGACATTCATTCCTAGCAGCACTATATCTTGTATGATGAAGTCAATTGTATCATGATAGAATCTACAGAGCTATGAGAACATTTAATGAATGACTAACTTTAATACAGATTCATTATCTGTATCCAAACGTGAGTGACAGCTCACGAGAGAAGCCATCTTGTATCCCAATATTTTGTGACTTTCAAGAAGAGAAAGGGATACCCCGTATTATCGCTTGATGAGTCCAGAGATCACTGCTACACATGAGAACCCAGTACTAGCGGTTCAATATGATTATATGAAAAATATGTGCTGAATATTATTTCAAGGAATCTTCGCTAGACGAGGTTAGGTCTAGAAGCCATCTTGAATGTTGTTTATAATCTGACGTGCTTTGTCAGTAAACTCAGATGATATATATATATGGGCAATACTGAGTGCTTGTCTACTGACAGTCCATTATGCTATTATTCTACATGAGTGCCCATGTATCATTGCAAGACCATTTATCCACTGTACCATGATGTATTATGCCAACCTGTGATTTGTCACTATCTGTGCTGTCGAGTGTGTACGTCCAATTAAACTGTAGCAAAGGTACACAGTCGTTGGTGTCGATGACTTCCAGCCATACATGAGTGTGAGAAAAAAACCATTTGTCAACACCACGAACTCTTCTTATCATTCGCATATTATACTCACAATCTATGTCTACACACCACTGCGTAGGTCGAGTTGACATTCCATACTCAAACCACAAGCAACACAACAACACAGCATGTAGCTCTGGTGATGTTCAAGTGAGCTTATATTTATCAACTGATGATGAGCAAAGAAAATAGAGTTATCAAAAAAAAGAGAGACTTTATCAACTGGTGGACCAGCTTTCTGGGTTTGACCTCGCAGAAGTTGAGAAGTCAACAGACTACCGATACCAGACCGTTTCCTGTGGCTGATACGACACACTTGCAGTATTAGTTTGCTCTTTGTCAACACTTCGTCACGTGACCTGTCAAGTGAATGCAGTATGTAGGTCAGCGTTGTTGACATTTTTACATTAGACATTACAGAGTTTCACAGAACAGTTGGATCAATTCTTGTCAATATTAGCAGGAAGACAGTATTATTGAACTAAGAAGTCCTATTTTCATCGATGGATCTTCTTGTTTTCTATATATGAACTTTAATATTTAAGGCCAGAATTTGTAATTCAATAAAGTGGCAGTTTATTTATTTTCATAAGAATAACTTTGCCATTACTGTAAAACTGAGCCTATTTTGCAACACATACTATCATACACATAATTTATATATTTATGTTTACATGTTATTTGTTTGTATAGTATGTTAGTTTATATGTCAGCGGGTTGTGTTTAGGTTGGGCGGTGTCATCACAACAGAATATCCCACGTGATAGAGGGTCCGTTGTGGGTGTTTTCTTTAGGTGCAATTTCCTTAATTGGAAATTTGCTTGCAACAACTAGTTGCTATTTGTGTTAGCTGTGAAGACTGTAATTATTGTTATTTTTGTAATATTTCTTTGTTCTTTAGTTTTGTTTTGATTTGTTTGTAATTTGTTGGTCTCCCCTTTCCTTTTATTTAGTTGTATTCACAATTTATATTCATATACTGTGACGTCATTTGTGTTGTTATTCCTTGCAGATTCAGTGATTATTTTCATTGATTTCCCTATTTGATTTATTTGATTTCTGCAAACGTTTTCGTATTGTCAGTCTTATTTGTACTTTATGTATTCTGTTGGTTGACATATGTTTTATATAGGTATATTTCATAAGACACTATTGCCTGTGCACTGCACTTGGATTATGGTAAAAACCAGTACTTGATTATTATTACTGTTATACAAGACCTTATTAAGGCTTGTTGTCGCATAATGCGATTGGGATTCGATATCTAGGTAATCAAAACAAAGTAAACACCGGCGAAACATGTGTAATGCTAATTAGCTCGACCAAGGAAACGAGAGTTGCTACACGGAGATCGTCTAGTCATAAAAATCGGGTAGGGAGGAAATCTGTGTTCGGACCACGCAGTAATAAATTCATTTAAAAAACACACGAACTGAAAGAACGCAGAGGACAAAAGGAGAGAGCTAGGCACGTATTCCTTCACCACTGAGTATTTGTGCTGGCCTGCCTTTGCCAGAAGTAGTCCTGTTAGTATTTCTGAAAAAGACCAGAGGGTTTCGGTCGTACATATAAACATAAGCCAGAAGTGAGAACCCAAGTGTTATCCTGCATAGCGACACGGAGCACTACCGCTGGTCTACCTGGTTGTGCTGGTATCCCTACTACATGGGAAGATCAGCCGAGTCTATACAGTCGTGTGGAGCTCACCAACATTGTCAACCATCATTTAAGGAGCACTCAGTTAAGTGCAGAAACAGATGAACATTCGATCAATTTATATGTGAAGAGTCAAGTCATATGAAGAAAAAGACTGGTTAACGTTTTTTTGTCAGAAAAGCAGAGACACTGTAATTCAGTAAAGTAAAATAATATCACTGTGATTTCTCTGGATATTGTGTAAATATAAAATTCCTATTCATATAGCATTTCTATCTATTTCAAGAACAGAAGATAAGATAATCATTATAAATAAATTGATTTTAATTGTAACTTGAATTTTGTTAATTTCATAAAGTTACTATTGAGTTCAATTTGAATTTCATTGTTATTTAAAGCATAAGATAGTTATTACGAGAAGACACTCTAGGCTCTTGATCTTCTTATTACCACCGGACCAGGGGTCTTTACTGTCTGACTATCCTTTGTGCTATTATTCACCAGTACTCATTTCTGAGACTGGGGTATTTCGTGGAGTTCATTATTCTTTATTGAACTATCATCAACTGTCATCAAGACAACAACCACTATCATACCATCTCGTTACACTGGGGGCTCGTTCGAGGGATATCCTTGATAGTCCTGAGCCAAAACGCTATCTTCTTTCTTAGAAAATTATTTTTTGAATTTATTTTTTTTCCCAACAGTGGAAAAATATATATATAAAATAAATAATATCTAAATAATTTTTTTGTTGAAGTACCATTGAGTACAAATAGACAGACTCTCACATAGATTGTGACAATATTCATTAATTAAGTTTAATTTAATTAAGCTTGAATTAATTAGTTGAGTAAGACTATTCACCCTTTCAACAGCAAGACAATGGCTGATCTGGTATAGGTTAAGTCTGCCATTATACAAATGGGGAAGGACTTGGGCCTAAGTGGCGATGCTCTTATCCAGTATGTCACTGTGGAAAGTGATAAGTATATGGACATTGAAGCTAAGAAATTGGAAGCCGAAAGGGAGACCAAGAAGCTTGAATTAGAAGCTGGAAGAGAAGCTAAGAAAATGGAAGCTGAAGAAAGGAGATTAGAGGTTTTGAAACTACCCAAAGATGATCAGGAAAACTTTGAGGCTCTGAAGCAAGCATTGCTTGTTCGCTATGAGCAAAACTCAGAGGCTTATCGTAAGAAATTCCGAACTGCCAAGAAGGAGGCTGGAGAAACGTACCAACAATACACAGCTCGGTTGGAAACTTACCTATTGAGATGGGGTACCCTGGGAAACTTTTCACAAGATTTCGAGGGAATCAAGGAAATGATTCTGATAGAACAACTTTTAGATTCCATGACCCCTGAAACGAAGAAATTTCTGGTAGAAAACAGATGGGATAGGTTGGAAGACATAATCAAATATGCTGAAAGTCACCAATTGGCACATTCTCTAACACAAGGAGCAAAAAGGAAACAAGGAGAATTTCTCCAGAAGCCTCACAACCACTTCGAGCAGGACGAAGACGAACCCACTCGAAACCACTTCCATAAGACCAACCACCGAAACCATCAGCAACATGAAAGAAACCCTCTGGCATACGATAAGAAACCTTCAAGAAAGGAAGAGAAATGATGTAAGACTTGTAGAATGAGCAACCATAATACTGCAAGTGCAGAAGGAAAACCCCTCCTTATTATGCTGCATGCTTAAAGGTGAGGACTTCTGACAGGAAGGAACTGACAGTGATTCAGAATAGCCTCCATCGCCCACCTACACAGGAGATAGGGACTGTGAATGGCAAACAAGTCACAGGAATGTATGACACAGGTTTGTCCTATGACGCAGTCGTGTGTGCATCTCTGGTGCGCCCTGAACAAATCACCACAGAAACAGTGGATATTCTAGGGCCACTCAAGGGAGCATTACCCATAACTTTGCCCATAGCGAAGATTCAAGTCAGTTGTCGCTATGTGGAAGGGGAAATAAATGCAGCAGTACTAGATGATCCCTTCTACCCCTGATGTTGGGGCGTAGATATGTTTTTTTGGGAAACCCTATAAAACCTGAGGTTGCGGAAGACACCCGGACCAGGTCAGGCTCCCAGAATAAAGAGGGGAACACTCATTTAAAAATTCATTCAACTGAGATGAAGAAGGCTCAAGCCCAAGATAGTACATTGAAACCTTGCTTTGGCAAATTGCCAAAAACACATAACCCTCCCAGAAAAGGGATTTCTATATGGAACATGCACTCTTGCACAGGAAAGCTGGCAGAGGGCCAAACGGCCATGGGCAGATTGTTGTACCATCCACCTATAGAAACAAGGTTATAGAATGGGGGCATATTGCTTCTTTGAGTGAACACCTGGGTAATGGTGCCACAAAACAAAGGATAGCCACCCATTACTACTGGCCAGGTATTACTGAGGACATTAACTGGTTTGTAAATTCCTGCCCAGAGTGCCCCAAGGTAGATCCAGTGAATCAACGTAAGCGGTATCACAACAGATCTACTGGAAAACCATCGACCATGGGTATTCTCGGTATTGGCACGAGAGGGGAGAAGAAATATCCCAGACAGTCTAAAATACATGCTGAACACCAGGAGCTGGATTCAAGGAAACAATCCTTTTGCCAAAATCGAATGTCCAGGAAATTGCAAGGGAAACCTGCAATCAAATCTCATGCAAAACAGGGCTGTAACTTTCAAATGAATAACACAGACCCTAGTTCATCATGCTATAGAGCAAATAGTAAATCATCTGTTGAGGACCTAACCATAAGAGCCTGGATGATCAATCGAACGGGCAAAAGAGAAATAGAAAAGATAAATCGCTATCAAAGAAACCAAAAGTTTGGAGCATATTCCTTTTGTAGGCATCCCACTGATCAGGTTCAAGATAGACAGAAGGAAACTAACCGCCAATAGGCATGATTACAACGATATCGTTCCCAAATTTAAGCTCGAGATAACTCTCGCTTAGAAAACGGGGGGACTATGTCGCATAATGCGATTGGGATTCGATATCTAGGTAATCAAAACAAAGTAAACACCGGCGAAACATGTGTAATGCTAATTAGCTCGACCAAGGAAACGAGAGTTGCTACACGGAGATCGTCTAGTCATAAAAATCGGGTAGGGAGGAAATCTGTGTTCGGACCACGCAGTAATAAATTCATTTAAAAAACACACGAACTGAAAGAACGCAGAGGACAAAAGGAGAGAGCTAGGCACGTATTCCTTCACCACTGAGTATTTGTGCTGGCCTGCCTTTGCCAGAAGTAGTCCTGTTAGTATTTCTGAAAAAGACCAGAGGGTTTCGGTCGTACATATAAACATAAGCCAGAAGTGAGAACCCAAGTGTTATCCTGCATAGCGACACGGAGCACTACCGCTGGTCTACCTGGTTGTGCTGGTATCCCTACTACATGGGAAGATCAGCAGAGTCTATACAGTCGTGTGGAGCTCACCAACATTGTCAACCATCATTTAAGGAGCACTCAGTTAAGTGCAGAAACAGATGAACATTCGATCAATTTATATGTGAAGAGTCAAGTCATATGAAGAAAAAGACTGGTTAACGTTTTTTTTTTGTCAGAAAAGCAGAGACACTGTAATTCAGTAAAGTAAAATAATATCACTGTGATTTCTCTGGATATTGTGTAAATATAAAATTCCTATTCATATAGCATTTCTATCTATTTCAAGAACAGAAGATAAGATAATCATTATAAATAAATTGATTTTAATTGTAACTTGAATTTTGTTAATTTCATAAAGTTACTATTGAGTTCAATTTGAATTTCATTGTTATTTAAAGCATAAGATAGTTATTACGAGAAGACACTCTAGGCTCTTGATCTTCTTATTACCACCGGACCAGGGGTCTTTACTGTCTGACTATCCTTTGTGCTATTATTCACCAGTACTCATTTCTGAGACTGGGGTATTTCGTGGAGTTCATTATTCTTTATTGAACTATCATCAACTGTCATCAAGACAACAACCACTATCATACCATCTCGTTACACTTGTGACCCACAGATATTGGGATAGTGTGCTGATTAATCAAGTCATTAAGAACTTGTGGTATTATTGAATGTTAAGGTATTTTATTGGCATGGTCTGCTAGAGGTTAACAGCATAAGATTAATAGGTGACTACGTTTAATATAATGTAAATAATTGTTAGTTAGTGTACGCGATACACACGATTGATTATGACGTGTATGCGTTGGTATGTCACGCACCGTGACTAGGTTACCACACCCTTTTCTTAGATGACCGTCAAACGGATAAGACGTGTCCTATAATCCTTCCAGTGGTAGGCATGATATTGCCGCACATATGTTATTGCAGTACGGACATGGGTCAGTCCGATATTCTTATGAAGAGAGGAATGTATCGAGGTTAGTAATTTTAACTAAAGTCAAGGAAGGATGAAATTATGGTCCACATTCGTTTTATATCGCCAGACGTCTAATCTCATTGTCGGCCGTTGGATGTCCCAACCGCGCGTACATATAGTTACGACGTTCTGACTATAGTGTTGCATATTATTGGACCAGGACTATAATGCATGGATAGCATTTATGATGTATGATTCAATTCTAATATATAATGTTTTCATAATCAACCTCCATGGACTGTCTACTGTTTGAAATGTATATTAAAAATTGTGTGGACTCGAGAAGAGACTTATCACGTTCATTGAAGTTACAAATTCAACAATTATGATACTGAGTTCAAACCTTGTGACAGACAGAAAGTATTAACTCACATTCGCGTAACTATTCCAACAATAGCACGATCAAGAATTAATGAATCAAATGACCAGAACTAAGAAGCTTATTGAATCAATGAGAACGGTGGCTTTCCACAACGACCACTGAAATAGAAGACGGGGCCGCAACAACAATAAAAGAAGTGAATCGTATAAAGCCCCGCAACAAAGTGGTTGCCATTGCTGGGGAACGAAGGAAGAAAGAAATTTTTCTTGTTTACATACTTTCACGGACTGTTTACGATTACAAGAAAACGTTCAAGTCACATGATTCCGAACATGACGTGGCTTGTGTAACTATGCAAAAATCAGTGACGTCACAATATTCCGTGTACAAGCCAACGATCGAAGGACGATGCCAGCTCACCTAATGTTTCATTCAAGAATACAACTTCTCAGTAGATCATAGGATTGAAAAGACATTATTTACCAACAAGGAGCAAACAGTCCTATCCTCTAGTCTAGGCCGTTGGTGAAGATCGCATCGGACGACGGGTTAAAAGATAAGTCTCAGTTCGTGACTGTTGTCATTCATAAGAAACATCACTGAGTCTAATTCACATTTTGCAGGCATGTCCGTTCTATATATTTTATATGCACGTTATATTTGTTTTCATTGTTTGTGCTGTGCCTAATTTGTGGGAGGTTGGAGTGGAGATTCAGAATGAATAAATTATGGCTCTACGGATTGCCGATATTCATTCTGAACGGTCTTTAGGGTAGTGAATTAAATCGCATTTCGCGGAGAACGCGTCGATGACATTTCCGGGGCTTGTTTCGTTCGGGACTGCATTTAATTCACAGTATATGTTAGATGTCTAGTTTGGTGAAATAATCGGTGTATTTTATCGTATTCAGTTTAAATTCTATTTAGTTTGGTAACAATGTTAGTAATCTATCTTGTTCTTTCTGATCTTGCTATTATTCAGTTCATTTTTTTTTTTGTATAACCGTCAATGAGTCCATGTTTGCGTCATTAATTTTTTGTGTACGCAGATTTAACTCTATATTCAGTTAACCTTCACCCTACTCTATATTTCCGGTTTGCAGATTTGGTTTCATAATATCAATTTTTATTGTAGAAACGTCTTGTTTCGTGATAATATGGTTTGTTTATCCTTGGTTTACCCATCGTATCGTATGTCCTCATTTCATCTGTTCATGATTTAACACTAATAATATAATTTCTTGCTTAATAAGAGTGTATATGAATATAATTAAAATTTAATGACTTTTAAGGAGAATTAGGGACTTTGCACCAATTTGCAGTGGTAGTCCAAGAAATGGGCGATGCACTTTATAGCTCATGATTAAGGCATAATATAATAATAATATATATTTATAAAATAATTTGACTTTTTAGTCTGTCCTGCATATAAAGGACATAGTGTATATTATTTGGTACATTTTTTCCATTACTAAATGATTTACTTAGCACATATCACTGACTGAATGATATAATACTTGAGGAATAATACTATTTATTATTAGGTGCATGATAGTAATTCAGCACCCGAAATAGATAAATATCATAACTATTTATGATATATTAACGAGTATATATGTAATATTTTCCCAACATAGTATGTCTATGTATGGAATCTACAAATAATAGTTAGATAATATTACAATTAATTAAATTGAACATTCCCAGATTAAGTTCAATAATATTATGATTGTTTATATCGACTATTCATAAATTGAATAAGTATAATAATTACTTAAAATTTATTGGTGATTATTACATAACCATTACGTACAATATTAACGTCAAGATGCTTAACTTAGACTATTTTATTAAAAATGGTAAAGATTTTGGGAAAAAAGGAGAACTTCTCGAGGCTTATGCATTGGCTGAATTTGCAAAATATAAGGCAGAAGAGGAGGAAAAGAAAGCCCATTGCTAAAGCAGAGATGGAAGAACTTGAAAGAAAACAGGCGGAAAAGAAAGCCATTGCTAAAGCAGAGATGGAAGAACTTGAAAGAAAACAGGCGGAAAAGAAGGCAGAATTAAGACAAGAAGAAGAAAGAAAGATAGCAAGAGATGAAATCCTACGGATTGAAGAAGAGAATAAATTGAAACGACAAGAAATCATACTGCAGCAAGAAATGGAATTGCAACGACTTAAATTAGAAACAGCAAAACTTAATTCACAGGGCGCTGCAGCAACCCAAAATGATACTGCTCAATCTGGATCTTCATCCACACGACTTAAAGGTAATTATTACTTTAAGCTGCCTCCATTCAAGTTACACGTAGATGACCTTTCATCGTGGCTCGCGCGCTTTGAGGACATATGTAAGGTGAATAACCTTGACAAAGCGGCATGGGCACTGAAACTTAAGGAATTTCTAGATGGCGAACCTGCAAGTGCAGCACAAAATATAGATCCAACACTATCAACAGACTATGAGGCCATTAAGACGTTGTTACTACGTCGTTTCCACTTGAACGAAGAGGCATGTAGATTGCGTTTTAAAAGTTTGTTGCCAGATAACAATAGAGATTTCACAGGTTTTATTGCTAACATACGCAATACTTTTAACAGATGGGTTGAACTGGCAGGTGTCAACAAATCCTACGACAAGTTAGTCGATTTGTTATTGAGGGATAAAGTATTATCGTCTGTCAGCCCACCATTCTTTGCTTATCTGCAAGAAAGAAAACCAGAATCTATTGATGAGTTAGAAAAAATTTCTTTAAATTACTGCACAGCTCATCCGAATGCTAATATTTCTGGCACATTGATAAGAGAACCACTTCCTGTAGCCTCCAATATGGCATATCATAATCATAACAAACCTAGAACACACAGTGTAGACAGGGGTAGGTTCAAAGGAAACTATGACATTAATTTTCATAAGGGACAGAATAACTTTAACAATAACTTTAATAGAGGACGACAACAAACCAGAAACTATTCACCTCAGTCAAGAAATAACAGTAATCCACGTAACTCAAGTTATAATCGATCATATAACTATAATAATGATTACAAGTGGAACAATAGCGATAATTATAACTCGAGACATCGAGATAACAGTTACAATAGAGGACAACGGGATAATTCATCTAATTATTCTCGTCATCGTTCTCATTCTCGTAGATCGACAACTTATAACCATAATACAGGGGCAGCTGTTACTACTGCTACAACCCCTAGGGTTCAGAGTTCAACTACTGATAACAAAATACAGTCATCGTCTACTTGTTTTGCAATGAATTATAACGTGGCAAATAGTTGCCCAACATGTAATCTTATATTTCAGAAAGCAAAAGAGACAGTTCTGAACTGCGGTCATATTCTACCAGAAGTCAGTCTAGCAGTCAATGACGGAACAGGATCACTGATCTTCAACAGAGGAAAAGTTAATGGATCCATCGTCTCAGTCTTAAGAGATTCGGGATCGACCACGATCGGAATCCGTCAGACACTTGTTCATCCAAATTGTGCAACTGGAGAACATGTCAGGTGCATGACTTTTGGGGGAACCATAGAATATTATCCAACAGCTATTATTTACATTGACACACCTTTCTTCACAGGCAATGTTAAAGCATGCATGTTAAGAAACCCAATTGCCGACCTTATGGTGGGATGCATACACGGGAGTAAAGATTGCACACCAGATGAGATTATTCAATGGGAAAAAAATAATCTATACATCGGAAATGCAGCAATAACCAGAGCACATACAAAACAATTAGAGACTATAGACACGGAAAACAAGGAAACAAATGATCATGAAAATATCGAGATTCATTCTGCTATTGACCGAGTATCATTTGCTGCAAAACAGAGGGAAGACAGGTCACTAACAAAATTTTTTACGCTGGTCAACAAAGATGACAATCTTTCTAGGAACATAAATTATAGTCAGTGGTTTAGTATTAAAAAATGACATTTTATTAAGATGTTTTATGGATAAAACTCAGATAAGACAACAAGTCATGGTACCTTTTGCTTTTAGGCGGTACATACTTCAACATGCACATGATTCTAAGTGTGCAGGTCACATGGGTTATACTCGTACACGTTCACGAGTATTATCTTCTTTTTTTTGGCCGGGAGTATCACGAGATATTTCACAGTACGTACGCTCCTGTACGATATGCCAAGAAGTGAAAGCACGGGGAGCCTTTCACACGGCGCCTATTCAGGCTTGTGATATATCGGTGAGACCTTTCGACAAAATGGCCATTGATATCATTGGCCCACTTTTACCATCAGCCAGAGGACATAGGTTTATTCTCACTTGCATCGATTTATGCACACGATGGCCAGAAGCCATCCCATTAAAAACAACCACCACAACAGATGTAGCTGATGCACTACACTTGATCTTTTCTAGAGTAGGTTTTCCTAGAAAACTTTTGTCAGATCATGGTTCTCAATTTATATCTGAGACTATGACGGAGGTAATGAAGACTTGGCAAATAGATAGAAACCTCAGCAGCATTTATCACCCAATGAGTAATGGTGCTGTAGAAAGACTTAACCGTACACTCAAACAAATGCTACATAAAGTTACAGTTAACCATCCACAGGACTGGGACAGAGTGCTACCAGCGGTGTTATTCGCTTATCGAGAGGTGCCAAATGAACAAACTGGCTTCTCTCCGTTTCATTTAGTCTTTGGCGCTCCTCCAAGAGGTCCTATGGGACTGATAAAAGATTTATTAATCGATTCTGAGATGACTCAGGACACTCAGTCATCCTATGAATATGTAATTAATCTCCGGAATAACATTATTGATGCCTGTCAAATGGCAACAGCTTCATCTGAGGCTGCGAAAGAGAAAGCTAGAACTTTCCAAAACAGTAATAGACGATTACGTCAATTATTTCCAGGAGATCAAGCTTATGTGTTATTGCCACATAACAATAATAGACTACTAATCTCGTGGAATGGTCCTTACCAGGTTATCAATAAGATTTCTGATGTTGATTATGTCCTGGACATTAAGGGACATCACAAAATATTTCACATAAATATGCTCAAGCAATTTCATACTCGACCTGAACATCTACAAGCTATTTTTCATGAATTAGATGACACTTTCAGACCTACATGTCACTATTCTAATTTATCCGTTATCCAGGAAGAAGAATCTTCTTTTCCTGAGGTACAGTTAGCTTTACCTGTACCTGTAGTACAATCTAGCGAATCTTGGCGGGACGTAACCATCTCTTCGTCGGTTACACCGCAACAGCATCAAAAGATTGCTGATCTGCTACAATCTTATCCAGATGTGTTGACCGATGTTCCAGGTCGCACATCAGTCATTAATCATGACATCACTCTTAACGAGGATACTCCAATTCGGGTACATCCTTATTCTGTTCCTATACACTTTCTTACTAAAACTACTAAGGAACTTGAACAGATGTTATCTTTAGGAATTATCGAAACTAGTAATTCCCCATTTTCTTCTCCATTAGTTATTGTCCGAAAGAAGGACAATAACATTAGACTATGCGTCGACTATAGAAAATTAAATGCACAAACGATAGTTGATAGCGAACCACATCCACTTCTCGATGACTTACTGCCACGTCTATCGACAGCAACTATATTTACTAAGATAGACTTAACTAAAGGTTATTGGCAGATACCACTAACCGAAAAAGCAAAATACTACACAGCGTTTTCAACTCCGCTAGGTCTATACCAGTGGAACGTGATGCCTTTTGGGCTGGTTAACGCTCCAGCTACCTTTGTTCGCATGATGCGACACATTTTTTCAGGTAGACCAGACATTATTACATATATAGATGACATATGCTTGTTTAGTTCATCTTTTGAGGAACATTTTTTGGGTCTTGGATACGTTTTTGATACCTTGAGAAGGTACAAGTTAACTGCTAAACCTACAAAATTACAGGTAGCATTTCATGAGATCACTTTTTTGGGTCACATTATTGGAGCTGGATATATCCGAACATTACCCAGTACAGTTTCAAAAATTTTAAACATTTCCGTTCCTCAAACGAAGAAACAAGTGAGAAGCTTGTTAGGTCTAGTCCAATATTACAGTAGATTCGTACCTAACTTGTCATCCATCACTGCTGTATTGTCCTCATTACTAAAGAAGAACATGCCAGTGAAAGTGACATGGACTGACGAATGTGACAGAATTTTTCGGCAAATAATTTCTATATTTTCAAATCCACCTATTTTGAGATTAATTGATGCTTCTAAAAAGTTCATTCTTCGTACAGATGCGAGTAACTACGGAATTGGCGCATGTTTGCTCCAATACCATGACGACATCCTCCATCCAAACTTGTACGTGTCACGAAAACTGAAACCACCAGAAGTGAAGTACTCTACGGTTGATCGCGAACTCTTAGCCGTCGTGTGGGCGATAACCAAACTAGAAAAATTCCTACTGGGAGCCCCTTTTGTAGTACAAACCGATCAAAGGGCCGTAGCATCACTACAACGAGCAAATCACAAGAGTCCAAAATTGACCAGATTTGCTATACTCCTCCAACCCTTCGAGTTTTCAATCGAGTACATCACAGGATCCGACAACATCTTGGCAGATACATTATCTCGAAATCCTAATGATGTCGATTCCTAATTTACGTTGTTTGTCGCAAAGACAATACTATGTACAGAGAAACTTAATCAAAGAACATAGCACCATCGTTGCTTTTTGACACATGAATGAACCATTTACTCAGCTGCTTTCTATAGGCAAATTATACGCAAAGTGACTGCAATCAATTGACACTATATTCGTCTTTACACCGGGACTTTCCTGGTTTACATTTGTCACAACATTGTTTCAAAACACTTCGGAGAAAATAAATGACATTCCAGTCGAACTAATTCGTTATATAACGTGATTCAGAATACTTGAACATTTTGTCTAATGGAAATTCAAGGATCAAGACTACGAATGGATCTTCATATCCAATGTTAATTACTTTAATTTATTCTTTAAAACTAATCCACATTAAAATGACAAGTGAGTTGAATTTTAAAAAAAATGAATGAAACTTAAAAAAATGAAAGAAAGAAAAAAAAAACTCACATAATTCTTTGATTATATTCTTAGAATTACATGATTATATTGCATACTATTGTTTAAATTAGTTAGAAAGGTATTAATAACTTAATACTACACTTACTTGATGTTCAACACACATAACTTAGTTAAATTTATACATCATTTTTTTTCTTTCTCTAATTTATTCTTTATTCGTTATTATGTCTTTCTTTAACAGATCCTCTCATTTTTCTTACATTAGATTTTCAACAACTTATTCTTATTCCATACCTAGTATAGTTATTTAGTTTAATTTTAACACTTTAAATTAGTCTGACATGACATTTTATCACGACATATTTTAAGTTAATTAATTATTTAATTAGAGATCGACATTACCATTCTCTTTTAGTTCTTATTACCATTTATATTTATTTATGATATAAATAATGAATATATTACATGACTATTGGTTAGTCGACATGACCACGACATTGGTTCTAGACAGAACGTCGTAGGCCATATGCCGCAATCTCGTTAAATTTTTTTTTTTTTTTGATATTGTTAACATATTGGTATTTTTTCAGATGGGTTTTTGTTTAAAAAAATCTATCTAATAGATTTTTTTTTTCCCCCAGTGGACAGGGAATTGTTAAGGTATTTTATTGGCATGGTCTGCTAGAGGTTAACAGCATAAGATTAATAGGTGACTACGTTTAATATAATGTAAATAATTGTTAGTTAGTGTACGCGATACACACGATTGATTATGACGTGTATGCGTTGGTATGTCACGCACCGTGACTAGGTTACCACACCCTTTTCTTAGATGACCGTCAAACGGATAAGACGTGTCCTATAATCCTTCCAGTGGTAGGCATGATATTGCCGCACATATGTTATTGCAGTACGGACATGGGTCAGTCCGATATTCTTATGAAGAGAGGAATGTATCGAGGTTAGTAATTTTAACTAAAGTCAAGGAAGGATGAAATTATGGTCCACATTCGTTTTATATCGCCAGACGTCTAATCTCATTGTCGGCCGTTGGATGTCCCAACCGCGCGTACATATAGTTACGACGTTCTGACTATAGGGTTGCATATTATTGGACCAGGACTATAATGCATGGATAGCATTTATGATGTATGATTCAATTCTAATATATAATGTTTTCATAATCAACCTCCATGGACTGTCTACTGTTTGAAATGTATATTAAAAATTGTGTGGACTCGAGAAGAGACTTATCACGTTCATTGAAGTTACAAATTCAACAATTATGATACTGAGTTCAAACCTTGTGACAGACAGAAAGTATTAACTCACATTCGCGTAACTATTCCAACAATAGCACGATCAAGAATTAATGAATCAAATGACCAGAACTAAGAAGCTTATTGAATCAATGAGAACGGTGGCTTTCCACAACGACCACTGAAATAGAAGACGGGGCCGCAACAACAATAAAAGAAGTGAATCGTATAAAGCCCCGCAACAGTGAGGAAGGCTATCGCCTTTTGTTTAAGACGATGGTGCCTGAGACAGGTGTAGAATTCTCAAAATTCATTGCAAAGGCACGTCTTACAGTTGATCGTTGGATTGAGCTTTCCAAAACAGAAAAAACGTATGAAGGACTTATGGATTTGTTGCTCAGAGATAAGATTATGTCATGTGTTAACAAACCATTCCTTGAATTTATACATGAGCGTAAACCCAAATCTCTAAAGGAAATGGAAGAATATTGTTCCCAATATGTCACTGCACACCCCGACGTGACTTTTGGCAACACTAAGATTAAGGAGAGTATGCCAGTTGCTTCAGCAACACCATACAATCCCAATTATTCACACAGATTTCAGGGACCTCAAAACAGATTTGATAAAAAAGGTAACCATAATAGTTATCAAAACCAAGGTAACCAATCATTTCAGGGTTCTTCTTCAAAGAACTGGAGACGAGCTGATAGCTCTCGACACAGGGGGGGTCACAATTATAGCAATTTCCATAGAGGAAGTAACTATAGAAACTATCTGAGGTATCCGTCTTGGAGTCAACAAGATCGCAATTACAGAGATACTCATTATAATGAATATGATAATGGTAACCAAGAGAACTATGACTCAAACCCAAATAGGGGTTACAATAGAGGTAACAATAACTACAGAGGTAATAATAACCGAGGTAGATCTCAAAGCAGAAGACATAAACCACATTTTCAGGCAAACTCTGCACAACAAGAGTCCCATGAAGCCTATAAACAGAGTAAAGACAATAATGACGCTAATAATATGGCATGTGCCGCTTTTGATTTTGGGAGAGCATCTCAGTGCCCCCAATGCAAAACATTATTTGAGCCAACCACAGTGTCTACTTTAAGCTGCGGCCATCCTCTTCCTGCTCTTCCTGCATCAGTCGCGCATGATGGAAGAGGTTCTCTTGTCTTACATAAGGGTTTAGTAAATAACAATCCAGTCTCCGTGCTATTTGATTCTGGGTGCACGACAATTGGTGTTAGGCAGTCACTCGTAGATCCTTCCCGTGCCACTGGACAAGTAGTCAAATGTGTAACATTTGGCGGCACATTAGAGAAATACTCTACTGCTATCATTAGGATTGCTACTCCTTTCTTTACAGGAGATGTACACGCATGTCTTCTTCCGAATCCGATCGCTGACCTCATCATCGGTCGCATTCATGGAGTCAAAGAATGCACTCCGCAACAAATTTCCGCGTGGGAAAGGCAAAACATGCAGATTGCTAACGCTGTAGTCACTAGAGCTCAGGCTCTTAATATGCCTAAAACTTCATCTACTGAAGATAATGAAGTGCATAACCAAGATGATCCCTTGGTAATTTCTCGTGACTCGTTTATAAAACAGCAAGAAGATGACCCCACTCTGAAGAAATTCTTCATTCTTGCAACTAAAGGTGATCCGAATAAAGACACAAGTCGTAAATCGTGGATTACAAAGAAGAATGGCGTACTCGTACGTATGGTTCAAGACTCCATTACGTCAAGTCATTCTCAAATCCTGGTTCCCAAGAATTTGAGAGTTAAAATTTTGCAGCACGCTCACGACTCTCAGTGTGCTGGACACATGGGTTTTTCCCGTACTAAGTCAAGAGTCCTTGCGGCTTTCTTTTGGCCATTGGTAAACAAGGACATACGGATTTATTGTCGATCTTGTAAAGTATGTCAGGAAGTTAAATCCAAAGGTCCACGGCATGCTGCACCCATTCAGGCGGCAGACATTCCTATTCGGCCGTTTCAAAAAATGGCCATAGACATTATTGGTCCATTTAAGATCAAGTCTGCCAGAGGACATCAGTTTATCTTGACGTGTGTTGATATGTGCACACGTTGGCCAGAGGCTATTCCTCTGAAGAGCATTACTACTGCTGATATTGCAGATGCTCTTTGGCTTATATTTTCTCGTCTGGGGTTCCCCGGAGAGATATTGTCAGACCATGGCACCCAACTAATATCAGATACCATGTCTCAAGTAATGTCTACTCTGCAGATAGATAGATCTTTAAGTAGCATCTATCATCCAATGTCTAATGGGATGGTCGAACGCCTTAATAGAACACTTAAAAACTTACTAGGGAAGATAACTGAGGATCATCCTCAAGACTGGGACAGAGTTTTACCTGCGGCCCTCTTCGCTTACAGAGAGGTCCCCAATGAACATACAGGATTTTCCCCCTTTGAACTCGTCTTTGGCGCGCGTCCGCGTGGCCATATGTCGTTGCTTCATGATCTCATAACAGCTGAAAATATTGACGATGACACAAAGTCATCCTACGAATATGTCATCGCGTTGAGACAAAAGATTATCGAAGCATGCAAATTAGCAACTTCTTCTTCTGAATTTGCGAAACAGAAGGCAAGGCAATTTGCCAATAAGAAGAGATGCTTACGACAACTTTGTCCTGGGGACAAAGCATTTGTATTACTACCTTGTAGGGAAAACAGACTACTTATTTCTTGGAAAGGTCCGTACGATATAATATCGAAAATTTCCGATGTCGACTATATTGTCGATATTGATGGGAAGCATAAAACCTTCCACATCAATATGCTTACTGAGGAAGGTGGTTGAAGTAACAGGAGGAGACATGGTACGCAACCAGACGATACGTCAAGGCCTGAAATGCCACCCCCTACAGACCCAAGTAGAACAGTCCCAACTAAGATGGTTTGGCCATGTCTGCAGAATGGGAGAAGATCGGCTACCACGACAAGCATGGGAAACAAAGAGCCAAGGATCCAGACCCCGAGGACGACCTAGAGTCCGCTGGGAGGACAACATTAGACAATCTTTGAAGGACCGAGGACTGGAATGGATCCAGGCCAGGAGGAAGACAGCCGATAGAATAGTCTGGCGCTCTCTCTTCCAAACCTCTACACCTCACGGTAGAAGGGGAACGACTAAGTAAGTAAGTAAGTAAGAAAGGATAGTGTGTACTGCGATCTTGTCTACTAACACACGACGTGATTAGGCCTTTTCGCAACTTACAAAGTTAACACCCGCAGCAATGTATCGCGAGCAAAATACACAATATAAATTAGTTTATACAATGTTTACACTATCTGAGTAGAAAAAAAATATGTCCTTGACTAGTCTATGTACACACAATACTTGAGGTGAAAATCGTTCCGAATATCTCATAATGAAATTCTGCGTGAATTCTCTACTGTAGTTATTTTATTTTGTTAAATGTGGTGTTCTTGAACACATTTCACAAATCTGTCAATAATTAATTCAACATACCGTTTATTCTACTTTGACACACTGGTTGACGCTCTTCCTTCTGCCTGGTTGGTTTTCTTCTCTTGCCTTCAGCTGCCTACCAAGCATGGGGTCTCAGCAACGTTTGGTTTCGATCAGTTCCCTCTAGAGCACAGGGAAAGCGACGTGTTCTGTTTTGGTTGGTTTCCTTCTCTTGCCTAAGAATATTAGCAGAAAAATTTACAGATGTCCATAAAAGTATGTACATGTGCTTCATTGACTATAAGAAGGCTTTTGACAGAGTCCATCATGAGAAAATAATTGAATGCCTCGAAGACATATGTATTAATGAAAAAGATATAAGAATACTCGGTAACCTTTATTCGTTATAAAGACTCTATGACTCATTTATGTTGCGAAGCCTCGAAACCCTAGACGCAAATCACGGCTGTTTGTATCCTATACCAGAGCGCTCTTTTAGTTTCGGTGTACGGAATTCTGACACCGGGTAACACATCTTCCAGTGCACCGTAAACGCCTACTGCTAGTTTGGCGTGCAAAATCAGCTGATGAGTGTGTAAAATCAGTAACTATATAAATCATTACACACTCGTTCTGGATAAATACAGCGCTAAAATTCTTTTGTGTGCTATAACTTTGTTCTGTGTTCTATTTTTGATTGCATTTTTATTTGTTTGAAATTATATTTTACGGAGTTACAGACTTTTGAAAACAGCGTCATCATTTGAGGAAATTCATAACAGAAGTAATCTATTTATTAATGTAATATCTAAAAATCGGCCCATTCTTATGAGTTTATAATTATATAGACTTCTCGAAGGGAAGCTAAACATTATTTCCACACACTTTTTTTTTTTTTGGTTTCATATCTTGAGAATGTAGGGTTGTCAGTTTTGTGAGTTTAGCATTACAAGAGCAAACATATTGTCACCCGATTTTATAACATTTAAATCACTGTAAACGCATTCCTGATACTCGCAAATCTTAAATAAGGTTGTAAGAAAACTAAATTTTTGTAAAGTGCCATTTGTTTTTGCATTTTCATTCATTCAAAATGATATTTAGCTACGTATATAAGCGTTGCAAAACATGTAAAGCTATAGATAGATTACTTCCACATACTTTGATCTATCTTGCAAGTCTTGTTAATCTTGTATTTATAATATGAATGTCTTTTTTTATTGTGTGTGAGATAAGGACTGTTCTATAAGGGTTCTTTGGTAGACAATCCTAGGCACACGACGACTACCAAAGAATTCTAAGTAACTGTTTGTATATCTTCTTTCATTCACAGATAAAGCATTCTACAGCCTGATGTTAGACTTGATACTCCCAAATATTCCATTAGCTTTATACATATGCAAGTAAACTATACTTCATAACAACGAAATGGAACATACTGTTTTGCATCATATGAATTGTGCCAGTGCACTGTGCAGAGCCTGTGGCAAAAGAGCATTAACTTCCCAAACAAAATGTTCAAAACTGAATGCACAGAACTGTTCGAATTACGTTAGTGATCTGTTCTTTGTGTTTGGAATTAAAGTATCAGATGATAAACCGACAGAGCATTCGACTATATTTTGCAGGAAGTGTTACGTACGAATACAAAACTCAAAAAGGAGGCATAATGAGAAGTGTCTTGAAACAGCCAAGTTACTACCGGAAAACAGTCAGCACATCTGGAAAGACTAAGACCATAATTTAGCTATAAGTGAATGTCAACTGTGCGAATGTACAGATTCCTCCAATAAACATAAGGAAATGTGAATGTGAGCGTGGGGCTAGAGAAAAATGGCATTTTTTAATAGGTGTATGTTTTATTTATTAAATTGAACATTTCGTTTTACTCATGATCATACTCATTTTTACTTGACCATCGTGATGTACGGTTGATAGATAATTGTTAGCTCTCATGTTTTGGGGACAATTGGGTGTGTTATTTTAACTCTTAGTATCCGGCAAGCCCCGTGAAGTGGCGCGGGTTTAGTACCAATTTTACGGCTCTCCAGTTCAAGTGGCGCGCGACGGTAATAAATGTGGACTTGCAATTTAATGTTTCAATAATTAATGTTTGACGCATGAATCCAAAACAAAACTATGAAATCCATTTTCTGCAGGTTTTCTACTTTTGATTTCTGTAATTTGTTATGCATGTTGATTGTGATCGTTTTAGTGTAAATTGCATAAGAATTAAACCATAACAAAATATTAAAAAACGTAAATTTTACACTATTTCAGACTATTATATCTTCTGTTCTAATAGTGATAACATGTTTTTTCTTGTTCTAAAGTTTACTCTAACATTTCTAGTCTAGCATAACGCAAAATTAAAGCCGGTATTTATAATAATAAAGTAGCCGAATAGCATTAATGAAGCACTATCAAAAGTAAACACCGCCACATTTTTTCCCGTTAACAAGTTGACCACGTGACCTCTGTCACGATAGCTATAAATAGCGCGGTCAGGAAAAACTAAAGTGTCGCTCGCAAACCGCCGTGAAATGAACAGGAGACTCCGGCGTTTATAGAGTAGTGTGGTAAAATCCACGAGACTGAAAAGCGGGCCAAAACACAACACCCCTCATAAACATTTCAGCAGTCACCCTCGACAGGACCTGCTTTCAGACTCTCTCGAGCTGTGCAGCTCGGCTGTGACCAGATTACAGTCAGTTGGTCGAGCGTGTACAAGTTGGTCACGGCTGTTCACTTCTGTCACACAATGGGTTAAGCGACCCAGTTTTCAGTTTTGGTCACGTTGTAAACATTGTGACCGTTTTAGGCGGAAGAAGCACGTGGCTGGCTAAATTTAGTAGATACATGGGCCAAAAATAAGCCACTTACACATCAGACGTTATACCATTTGCCACTACTAAGCTTCCGCTGCGAGTGTGGCAGATGGTATTACACAATTCGCTAGGCTAACCTGGTGCACTGCAGGCCTGAGTGACTTCTTTTTGTTCCAGCGGGTGTGCACGATTATGGTGGGGGGGGGGGGGGGGATAAGTATTTAGCTAAATGCTGGCTTGTATGGTGGCTGTCTGCACTTGGCTGTGGGTGGAGTTAGCCATGAAGTTAAACTGAACACCCTGAGAGACCGGCCATCTAGGGTCAAAGTATGCAACAGCAGTGGTCTGCCCCGCAGGTACAGTCAGCCAGAACTCAGGGATGGCTTTTGCGTAGATTGCAGTCTGGATCAATCTTACAGGCCCACCGCTCACCGCAGTGACATTGGGCCCATAGACTGCTAGTGTAATTTGTCTGAGCTCTCCCATACCAGGAATAACAACGCATCCCTGTTGGGAGGCTGCTGTCCCACCAAAGGCAAAGGGAAAGGTACTGGTGTCTTATCCCCGGCGTGGCCTTCCTTCATTTAAATGTAAACTAAAGATAAAGCTGTTCAATTTAAATGTAAACTAAATAAAGCTGTTCAATTTAAATGTAAACTAAAGATATAGCTGTTCAATTTAAATGTAAAGACAACTTTCTCTCGAGGGATTAAGTGTAATTCTCATCGAGGGTTAATTCTGAGTTAGATGGGATCGTTAAATAGGAGAAACGGGACACATAAGTGTGTGTCGGGAAACGCAATACTCAAGAGAGCTTTTCGTTTCTCATCTTTTACCATAGCTGGTGGTGGTACCAGTAAAGGTTATAATCTCTGTAGCAAAGTGAGGGTAGAAGTGGACGTACGTAGAAACGCGGGACCAGCTTTGCAGTTGCTTCTTGATTGTACTTGAAACGGGCTGCAACTTTAATCTTGACCAGAGACGTGAAAACATCTGTGACCTATCTGCACAGAACCCATCAGCGGCAGCAGAAACTACTATTGGTAGGTAGCTCAGCGAAACCTATAAGCTGCCAAAGTGAACTTTTTTCATAAAACCTACTATCATTCAATGATAAACACTTTCTTTTAAACTATTCAATTATTTTAACCCTTGTCAAAACTAAATGATTATTAAATCTGTTATTTGTTAATATACAAAATTAACTTCGATTTAATGATTTTAAATGTTTTGCATGTTTGTCTCAGTCACATCATAGAATTAACGTGCTCAGCCAATGCAGCAATGTTTTCGCTTTTCTGATTATCTTGTGAACATCCCTTGGGATAGAAGCGTCATTACCCTTCTATCTACAATCCTGCCAAGAGTAATCGTGTGCGAAGGTAGACACCCTTGAGGCCCATATTAGGTACTCTTGCGTTTTGGCCACTGTTTGACCATTACTGCAAAGCAGGGGAGGCAACCCGTAACAAAAATAATAAAGGAAACTTGGCGATATGACAATCAGAAGTCTTCATGAACGACAACTTTAAGAACTTTTATAAATAAGAACTGACGTGCGACAGGGATGCCTATTGTCAAAGTTTCTCTTTTTACTGGTTGTAGATTTGATAATGATAACATCGACGCCAGCCAAGAGAAACGGTATTCAGGTGAACTCTTGGCTAAACAGTACGATGATCTAGATTTTGCAGACGGGCTTGCTCTTCTGTCATATAACCTTAACTAGATGCAAGACCAAATGAAAATACTAGATGAAAGGTCACAGTGAGTTGGTTTGAAAATGTACAGGGAAATAACAAAGATAATGAGGATACATTCAGGAAAACCGGTTAAATATAATTAATGTGTATTGGAATTCCTTGGAATATGCCCCTGCGTTTAAAGTACATCCTACAACAACCACTTACAACGGTTACGTCAAGTTTATTTATAGAAATGGCAACGTGTAATCGGTAATGGTGTTCTCCACGTGAAATCACTCAAGGACATATTTTAAATTGCAATACACTCAACACCCATATGCACGAGGGCTCGGTTCTTCAGAAATCTCGCGTACATGAAATTCGCGTAAATGAAGCCTTAGAAGTTATAGAAAATTATGGGTTAGGTTCCAGGCCCAGGTAGAGCATTATTTATGTAAGTTTCTATGTGCTATTATTACTATAAATGAGTAAGGTAATGTAGATACAAAGTGACTAAAACAAGTTTTTGTAATATATTCATTCATAACCCTTCACTCCCAAAGGAGCATAGACCTTCAACAAGCACACGCCAAGTCCTCCTGTCACGTGCCATCATCTAAAGTTCTTTCCACGTTCTCCTCATCATTTTCACCTCTGTTTCCAGCTCTCTTCTCCATGTGCTTTTTGGTCTACCTTTACCTTTCTTGCCCTGGGGGTTCAAGAACAAGGACTGCCTTGTAATGCTATCAACATGGTTCTTCAGTATGTGTCCTATCCATTGCCATCGTCTTCTTCTCATCTCTTGTTCCACGTTGGTAACCTTATCATACCATTTTAATCCTTCTATTGTACGTAAGCACCCATTTATGAAAGTCCGTAGCTTTTTTGGTGGTTGTCTTTGTCGTTCTCCATGTTTCAGAGCCATATAATAGGACTGATTTCACATTTGAGTTGAAGATACTTATTTTCGTGTTGGATCCGATTTCTCTTGATCTCCATATATTTCCCAATGCAATGAAAACTCCTCTTGCATTGTTGTATTCTTATTGTGATATCACTGTCAGTGCCTCCAACTTTGTATATATTGCTGCCAAGATATATGTACAATTCTACATCTTGTGGTTGTGTTTCTTCAAGTTCAACCCTGTTATCATTACCTGCATTTATTCTCATTATGTTTGTCTTTTCCCTGTTGGTATGATTAAAACTCATAACATATCGGTCATTATCAGATTGGTATCGATTAGATACCATGTTGTTGATGTACTGTATCCACGGGTTATCCGGAAGTACGTCACTGCCTTTTGGGGCAGTTTTTGGCAGAAGTCAACCGGTATCAGTTTGGCAGAAGTGAAGGAAACTTCTGGGCCTTTTCTGTGCGTATCTCGATGTGGACGGACGCACATATGTCCAGCTCCTAGAGGGTGTTATTTCTACAGAGTCCTAAAGTGTTTCAACATCTAGATCGCCCATATACCTCCTTGGGTCGATGTTAGAATATTATATTGAGAGGAGTGAATGCTGAATTATGTTGCACGTGAGTTGAGACTTTTAAATAAAATCTGCATACAAATGTCGAGGACATATTGTCATTAGCAGACTGAATAGCGACGTTCAAGACTGGCTAGGTTATGCCAAGGTCTTACACATATATTTCATGAATTAACTGAAGCATTCAAACTGTGAATAAACATGTATCGTCTAAACGTCCAACCTGGCCTTTGCAACATATTTATTGTTGGAGAGCAAGAATGTGTTTGAAGGCTGATTGATACTCATTACACACAGATATAAATACATAAAGAAGGGACCTCCCGAAGTACCCCTTCGACATTATAATACAGCACATATATCAATAACTATCGTATCACCTGTGTATTTTCAGACCCAATTGCTGTGACCTCTCATCGAGGGTTTTCAATTTGTCCTGCATCTGATTACGGCTATGGGACAGAAGAGCCAAGTCATCAGAAAAATCTAGATCATCCAACTGCTTAGTCAGAGTGCACTGGATTCCATTTCTGTTGTGTGTTGTTGATGTTCTCATAACCAAGTCTATTGCTTGTAAGAAAAGAAATGGAGACAAGAGGCATCCCTGTCGGACTACCGTTCTTAACCCAAACGCTTCTGTAAGCTGTCCTTTAAGAAGAACTCTGTGTCATGTTTTCGAATGTTTTCTTTATTAAATTAATGCCTCATTAATTTCCAAAGCGATTCTCTGTTTACACTGTCAAATGACTTTTCGTAGTATACAAATCCATTGTATAGTGGAGAATTCCATTCCAGACTTTGTTCAACGATTATTCTCAAAGTGGCTATCTGGTCTGTACAGGATCTGTTTTGTCGAAGACCTGCTTGCTCATCTCTCAGTTTCTTGTCTATGGACTCTTTTAATCTCTCGAGGATAATCCCGTTTAATACTTTTCTGGCACTGATTGTAACATTAGTCCTCTATAATTTGCGCACTCTTGTAAATTTTACTTCTTAGGCAACTTAACCAGTTATCGTTCCTTCAATTCTACTGGTATCTCTTCCTTTTCCCAAACTTTACCAAGTAATTTATATAACATCTCTGTAGCCGTGTCGATATCTGCTTTGATGGCCTTTGCTGGAATATAATCAGGTCCAGCCGCTTTTCCATCTCTTAGAAGCTTTATGGCTTTCTTTATTTCTTCCTTTCTTGGTCTTTCACAGTTAATCTGAAGCTCTTCTTCTGCTGGCTGGATGTCTGGGGGTTTTTTGAAGCTGGTTTATCGAGCAGGTCCTCAAAATATTCAGTCTTCCTCTTCATTTGCTCTTGTATACTTGCTGAGCAGTTTTCCATTCTTATCTTTTTTTAGGCAACTTGTTTGCTTGTATTTGCGTGTTAGCTTCTTTGTGCTGTTATACAGTTCTCTCATATTTCCTTTGGCTGCAGAGACAAATCTGCGGTCACAATATCCAACTAACTTCAAGCTGGAAGATGTAGTGAATACAGAAGACTATTAGCAGCAAATCAAAACTGTATGGAATGAGGCATGTGAAGAAATACTGGGGAAAAGGGAAAGACAACAAAAAGCATGGATAACAACAGAAACCATCAATAAGATAAAAGACAGAAAAAATATGAAAGCAGATTTAAACACAAGCAAAACCAGAAGTTAAAAAGCCAAGGCTCCAGAAGTGTACACAGAACCAAACAAAGAATTTTTAAAAAGTATCAAAAGAGACAAGAGGGAGTATATTGAGAAGCTGGAAAGAGAGTCAGACGTTTTTGTAATATGTACGCTTATTAGGATTATTACTGCACTTATGTGATACATTTTAAAGTATAAATAAATGTGTTTTGATTATTATAGAACAATGACACAGATCTAAGCAGAAGCAGCCAGACAGGCAATCCCCAAAAGCCGTCGTACTAAATACAGCATCTTCTGGAATGAGGATTAGAGCGCATAGTACAACTGAGACGCAAGGCGCGGAATACAGCTCAGAAAAATCCAAGATGTGAAAACAAAACCACATACAACAGACTCACTGCGTAGGTCAAGCTGACGAGCAAAAAAAACCTAAATGGAAACATGGAAAGACAAATGCGAAAACCTCGACATAAATAAAGATGGGGAGGAAGCATGATAACACCTTGATAACATTGTGGAACAAAACCGCGAGCTCTGAAATTATCGATCACGCATGCGGACTGCGCATGTGAGAGACAATTCTGTTTTTGATATAATCTAAGACAGAAGGTTTTGGAACATATCGGTTGTTATATTCGTGTAAAAGGGTACAAGCGCAACGCCTTCCAATAAAAATGTTAAAGCTACTTCTAAATCAGCTTGCTGTTTGTAACAAGACTACAACTCATCCACAAAGATAACAACGTTCTGATGAGATCACTTTTGGACAGTGTCCCTATACCTAAACTTGCATGAAATACACAAAAATAAAAACTTTTTCACATCGACAAAGCGTCTAGTATCGATTAGTTTATCCAATAAGCATGCCTTGACTAGCGCGAAACAAAGCTTAACACGTTTCAAAAAACCAGATTAAACTGATATTCCTTCATATAGGGTGTACATTAAAAGAAGTGATGACATGTTATCTATGCTGTCTAAATATGGTATGTATAAAAATCGTGTGTATACATATTAATATGTGTTGTAAAATATATATTGTATAAGTATTGTATAAAAAGACAACACAATGCCGAGTCATACACAATACAACAACACACAAAAATATCTACACAAAAATGGTATAGCCAAGTCTTTAACACTTCACCCCACCTCTTCCTGTTGGCCCTGCTATAGTGACGTCTCTAACACTTCACTCCCACCTTTTCATGCTAACCCTAGTACAGTCAAGTCTCTAACACTACACTCCCACCTCTTCATGCAAGACCTAGTATAGTCTCTAACACTGCACTCCCACCTCTTGATGTTGGTACACCCGCCTGTTACAACTCAACGCACACACCCACAACCACACCCGCACACTTGCACTCAAATAGGTAAGTCTCTAACACTTCAGTCCCACCTCTTGCTGGTGGACCTAGTATAGGCAAGTCTCTTACACTTCACTCCCACCTCTAGATGCTAGACCTATTATAGGAACGTCTCTAACACCTCGCTCCCACCTCTCGATGGTGGTCCTAATCAAGTCTCTAACACTTCACTCCCGCCTCTTCCTGTTAGCCTTAGTATAGTGAGGTCTCTAACACTATACTCTCACCTCTTCATGCTAGACCTAGTATAGTCTCTAACACTGCCCTCCCACCTCTAGATACTAGAGCAAGTATAAACAAGTCTCTAATACCAACACACTTCCAGCACACAGCGACACGCCCGCAGTACAAAAAGACTCCACTCGCTTCAAAAACCGCTTAGTAACCCACCATTATCAATTATTTATATTTTCCGTTATTATCGATTTTATATATATATAGGGAGCCGCGCTAGCGTAGTGGTTACAACACCGCTCTGGCGACCGGGTGATACAGGATCAAACCCGGGCGACGGCATTTGAGGATTTTTCGTCGACCGGGAATTGGACTGGATTAACTCGAGACCTGGCGAAAACATTTGAAGGAGTGTCGTCGACCAGGGACTGGCGGCTCCTGAGCCGACCCAGCTGCAATGGGTACCTCCGAAATCGGAGAGTATTTGCCTGAATGGCGAGGGACATTTGTCTCTGTACAAGAAATAAAGGGATACTCACGTAAAATCAATGTCAGGTTAGACATAAAAAATGATAACCTGAGATTTCGCCTCGAGTATTAGCGGGCGAACAAAAAAAAAAAAAAAAAAAAAAAAAAAAAAAAAAAATATATATATATATATATATATATATATATATATATATATATATATATATATATATATATATATATATATATATATATATATATATATATATATATATATATATATATATATATATATATATATGTAAATCTATATGTATAACAGTACCATACAACAACACACAACAACGCGCCAGCTCATACACACAACCACCACCTACACCCCAACACACACACCCATGAGTCATCACCAACACAAAAACAATACCCGTTTCAAAAACACCCTTAGTAACCCACCATTATCGGTTTTTTATATTTTCCTCCTTAACTAAAGTATTCTTTTAAAAGAGATCATTAACTATATACTTCTATTTATACTACTAAAGTCTCTATAATTTTACTATTGTAACAAGACACTGCTAATTGAAAACACAACTCCCGTCTTCCAATATATATATATATTCCAATATATATATATAAAATATAAAAACAAATACTGCACAATGTATATTCATATGTGTTATTTGTCAATATCTTATACAATGTAAATGTATGATAATGTTATTTTTGAAAATATTGTATACGAATCTTACCAATATATAAAGTTATTTTAAAAGACTAAAATTTATTAACTAAATTATTTGTTACCGCCTTAGACAAACACACTACGGGCACAATACAACATCACACAAAAACCCACACCCCAACACACTCCACGAGTCGGCAGCCCCGCCAACTACTCACAATACACCCATGCGTCGACACAATACACCCTCGCCCTCGCCAGCACATAAAGACTCCACTCGATTCAAATACCCCCTTAGTAACCTACTAATTAAAAAACGCACTACCAGGACAACAACACACCCGCCATTATTGAACTTATATATTACTATATAACAAGACCTCTCCTCCTCCATGCTCCTCCACCACATTTCCTTATATAAAAAGTCCCGCGCCTGCGGACTATATAAAAGTCATAATATATCTCTAACTGTTGTAATATATAGCCTATATACAACACGCCATTATCGAGCTAATATATTACTATATAAAAATTCACACTCCTCCGCCTGATACTCCACCTGCGCAATGAGTATTTCCTTATATAAAAAGTCACGCCCCGCCTGCCGCTCCTCCTGCGCTCCGCCTGAATACGCTTCGTTTTGCGCCTATTATACTACTCTTAACGAACTCAAAATACTTAGAGCAAAGGCAGCCCTCGATTTGCGCCTATCAAGTTTGCGCCGATTCAAAATAACGCCGATTTTGAAACCAGAAGGTAAACAAATATTTCGAAACAAAGTAACACTTGTATATTTTAAAACTTTTATTACATTCAATGCAATCATCATCATCTCAACCCTTAACCCGTCATGGGTCGTAGGAGTTCCATGGTGAAAGCATCAGCAGACATGGTCCTCCACTGCTCTCTATTCTCAGCAATGCGTACAAGTGTGGAAAAACCGTGTCCTGCCCATTCTTTGATGTTATCAGCCCAGGATTTTCTTTGCCTTCCTCTTCTCCGTTTACCTTCGACTGTTCCCTGGAGGATCGTTTTCGAAAGGGAGTCATGACGAGTTACATGCCCAAACCCGGCAAGCTTTCGACGTTTCACTATTGACAAAAGTGGTTCTTGGTGGCCTGCATAGGTGTTTATCTTCTCTCTAACATAGACATTTGTTTTGTGCTCTTTATAGCAAATGCGCAAAATTCTTCTATAACATTTATGTTCGAAAGCCAGAATCCTTCGCTCCGTATCTGCAGTGAGTGTCCAGCCCTCACACCCATACAAGAGAATAGATAATACAAGTGGTTTGTATAATTTGATCTTCACAGGAAAACTGATGTTACTTTTCCAGATCACATTCAACCTTGTCATGGCAGCTGAGGCCATCTCAAGTCTTGTCTTGATTTCTTTACTTGATCTTCCATCACTACATATAATGGACCCGAGATATTTAAAGGTGTTAACTTCTTCTAACGTTTGCCCATTTAACGTAATGTTGGTCGGAACATGTTTCTTATGGCTATTCACCAATATCTTGCTTTTTTTCTATATTAATTTCCATCCCATACGTTCTTGTTACTTTCTCCAGTCTAGAGGTAAGGTCTTGAAGTTCTGATTCTGTTCCAGCTATCAGATCAATATCATCAGCAAAACGTAGATTACACATAGGTCGGCCTCCAATCGATATGGTTGATTTATAATGCAATGCAATACTCTTTAGCTACTCAAAAAGCATAGCCTAGGCCTTCAACAAACACATGCCAAGCCCTCCTTTCACGTTCTCTTATTCTGTATTTGACTTATCCATAGCATTGTGTTGAGCGTTGGAGTCAGTAGAAAGGTTTAGTATGAAGTTATGCTTTATGAAAATTGAATGGGAAATGATGTGCGGTTATATTGTGTTGACATGGGAAATAATAAAGTGAAAGTTTATGTTATTTTACTAAAGTAGTCTATTCTGTAAGTTGCGTCCCTTGAGAAAAGTATAAGATTGTGAGTATGAAAGTCGCGATGTAACAAAATATGGTTCACGAATTTTGAATAACGTTATAGAATGTACTAAAGGAAATAGGAATATATGCATTAGGGACTTAGTTAACAAAAGGGGGTAATAATATCATGGAGTCCCTTATGTGTCTCTGTGAGTTTGTTTTGGATGAAGTGAGAATGAAAGTGAGATGCACGGGTTTCTGAAGTGAACAGTCCGTTACAAGGAATGAGTTGTGAATTGATAAAGGTGCAATAGGAAATTGAGGAAAAAGGTTAGTCAGTTGGATTTGAGATGCCAAAAGTAGCAGAAGCATAGGTTTGGGAATGTTTTCTCCCATGAATTAGAATGTCAGAATAGTGAGCACCACTGGGAAGATCGTAGACAACAAGCCATAGTTTGGTTGACTCTTGTGTTTACAAGAGATGTACGGTGTTTTCCCTGGCTGTTTAGGCCAGTCATCGTCATATCAAGATAAACCAACCAGCGCACATCAAAATAGGCCAGAACATTTTATCGGTAGAAAAGAATAATAAGAAACCAGTAACTTTAAGAGTTTAACGTTCTAGTCTTAGAAAGGAAAAGAAACAGTTGGGTAAGAAATAGTAAGGACAAGAAGGGGAAAAAAATAGAAACAGGGACAGTAACCAGAAACCATGGTACGAGGAATTAAAGGTCGACTTTTGTAAATAATCAACACTATTGAAATGCCTGACTGCCTCAGTTTAATTATATGCAGCAGCAGAGTGGCCAGGCAAGAATAAATCTCCTTCCACGTAAATGTTACCAACATTCACAGCTGGTTTTGGTGCCTTGTACATCATGTGGATAAACTTGACTATTTTGTTTACTTCACCGCTGTTCTAGTGAAGTCCATTATCATCGAGTTCATCATCCTGCATCAGTTCTATTTCGTGTGATATGTATGTACTCTTACGTGAAACATCATGTGCAACTACCCACTGTTGGAATAGTGATCGGACTTACCACTAAACAACAACAACACACCAGCACGCACGGCCACATAAGTTACACTTAGGTACGAGCCGTGATTAAGAAAGAATACTGTAACAATTATGAAATTGCAAAATAAGAGAGAAAATAAAATAAGGAAGATTTTGGAAAAGATACAGAGTAATATTAATAGACCTTATTTCTATATGATAGGATTCTTCCTGTAGAACTCACAAGAGTTCTCTTTCTTACTTCCACCGAACAAAGAGTTGTTGCATAAAATGTTTTTTTAATTTTAAATACAAGCTAAAACTGTTACATTTACTTTGAAAAAAAGCATCCCGGAGAAGTCGTTATCTTTTAGATGCCAATACCCTCTGCATTTTTTGTATTTTGGCTAAGGATTTTATTTTAACTTTCTGTCACTTCTGTATTAATCATTTCCTACAACTCATTTTCACTATTTTCCATTAAGCCTGTCTCTTCAGCGTACCTAAAGTTATTTATACTACGTCCACCCACTGATATTTCTGGCAAGTCCTCAGTGGATTTCATTTTTTTCCACCGCACAAATTGAAAAGATCTGGAGACAGTCTACATAAATGTTCCTATTTGACTACTGATTTTTACAGCTGCTGTTTGATGCCAACACATGCACTTTATTATTCTTAGGTCAGCAATGGTAAATTGATGTTTATAACATTTTGATTATTTACTGGTGATTCACTTTGTCAAATTCATTCATGTAGTCCATAAAACCCAAAATATAGATCTGTTTTTGTTTCTTTGGTCCTCTTTATTCATTATCTGGTGATATATTTGCTGTTGTTTGTACCTTTACCGTCTACAGAATCACAATGTTCATCACTAATTGATGTTGTATTTTTTCAGCGCTGCAGTTCAAGTCTTTGTAGTTCTAGTTTAGCCGTTCTTCTTTCGTCTCTCTACATTTGCCTATAATTTTAGTATTGTTGTTTGTCTTGCTTAGTTTTCGGTCTTACATCCGTCAGTTGTAAAATTTCAAGTGACTTCAATTTTTTCTTTGCAGTCCCATTTGCAATGATATGCTTGACATTATCTGCATTTTTTGGGAAAATGTCCCTTTTACAGTGCTGCATACACTCATTTCTACAGCGAACTCGTTGCTTTCGGAGCATTTTAAATTTGTGCAGGCTCTGTATGCATTAATAAAATCAGTACCTTTTGTTTCATGTACAGATATATACTACAAAGCATACTTGCAATTTTTATGCATAATGACAATCCGCTTACTAAAGTGATTTACTTTATAATTATACACCAGTATTAATATTTCCAATATAAAACCTTAAATATTGCTTTTACATTTTTATGTTCCGAACGATTTGCTTAATTTTTGAAAGTTGTGTTGTAAAAATAAGAAAATTTTAAATTACAATCACATGCAATCTTTAATTTTATTATAAGCTGCTAACTTTCCTATACAATGAAAATATTTATTATAAAATTGTTCCATTGGTGTACAGCGTTTTCGGCTCAATTACAGCGTCGCGGTATTTAATTTTTGGTTTTTCGAATTTTTTCTACGTCATCATGGCATATGACCTATCAGCTGACTTCTAAGTAGCCTAGAAGGGGTCAAACAATTTTGTGCGGACAGACAGACGGAAAATACGCTTCCATTATTTATAATAGATGTGAAGATCCTGCTGTGTGAGATAGAAACAGTTAACAAAAAGATTAAAACACACAAACGCAAGAAAGTTGAGTGGGGTATGAAGTAATGGTTAGTCTTTTGTGAATATTCACACGTTAGCGTAATTTCGTCATGTTTAAATATAATTAAAATTTCGTTTCCAATTTCAAGTATGTAGTTTATTATTACAGTATTTGTTGACTGTATGTTTTTTTGTTAATAAGGTTAGTGTTCTAAGATTTCTCTTCTTCTTCGAGTACCATGCCTGGTGGCGTCAGCGATAATTTATCTCAATACCTGTCTCCAGTACTGTTTAGAGGCGGATCAACTATGAAGCTTGAACTTCAGGGACCACAAGTCCAGTTTTGTCTATAATACGTTTCTTTTCCATCCATAATACCTTTTTCTGTTATTAAAATGGCCCCTCCAATAGTTTATGCTTCTGGACTCTCAAAATGTAGATCCGCCACTGACTGTTTATATATTTTGTTCTTGACATCTTTACATGCGATGAGTCCAAACTGTCCGGTATCTGTTCTCTTTGCTGTCGTCTATCTCTTTATCCTCTTGTCGTCTATCGCTTAACCCTCTTGTCGTCTATCTCTTTACTCTCCAGTCGTCTATCTCTTTATCCTCCAGTCGTCTATCTCTTTATCCTCCAGCCATTGCTGTCGTCTATCTCTTTACCCTCCAGTCATTGCTGTCGTCTATCTCTGTTGCGCTCAGTTTCGCTGAGTTTATAATCTGTTAAATGTGCCTGTTTAGTTTGGAGACATTATGTTTTAGATTCCAGATCAAAGGGGTATTACTCATGTTTTACTTGGGTTGAATTCAACAGTGGTTGTTATCCCACTTGTTTTTAACCTAGCGATCTAATATTAGAACCGATGTCTGGTTGCCTGACCATATATGGCTTGAATGGTCAGCTTTTCTCGGAATGTTTGCAACTAGAACCGATGTCTTCTTACCTGACCATATATGGCTTGAATGGTCAGTCTTTTCCTAGTATGTGTTCAACATCACCCACCTGAGTTTAGCTCTGGGGGTCTAGCGTCTAACGACGCATGCTCAAGCTTTTGTAGCGCGTTAAGAAAGACTTCCGATCTGGGAGTCGAGCTGTGTTTTTCAGAGTGACAAGACGTTTTTTGGCGTCTTCGATCTGGCTTTAAGCCTGGGGAAGGAAAGTTCTCTGTGTGTGAGACCAAGATGTCTGAAGATTGTTTCCCCATGACATATTTCTAAGCGTCTAGGAGACGAGTGTGTTTATTAGTGTTATTCTGAAGGGATGACAAGGTAAATGATCCTTCGATTCTTTTTCCTCTATTATCAGGATCACGTATAACATTTATTTACCAGCTCAGTGACTTTTCCCTGGGCGGGAAAGAGTCCATCGAGGATACGAGAGTTTGAGCTCAAGAGTTATGCTGACATTATTTGCTTAGGGTCTGTGTATGCTCAGAGAATATTATATTTGATGTATCCCGCTATTTCAGCAGTATCATATTGGACAGGGTCTGATCCACCTTGTTTGCTAAAGAATACCACAGAGGCCATTGTACCTAGAGGCCTGCCATATTTTGCGGCCTGCTGTATGCTAGACAATGTATCTGACTTGCTGGTGTCAGAATATAGTTGGTTTAAACTCATATTTAAAGACCCGCTGGCAATGCGGGGTATTTTTGCTGTGGCTGTAGGAAAAGAGTTAGATTGAAGTCAGCATCATATATGCACTGCTTATTGATGAACTGTTGATGCAAACTATATTGTACTGTCGTCATGTCTACAATGTTCCTGAGTATTGTCAAATGACTATGTCCTGATGTCGGCGTCTCTTGTAATCGTACTGCATTAAAGTATTGTAAAGTCAGCTGCTGTTATCACCATTCTCTGACTTCTACATGTGGTTGAGTGGGTGTATCGTGCCATTGTCGTCTATCTCTTTATCCTCCAGTCGTCTATCTCTTTATCCTCCAGTCTTTGCTGTGGTCTATCTCTTTATACTCCAGTCGTCTATCTCTTTATCCTCCAGTCATTGCTGTCGTCTATCTCTTTATCCTCCAGTCATTGCGGTTGTCTATCTCTTTATCCTCCAGGCATTGCTGTCGTCTATCTTTTTATCTTCCAGTCATTGCTGTTGTCTATCTCTTTATCCTTTAGTCGTCTATCTCTTTACCGTCCAATCATTGCTGTCGTCTATCTCTTTACCCTCCAGTCATCTATCTCTTTATCCTCCAGTCGTCTATCTCTTTATCCTCTTGTCTTTCTCTTTCTCCTCCAGTCGTTGCAGTCGTCTATCTCTTTATCCTCCAGTCATTGCTGTCGTCTATGTCTTTACCATCCAGTCATCTATCTCTTTATCCTCCAGTCATTGCTGTTGTCTATCTCTTTATCCTCCAGTCATTGCTGTCGTCTATGTCTTTACCATCCAGTCATCTATCTCTTTATCCTCCAGTCATTGCTGTTGTCTATCTCTTTATCCTCCAGTCATTGCTGTTATCTATCTCTTTATCCTCCAGTCATTGCTGTTATCTATCTCTTTACCCTCCAGTCATTGCTGTTGTCTATCTCGTTATCCTCCAGTCATTGCTGTTGTCTATCTCGTTATCCTCCAGTTATTGCTGTTATCTATCTCTATCCTCTAGCCGTTGCTGTTATCTATCTCTTTCCCCTCCTTTCGTTGCTGTTATCTATCTCTTTATCCTCCAGTCGTTGCTGTTATCACAATATGTTTTATATTTCTTATTCTCATAATAATAATAATAATAATAGCCCTGTCAGTCGAATCTGACTACGGGAATGCGCCCTTGAAGTGAGAGCCCTCAACTGCTTATTTACCTGATGATCCTTTCTTCTCTCTTCTGCTTGTTGTGTGATCTTCTTCTTGGCCAATGTGAGATGACATCATAGGCAGTATCGCCACATGGTGCGATCGGTGACTTCATCCTCCCAGGTTGCTAGATTTATGTCCAGTACCTTAATGTCTGCCTTGCACATATCTGTGAACCTCAGCTGCGGTCGTCCAACTGTTCTTATGACGTCTGCCAGTTCTCTTCTCATAACATGCCCAAATAAAGATGGTTGCTTTATTCTAACATGAGTAATAAGCATCCTATGCATATCGGCCTCTTTCAGAACATCCTCATTTCTCTTTTTTCAGCTGTCTATGGTATTTTTGTATATTCGCCTGTAAAACCACATCTCTGCCGTCCATGGCTGACGAGCTTCATTACCCGGAACATTTTGGTATTAGATCGTCAGAGACTCGCTCTTCGCCACTTCTTCTGTTAGATTAAGCAGGTCACACCACGAAAAGGCCAGGAGTTGGACTTTTGCTGTCAGAGGTTATGTATTGCGCATGCCTTGGGAGCATTAAAACGGAAATTGAGATCACATCATCAGCTCTACTCCCGGCTAAGACAGCTTTTGTGACCTAACTAATGAGGAACTGATGACAAGAACCAGAAATGTGCTACTGGAACAAGAGATGAGAAGACGACGCTGACGATGGATAGGACATACATTAAGAACGCCTGTTGATAGTAATATTATTAACTAGTTCTGGAATCTCCAGCCTAAGAGGCAGACGTAGACAAAAAACACGTGAAGAAGAGAAATGGAGACAGAAGTGAAAATGGTGAGAAAGACTTGGAAAGAACTTGAGCTGATGGCACGTGACAGGAGAACCTTGCACGTGACTGGAGGACCTAGCTTGTGTTTGTGGAAGACCTTTGCTCATTGGGAAGCAACAGAAAGTCAGATATACATTTAGACCGGAAGTGACAGTTTATAACAAAGAAAAACAATCACACTTGTAGCCTAGAAGCAGTAGAGAGGAAACGTTAGTAAACAGGTTAGAATTAATGAAGAAACAACAATATTTGTTTTATTTAGATTAACGTTATTGGTAAATTCAAGAAGACAAATCGTGATCATCTCTACCAACCAAGGGCCAGCACTAGTTATTTTAACACCCTTACAATATTTTAAACTTATTATTCATTCATTTATTTCCCTTCATGTCACTGGTAGACATAGCACATCTACAAATTAACTTCAAGCCGTCTTGTACTGTACCATCCATTCATGCCCCGTCTTGTACTGTACCAACCATTTATGCCCCGTCTTGTACTGTACCATCCATTCATGGCCCGTCTTGTACTGTACCATCCATTTATGCCCCGTCTTGTACTGTACCAACCATTTATGCCCCGTCTTGTACTGTACCAACCATTCATGCCCCGTCTTGTACTGTACCATCCATTCAAACTCTTTTCTCAAAGTCGTTCCATATTTTCTTGATCCCATTTATGTATGTCTCCCATTTCTTCTCCAACGTGATTTTATGACTGCCTCTTTTTCTCATACCCTGTGGATTCCAGAACAAGGATTGCATTGTGACGCTGTCAGCTGCTATCTGCTATCCTCTGTGTATCTTATTCAACGGCAGCCCATTTTTGTCTCGTCTCTTGTTTCACTTGTATATGTGTCTCCGTCAGTTCCCCCGTTGGCAATCTTGTCATACCATTTCAAACTTTCTATTCTGTGAAAGCAACCATTTATGAAAGTCTCTAACTTCTAGAGGCTAGTACTTTATTCTTTATTAATTCAGTCCCTTTCTAAATTTTTGTAAAATAAAATTGACATTTGTTTTGGACTATGCGTTAAAAAAGAAAAAAAACTAGTATATGTTTTGTTCATGGAATACCCTGTTCAACACCGTTTGGGTTATAATTGAGGTATATAGTGTGGCAGGGCTAAAGGTCACGGCACCCATAAAGTTATATGTATCAGCGCACATGTTGTTTGTAAATAAGTTTGTTGATTTGTCAATTGTGCAAAAATCAGATCAGATATGGTTGCACCATATAAACACGAGGCACCTGTTATGTTAATAAAAGTGTTCATGTAAGTGTTCAATAGTCAGACAGGCTACACGCCTTAGATGTTTATTACCACCAATCTCTAGAATTGTGTGCAACCTTGTTCAACCCAGGTAGGTTCTTCCGGGTGAGAATGCAGCTACGTGTTGGTGTTTTTGGCACGTGATATGGTATATAATATAATATCATCTCTCACCTTTAGTTTGTTGCCACAGCTCATCTCGCAGTAACCCATAAGTCATTGACAACACTTAACAAAGTCACCACGAAAACTCACTATTACATTGACATAGTCTTCAACGATAACTAAAAAAATCTCTAAACAACAATTAAGTAATTTAATGACGACAACTACTATAAAATTAATATTGTTTATTAAGATTACAAAAAATAATCTCCAACAAATAAAATATGATTATAATAACATTAAAAGATACACTTTACACCAATATAATACTTTTGTACAACACTTACTAATCCTATCATTATCTAATAAGTTGGGAACCTTTGTTCTCATTCTTATAAATTTAATATACTCTGGTCCACATAAGGACTAAACCTGAGAACCAGTGTTCTCTTCAGTACATGAATAAAAAATATTTTAAACACAGGCTTTTAATGCACTAAAAAGGCACAAATAATTTTTCAAGAAGTTTATAGCTTGCAGTCAAAACATGTAACATCAAATAGGCAAAAAGCGTGAAGTTACATTTTTTATGTAACATCAATATTTCTCTCATGAGAGACAATCTTGTTAAAAAGAATACACCTAGATTATTTGCAGTTATCGCGAATTTCACTCATGATACAATACACACACACAAAAATTATATTAATTTTAATTTTATTCATTTTATTATTTTTACGACTGATTATTGTATTGCCATGGGAAATACACAACTATGCCAAGTTTCAGAGCCATTGCTCATCCGGAAATGATTGAAAAATCGATTGCAATATTTGAAGGTGACAAGAGAAGGACAAGAGAGTGAAACACGTTGCAAGTTAAAGAAAAGCTTATAAAAACTATATCAACTCACAAGTTACGCTGATTCCCAAAATGTCGTGTAGAGTAATGATATCATCTTATTACGCTTTACAGTAACTATAATTGAGTATTGAGTCAGTGGTTCTCGTGATGTTAACTTACATATATAATCAAAGGCTAAGCACCCGCAATACATTCACCACTATTTATTTATCTATTGCTTGCCAGTCTACAGGATCACACATGATTGCTTCACTATAACCGCTCCACAAATGGCGTGAAGTTATAAATATTCAATATATTCTATATCGGCATACGAAGAAATAATATTATCCTTAAAATGGCACTTTTCACTTAGCGAATAAAGATTATTGGTTAACAGCTTGAAAACCATTATCTCTCTTTCTTAGTTCGTTACAATCCTCTGAGTTATTCGGAATAATCAGAGCCCTCCGCAAACTCTACTACTCAACAAATAATACGTCCTACTAATGCAAACCACAAAGTATATTGGAGCACTACACAGACGAAACCAAAACTCTAAAGCTCTACGAAATACTATCTCCAGTTATCTATACTTAAAAGATAAGTTATACTAAAAGTAGCTGAGATTATCTAGAAATGCTTTTCTTAATATTTATTATTATTATAGCTATTCTCTACAAAAATATTACCTATAAAAATCTATACTTCTTTCCTACTTTATCATTTGTCCGTGTACTGGCTAATCCAGCACACGGACCTATAACCACCTTTCTACATTTTTAGTTGTCTTAATTATTAAGTTGCCTGTCTAAAATCTCTAAGCTCTCTGTCCTAGTGTGTTCTAATCTGTATAAGCGTAGGTATTTATTTTTCTACCATTTTACATTCCGCACTGTTTTCTTTGCTCTTCCATGGGAAAGAGTCAAAAGTTCATGATTCTGTCATCACTGCTGACAGAGCAAATCCTGACTTCAGCCATTTTTGTTAAATCTAATGACTCTTTCTCCCGTCCCAGATATGCGACACTACTGCACTTCTACAAATATTCTCATAAACAAAAAAATACATAACTATTAAGGCCAGGAGCGGGCTTTAAATTAACGTCAAAATACAAAAATGATGGATTTTGGGATTAGTCCATTTTCTGATACTTTAACATCTCCTGAATCTAAATATAACAGAATTAAATGTCAAAATGCACTCTAACAATATGTATTTTGACTTTGAAAAAGGTATGGTGCAGAGAGATTTTCTCAAACTCGAGAAAATTGGCCTAATTTGACCTAGTTTTTCCCATAGCAACCAAGCCTGCACCCCTACGTATTATACATCATTGGATTCGCCTAGATCTGGGGAATCCTGTGATGTAGTTCATTTATTTTGGTAACAAAATTATACCCGCCAAGATCGAGATTTTATGGGTCGCTTTTTTACCGATTACCTCCATATATGGAAATCGTCGGACATTCACTGACATCGGCTTTTTCCGCTCACTATTCTAAACTGTTCGTTGGCTGCGTGAATCCACGTGACTTGTAACCGCAGTGTTGACAATATGGCGTCAGATTGATAAATTCTGTGTACATATTTAGTTAGACTCATTTTTCGGAACTTTTTGTGTGAAAATGCCTCGAAAAAAGAATAGCTTTCGTCATCTAAACATGGAAACGGCCAGGGAGAAAAGATGGAACCAAGATAGTGCATGTAAAAATCGCTAATTTTGTTATGGTAATGGTAAAAATGAATCACTGTAGAAAGCCAGGCACGCACAACACATTTAGGCTAGGCCTACAGAAATTTAGTTTTGATTGACTCTGTTAGAACTGAGTGGAGGGGGAAGAAGGTACTATATTTGGATATTGGAAATCTGACTTAATTTTCTTGAATTAATACACAATATGTCCTTATTATAACCCATAAAGGGTTCAACGATACACTTTTTAAAAAAATGTCACATGTGAATAAGCTATTATTTTTAAAAATTAAATTTATGTATTTGCAAGGTTTTAGTAAACGCGTTGGCAGTAAACAGTGATCACATTTTTCTGGTTTGACAAAATGACATGATTCCACATTATACGATAAATTATCATGGTATTTATAAGCATGTGACATGTTTCTTGAGCTGTGATTATTTCTTATGTACCTTTTTCAGAACTAAATGGTCCCCCTAATGAGCCTAGTCTGCCTGAGGTTATACTGTCAGCTTCAGCTGTAAATGAAGGAGCCAGCACAAGCTCTTCTACAACTTCTACCTCTTCACCCCACAGCACACCACGGTTCTGTAAAAAGCTGGAACTAAGTGCCTCATCGGTGCAAGAAGCTTCAACGCCTTACAATACGGTCTCCAGAACTATAGTTGATATGTCTGAGATATGCAACCTTGTTAGTCAGCTTGCATGTCCAGAATGCTATGGGAAGCTGTCTGCAGAAATTAATAATCAGGCCAAAAGAGGTCTTGTTCAACACATTCATCAAAGTGAATTGTTATGTTTGCAACAAAACCGTTGCATCAACGTACACATCATCGGTTGATGAACATAATTCATTCAGTGTGAACAAAGTTGCAGTTCTATCATCATTGTTATCAGGAATGGGACCCTATAAATTTAACTACTTTGCACATAACATGGATATGCCTGGCCTGCATAAAAAAACTTTCAACACAATTGCAAAAAATATTTATTTGCAAACACCAGAACTCGCAAAATTAATATTTGATCATGCCGCTAAGCTAGCATGCAGTGTAAACTGTGCTCAGAGCAATCAACCATATCATGAACATATTATGGATATTGGAGTCAGTTTTGATGGCAGCTGGGGCCACAGTTCAAAAATTATTATTGGATGTGTTGTGGAGATCTTGACAGGTCTTGTTATAGATGCCCATGTGCTTTCAAAATACTGTCAGACATGTGCTGCAACTGGTTCTTGGTACCAGAAGGAAGCCCCGGGAAACTTCAGCAAATGGAAAGAGGAGCATGTGAAGCAAGGATGTGATATAAATTTTGAAGGTATTTACTTCTGAATCTTATTTTTGATTTCTCCTTCTCCTTGTCTAAAAATTTAAACTGATCTAATTTTAATTTCTCCATAAGTATCAGTTTTAGTAACATAATTTATTACTTACATGTGTTTGCTTTGCTTCCATTGTACTACATTTGCTTCTACATTGTAAAGGAAAGTGTTCAATGTTTGCTTATATCATTATTTTCATTCATTCATTCATAACCCTCCACTCCCAAAGGAGCATAGGCCTTCAACAAACACATGCCAAGTCCTCCTGTCCCGTGCCATCATCTCAAGTTCTTTCCATGTTCTCCTCATCATTTTCACCTCTGTTTCCAACTCTCTTCTCCATGTACTTCTTGGTCTTCCTCTGCCTCTCTTGCCCTGGGGGTTCCAGAACAAGGACTGCCTTGTAATGCTATCAACAGGTTTCCTCAGTGTGTGTCCTATCCATCGCCATCGTCTTCTTCTCATCTCTTGTTCCACTGGCACTTGTCTAGTTCTTGTCATCAGTTCCACGTTGGTAACCTTGTCATACCATTTTAATCCCTCTATTCTACGCAAGCACCCATTTATGAAAGTCTGTAGCTTTTTGGTTGTTGTCTTTGTTGTTCTCCATGTCTCAGAGCCATACAATAGGACTGACTTCACATTTGAGTTGAAGATTCTTATTTTCGTGTGGTATCCGATTTCTCTTGATCTCCATATATTTCCCAATGCAATGAAAGCTCCTCTTGCCTTTTGTATTCTTATTTTGATATTTTAAGTTTTACTAATTCATACCTTTTCTTCTTTCTAGGAAGTTCAGGTGTAATGGAGGCTGAGGCAGCTAGTGTTTTATGGAGCCGGTCTGTGACACGACACAAATTTTGCTACACCACCATGTTAAGTGATGGTGATAGCAAAGCACACATCTCAACAGAAATCCAGACAAGAAGCTGCAGAGGAAGCTGGATATATGGCCGGTATGTTCTGAATGACAAGTAAGTTATCTTTTTTGCTGTAGTATTACATACTTATTTAATTGTTGTCTTCTTATGTATAAAAATGCGGTTTTCTCATAATCTATTTTTTAATCCTAATTTTCTTATAACTTCCACACTTATGTAAGAATTGGAACATATATTGCCCATAATCTTTTAAAACTTTTTATGTGATGGATTTTAAGTCTCTGATCAAACTTTTGATTAATTGACAAAAGTAATGTAAAATTTAGTAAAATTTGTTACTATTTTTAGACACTATTTTCAAAGTCCTACAACTTTTTTTGTATTAAAGTTATCAAAAATCCATCACAGGAAAAGTAAGAATTAGAACATATATTGCCCATAATCTTTTAAAACTTTTTATGTGATAGATTTTAAGTATCTGATCAAATTTTTGGTTAATTGACAAAAGTAATGTAAAATTTAGTAAAATTTCTTAATATTTTTAGACGTTATTTTCAAAGTCCTACAACTTTTTTTTGTATTAAAGTTATCAAAAATCCATCACTGGAAAAGTTTTAACATATAATGATAAACATTGTGTTCATATTTGGTATTCATAGCTTAATAAATAAAAAAGCTTTAGCAAATTGAAATAGAACAAAGAATCCAATATTGCTCAGCTCTAAAACGGCAGAAAACTGCGCTAAGACAAGGAAGGAAATTAGGCACAAATTTCAACAGAAAGCCAGATAGGAAGCTGCAGAGGAAGCTGGCTATACTACCAGTATGTTCTAAAAGACAAGTAAGCAATTTTTCAGGGGCAATATTACAGACTTATTTAATTGTAGTCTATTTATGGAGAAAAATGCGATTTTCTCAAAATCTAATATTTTCATCCTAATTTCCTTAAAACTTCCACACTTATGTGTTAATTGACATAAAAATTGGCACACATGTTGCCCATAATCTTTTAAAACTTTCATACTGCTGGATTTTGAGTATCTGATCAAACTTTTGATTTATTGCAAAAAGTAATGTAAAATTTATCAAAATTTGTTACTTTTTTTAGACACTATATTCAAAGTCCTACAACTTTTTTTTGTATTAAAGTTATCAAAAATCCACCAATCGAAAAGTTTTAAAATATAATGATAAACGTTGTGTTCATATTTGGTATTCATAGCTTAATAAATAAAAAAGCCTTAGCAAATTGAAATAGAACAATAGAATCCAATATGGCCGCTGTTTCTATGGCAACCAGTAGTGCAGTGCCATAAAACTCTTCATTTTTCGTATCTAGTATTGATATAGGTTAAGTCTGTGCATTTTCATTGAAATCCAGCAATTAATAACGAAAATAGCATTTCAGGGTAGCTCCTCCCCTTAATCAGAATGTTTCTAGATATACAATGTCCCATTCACACGCACAGGTATTCGGTGCTTATGGTTTAAATTAAATTCCTTTTCCTAAATGTAATTTACATCAATCAACATTACATTCCTTTCTCTTAGTAAATTTATATTTGGCCTAAAACGACCTCGAGCTGTACAACCATTCCATAAGATTTCACATCCGTCATCACATATTGTTTATGCTTTGCCTGAAAAGTACCGTGCAATATTCGTTTTTGCGTGAGTTTGAACTGTGAGAAGTAAAAACTTTGTTATTAAGCTATCATAATTTTAATTATATATTGTTACGTATACATTACACACTGTCTCATAGCGTTCCATGTGGAGTATGTGTAACTTAATTATTAAAGCTGCGGGAGGAGCATTGTGTAAGCTTCTACAATAGTATTCCTTCTTCTATATAGTAAATACCATTTGTTGTTTTTCAAGACTGAGAATTCTCTCGAGTTTGGTGTGATGTTTCCTAACGTCTTGTGTTTATGATCTTCTAGACTGGACATTCTCTGGCGTTTGGTGTAGTGTTTCCAAAAGTCTATTGTGTTTATGATCTTCTAGATTCGAAATTATCTGTTGTGTTTATGGCGTATCACTTTCATGTTCTTATGTTTATCTCCCTTCACACTGTTCCGCTTTGAGAGGTTTGCATTTTGATTTATTATACTTTTCCTTCTTATGTATTGTAACTGAGACTGTCTCACTAATTTCTATTGACCAAGTGTGTGATCTTTTTTTATGTTTGGTAATTTATCTGACTTCATGCACTGAACATGTGTGGTGAACATTATCTTTATGTATTTTTGTTTATCCTTAATCATCATCATTTATCTAACAAAAAAATGTTAATCTTAACAAACACATTAAGATGGTGGAATGCCTCTAAATAACTACGACATTGCATTAATGACATGTAGATGCCCTTTGGTGTATAAATTTAGACCGTTGGACACGTTGCGTAGCTTGCAATATAGCACATGTTGTTTCTGTTAGCAGCCATGTAGATGTAACCACTCATGCCCCAGTCAGATCCCCAGCTGTACAAAAGAAGGAATAGATAATTAAACGACCAATCTGTATATTTTCAAAGCATGTATGTATCACTTTCAAAACATATATAAAACATGTCCATTACACATATGAATAACTCGTGCACATGGTGATGATTGAAAAGCCACGCGTTATTTATGGGGTTCGCTTCCTATTCAGTGAATATAATTGATGGACGTTGTTTTCACAACCAGTGGTTCCTAAAGATGTAAATTCCACCCCCCTTCCTCCCCCCTCCCCTTCCGTGATCTCCTGGGTATGGAGATCGGATCCCTAGCTTTCTATGATAAGGGTCCCTTTTACAATTTACGGACGTTAAAATTCCATCGGCAGTTGCCCTGGAAACATTTACAAAATTATAAAACCTACACACCACAGAAATATTTATATAATGTGTGATTTCTGTATACACACATTGGGATCCTTGCTGGTGCTACGGAGCTCGTAGACTGTGCTGAGATTATCCTTTTTGAACTAAGGGAGGAGATCGGAGCACTAATGGAGTTGTACCGTGCAATGAAGATGATTCTGAACACCAAACCGAACTAAATTATAACCATAATGACCCTTTTTTAGATAAATATGTCTCTCCCTCGTATTTAAGTAATGTAGATGAAAATTTGTTAAGATAATTATAATTAACCTAACAACCCAACGTAAAATCCGGTCTGTTGAACACGTGACCTGGTAACGGGCAATAATGTTTGTTGTCTCTGGTAACGGGTAACAATGTATGCTGTCTCTGGTAACGAGCAACTGATAAAGCGTTTTATTGGCTACCCAGTTGATAAAGAGCAGTGTTGATAGGGTCTACCAGTGTTGCTTGCATGGTTGCAATCGTGTTCGAAGGGTGTTGTCAAACATGAAGACAAACAAAAGGTCAACTCGACCTACGTAGTGGTGTATTGATTTGGAGTGAGGATACAACAGTACGCGAATGCTGGAAAATGTTCTGAGAGTTGACAATAGGACAATCTCACTCACTCGTGGCAGGAAGTGTAAGACGAACAAATGGCTTCTCCTCCAGTGAGTTGTCGCTCCCCCAGGATACAAACTATGAAGCACAATCAAAGCGGATCATACATCAAATGTTCACACTCTCCGTAGCGACACATCCGCCGAACAACGTTTGACTCCAAGTTAGACACCGAAGATATAGTTCGACTTAAACATACAAAGATATTAAGATATAAGACAGACTCGTCCTACATAGACAAAAAATACACATAGATACGGGTCATAGATATTCTGAAGCAAGAACAATCTATTTCTAACCAAACAAAGAATAGATCGCTGTAAACCTAGATTACTACGCTGAGTTCGATATTCAGGAAAGATACAAGAACAGATAACTCACAGAATGAATCCACATCGACTAATCTGAGTTCTGTCCCTTAGACTGAAAATCGTGAATTCAAAGATAAATATATTTTTATCAGACAAATAAATACATTTTTCATTTGTATGCGTACTTACAGTAATCTGTGCGCCACACAAAAGAATATGTGCGCAACAGACTACCACACCCCCCGGGAAAAAAAATGAAAATCATTTTTTTTTCATCTGAGAGCAACATACAATAGGCTCACAACGCACAAGTACTGCGCAGATGAGAAATATCTGGAATTTATAATCCAAATTAAGGCAAAGTCGAAATATAGATCGACTGGTGAGAATACATCTCAACCTCTCAGAGAAAGCATTTCTCTTAAGCATAAATGTTTCCAGGGAGGTGTCACCAGCGCATACTACTATACTTGCAATGACACAATGCATATAACAATTTCATATTTAAACATTATAAGTACATGATTGACAAAAAAGAAAAGTCATCAACGAGTATCGGTGAATATATATATATCAATGAACGTAATGATAGTAGTGATACAATCACTATATTACAAATTATAATGTGTATCTATCTTGATATAGAAAAGAAAAAAAACTGTAGTAGAGTTGGAAGTGTTAAGAAGTCCAAGACCCAACAGTTAGGTGGAATCATGTGGGCATCTAGACAAAATGTCTGCCATCACATTATCTGATCCACAGAAAGCTCGTACCGAAAAATGAAAAGGTTGAAGAGCAATTGCATATCGAGTAGACCTCGAGCTCTTCAAATTCTTACTCTGTATAGCCGTAAGAGCTTTCTGATCGGTTTCTACTATGAAATGTGCGCCTAGAAAGAATCTTTGTAGTTTGAGTATTGCCCAAACCATAGCCAATAGCTCACGGTCTAAAACCGAATAATTCCTTTCTGCAGCATTAAGTTTTCTGGAGATATACATGACAGGATGCAGAGTTCCAGAGTACTCTTGCATTAGTGCCGCTCCAATCCCAGGGGATGAAGCGTCACTACGAAGAACAAATGTCTTATCTGTAGTAGGTAACACTAAAATAGGTGGTGTTGAAAACAAATATTTAATCTTATCCAAAGAGGATTGGCATTCCTGTGACCAGTGGACCATATTAGGCGACCCTTTCTTTAGTAGTGTAGAAAGAGGTGCCATGATAGAGGATAGATTCGGAATGAATCTTCCATAAAATTGAATAAGACCTAAGAGACTTCGCACTTGCTTTTTAGTCTTAGGAATAGAGATGTTAAGTATCTTAGTGATATTATGGTCCTCTGTCTTTAGGAAACTATGACCCACTCGATGGCCTAGGAAAGAAATTTCGCTAAAACCAACGCAGGCTTTAGAGGGTTTCGCTGTCAGGTTATACTCGCGTAGAGTAGATAGTAATTCAACTAACCCCGAATAGTGATCTTCCCAAGTATCGCTGAAAAGACAGATGTCGTCTAGGTACGCGATGACATCTGACCGATAAGATAGGATTCGACGCATAGGATAAGGTCTGACTCTAATAGGATTATGGTCAGTTAGAATACTGTCATGTTCAATGACATGAGTTTGTCCAGGAATGTCAGTAAGGACATCCTGAAATGTTTGTAACATAGCCGAAACTTGTCGCTGTTCTCCTAGAGACAAATCATGAGAAACAGTAACGTTTTTCCATGATTCACTAGAATGAAGTGGAATCATCGGAAGCGGAAGATTAACATCCGAAAAACTTGTTTCCTCATCCTGTATTACAGACAGTGATGAGTAATGACCATATTGGACTGGTGAATCGTCCATTGCCTGGAAAATAGGCTGTAAATAATCCGGACGTTCATTGAATTCCGTAAGCATATTGATGTGGAAGGTTTTATGCTTTCCATCAATATCGACAATGTAGTCAACATCGGAAATTTTCGAGATTATATCGTATGGATCTTTCCAAGAAATAAGAAGTCTGTTTTCCTTACAAGGTAGCAAAACAAATGCTTTGTCACCAGGACAAAGTTGTCGTAAGGTTCTTTTCTTATTGGCAAATTGTCTTGCCTTCTGCTTAGCAAATTCAGAAGAAGTTGCCAATTTGCATCCTTCGATAATCTTTTGTCTCAGCGCGATGACATATTCGTAAGAAGATTTTGTGTCATCGGTAATATTATCAGCGGTTATGAGATCATGAAGCAAAGACATAGGGCCGCGTGGTCGCGCGCCACAGACAAGTTCAAAGGGAGAAAATCCTGTATGTTCATTGGGGACCTCTCTGTAAGCAAAGAGGGCCGCGGGTAAAACCCTGTCCCAATCTTGAGGATGATCCTCAGTTATCTTCCCTAGTAAGTTTTTGAGTGTTCTATTTATCCGTTCGACCATCCCATTGGACATAGGATGATAGATACTACTCAAGGATATCTTTATCTGCAGAGTCGACATCACTTGAGACATGGTATCCGATATTAGTTGGGTGCCATGGTCTGACAATATTTCTCCGGGGAATCCCAGATGAGAAAATATAAGCCAAAGAGCATCTGCAATGTCAGCAGTAGTAATGCTCTTCAGAGGAATAGCCTCTGGCCAACGTGTGCACATGTCCACACACGGTAAGATAAACTGATGTCCTCTAGCAGATTTGATCTTAAATGGACCAATGATGTCTATCGCCATTTTCTGAAATGGTCGAATAGGAATGTCTGCAGCCTGAATAGGTGCAGCATGGCGTGGACCTTTGGATTTAACTTCTTGACATACTTTACAAGATCGACAATAAATCCGTATGTCTTTGTTCACAAAAGGCCAAAAGAAAGCCGCAAGAACTCTTGACTTTGTTCGGGAAAAACCCATATGTCCAGCACACTGAGAGTCGTGAGCGTGCTGCAAAATTTTAACTCTCAAATTCTTGGGAACAAGAATCTGAGAATGACTTGACTTAGCGGAGTCTTGCACCATATGTACAAGTACGCCATTCTTCATTGTAATCCAAGATTTACGCTTTGTATCTTTATTCGGATCACCTTTTGTTGCAAGAGTGAAGAATTTCTTTAGAGTCGGATCATGTTCTTGCTGTTTTATAAACGAGTCACGAGAAATTACCAAGGGATCGTCTTGGTTATGCACTTCATTATCTTCAGTAGATGAAGTTTGAGGCATATTAAGAGTTTGAGCTCTAGTGACTACAGCATTAGCAGTCTGCATATTTTGTTTTTCCCAAACGGAAATTTCCTGTAGAGTGCATTCTTTGACTCCGTGAATACGACCGATGATAAGATCAGCGATCGGATTCGGCAGAAGACATGCGTGTACATCTCCTGTAAAGAAAGGAGTAGCAATCCTAATGATAGCAGTAGAATATTTCTCTAAGGTGCCGCCAAACGTTACACATTTGACTACTTTTCCAGTGGCACGAGAAGGATCTACAAGCGACTGCCTAACACCAATTGTGGTGCATCCAGAATAAAAAAGAACTCAGACTGGATTGTCATTTACTAAACCTTTATGTAAGACATGAGAACCTCTTCCATCATGCGCGACTGACGCAGGAAGAGCGGGAAGAGGATGGCCACAACTTAAAGTGGACACCGTAGTTTGTTCAAATAATGTTTTGCATTGGGGGCACTGAGATGCTCTCCCAAAATCAAAAGCGGAACATGCCATATTATTAGCAGCATTATTATCTTTACTCTGTTTATAGGCTTTATGTGACTCTTGCTGTGCAGAGTTTGCCTGATAATGTGATTTATGTTTTTTGTATTGTGATCTACCTCGATTATTATTGCCTCTGTAATCATTATTGTGTTTCCTCTATTGTAACCCCTATTTGGGTTTGAGTAACAGTTCTCATTGTTACCATTATCATATTCATTATAATGAGTATCTCTATAACTATGGTCTTGTTGTCTCCATGATGGATGACTTGGATAGTTTCTATAATGACTTCTTCTGCGGAAATTTCTATAATTATGACCACCTCTGTGTCGAGGGCTGTCAGCTTGTCTCCAGTTCTTAGCAGAAGAACCCTGAAATGATTGGCTACCTTGGTTTTGATAACTACAGTAGAACTCCATTTATCCGAACCCCATGGGACCGAGCATCGTTCGGATAATCAAATGTTCGGATAATTGGATTGCATAATGTATCGAGTACATGTACACATATTTCTAAAAATAATTAACCATCACAAGGAAAATACACTATAAAACATATTTACTTGTACTGTAATAATAATACCCACACTGTATTAGTTCACTGTATCACCAAAATCTTTTATTACACTGCAGTGCATGTTCTACTTGTATTAATTATTTTTGTTAAGAAAGAGAAATGTTTTCAAAATAACATTACAAACGATTCAAAACCAGGCGCAACTTACGTATACATGTACTTGCACAGATGTAACCCACTATTTAAAATAAAGAGGAATCCTCTTTTGCACCAAACTGGATAGTCTCCTTTTGGCTGCTAAGTCCCGCATTCTCTTCAACAGAAGAAACTGTGTAGGACAGCTGTCATCTTCTTGCTCGTACCAAGCCATCGCTGTTTCTAGTGCTATAAAGGCCTCTTCAGGACTTGGTCGACGTTTTGGGTTTTCTTCATAATCTACAAGTACATCATGTACTTCTGAGGAGTCTTCAACATCGGTCACTACATGTATTTGGTTTTCTTCTTGCACAAAAGACAAAATTTCTTCGTCATTCAAAAACGGAAAACCAGAATCATTATCATCTTCTAGCCACATGTGTGCATCATCTTTGTCACAGTCCGAAAATCCGGGCATTGCTTGAAACAGTTCCACAACTTCATTTATACAATCATCATTTGTGTCCACTACAGTAGTTTCATTTCCTCCTTTTTTCCCAAGCAATCTATTCCAAGCCTTGTTGAGATTATCTTGTGACAGGGTGGTCCAAGCATCAGCTAACATATATCAGCAGTCTTTGAGATTAAGCTTTTTGGAAAACGCCACCACACTTTCTTCATCTTCAGCCAACAATAAACGACGCATGACTTCATTCTTGTACATCTTTTTAAGCTTTGCTATAACACCCTGATCCATTGGTTGAATCAGTGCTGTTACATTCATCATCATGTGACGTATTCTTTCCAGAACGTTGTCTCCATTACAGCTGCTCTGAACGCATCATGATTCTGGGCAAGTCGACCTGCATCAGCCAAAGACAAGTTCAGACTCTCTGTGATGTCCTGGGTCCATCGTCGTCTAGGTCGACCCCTTCCCCTTTTTCCAGGGACCATGCCTTCCATCACTGTTTTTTCCAGACTATTATGTCTTTTTATATGACAGAAAAATTTCAGCTTCCTTATTGCGATAGTATTTAGGAGCCAATGTTCCTGTACGTTTAGTGAGTGCAGTACTTCTCTGTTGGTCTTTTTTTCTGTCCAGGGTATTCTCAACATCCTTCTGTAGCATTTCATTTCGAATGATGTAATCCTTTTTGCAACTGTTTTATTGAGTGTCCAAGTCTCGCAGCCGTATGTTGCTACTGGGAATATACATGCTCTGATCAGTTGTAACTTTGTTTCTTTGCTTGTGCCTTGCCATAGGTTTTTCATCTGTTACATTGGGAGGCAGAAAAATTACTTTAAAATTTGCATCAACTGCATTCAATGTATCCGTCTCTGGATGAGATGGTGCATTGTCCAGTAGAAGAATTACTTTTCCAGTTTTCTTTTCTTGTTCTCTCAACCTCTTCACATTTGGGATGAACTGATTTGTATACCAATCAAGAAATATTTCACTATTCATCCAAGCACTCTTCTGTGCTTTGTAGCACAATGGGAGACATGTCACATTCTTTAAACAACGTGGTTTTTTGGCTTTACCGATCATTAGCACCGGTAAACGATGACTTCCACTGGCATTCGCGGCTACCAAAATTGTTACTCTCTCTTTGCACTTTTTAAACACAGGGGAAGCTGCTTCGCGCTGAGATGCAAGTGATTTTTGAGGCAATGATTTCCAGCATAAGCCAGTCTCATCGGCATTGTACACATCGAGTGAATAACCTTCTTTTTCCAAAAAAGCCAAGAATGTTTCTTTAAAATTTTCAGCGGCAGTTGCATCGCTAGATAAGGATTCCCCTTGGATCTCCAATTCTCGTATGCCATGACGAGATTTAAAGTTTCTTAACCATCCCTGGCTAGCCTTAAAGTCAGGAGGACAGTCAAGTTGATTGTTGAACTGAAGTGCCTTTTCACACAATAGAGAACCAGAGATAGTTTCCCCTTTGCTTCTTCTTTGCACAAACCATATATATAAAGCCTCTTCCAATTTCAAATCTTTCGCATGTCTCATGGTTTACGTTTCTTCGACCCATTTTCACTCTCCAATTTCGATGCAAAACTCATAATTTTATCCTTGTTACTTTTGATGTCAGAGACGGTAGCTTTCCCAACATTAAAAATCCTCGCAAGTGAAGACACAGTTTCACCTTTTCCTAGTCTCTTGATAATTTCTGTTTTCGTTTCAATTGACAAAACATTGCGGTTCCTTTTATATGCGTTAGGCCTTCTGGAAGATGCCATATCGCACAGAGAAATACTTGCACACCAAAATTATTCTGCTGTAGTAGCAGACACAATTATTTTAAGTTGAACTGTCTGTTTAGCCAGTGTTCTGCCTAGAACGCACACGTACACTAGATTGGTAAACCAGATATTAACTGACTTTATGATATAACTGACTTCCTGTACGTAAGCGACCGACCATTAGCCCATTCCATCCTCTACAAATTGTTCGCACACATTTGAAGCTTGCAGCATCAAAAGATTCAAAAATAAAGTCTAACATGACTGGTGGCGCCTGCTTTTTTTTCCTCGAAAAAGTGTTCGGATAATTGGATGTTCGGATAATTGGGGTTCGGATAAATGGAGTTCTACTGTATTATGGTTACCTTTTTTTCCAAACCTGTTTTGTGGTCCCTGAAATTTGTGTGAGTAATTAGGGTTGTATGGTGTTGCTGAAGCAACCGGCATACTCTCTTTAATCTTAGTGTTGCTAAGAGTTACGTCAGGGTGTGCCGTGACGTATTGGTCACAATATTCTTGCATTTCTTTTAGTGTCTTGGGTTTAAGCTCATGTAGGAATTCAAGGAATGGTTTATTAACACTCGACATAATCTTGTCCCTGAGCAACAAGTCCATAAGTGCTTCATATGTCTTTTCTGTTTTGGACAACTCAATCCAACGATTAAATGTAAGACGTGTCCTTGCAATGAATTCTGAGAATTCTACCCCTGATTCAGGTACCATTTTCTTAAACAAAATACGGTAACCTTCCTCTGTTAATTGATATTTTTTCAATAAGGCTGCTCTAATAACATCATAATTATCCTTGTCAGCCTCTTCAACCAAACTTAAACTAGTCAGAGAATCACCTTTCAAATTTTCTGATAACTGGTTAGCATATTGTGATTTATCCACATTATGAGCTCGACAAGAGCGTTCAAATCTATCCAGCCAGAATGTTATGTCATCACTGGAAGGATTGAACGCTGGTACCTTGACCTTGTTAGTAAAGGGTTTACCATTACTACCAGTTGACTGATTAGCAATACCCATATTTGTCAATTTTAATTTTTCTAACTCAAATGCTAACAGTTTTTCCTCATGTTCTCTTTTTGCCTTTCTCTGCTCGGCTTCAGCTTCTCTGTCTAATTTCTTTTGTTCAGCCTCTGCTTCTCTTTCGAATCTTTTTTGTTCAGCTTCTCTGTCTAATCTCTTTTGTTCAGCCTCAGCTTCTTTTTCTAATCTTTTTTGTTCAGCCTCAGCTTCTACTCTTTTATTTGCAGCCTCAGCTTCTCTTTCTAATCTCTTTTGTTCAGCCTGTCTTTCTAACCTCTTTTGTTCAGCCCCTCTTTCTAATATCTTTTCTTCAGCTTCTAATTTTTTTTCTTCCATTTGAAGCTTTCTCTCCTCAGCAGCAGCTTTTTTCTCCTCAGCAGCAGCTTTTCTCTCCTCAGCTTGCATCTGCAATCTTAAATTCTTTTGTTCAACTTCTGCTTTACATTTATTTTCCTCTTTTTGCTTCTTTTCTTCTGACTTTAATACCATGGCAAATTGAGCAGTTGCAAACTCCTCTAATTCCTTACCAGACTTATCAAGGGATTTCCCTTGTGCAATAAAGTATTCCAATGTAGACATGATGTCTAATAATGATAGCAATCACTTGAAACAATAATAAAATATATTTCCAAGTAAACAGGAACACGTTCTAAATGAACTTGATTAATTAGCTCACAATCCCAATCTCTGTTGGAAACAAGCCTTTAAATAAGGTCTTGCATAATCAACTGTGTGACTTTAGTAACAGCAATTAGTCATCAGTTGATTATTTCTCATAAGTTCACTACACAGCTAGTAGTGTATGATCAAGTATATTCTATAGTACATGTCAACCAACAACATACATAAAGTACAAATACGAAAGACAATATGACAACATTTGCAGAAATCAAATAAATCAAATAGGAAAATCAATGAAAACAATCACAGAATCTGTGATGACAACTGCAAAGGGTTAACAACAAAACAAATTACGTCACAGTGTATAAATATAAATGTGTATACAACTAAATTATAGGAAAGGGTAGATCTACATATACGAACAAATCAAAACGAAACTGAAGAACAGAGAAAATATCACAAAAACAACGATAAGCACAGTCTTCACAGCTAACAAAAAATAGCAGCAGATGTTGCAGCAAATTTTCAATTAAGAAAATTGCTCCCTAATATAGAACCAATATGACTCGGTATATCCTATACTAGTCACCTCACCAACCGCCCACGACATAAACAACTATTACATATAAACATGTAAACATAAATATATATAAAACATAAATGCATATATCATGAATAAATTGTGATGTAGATAGAGTTTTGCAGAGTAGGTCAGTTGTAATAGTACAGTTTTCAATGACAATAAACTGTAACTTTAATAACAATTAATTTTGGCCTAACTATTACAAAATTAATCAAAATAGAAGCTCCACCGTTGATGTGTAGACTTCTCAGTTATATAGTATTTCATTTCCTGCCAACACAGTTAAATATTCACTTGATCCAACTGTTCTGTATAATGCAGTTTGTACAGCGAAAAATGTCAACAAGCGCTGACATAGTTACAGTATTTGCTCGACAGGTCACGTGACAAAGTGCAAACTAGTACTGCAGGTGTGTCGTATCAGCCACAGGAAACGGTCTGGTCTCAGTAGTCTGTTGACTTCTCAACTTCTGCGAGGTCAAACCCAGAAAGCTGGCCCACCAGTTGATAAAGCGTTTTATTGGCTACCCAGTTGATAAAGAGCGGTGTTGATAAGGTCTACCAGTGTTGCTTGCATGGTTGCAATCGTGTTCGAAGGGTGTTGTCAAACATGAAGACAAACAAAAGGTCAACTCGACCTACGTAGTGGTGTATTGATTTGGAGTGAGGATACAACAGTACGCGAATGCTGGAAAATGTTCTGAGAGTTGACAATAGGGCAATCTCACTCACTCGTGGCAGGAAGTGTAAGACGAACTACTGTTTACGTTTTCTTGTATTTAATGGACACACACTTCGACGACACAGGAACAGGAAACAGGTTGGCATAAATCATAATAATGTTGATCAATGAAATACCCTATCACATGGGCATTCAGGTTGCATAACAGTACAAATGGAATGTCAGTAGACAAGCACTCCGTAATACCAATATATATCGTCTGACTTTACTGACAGAGCACGTCAGTTCATAAACAAGGTTCAAGATGGTTCCTAGACCTAACCTCGTCTAGCGAAGATTCATATAAAGTTCAGCACATATTTCTTTGATAATAATATTGAACCACTAGTAGTGGGTTCTCTTTGTAGCAGTGATCTCTAGACTCATCAGGTGATAGTAGGGGCCATCCTTGTTCTCTCCTCGATGATTGGAAAATATAGAATTCAAAATGGCTTCTCCTCCAGTGAGTTGTCGCTCCCCCATGATACAAACTATGAAGCACAATCAAAGCGGATCATACATCAAATGTCCTCATTGCTTTGTAGATTCTACCATAGATACTATTGACTTCATCACATAATATGGTGCTGCTAGGTATGAATGTCATCTTCATCTGGTTAACATTCATCTAAACGTACAAACGTACGTCTGTTCATCGAATACAATGCCTCAGGAAAAGTTTATAAGAAATGCGTCTTTACCTTGGTATCAGAAATACACTAAAATATGATTCTGCCATTCCTTGGCAGTAAGAATAAACACTGGGGTGAATCATACATGATATGTCTAAAGAGACTACCTCTTTCCCCATTAATATAGAGATCACTTTTCCAGCGACAGGCCGCTACCAAAACTCAGCACCCCAACAGGGCGGAACCTTCTTACATTCTCCGTAGCGACACATCCGCCGAACAACCTTTGACCCCAAGTTAGACACCGAAGATATCTCTTCTTCTTCTTCTTCCGTCCTTAGCCAGAGACCGACCAAGCAGTCAGAGGCCATCACGCCTTGTGGCGTCTTAAGGGCTACAGCAGATTGATTTTCTCTGTTGTAGTTTCCCATCACGCCTAGCGGCGTCTTTAGGGCAACAACAAATAGATCCATCTGCCGCTGTTTCCGTAATCGGTGTGACAAGCCAACGGGTGATCAGCCCATTGGGCACCGAAGATATAGTTCGACTTAAACATACAAAGATATTAAGATATAAGACAGACTCGTCCTACATAGACAAAAAATACACATAGATACGGGTCATAGATATTCTGAAGCAAGAACAATCTATTTCTAACCAAACAAAGAATAGATCGCTGTAAACCTAGATTTCTACGCTGATTTCGATATTCAGGAAAGATACAAGAACAGATAACTCACAGAATGAATCCACATCGACTAATCTGAGTTCTGTCCCTTAGACTGAAAATCGTGAATTCAAAGATAAATATATTTTTATCAGACAAATACATACATTTTTCATTTGTATGCGTACTTACAGTAATCTGTGCGCCACACAAAAGAATATGTGCGCAACAGCAACCATGTTTGCTGTCTCTGGTAACAGGGAATAATGTTTGCCGTGTCTGGTAACAAGCAACATTGTTTGCTGTCTCTGGTATCGGGCAACAATGTTTGCTGTCTCTGGTAGCGGTCAACAATGTTTACCGTCTCTGGTAACGAGCAACAATGCTTGCTGGGTATGGTAACAGGCAACAATGTATGCTGTCTCTGGTAACAGGGAATCATGTTTGCTGTGTCTGGTATCAAGCAACAATATGTGCTGTCTCTGCTAACAGACGACAATGTTTGCTGTCTCTGGTAACGAGGAACAAAATGATTGTCTCTGGTAAAGAGCAAGTGTGTTTACTGTCCCTGGTAACAGACAACATAGTATCGCTGTCTCTTGTAACGATCAACAATATTTGCTGTCTCTGGTAACGAGCAAGAATGTTTATTATCTCTGGTAACGAGCAAGAATGTTTACTGTCTCTGGTAACAAGCAACAGTGTTTGCTGTCTCTAATAACGGGCAACAATGTTTACTGTCTCTGGTAACAGACAACAATGTTAGCTGTCTCTGGAAACGGGTAACAATGTTTAATGTCTGTGGTAACGGGTAACAATGTGTACTGTCTCTGGTAACAGACAACAATGTTTGCTGTCTCTGGTAATGTCATGTTAAAGTCATTTTAGTTTACGTTTTATAATGTTTCTTGATATCAAAAATAAAACTGACTACTTAGATGTCAAAATGTCAGTTATTGATTATTGTTTTTACTGTTGTTTTCCGTGTAGCCAATAGATAAAAGAGAGGATAGAACATTGATCATGTGTGTCACAAGCACTATATGCTGTGGATTTGTAGACACACCAGTACTACTGATAAACAAGGCTCGTCCTTCTAAAGGTACGACCAACACATATAATGCTGACAATAAGAAATAACACCTTTAACAGGAATTTCCCTTTAATGATCGAATGCACACAATATCGCCACACAAGGCTACAAATATATGAATTTATATATATATATATATATATATATATATATATATATATATATATAATAATAATAATAATAATAAATTCTTTAAGCGCCAAACACGGCGCATAAGGCAGAAACCAGTGCTCTCCAGGTTGTTCGTTGTGACGCCACTCCTCTTAGCTCTTGCACATTATTTAGGCCCAACGTTCTTCCTTCTCTTATTATTGTTCTTCTGAGTGTTTCTTTTGGTCTTCCTTTTTTCCGCTTACCCTCAGGAACCCAAGTGAGCGCCTGTAGTGGTATTCTGTTGTTTTGCATTCGTAGGACATGACCGATATATGACCATCGTCTTTTCCTTATATAGTCGGAGACATATTTCTGCCTAGAGTCCTCTCTTATTTGTCGATTAGTCTTGAATTCTTTCCAACTGATGTTCATGAGTTTTCTAAGACATTTGTTCTCGAATGTATTCAGCTTGTTCTCCAATGATTTTGTTATTTTCCAACTCTCACAGCCGTATGTTAACACTGAGATAACATTTGAATTAAACAGACGAAGCTTGGTATGTATATTCAATGATCGTAATTTCCAAATGTTAGATAATCTATTGAAGGCGCTAGCTGCCAAAGCAATTCTAGTATGGATTTCTCTTGTTGTGTCACCATCCTGAGTCATTTTACTGCCTAAATAATTGAAATGTTTACTGTCGAGCCTTGTTCTGTTTCGGTAACAATAGCTTGTATATATATATATATATAGACACATAAATACATGCCAGAGCAAACTTGTCTAACTAGATTTGGCTAATAACCGCATATAACACAATTATTTACTGGTGATTCACTTTGTCAAATGCGTTCATGTAGTCCATAAAACCCAAAATATAGATCTGTTTTTGTTTCTTTGGTCCTCTTTATTCATTATCTAGCGATATATTTGCTGTTGTTCGTACCTTTACCGTCTACAGAATCACAATGTTCATCACTAATTGATGTCATGTTTTTTCAGCGCTGCAGTTCAAGTCTTTGTACTTCTAGTTTAGCCATTCTTCTTTCGTCTGTCTACATTTGCCTATAATTTTAGTATTGTTGTTTGTCTTGCTTAGTTTTCGGTCTTAAATCCATCAGTTGTAAAATTTCACATGACATCAATTTCTTCTTTGCAGTCCCATTTGCAATGATATGCTTGATATTATCTGCATTTTTGGAAAATGTCCCTTTTACAGTGCTGCATACACTCATTTTTACAGCGAACTCACTGCTTTTCGGAGCATTTTAAATTTGTTCAGGCTCAGTATACATTAATAAAATCAGTACCTTTTGTTTCATGTACAGATATATACTACAAAGCATACTTGCAATTTTTATGCATAATGACAATCCGATACCTCACCCCGCTGCTCCACCTGGATCACTATCCCTACGCTACAAAACTGCCTTGCAATACCTCAAACTGACAAGCCAGACGCAAGCTGCAACTCAATTCTATCAATTTGACACATAATCTACTAGTAATTGCTACTGTAGCACCAAAATTAACATGCAACACGATTTTTTTTTTTTTCTAACCAGCGGCACTCGAGCTTTCCAGCTCTTTTGGCCCAGTGACATGTCATTGCGAGGCTGGGGGGACAGTGGACTTTCCTTCCAACCCGGTCAGGAGCTTCGCTCCTTCTCATCCACACGGGATTTATGTGCAGGAGCCGTTCAGGTTATTCAGTCAAATTTCCGGTCGTAAGCATTCCTTCAAACGCTGACGCCCGGGTTTGAACCACGAAAACCTGGTCGCCAGTACAACGCCGTAGCCATTACACAAGCGCGGCTCCCGCAACACGATGTCAAACACACTGTCCAATACTCTCTGAACTTGAAAATACCACTGTTGCCTAACTATGTCACTAGCGTTATCGAGGTCACTCGACCATAAACAGTTCACTGCACCATCGTTACCCACTAACAAACACACTGTCTGAACACTGGAAAACCAAAATAACTCACTATCGTGATTCCCGTAACCTGCGAGTGTAAACACACTGCTACTATTACCTTCTATCACTCCGTGTGCATAACTTCTAGCCTTATAATGGAACTCTAGGCCTCCATAGCCTTTATATAATAACTGAGCCACCCTGCTGTCACGAGCACTATATGCTGTGGATTTGCAGACACACCAGTACTACTGAATAACAAGGCTCGTCCTTCTAAATGTACGACCACCACATATAATGCTGACAATAAGAAATAACACCTTTAACAGGAATTTCCCTTTAATGATCGAATGCACACAATATCGCTACTCAAGGCTACAAATATATGACATATATATAGACACATAAATACATGCCAGAGCAAACTTGCCTCACTAGATTTGGCTAATAACCGCATATAACACAATATGGTGGCCTAGTATTAGCAATGAACTGATCACAGCTCACCACGGCGGCCCTAATTTATAACAATGAAAAAACCTTCAAAACTGGACAACGTATACTCTGCGGTATGTAGAAAAATGACACTAGTTAACATCCCAAACTATACTGAACCACATTAAAAACGCAACACTATTATATATATACTGATGCCGAGAAGCTGAAAAAAGTGTGGAAATGGATTTTCCCCGTGTTTGTCGTGAGGTAGAGAGCGAATGGCTGCTGGAATGGAAAGTGCGTGATTCAACCCACGGGTTTGTGTACAGACTACATGAAAACAATGAAAGTTACACGTGCAACACGATTCTTAACAGCTATGACCATGAAAATGTGTACGCGTTGTGGAAGTATACTCGGTATAAGACAAAACACCCAGTACATGTGCTTGAAATGCCACGACTATCTGACAACGACCGCCAACGAGCCATTGAGATGTTGGAGGCCGGAATGAGCTCGCGGGCCAATGCCAGAAGGATGAATTGCCACCACAGCACTATACTATTCGTCAAAATTCAAGGGCCACCCTTTTATTTTCAATACACTTTTATATAAGCGCATAGAATGATTAAATGAAGGAAGTTTTTAGTAAAAATGGGTGCAATATCTTCCTCTGACAGTCCTCTAAGCACTTTAAGCATAAAAGCAACTCACCGACAACCATGGTGATCACGTGCAATTTGGTTTGCTGACCATAAAGTCACATTTTTAATCTGTTTTTTCAAACTTCCGTTCAACCAAACAGGTGAAGTAATCTTGCTGATTGACATTTCACGTGCAATGGCGACTTTTCGTGAACAGAGTTCACTCTTAATTTGTTTTACAATCAGCAGACTTAGGGTAGTTTCATCACTTGCAAAAACCATGCCACCGAGAAGAAGTCTTGACACCTTACAAAGAATGAGGGCTATAGCGTGAGTTGAAAGTGGTTTATCTGTCCGTGAGGTTGCTAGACGGCTTGCAGTGTCACACTCTACTATCCAAAGAATTTTGGAGAGATTTCAGACCACAGGAAGTGTGGAGGATTGCCACCGGCTAGGTCGCCCTAGATGCACCAATAGACATGATGAGAATGCCTCTTACTCCTGCTCATCGCAGAGCCCGTGTTGCTTGGTGTCGCGAGCACATCCGATGGACAAGGCAACAATGGAGTTATGTTCTCTTCGCTGATGAATCTCGCTTTACTTGTCATTCAATGATGGCAGAATTCGAGTTTGGAGACGACCAGGAGAGCGATTTACTGATGACACAATTCGAGAGGTGGATCGTTATGGTAGGGGTTCTGTCATGGCCTGGGGAGGCTTCTACAGACACGGCAGGACCCCACTCTACATCATCCAAGGCAACTTGACCGGCCCAAGATACCAGAACGATATCTTCAGACCAATTGTTCAGCCTGCTCTGGAGGCCATAGGTGGTAATGCTATCCTCCAAGATGATAACGCTCGACCACATCGAGCTCGTGTGGTGAATGAGTTTATTCAGCAACATGGGATCATCAGGATGGCGTGGTCAGCTCATTCACCTGACCTTTCTCCGATTGAGCACCTCTGGGATGTCCTTGGTCGAAAATTGTCAACAAATCACCCCCTGCCAATGGATGTTGCACAGCTGACTGCATTTCTGCTTCAGGAATGGCAAGATGTTCCTCAGGATACTCTTCGGACCCTTGTGGACTCGATGCGTCTACGATGTCTTGAATGCCTTGCTGCAAACGGTGGTCATACCCAAATTTGAAATGTCTATTTGTCCAATATCTATTGTGTGACTTTTGAAAAGGTGGGTGACACACTTCACAGTCTTCACTGCGTTTGAATGTGTGTTTCCATTTCTTTACGTGACGTGTCAATTTGGTATTCAATAAATGCCGTTGTGACTAATACCAATTACGTTTATATCAGATTTGTTTTATGGTTTCAACCAATGTTTTTCTAAGTGGTCCATGACTTTTGACGAGTAGTATATTTTACGTCTCAATGGACGTTATGGAACCACTGGCAGTGCCCGGGATAGACTTCGGAGTGGCCAACCACGAGTTACTACCCCTGCGCAAGATCGTCATATTGTGCTGAGTCACCTAAGGAATCGTTCTCTCCCTGCAAGTTAAACAGCAAGAGCAATAGTGGGTAGACGTGGGCAAGTCTCTCGAATGACAGTCATACGACGACTCAGAGATACAGGCCTTACTGCAAGACGACCTTATGTTGGGCCAAACTTGACTCACAGACATCGTCAGCAGCGCCTGCAATGGGCAGAGCAACATGTCAGATGGACTAGATTGCAGTGGAATGCTGTCCTTTTCACAGACGAGAGCAGATTCAACATATCCTTTGCTGATGGACGTATGCGGATTTGGCGACGGTGTGGAGAGCGCTTTGCAGATTGCTGTGTTCGTCAGCACAACAGATTTGGAGGTGGCAGTATTCACATTTGAGGAGGATTCAGCTTTCACCATCGCTTGCCTCTTCACGTCTTCCGTGGAAATGTTAATGCTATGACATATCGAGATGAGGTTCTGGATGCATTGGTTGCTCCTGTGTTCACAAATTATCCAGACTTGCAGCTTCTCCAGCAGGATAATGCACGTACGCACACCGCATGCGTTACGCAGCAATATCTACAGCAGCAGAATATTGTGACAATTGATTGGCCTGCCCTATCACCAGACATGCCTGTAAAGAGTAGACGATCCCCAGAAGTAACTTGAAGGTGTAACAGGCTTTATTTTGCCCACTAGATGTAAAGACTGTTTTGTATCGTGTTGAAGTGTCGCTGAGTGGGTGTGTCGTTGATCACCTGGACAGTTCAGTGTTGCGTGTATCTAGGTCACCAGCGTGAGGCACTGTCAGGGTGTAATGTAGACACTCACACATAACAGCACACATGTTGTATTCTCAGAAGTGTAGTACTCGTAGTGAGATGTTGTAGTGAGTAATGGTGTGTGTGTGTAGAAGCAGCAGATCGTGAACACGAAGTCGTTTAGGCTCTTATTCAGGTACACACAAACTCACTCCACCACAAGTAAAAGTCATAAATGTAGTTAGCACCGATGACTTTTTCCAACATTTATTACTGCAACAGTACGCTGACAGACGACACAGTCAATAGTACAAAGGATCATGGACATTTCGTGTATGGTAATGATGACAAACATCTAGCATCATAAATCTTGCATAGCTCATGTGTAAGATGCTAGTAGAGCTGGTTTGATAATTTACGTTAGTTCATACTGTAGCTCAGAGCCCCTGACTAAACACGTCAGGTAGCCTTACAACAAATATGCCGCACGATAAAGGCGGATCCAGTTGATCAATATCAAAGTCTATGAACTTGTATAACCAAAGTCAAGACTTCATCTGGCTTCACAGGCCAGACACTTCTTCTTCTGCTCAAAGATTGGGGCCGTAATGACGGGCCTCTATAACAACTGTGTATACTTCATAGGCAGGTATAATCATCCATGCCGTAATTATATATCGCCAACATGCGATCTTAATAACAATATCTTTCCACTGGGCTTCTGTAATATAGTTAGACGTGTAGTCTAACTTGGCTCCATCGAGCACACATAATGGACTCTGTATAACAAAGAACTGTGAGCTCCACTCACAGGTTCACAAAATGTTCTGCAACATAGGCATAATAATAAAGTTTCATTTTACCTTTGCGAGAAATCCACGAAATACACTAATAACAACTGTCGTCATTCTTGACGAACAGAATAACTCTGGGGAGAATCACAAACATCACAGTCTCACAAAAGACTATCTTTTCCCCAGAAAATGCAGAGAAGAACTACGGACATCTTGTCCGGACAGAACCCAGATCAGCACTCCTTCACGGAAGTTTCTCCGTTCGCGCTAAAAAAACTTGCGCATGCGTAGACAGAACAGATCTGAGAACAGCTAACCCCCCGACTTAAGACAGGTCAACACAATGAATAAAACAAAGAGAAGATAACCCCAAATCAACCTGTCCCAGGGAGTCAATAAAGAGTTCTGTAACTTAGATCATCAAAACGTATAAATAGATTTACGTCTTATGATCCCGTCAAAAACGACAGCAACAATATTGTGACGATTGATTGGCCTGCTATATCACCAGACATGCCCTCTATAGAACATCTGTGGGACGAGCTCGGACGCAGAGTCTACAGGCAAGGTTCTTCAGCTAATCTGCAACAGCTCGAAGCTGCTCTTACACGTGAATGCGGTTTGATTCCCCGGAATTTCCTTCAGAGACTTGTGCGTTCCATGCGGAGCCGCTGCCAAGCTTGTTTGCAAGCACATGGTGGACATACCAGATACTGAGGATAGTGTGAATACATTTTTGTATTGGTTGCATTTTTGGTATTCTCCCTTGCCTGCACAGAATGCAATGAATTTCATAACAATCAAATGTACAAATTTATGACCAGCATGGGATTCATAGGAAAATGAATAAAGATTCAAAATATGTAAATTTGTAAACACTCACATTTACATTTCACACTCTGTTCCTGGATTATACAGGTGGTGCGTTTTTAATGTGTTTCAGTACAGAATTACACACTACACTCCAAATACTCCGCAGGAAGGCAAAACTCAGAATATGAATCTCATGGCACACTCTTCTCTGCAAACTGCTGGGCAGGGGAAAACTCAGTACGTCCGCTCTCGGACATCACTAGACGATCACTCTCTATCTTGGCGCCCAAAATACCCGCTTCCGTCAATCACATTACTTGAGCGGTCAAGTTATCTCAGGGTTGCCAAAACTCAGCGTTAACAATGTAGCCATTCTAATTTTTCGTCACCGCGAAATAGTGCCGTGAAAATGTGACCATGTGATCAACAAAGACGTTCTAGCCGTCTCGTGAATCTTATAGCGCGCTAAGCTCTTTGTCCCTTTTTGCTGATGTTTAATTTCAACTTGATACTTTGTCTTAGCTTTGACGAACAACATTTGAGTAAATTACTGAATCTTAGCCTGATGTGTTTTCAAGACTTTATTCTCAGTCCTCTGTGTGATAGGAAAGGGAAAGAACTGAGATATGACTAAGTAAGAATAATTTATGAGTAGTAAGACTTAGCTCTGACGTCACCGGAGCACGAGAAATAAGTGAGCTGAGGGAAGAGCAGACATCACTCTTAAAATGGTCGTCAGCTGAGAACAGGTTAGCGTTAGACTAACCACATCGACCAGATACCAAGTTATGGTACTGCTGCAATGTGCAGAGAAGAGAAGACTAATGAAAGAATTCTACAACAGATAGTTAATCATGTCAAGATATGTTCAGCATATATCGCCAGCAGTTCATCCTGGTATGTAAACACTCGCATATTTAACGAGCGTGGATAGACAAAGAAAGGTGTTAGAACTGTAGTCCAGTGTCGGACGTGTGGACAGTTTACTAGGAACAGTTTATATCTAAGAATAAGTTACCAGCACTGGAAGTTTACCCAGACAACACTTCGAAGCTTACTTTATTAGATTGAGAACAGCCCATTAATCAGTAGTGATGTTGATAACTCCTATGTTGACAAGTACAAGGCACTCATTCACTCATGTGTGAAAGTCACCACTGAAGACGTCTCGTTACTACTGTTTGATGCTTATCACTGGACGTTACTGGTCAACTTCCCAACCTTACGCAGCGTTGAATCTACAGGTCATGTTGACATAGAGTGAAGGTGTAAAGTGTCAGTTACGCGAATGATGGAATGTTCGGTGAAGTTGACAACTTAGTAATGGTACATTCATACACTCGTATGCAAGTCAATGATGTTTGAACTGCTGTTGACCATTTCATATGTTTAATGAGGTGACACACATTCTGACAGCACGGATACAATCATAGGTACATGTTGACACAGCAAATCATTAGGTACTTGAATAGTAGGTGGCAACATCAGACATATTTCATGTAGCATATAAATACAATGGGCGATATAAGTCCAGCATTCACTGTACTGGTGGGCTATCGCTTCATACTTCAGCTGACTGAACGCGTCAGTGAAAATGAATATGTAAACATCAATAATGGTTCACTGATCGAACCTTTTCTTGGCTAAGTTTTCTTAAGTTGTACATTCATCAAAAGTTCATAGCAACCATGTTCAACCACAGTAATGGGTTTTCCATAATAGGAAGATCTCTGCATCATCGTCTGATAATAAGAGTCGTTTTCTGTTCTCTTGACAATGATCCGTTGTGGTAACGGGAATTCCAAAATGGCTACCTCCTTGAGTTTCGCTCACCCAGGAGGATAAATGATGAGCCGCAATTAATTCAAAATCTGAACATAAATGTTCTCAATGGGTTTCCATCCAGTTCAGAAATCTATAAGGTTGCTTCATAAAAATGCCTTAGAGCTGTTGGATAACCTGTCATCTTCATCAGCATTCAAACAATCCTAGCTGTACGAAGATAAGCGCGTCAGACCGAGAAATAGGCCGACATAACAATACAAAAATATACGATATAAGACCGAATCTTCTTAAATAGACACGGAATACATATATGTCCGGGCCATAAACATTCTAGGCCAGACCAATTTGTTTTCTGGCCATAACAAATGAGAAATGACATAGACCTAGCATTCATACGCTAGATCGATATTCAAGAGAGATCACCCATACAACAAAAGTATAAATTAATCATGGGTAGTCTAACTTTGACCGAGAAATTTTTCCCATATCAAATAGTCATACTGTTCATACGTTCCTACCTACAGTAATCCGTGCGTCGCATAATTCCATACAAAAAAATATGTGCGCAACAGATTACCACACCCCCCGGGAAAAAAAATGGAACATTTTTTTAAAAAATACATCTAAGAGCAACATACAATCGGCTCACAACGCACGAATAACAATGCGCTGATGATAAGCATTCCAAACAAATGTAAAGCCTAATGTGAGGCTACGTCGTCATATAAAACGACAAGTGAGAATATATCTCAAGATCTCAGAGAAAGTATTTCTCAAAGTATAAATATTTCCAGAGAGGTGTCACCAACGCCTACTACACTACTGGCAATGCCACAATGCATATAACAATTTCATATTTAAGCATTATAAGTGCATGATTGACCAAGAAGAAAAATCATTAAAGAGTAGCGGTGAATATATATCAATGAACGTAGTCATAGTAGTGATACAATCACTATTTTACAAATTACAATGTGTATTTATCTTGCTATAGAAAAGAAAAACTGTTGTAGAGTTGGATGTGTTAGAAATCTCAGGATCTAAAAGTTAGGTGGAATCATGTGGGCATCTAGACAAAATGTCTTCCATCCCATTTTCTGAGCCACGGATAGCTCGTACCGAAAAATGAAAAGGCTGAAGAGCAATCGCGTATCGCGTTGATCTCGATCTTCAGATTTTTACTTTGAATAGCTGTAAGAGCTTTCTGGTCAGTTTCCACAATGAAATGCGCGCCAAGAAGAAATCTTTGAAGTTTAAGAATTGACCAAACCATAGCCAATAATTCACGGTCTAGGACCGAGTAATTCTTCTCTGCGGCATTTAGTTTTCGAGAAATATACATCGCAGGATGCAGAGTTCCAGAGTACTCTTGCATTAGTGCCGCTCCAATCCCTGTGGATGAAGCGTCACTACGCATTAAGCAAAATGAAAGAATGATCGAGGGACATATGATCGTCCTAAAGCATTAAACATTATAAGCAAGACCAGTTTGTTTTCTGGCCATAACAAATGAGAAATGACATAGACCTAGCATTCATACGCTAGATCGATATTTAAGAGAGATCACCCATACAACAAAAGTATAAATTAATCATGGGTAGTCTAACTTTGACCGAGAAATTGTTTCCATATCAAATAGTCATACTGTACATTCGTTCCTACCTACAGTAATCCGTGCGTCGCATAATTCCATACAAAAGAATATGTGCGCAACAGATGTGTAGTAGTGATGGGTGGATAGAATAACAAAGTAGACAGCAGAGATCCTGAGCTAATCAAGAGATATAATAACATTAGTTCCTGACCAGTGCAGTACGTGATGTAGGAGTGTCATCAATGAAGTTTCATATGTATATTTATTGATAATCAGGCTCGGAGGTAGCCAAGTTGTGAATATGTTCCTTGACAACTAATAAAGAACTTTGGTGGTCAGCTCTGAGTCGTCAAGTTCTTTCAAGTATTATAATTGGCAGATAATTTAATCTCATTCAGCAGTCATAGGAACAAGGTAGGCCACAAAGGTAGCCAACAATTTAGGACATTACGGTCATCACATCTGGATCAATACAAAATGCAACTTTCATTAGATAAAAAAATGTCTTTCTTTATACAGGGTGATCGAGAAGTCATGTAATATGTTATGATACAGTAAACAGTGTTATTTTAATTGACTTTAATTAGATTTACTTTACAGCAATTCCCTTCGCAGTGGTTGTACTTTCGTAGTTCTGCGCATCCGCTCACGTGCATCATAATGCATGTGCAGTATTTCTTACGGGTTGTGGACATTAGGACTGTAGTGCCTTGTGTGTCACTGATTGAGGACATTAGGACTGTAGTGCCTTGTGTGTCACTGACTGCGTCAGTATGCTAACCGTCGAGGATTGCATTTTTCTCGTGGAGTTCAAGCCGGTGATAGTACTCAGAAGATGTGAAACACAAATTCGCCGTGACGTTTTTGTGACGTGTAATGGAAAAATAATCTACAGTAATCCGACCACCTATTTCAACCTTATAGCTGCCCTCTGATTTGCTAGCTAAACCATGTATCAATACCTACTGTCTATTTCTGCAACGTACCATTGTGTCCCGAACTCTTTGTTTTAACACGAGTCAACCCAATATTTACAAACTGCATGACCTGTCAGTAATAACAGGAAAGCAAATCAGGCTGTGTTTACCTCGTCCACTCGCGCGAAGTTCATCTGTCAATCACAATACTTCTCAGACAGGCAAGCAGCTTGAGAGAGACAAAAACACCGACCCTTTTGGATTTTCGTACTCAGATGAGTTAGAAACCTGTGGGCTCTTTGATCTTCAGAAACGGGCATTCTTACAAAAAAAACCGTTAGGGAACAGTAAATCTTTTGATGACGGTCGAAAAATCGACGAAGACCGACTGTAAAGCCTTTATCTTGATACGCGTAGTTTCTGAATTCTGGGTAACACCGGAACGCAAAATTAATGCATTCAGAGATCAGAGAATCCTACTGGTATATAAACTGTTGTTTCCTTAACCCCATCATCAGTTGTCAATCAGAATTTTGAATAGTCTAGCGCAGTCCTAGAACCAGTCTTTATTGTTGGAATATGGTTTTCTAGTGTTTGTGGAAATTTTCATTTCTGAAATTTCTGGTAAAAAGGATAATAGTGCTAGTGTTTTAAGAATTGATAGCTTTTAACATTTGTTCTTCACTTAGATAAATAAAGTAACGCGTATCAATTTCATACCAGATATTCTACTAAAATGTTAAATCATGCCACCCGTAGAGACAGCAAACAGACAGTGAAGGATAGATACAACGTTATATTTCATTTGTGCATACTTGTAATAGTATCTATTATTTTAATCATATACGGCAAAGCCAAAAGATGCCGACAATTAATAGCTATTAAATGACAGCCGATCCTTGTTTAGGCAGCGCGTATGGACAGATTAAATAACAATTTTCATTGTACGCTGACACCGACGAGCAGGGGCGAGCGAATTAATATAACTCATACCCATCTGGACTCAGCTGCCAGCGGAATTTGTTGACGGGTAGGAGTAAGGAAACACCGTTATCCTTTTAAATTCAATCACGACTGACGGAGTGGAGAAGAGAGCGTCTTGTCCCCATCTGTATGTGTAGATATAGGATTAACATATCTTTTATATAAATGTTTCTTGTATTCTTCGCAGACCTGACCACAAGGGCAGCCAGCGATCTTTTTCTTTTTCTTGTTTTTGGATTTGTTAGTTTCTCATCTTCTTGTCTGTGCGTCACCAGTTTTATTTGTGAACGGGCACACGCCAGAGAGTATTGGAGGTCAATGTTTTTTTTATAATAACTGGACTTACAAAAACCAGAGAGATATATATTTTACCAGCCACAAGTTGGCCGATAGTAGAACCATCATCAGCCTATGAACACAAAATTCTAGCAACCAGATGTTTTCCCCATACTGGAAGTATTTTTCCCGCTAAAGAGTGAACCTGAAGAACTCTCTCAGTTTTTTTAACTATTTGTAATAACACTTATAAAAGATTCAACCATATTAGGCGTTCACCTCATGAACTAATTTTGGGGGATAGACTGGGGCCAATTTGGATCTGCGACAACTGGGGTGACAGAATATTAAGTGAATTAAATAATATATTCATGGAGTAATTCTATTACGAAGGGATATTACAGACCTACCATACCAGGCGTTTAGGTAAGAGTGTGAGAGTGGGCGCTGTTTGCAAGATTGTGCGAGTATTTTCCTGTTTGCGGGGAAAACTATCAATATATCTGATTTGTCTAAAAGTTTGTTTATTTTACTGGATCTCATGGAGTACCACTACTGTTCATTATGTGACAGAGAGCTAACCTTCAACCTTTCGGTTAATAATGTTAGGGTTCTTGTCTCTATTTGGGGAGGGCGCACGTTTTCTGCTTTATTTCATATGTATGTAAATGACTCTTTGATCTTTTCCTTAAGATATTTTTATGTCGAGTTTTAATGATAATAAACTACAAAGAAACTTACCTTTGTGTGTTGGTCAGATCCATACCCACTTATCCTTAGTTTTCACGTTTGTGTGTCTTGTTGTCACATAACTGTGTGTGTAGGTTAACTTATTTATTCTTGATAGGCAGAAAAAGCTGTCTTGCCATAAAGTACCATCGTACTGATAGGCTGGAAGATATTACCTAATCACTCCAGGGACAGATTTTTTTTTCCTCAGTTCTACAACCTGTGAAAAATCTATTTCTATACCTTCTCGCGTATCTGTCGACATCCACTGTATATACTCAGACGGGCCAAATAAAACACTTAACCTTCCGTACGACAGTTTCCAAATTCCTCAGTTCCTCACCGCCACACTGTCCAAGATCTCATCGACAAATTTCGATCGTCTGGCTCGGTGGCAGATGATCCTCGAAATAGACTGCCAACCGTTTTGTATGGGGAGAAATTGTTGGATATTTCTGATAAATTGATGGCAAGTCCATCAAAATCATTGCGAAAAGGAGACAGATGTAAGCTACGCATCACCATAAACAGCAGTTCGGCGGAAACCGAATTTCTTTCCTTATAAAGAGTGCGCTGTTCAGGAACTGAAACCTGCGGATCACGATAACAGGATACGTTATTGTTAGTGGTATCAGAAGTTTATACAGGATAATGGTATTGAGGTTCTGGACCACACACTTTATACAGATGAAGAGTGGTTTCACTTATCTGGCTACATAAACTCCCAAAACACTAGTTTGTGGCCCACAGCCAACTCACATTCCTTTCACGAGGAACCATTGCACGACCAGAAAATCGGTGTGTGGATAGCAATTTTGAGAAGAAGGAGATGTGGGTCCCTTTTTTTAGGACACATTTAACTATGAACGATACTATTCGCAATTTGTGTACCAATTCATTGCCCAGCTTGACGAAAACGACATACTGAATGGCTACTTCCAACAAGATGGTGCAACTGCACATACTTCATACCATACCCTAGAATTACTGAAGGACATATTTGCAGATCGCATAATTTCAAAGGGACTTTAACTAGCACGGTCACCAGATCCCACTTCGCCCGATTACCGCTTCTGGGGCGCTGCCAAAGGATGTGTGTACAAAGGTAGCCCAAAAACAATACCAGAACTGAAGGCTACCATAACTGTCTACATTTATTCCATCCAGCAAGATACCCTCATTGGCGTTTTTTAAAACAAGTCAAGAAGAGTTGCTTTGTGTCTGAAGAATGACGGAAGACACTTCCAATACTTGATATAAAGTAAATCTAATTAAAGTCAATTAAACAAATGCTGTTGTACTGTATCATAACGTGTTCATCATCATCAAAACCCTCAACTCCTAAAGGAGCATAGACCTTCAACAAACACATGCCAAGTCCTCCTGTCACGTGCCATCATCTCAAGTTCTTTCCACGTTTTCCTCATCATTTTACTTCTGTTTCAATCTCTTTTCTCCATGCACTCGCGCTTCTTGGTCTACCTCTTCCTCTCTTGCCCTGGGAGTTCCAGAACAAGGACTGCCTTGTAATGCCATCAACAGGCCTCCTCAGCGCGTGTCCAACCCATCGCCACCGTCACTCTCCCATCTCCTGTTCCACTGGCACTTGTCTAGTTCTTGTCCTCAGTTCCACGTTGCAACCCTGTCACACAATTCCAATCCCCCCACTTCAGGGGAACTCCATAATGTCTCATCAATTTCCAAAGTGATTCTCTGTCTACGCTGTCAAATGCCTTTTCGTAGTCCACAAATCCGATGTACAGTGGTGAAGTCCATTTCAGAATTTGATCAACTATTATTCTCAATGTGGCTATCTGGTCTGTACATGATCTGTTTTGTCGAAAAACCTGCTTGTTCATCTCTCAGTTTCTTGTCTATGGACTCTTTTAATCTCTCAAGGATAATCCTGTTTAATACTTTTCCTAGCACTGATAGTAACATTATTCGTCTATAGTTTGTGCACTCTTGTAAATTTCTCTTCTTAGGCAACTTAACCAGATATCCTTCCTTCCATTCTGCTGGGATCTCTCCCTTTTCCCAGACTTTACCAAGTAATTTATATAACATCTCTGTAGCCGTGTCGATATATGTTTTGATGGCCTCTGCTGGAATGCCATCAGGTCCAGACGCTTTTCCATCTCTTGGAAGCTTTATGGCTTTCTTTATTTCTTCCTTCGTTGGTCTTTCACCGTTAATTTGTAACTCTTCTTCTGCTGGCTGGATGTCCGGAGGGTTTTGTGGAGCTGGTCTATTGAGAAGGTCCTCAAAATATTCTGTCCACCTCTTCATTTGCTCTTGTATATTGCTGAGCAGTTTTCCATTCTTGTCTTTTATGAGAAAACGTTTTGCTTTTATTTCCCTGTTAGCTTCTTTGTGCAGCTATACAGTTCTCTCATATTTCTTTTGGCTGCAGCATCTTCTGCCTCTCTTGCCAACTCCTCAGTATACTTCCTCTTGTCTCTTTTGATACTTCTTTTTACTTCTTTGTTTGCTTCTATGCACACTTCTTGAGCCTTGGCTTTGGAACTTCTAGTTTTGCTTGTGTTTAAATCTGCTTTCTTGTTTTTTCTGTCTTTTATCTTATTGATGGTTTCTGTTGTTATCCATGCTTTTTGTTGTCGTTCCCTTTTCCCCAGTATTTCTTCACATGTCTCATTCTATACAGTTTTGATTTGCTGCCAATAGTGTTCTATATTCTCTACATCTTCCATCTGTTGGAGCACTTGGAATTTGTTGGATACTGTGACCGCAAATTTGTCTCTTGTTTCTTGATTTCTTAGATGTCCTACATTGAATTGTTGTCTACAATTTTGCATTGTTGCATATCTCTTGATTTTCATTTTTACTTTGGCTATCAGAAGGTGGTGATCTGATGCCACATCTGCTCCTCTATATACCTTTACATCCTGCAATGATGATCTAAACTTCTTGTTTATGCATATATGATCAATCTGCTTTTCTGTTCTATGGTCTGGTGATATCCATGTTGCCTTGTGTATTCTCTTATGTGGAAACATGCTTCCTCCTATAGCCAGTTGATTTGAAGCCCAGAAGTTTGAGAATAGTTCCCCATTTTCATTCATTATTCCTAGCCCATGTCTTCCCATGACTTCTTGAAATACGGTGTTGACTGTACCTATCTTGGCATTCATGTCACCCATCAAAATTGGGATCTATCTTCTTTTCACTTTATGCACAATTTCCTGTAGTCTAGTATAAAATGCTTCTTTCACAGACTCTTCTTTGTCATTAGTTGGTGCATAACATTGGATGACATTTACATGTATTTTCTTTTTAGTTGTTTTAAAAGTAGCTTAACGTTATTATTCTGGATCCAACAGCTTCCCATTCAGTGAGTGCCTTCTGTGCTTCTTTAGATAACATAAGAGCTACCCCTTCACTGTGGTGTGAACTTTCGTCTTCATGTCTCGAGGACAGCACCAATTCACCTCTGATGAGTTTCTTCCTGTCTTTCTTCCACTTTGTTTCACACATTCCAGACCCTCGATTTTATTCTGCTGCTACTTGTGCCACTTTCCTTTGTTCGTTTAGTTTCCGAACTTTCCAGGTGCAAAATCTGGAAGTTCTCCTAGATGAAAGAAGTTTAGTCAGCAACACAGACTCCTTTCGGCTTTCTCTGTGTTGCATCATACGCCTCCCTGCGAGAGGACCTTCCCCTGTCTTGGATGGCTGTGTTTTATTTTCCTTAATTGACTTGTCCATTTTTGTTAAGTTTTTTTGTGGTTTAAATTTTTTACAGGATGGGGTAACCAGCCCCATCCCCAACCCCCCTTATTCGCTTTCTACGACATGCATGGAATGGAACAGTGTTACTATTCTTTGCTCCCCTTTCGGGCCACGGTAACACACGGGTGCTCGTTGACGTGTATCTTGATATAATCTGGATCATGTCGTTAATGGTGGCTTTATGTCACATCTGAATACCCCAGATGGCGGCATAGCTTTACAGCGACGTGTCTCGACTAACTGAGTACCACTACCTGTCTGGTCGCTTACTGCAAGCACATTGTAACTCAAAAGCCGGAATTATCATAAGGGACGCTACGTCACTATCAAACGTGATCTCTATAATTCTGGTCGCTTTGTTATCTCTCAATACCTTCGTTACTTCCCTTAGACCGTCTATACAAAGTACGATCTCGTCATTAAATTATTAAGGTGTGTTAAATTCAGCTGTGCCAATTAAATAGGGAGTGAATGTTAAATTAGGCTGTATAATATCTCCATGACATCAATGTAACAAATAAATATCATGTATGTAACATCTTTATTCCATCTATATAACGTTTCTGTTCTACCTGTAATAATAAAAGCCCCTTCAGTCATAACTGATTATGGGAATGCGCCCCTAAAGTGACAGCCCTCAGCTGCTTATTTTCCTGGTGTTCCTTTCGACATTTTATCCTCTCTTCTGCTTGTTGTATGGGCTTATTTTTGCCCAATCTTACGTGGCGCCGTAGAGATCATCGCCACTTGGTGCGATCTGCAGCTTCATCCTCCCAGGTTGCTAGATTTATGTCCAACGCCCTCATGTCTCTCTTGCATACATCTTTGAACCTCAGCTGCGGTCGCCCAACTGTTCTTTTGCCGTCTGCCAGTTGTTTGTAGAAGATATCTTTCCGGATGCGAACTTATTAAATGTTTCAGTTATCGCCCAGACAGCGTAGTCTGAGATGTATAATCAGTGTATACATGCTTTGAAGGCCAGCACGTGACAACACCTCGACATTTTTCACTTTGCCCTTCCACAAATACCGAGGATGTGGCGTAGATGCCATAGATGGAAGGTATTGAGCCTTGTTTCTTGCTTAGCATAGGTTGTTCATGTCTCGCTGTCATATAGACCATCTATATTCCTTCTGTATAACATTTCTATTCCATCTGCATTCCATTTATATAATATCTCTGTTCAATCTGTATTCCATCTATAGCATCTCTATTCCATCTATATAACATCCTTATTCCATCTCTATTTTACCCATATAGTATTTCTATTTCATCTATACGAAATCTCCTTTTCATCTATAAAAACATCTCCATTAAATCTATAAAAACATCTCTATTTCATCAATTCAACACCTATATTTCATCTATATAACATCTATATTCCATCTTTATAAAATCTATATTTAATCTATTTAGCATCTCTATTCCATCGATATAACATCTGTATTCCATCGACATAACATCTATATTATATAGAAATTATATCTCTATTCCATCTATGTAACATATATATTCCTATTTAATTTCTCTATTCCAACTATATAACATCTCTTCCTTCTATATAACACATCTATTCCATCTATGTTACATCTCTATTCCATTTTCATAACATATCTATTCCATTTATATAGCAAATCTATTCCATCTATATAACAACTCTATTATGGTGTGGCTGTTAGCATTTAAGCCGATTATGATGAGTGTCTACTATTCCCTACTTCCCCATTATGGATATTTATTGATCGTATATGGTTCGTATCACTACCCTAACAGTAGGCAACTTATTTATGTATGGTGGTGTTAAACTTCTGCTTTCACTCCAAAAACAACAACAGTTCACAACTGACAAAAATGATGAATGATGTCACGAGTTGGCGAAGGACTTCACTCCGACAGCAGTAGCAAATAACGGTGAAACTTTATTTACAAAAAAATAAAGTGGCGAAGGTGAAATGATGAGACCAACCTTCACCTAAGGTTGGCAGTTTGGTGTAGCAACAAATTCAATTCATTTATTTTTTTCAGATATCTTGCTCTCTCGTTCATTCATGCTGCTTTAGTAGTTCTAGCTGTCTCTATTTTGCTCTGGTGGTCACGATTTGGAAAAAACTACTACTGTCATCACGATTCTTCATTTATGTGAAATCATTTGACTCTCTAACATTTTTACATAATTCTTTTGACTTTGTCTCTTATTTCTTCTGTGCTCTGTTTGGCGCATCTTGGTGAGACTGGCCTACCGCCAGGGATGATAATTTTAGCCAAAGTCTGTTATTTCCTACTTCTCAGGACTAGGTGCTGTCTATAGTTCTTGTCTTGTACTAAACAGTTTATCATATGTTGGTAAAACTCAACGTACCTGCGTCTTGAGAATACACATATTCTTGAAATAGATACACTGTCAATCTGTCCTCAGAATAACTCACAACAACTGTCATAGTAGCGTACCAAGCGATTGGGCGGCTAGGCGATATTTTCATATTTCTGTCACTACAGAAGCAAAGCAAACTCGTGATATTATCGCCCGATGATACCTCTCAATTGCGCTTGCGACTTCTAAATATCTTTAACCGCTTGGGGGACAGCCCATTCTAGCTCTTTACGCTAACGTGCTTCAAATCTGACTGAATTAATTTAGTACCTCGATTTACAAAGATAACTTTACCCGGACTTTCTAGGTCGTCTGTCTCGACAACAACTCACACACAAAAATATAAATTTCCCGTGCCGACGATGACCAAGCCGAGTTCACTCCAAACTTAAGTCAGCTTTTTTTCTCAAGAGGCGTAAAACACTATTGTTGATGAATTATCGCCCTTTGATTATAACTGTATAAGACATGAATTTATGCCCCTTGATTAAAAATTTATAATCTGGTACTTTCCTTCATGTAAATGTTTGAAACCAGATTTCTGACACTCAAACTCCCTGTTACGATGGCTACATAACATCTCTGTTCCATCTCTACTCCATCTATTTAACATCTCATGCTCTCTGTAAAATATCTCTATTCCACCTACAACAAATCTCTATTCCATTTTTATAAAATCTCTATTCCATCTATATAAAATCCCTATTCCATCTAAATAACATGTCTATTCCGTCTACATAAAATCGCTTTTCCATCTATATAACATCTCTTTTCCATCTATATAACAACTCTATTCTGTCTATATAAAACCTCTATTCCATTTATATAACAAAGTTTTTCCATCTATATAACATCTCTAATCCATCTATATAACATATATGTTCCATTTTTATAACATCTCTCTTCCATCTATATAACATCGCTTGTCGACCTATATAACATCTCTATTCCATCTATACAACATCGTTTTTCCACATATATAGCATCTCTTTTCCATCTATATAACAACGTTAGTCCATCTTTATACCATCTTTATTCCATCTATATAAAATCTATATTCCATCTATATATCATCGCTATTCCATCTACATAACACCTCTGTTCCATCTATATAACACCTCTATTCTACCTATGAAACATCTCTTTTCGATCTATATTTAATCTCTATTCCATTTATATAACAACGCTATTCCATCTATATAAAACATCTCTATTCCATCTATATAATAACTCTATTCCATCTATATAACAACGTTATTCCATGTATATAAAAAATCTCTATTCCATCTATATAACAACGCTATTCCATCTATATAAAACATCTCTATTCCATCTATATAACATATCTTTTCCATATATATATATCCAGTCATCTATCTGCAAAGACCCAAACATCAGCGGGAGCCGAAACAACTATTGGCAGCTAAGTAAAACTTAAAAGATGCCAAGTGAACTGTCCATTTTCGAAAACCATAACATCACACTGTGATGAATAGTTTTCTAAACAATTATTCATTTTTATAACTGTTAAGACATAGTTAATTATTAAATTTGTTACTTGTATAAAGACAAATTTAAAGTTGATTTAATCATTTTGAATGTGTTTGACTGTACAAATGTTGTACTTCTCAAAAACAATTATTTAAACTTTTGACTAAGGCTAGACTGCTTTAATCTATGTTAGCTGACACAAATTTGTAACCCTGTTCAGTACTTTCCCATTGTTACGTGTCTTAGAGTTAATTATTCCTGAGATATTCTCCGTGGCCAAAGTAGACTTTAGGGGCAGTCATAAAACACGAAACCAGCATAACTGCACTGAGCGGACCAACATCTCCTTCACAATTTTACAAACATGCAGTTTATTCGTTTTGACAAACAGCTCCATGGTAATACCTTGTAGATATATAGGCCCAAAGGCAAAATGCAGTGGTACCAGTTCGTTCCCTATCGAACGCTGCTCATTGGCAATCAGTCAAAATTTATTTATTATCGTCCTTTGGACATCTTTATGAATAAGCACACATTTCCTAACTAGAATAAGCCAGGGACACCTCAACCAAGTATACTGATGTCCTGGTGATGGAATAATTCAGGGAAAACACAGCATACTGCAGGAGCTCAAAACACATACGTCCGCACACTTCCAAACACAATCCGCATCTCTCTTGCAGACGATCACCTCACTTCTGCTTCATATTTTTCACGTCTGCCAGTAAAACATATCGACATGACGTCACTTCCTTTATTAATAAGTGACTCCGCATAAAATAAACAAAAATAGAACCCTGTTGAGCTGCCTATTATATCGACATAATCGTTATGAATTGTAATCTTAACACCCATGTTAGCTGATACAAACTTGTAACCCTGTTCAGTAATACCCTATGTTAGCTGACACAAACGTATAGACCTTTTCAGGCCTTGGTATTTATCAACACTTGTGCACGTGCTCTCAGCTTGCAACGTGTCATTAGAGCAAGGGCGATACACATGGCGCCACAACAAAGTGCTAAATGAGCTGGCTGCTACAACAGACCTAGCAAGGGTGAAGGCGAATAGCAAAGTCAAGCCGAGCACCGCACATACATACTTTCTTAGAGCAGGAAAGTCAGCACACCCCAAACCGAGTAAATCAGGTAGCAGTTTACCATCTGTTCTTGACTGTGCAAATGACTGATAGATGGTGGTAGACCTACCTGGGTTAGAGGCATATCCAGAGAGTATCAGAAAATCTCAAAGACGGCCGGATATTGTGCTTCATTCTTCATCATCGCATCAGTTTATAGTGATTAAGCTGACGGTGCCATTTGAATCCAGGTTGGACGAGCAACATTTGTTCAAAGTGGTCAAGTACAATGATCTGGCCGCGGACCTGAGACACGATGGGTTCACTGCAAGTGTCATGGCTGTTGAGGTGGGGGCAAGAGGGCTCGTGGCTGCCTCGTCATATGATCTATTGACACTGTTGGGGCTGAGGGGACAGTCAAGAACAAGGGCACTGAAGAGGCTCAGTGAAACAGCGGAAAAGGCATCATGCTGGCTGTGGAACAACCACAATGGACTATGGAACACGGGACAGTAAACTCTAGCCCAACCTGCTGTACAGGAAACATCCAGCAAGTTGCACAATTTTTCTAAGTTCGTAATACGTTGAGTTTATCGTTATTTTAGTGAAAGAACAGTAGCTTGCAAGTAACTCGCGGTGCATTATATGAGGTGCTTATCGGGTACAGGTAGATTCCATTTGCCAACTCGCAGTGGCTTCACGCCTCGTCTGCTCCTCGCAAGTGTCAGTCCCTGGTCGTGGTGTGCTGTGGAACAACGACAACGGACGATGGAATTCGGGACAGTAATTTGTCTTCATCATAGTGGTTACTTTCACACTTGCCCCCCAGCTGTGGAAAATTGTGGATTTTAAAAAACTGCAACCAAGGTGCAGTGGGTTCAATTTTCCACACAAGACACCAGGAGGCTGACACTTGGGAGTGATGACTCAGGTGGGCCCGCCCTCCTTGGAGTGTAAAGGAGATTAAGTGGCAGAAACACTTGATCGACGGGGGGACTACTTCTGTTGATGAGATTGCCTACTGTTGTATTGATCTGCAAAGAGTTTCCTATCAACACTGCACTTTATTTGACATAGATCACACTTATTTTTTAATTTCAACTGCGCTCTGATATAACCGACGGACTTCAGTCAACGTTGAAAGAAACGTACCGCCCCACAAGAAGACAACCACCTGAACGAAAACAACAAATTAACACGTACCTGTTTTTGACAATCCAGTAAGGTGATGATCCCCAATTATACCCGACGACTAAAACACAGTGGTTTAGACTTGTAGCACGACAAGCGTTGTCTACTAAAACACCTGGAACAACAATTAAATTTATAAAATAATTATGTTGATGAGGCACTGTCAATTTTATTTCCAATCTATTTCAAGAGCAAATGCAGGAAATAAAAACACGTCTTAAAGACCATTTGTATTGTTTTTATCTTGTATACTAGTAAAAGGGTAAAGATAAAGGATCCCGTTACACGCCCACTGAGGCATATTGGGAATATGGTGTTAGGCCCATATTTTCATGACCATCGGCACACTAGGGGTGATGTGGTCAGAATCATGCCACCGCCTTAACCTTCCCAGAGTTGCTCTGGTAACTGTGGTGAAGTACAGTGACACAGCGATAAAATCGTAAATTATATATGATCGGTTTTACTTTCAGTAACGTTGACATTTTGACACGTCCTTGAAATAGGCAGGAAAAGGTTACATGTAGTCTGTTGTAGAAAGGGGCAGAAAAGGGGGAGACAGATTATGGGATGGCTTAACACCAAATATATTTAGCAGTAGAAATCTAAGAATGAGAGAGGAAAAAAACTTGGTAGTGTCCAAAAATCAAGTCTGTTTTTGCTTTTAATTTCAAATTTCAAAATTGTCGTTCGTTTATTGGCCCAAGCCTTTCATATTATTGAGAAAATTCAAAGGCTTGACGCCATTTGTAGAAGATAGTCCCGAGAGCAGGACGTTGTGTATTTCTGGAAAAAAGTGATTAGCCTTATTAAAGCAAATATATATGAAAGTAATAGGCATCACAGTTCAGCCAGCAGTATATCTGGAATCTGCTATTCAACGTACCTGTGTGTTTTTCATTGAATTTCTGGTAAGATCGATATTATTCATATATATGGGAGCCGCGCTAGCGTAGTGGTTACAACACCGCTCTGGCGACCGGGTGATTCAGGATCAAACCCGGGCGACGGCATTTGAGGATTTTTCGTCGACCGGGATTTGGACTGGATTAACTCGAGACCTGGCGAGGACATTTGAAGGAGTGTCGTCGACCAGGGACTGGCGGCTCCTGAGCCGACCCAGCTCTAATGGGTACCTCCGAAAACGGCGAGTATCTGCCTGAATGGCGAGGGACACTTGTCTCTGTACAAGAAAATAGGATACTCACGTAAAAATCAATGTCAGGTTAGACATTAAAAATAACCTGAGATTTCGCCTCGAGTATTAGCGGACGTACGAGAAAAAAAAATAAAAAAATAAAAAAAAATAAAAAAAATTCATATATATTTTGTTTAAAAATGTGAGTGAGAGATGCTGCCATCACTACTGTAAGTAATCAGGTCCCAAGCTGATTTGTGCAGGGCCTGAAGGAGAATTAAAATAAAACACATTGCCAGTTTTGTAAATGCACATGTTTTGTGAAATAAAATGTTTTCTTATGTGACCAGAGGGACACAGCTCACCTATCCCATTGTATGGTAGAAAAGAAAGATTAATAATATTATTGCAGATGCAGCGCCGCCTTTGTAGGAGAGACATGTGAACAACACTGGTACACTGTGGAATGGATGTGCTGGATTAGTCCATTGGATATGACCCAGCTCTTTATTTCTTATGTATGCTCTTGTGTATATAAAACACAATCTAAGTAAGATATCAACCAGGAGACATTGTTTCATTATTACCGGGTCTTATATGGCACTAGTCCGGTGCCAGAGTTCTATGTGAAAGCCGTTGAGAAGTTTTGGAGTCCAGTAGTGATAGGGTTCGCCAGTATCCCCCCTATTACTTTTGGAGCAGTGGTCATTCGGCAGAAAGAATTCAGACAGTTCCAGTGGGCCAGATAAGGGAAATATCTGGTACCCTAACAGTACATCACTTATAAGAGCAGCATACCCCTGTATCCAAGAAATAAAATATTTCCCTAGTGAAATTAACAGTGACATTATATTGTAAAGAGACTGGGAGTGATTAAAGAATCCCAAACAGCCATCCAGTGTTAGAAACCAGCAATAGAGAGATTTTAGTAACACTATTAGTATAATTTAACAGCATTTGTTTGGACACTTGTCCCTGTGGGTCTAAAATTTATATGTTGTATATATCTTGAATTCTTTTCATTTTTAAAGTCCTGACCAGAAGAATACTAGGTTCAGGACCAATAAATCATACAGAAAATTATTAATTGTACAAATTTATCCGAGGTGTTATTTCCTTAATCATAGACATTAATACTTGTTTGTGTAGAGGTGTATTATTGTTAAAGTACCATCACACCACACTTGCATATCCCTAGACATTAGACGTAGCTATCATTCGTACTAGTCAAGAATAAGTCTGCTTGAGGTTATAAGGTGGTAGCAGCAAGGTACCCTGATAACTCAACCCTAATTTTGTTAGAATCAGGGTACTTCACAGCTGGCCTCATTCAGTACATTAAGGAAAAATATCAACATCATTTCATAACATCAAAACCCACCACAATAAATTGGGGTCTCTTCTTCCGGGATTTGAACTTGTTAGCTGTTTAGTAATTTAAATATTGTAGCACTAGTGTCCCCAAAAGTTTAAAAGTATTTAAAAGGGAAAATAAAAGCTGATGGACTGTTGAGAGCCAGTAATTAGTTAATTAATTGGCTAATTAATTAGTTAGTGTTAGCACTCTGTTAATTAAGAGTTTGGAAAATTATATTAGATCATTTTAAAGATTGATATTATGGCAGACCTAGCAAAGTTCAGATCTGCTGCTGTGCTGGCTGCAAAAGGGATGAATATGAATGGACCAGAGTTGGTTCAGTATGTCACTGCAGAGGTGGATAAATTTATTGCACGAGAAGAGAATAGGCTAGCTGCAGAAAGAAAATTAGAAGCTGAGAAAGAAATTAAAAGGTTGCAGATTGAGGCTGACAAAGAGGCTAGGGCACTGAAGGCGGATAGGGAGGCTGAAATAAAGCGGCTCCAAATTGAAGAAAAAAAGACCAAAAGGGATGCTGAGGAAAGAAAACAGGCTGCAGAAAGGGAAGCAGAAGATAAACGGTTACAAAGGGAACATGCGTTACGACTAAGGGAGTTGGAGTTACAGGGCCACGCTCCTGAAGGTGGTAACAGCCCTTCTACCTCCGATGCCACTGCTAGTCAGGGAGCCTCAACTCCAGCTATGGGGTTCCATTTAGACCATTTTGTTGAGAGGGACGATGACATTGAGTCATTTTTGTCTAGATTTGAGGTTTTAGCCACCACCTATGGGTTGGAGAGGGAAAGGTGGAGTTTAAAGTTATCTCAGGGTCTTAGGGGAAGTTTTTATGAAGTGTTTGCCAAGATGAGCAAAGACGACCAAGACAATTATGACATGTTAAAGCAGGCTCTTTTGCTAAGGTATGAAAAGAACGGAGAATTTTACAGGAAAAAGTTTAGGAATGCCAAACTACTGTCGGGTGAGACCTATCACCAGTTCTCTGCACGTTTAGAGACGTACTTGGAGAAATGGACTGCTCTGGGGAAAACCCAAGATCTTAAAGAGATGATCCTTATTGAGCAATTGAGAGAGTCCATGGCTCCAGACTTGAGAAAGTTTCTCATGGAACAAGGTGCAGAAAGGCTGAGTGAGTTACTTAATGTCGCTGAGAGGTATCAGGCAGCCCAGGCAGAGGTAGCTGGCGCTAAAAAGAAACAGATTGACAATTATAAGGCTCCACAAAACTCTAATAGATTTGATAACAAAGATCAGGGGGACAAAGGTAAGCACAATTTTGATAGGCCACGCAATGATTTTAGAAACAAAAACCCACAATTCAATGATAGGAATTATGATGAAAGAAAACCTTTTCATCAAGGTAGATTATATTGCAAATGGTGTAAGAGGGAAGGTCATGACATCAAATTTTCTCATAAGAAAACTTCTGGATTTGCTGCTATGAAGATGGGGAACAAGGGAGGAAAGGACAAACCTACTGGACAGCAGGAACCTTATCACCCCCCAGTGTGTGAGGATGTAGTCTGCAATAGGGTCACCATTAGGTGTCTCTATGATACAGGCTTAGATTTTGATTCTGTTGTGAGTGCGCATTTGGTGAACCCATATCAGTATACCACAGAAACAGTGGAGATACAAGGGGCGACCAAGGACATACCACTTATGAAACTTCCCATTGCCAGAATAACGGTGAAAACTCGCTATGTGGAAGGAGTAATCAGAGCAGCAGTGATCGACGCACCCATCTACCCTCTGATATTGGGGTGTCGTTATGTCTTCTTGGGGAATCCCAAGAGACCTGTGGTCAGGGCAGCCGTCCAGACACGATCACAATCCAAGAAGGAAGAATATGAACCTATAAATACTCATCCAGAAGAGATGAGGAAGGCACAGGCTGAGGATAGGTCACTGAAGCCGTGCTTTCAAAAATTGCGTAACTGCCATACACCTCCAAGCAAAGGAGAATTTTACATCAAGAATAAATTGTTATATAGGAAGGCCGGAACTGGTTCAAATTGTCACGGACAACTGGTACTTCCCAAGATGTTTAGGGCAGACGTAATACGGAGTTTACATGTTGGAAAAGATGGGGACCACGAGAAAGTAAGTACCATCTGCCAAAAGGTTTCTCAAAAATATTATTGGCCAGATGAAAAGATAATTATTGAGAATTTTGTCGAAGCCTGCGGCATATTTCATGAGGGAACACCCACAAGTGGGGACAATAATAATCAGGACCTAGAAACGCCACGGGGCAAACTTAGGCCTGAAAATGGAAAGAAAAATAAAATTAATAATGTAGACAAAGTTGAATGGGAATCCTCTTTACACACACTGTCTTCACTTGAATGTGTTAGAATGGCAACTCTGCGTCGAGTACAAAGAGTGATTTTACCCCAGAATAAGCAGACAGTCCCTCGGTCGGAATTATCTGAACTGGGTAAAGGTAAAAGAGAGAGAAGATCTCTCACAAGGAACTTAAAGTGGGGAGAAAACCCCAGGAAACGAATAGGTAGTGGTAGATTCTTGTGTGATGACACAAGGAAGAAACTTCCTCCACATAAAGCCTCTAATGTAAAGGACCTGACAAGTGCCAGGAAAAATAAGTATGTAAAATTAAAAGTCCATATGTAATTTGTTGAGGACCTGGACAGATGAGAAGGCAGAAGAGACTGTTACCTCATCATACCAATATGGGAACGAGCTGACCACTCGTCTTAAAACTGGCTGGAAACTTGCAAATGATAATCTCAGACAAGCCAGGAAAAAACATGCTGCCTATTTTAATAAGAAAGCTAAGGATAGAGAATTATTTGTGGGAGAGAAAGTGCTTCTTCTACTGCCCGGCAGCCATAACAAACTACAAATTGGATGGCAAGGTCCTATACTGTTCTAGAGAAGGTTTCTAGTACAAATTATAAAATCGACAAGAAGGGGAAAGAGAAAATATATCATGTGAACCTTCTAAAGAAGTATCTGGACAGGGAAATCCAGGAAGGAACACACTTAATGTCCTTGTCGATAGCAACAGGGATGAAGAATGAACCGCTCACATCCCATGAATATCCGTTGAAAACATGTGAGACACCGGCATATGTAAAAGTCAGTAAACACTTGACGAAAAAACAGAGGAAACAGGTTCAAAAGGTTCTGACTGAGCATACGGACGTGTTAACAGACAAACCGGGGCACACGAATTTGTTAGAATATGACATGAAACTAGTAGACCCAATACCGATCTGTATGAGAGCCTACATGATCCCGTTTGCCAAGGAGAAAGCTTTGAAAGAGGAGATTGAGTACCTATTGAAAGAAGGTATTATTTCTCATAGCGAGTCTCCCTATAGTTCCAGTGTAGTTTTGCTGAGAAAACCCTCTGGAGAACATCGTCTGTGTATCGATTACAGGAAACTGAATGCTGTCTCAGAGAATCAGGTGGATCCATTACCTGATACAAATCAATTATTTGCCAGGCTAAACAAGGCAAAATATTTTTCGAAGGTGGATCTGAGCAAAGGCTATTATCAGATTCCAGTGAAGCCTGAGGTCAGACTTTATTTGGCGTTTAGCACTTCGGAAGGACATTACGAATTCAACATGTTACCTTTTGCGTTGAAAAATGCTCCGAGTGTATTTTCTAGGATGATACGAAAATTGTTGGATCCACTAAATAACCTATGCATCACAAACTTTATGGATGACATCCTCATTGCTACAGAAACATTTGAGGAACACATTAACTCTTTGACTATGCTGTTCGATAGACTAAGAGAGGCTAATTTGACGGCTAGACCAACAAAATGTTGTATTGGTTGTAAAGAGTTGGAGTTCTTGGGACATACTGTGTTTCAGGGTAGTATGACCCCTGACCCCAAGAACCTTGAAAAATTGCATAGAGCACCTAGGCCACAAACAAAGAAAGACGTGAGATCTTTCGTGTCGTTGTGTGGATTCTATCAGAAATATATCAAAAATGTTAACTCTATTTGTGCTCCTCTGACGAGTTTAACTCGCAAGGGAAATCCTGATAGAATTGTTTGGTCAGCCCAATGTGAATCAGCCTACCAAGAGTTAAAGGAAAAACTTACAAGCAAGCTTATCTTGAAATTACCTGATTTGAGTCAGGAATTTGTGGTGAGAAATGATGCAAGCAATGTGGGCCTGGGGGCTACGTTGTTACAAAGGTCATCGTCACCAGTGGGAGAGCTGAACCCAGTCGCTTATGCTAGCCGCAAGTTAAACAAAGCGGAGCAAAACTATTCAACAAGCGAAAAAGAATGTCTAGCTTTGATCTGGGCAATAAGAACGTTCCAGATCTATCTATTTCGTAGAACATTCGTGGACCAAATGGATCAACAGCCTCTCGTATTCTTATCACAGGCCAAGCATGAAAATGCCAGATTATTAAGATGGTCGTTATTATTACAGCCATATCAATTTACCATTGAATATATTCTGGGGTCACTGAACGTGGGTGCAGATTTCCTCAGTACTCATCCCTGCGATCCAAATCAGAGTATTCAGTACGCGTAGGGAGTTGATTTTATCTATGTGTATCCCTATTTGGAACTAGCATCAGGCAAGTTCTTAAGTGGGGAGATGTGTGGTGAAGTACAGTGATACAGCGATAAAATCATAAATTATATGTAATAAAGAAACATAATTAGTAAAGTTGTAACGCGTCTTCTTACCCGCGCCAGAAAACGCATTGATTTAAGCAGGACAGTACATAGTGAGAAATCTTATCGCCGCGTTGGTAGTATTAGCCTTTATAACGCGCCCGTCAAGGGTTAAAGATAAAAATTTGAAAAATCTACTAGCGTAGTGGTTCCAGGAAAGATAGAAAGAAAAAACACAAGAACGCATAAGATTAAGAGAGCGGACACCTGCTGCCGGCTTGTCAAGTGTTAGAGGTTTGAATTAGCTACCCAGGCCAACAGTGCGAGACGATGCCGTTAGCTTGTGTCGAAAACGATGTCGCAAGTTTGAAAATTTAAAAATACCCCGCTAGTCCAATACATTTCTAACCACAGACACTGTGGAAAAATATATATATACACACACGCATAATTACTTCCTATCGGGAAAAAGGAAGATCTGAGGCGATTTTTATAACATTCAAGTAGTTGAAACTTAGAAAAACAACGAACACCAAAATGGAAAATATATTGAATTCTTTATTACTAGGTTTGTGATCATAAAAGTTAGCTAGTCTTAGAGCTGGTCTTGTCCTGGTGGGTAATATGCTTTCGAATAAAAAATCCGACAGATAGAAATAAAGTTATGGACAAAAGACTGTATTTGTTCGTACAGACAGACCAACACATGATCGGTTTTACTTTCAGTAACGTTGACATTTTGACGCGTCCTTGAAAAAGGCAGGAAAAGGTTACATGTAGTCTGTTGTAGAAAGGGGCAGAAAAGGGGGAGACAAATTATGGGATGGCTTAACACCAAATATATTTAGCAGTAGAAATCTAAGAATGAGAGAGGAAAAAAACTTGGTAGTGTCCAAAAATCAAGTCTGTTTTTGCTTTTAATTTCAAATTTCAAAATTGTCGTTCGTTTATAGGCCCAATCCTTTCATATTATTGAGAAAATTCAAAGGCTTGACGCCATTTGTAGAAGATAGTCCCGAGAGCAAGACGTTGTGTATTTCTGGAAAAAAGTGATTAGCCTTATTAAAGCAAATATATATGAAAGTAATAGGCATCACAGTTCAGCCAGCAGTATATCTGGAATCTGCTATTCAACGTACCTGTGTGTTTTTCATTGAATTTCTGGTAAGATCGATATTATTCATATATATTTTGTTTAAAAATGTGAGTGAGAGATGCTGCCATCACGACTGTAAGTAATCAGGTCCCAAGCTGATTTGTGCAGGGCCTGAAGAAGAATTAAGATAAAACACATTGCCAGTTTTGTAAATGCACATGTTTTGTGAAATAAAATGTTTTCTTAGGTGACCAGAGGGACACAGCTCACCTATCCCATTGTATGGTAGAAAAGAAAGATTAATAATATTATTGCAGATGCAGCGCCGCCTTTGTAGGAGAGACATGTGAACAACACTGGTACACTGTGGAATGGATGTGCTGGATTGGTCCATTGGATATGACCCAGCTCTTTATTTCTTATGTATGCTCTTTTGTATATAAAACACAGTCTAAGTAAGATATCAACCAGGAGACATTGTTTCATTATTACAGTGTCTTATATACCACTAGTCCGGTGCCAGAGTTCTATGTGAAAGCCGTTGTGAAGTTTTGGAGTCCAGTAGTTATAGGGGTCGCCAGTATCCCCCCAATTACTTTTGTAGCAGTGGTCATTCGGCAGAAAGAATTCAGACAGTTCCAGTGGGCCAGATAAGGGAAATATCTGGTACCCTAACAGTACATCAGCTATAAGAGCAGCATACCCCTGTATCCAAGAAATAAAATATTTCCCTAGTGAAATTAACAGTGACATTATATTGTAAAGAGACTGGGAGTGATTAAAGAATCCCAAACCGCCATCCAGTAGTAGAAACCAGTAATAGACACATTTTAGTAACACTATTAGTATAATTTAACAGTATTTGTTTGGACACTTGTCCCTGTGGGTCTAAAATTTACATTTTTTTTATATCTTGAATTCTTTTCATTTTTAAAGTCCTGACCAGAAGAATACTAGGTTCAGGACCAATAAATCATACAGAAAATTATTAATTGTACAAATTTATCCGAGGTGTTATTTCCTTAATCATAGACATTAATACTTGTTGTGTAGAGGTGTATTATTGTTAAAGTACCATCACACCACACTTGCATATCCCTAGATATTAGACGTAGCTATCATTCATACTAGTCAAGAATAAGTCTGCTTGAGGCCATAAGGTGGTAGCAGCAAGGTACCCTGATAACTCAACCTTAATTTTGTTAGAATCAGGGACCTTCACAGCTGGCCTTATTCAGTACATTAAGGAAAAATATCAACATCATTTCATAACATCAAAACCCACCACAGTAACCAATTGGGGGCTGGGTCGACCAAGGAGCCGTTTGCGGCCTAAAAAATTCCCAATTCATCTGGGGATTGAACCACAGACAACTGAGCTAGGAAGCCGGTGCACTAACCACTATGCTACCGCGGCTCCCTAAACAGACAATAAATGTTCGATTCGTTTGTTTGTTTGTTTGTTTGTTTGTTTGTTTGTTTGTTTGTTTGTTTGTTTGTTTGTTTGTTCCGATCCCCGCAGGTTCGAGTTATCCGTACAACAAAGTGTGAGATATTGGTTTAGGGTTTTCTTTCGACTCAGCGGGCACAGCCGGTGGAGGTCACACAAGGTCAACTAATTGGCGAATGTGCAATGCAACGAGAAGGATGGTTCTCTACCCTGCAAGGGGGTCACTGTTGGGCGATGGCGATGCCACCGCTTCTACATCCTTGCCAAAAGATGCCGTCCGAACAGACACACACAGCTCTGCCCTATCTGAACTGGGAAGGCTCGTCACCATGAGCGCCACGCACAGTCTTATGGGGGCAGCGTTCCCCTGCGACTTCGTTTGTTTAGAATACCAGTAGATGGTCAGTAAACAGTAATTCGTCATTCACACACACACACAAATAATATATGCAAATGTATTGTGCCGATGATGTAATAGCTCTAAGCTACTTTTTTCCTGATGTTCCTTTTTGCGCGTTCTAATCTCTTCTGTTTGTTGAGAGAGCTTCTTTTCTCTCAGTCTGACGTGGCGCCGTAGACAACGTTGCCACTTGGTGCGATCGACAGCTTCATCTTCCCAGGTTGCTGGATTTGTGTTCAGAGCCTTCGTGTCTCTCATTACGCACACCTTTAATCCTCACCTGCTGTTGCCTGGCTGTTCTTTTGCCGTTTGCAGGGTGCCCGAAGACAATGTCTTTAGAGATGCGACCATCTTCCATGTGATGGACATGGCCAAGACAGCGTAGTCTCAGCAGTGTATACTTGATCTGAAGGCCAGCACTCGACACATATATATATATATATATATATATATATATATATATGTATATATATATATATATATATGTATATATATATATATATATATATGTATGTATATATGTGTATATATATATGTATATATATATATATATATATGTATATGTATATATATATATATATATATATATATATATATATATATATATATATATATATATATATATATATATATATATACTGTATATATGTATGTATATACAGGCAAAAAAAAAAAAAAAAATATATATATATAGTCAAGAGTTTCTCATATCTTGGTGATATAATAAACGAAAATATAAACTTGTCTATAGAGCACATAAGCCAGGATATAAATAAACAAGTTTATATAAACGAAAATATAAACTTGTCTAAATATATCCTGGCTTATTCGCCTCATTTGGTGAGTTCAAATGGTAAATTTGACCGTGTATTCTAAAACAGTATGAACCTCGTCCAGGCGGTGATTTAATCTCTGCACCCATTGATGCGAAAGCCATTGGTGGGCTGTTCTCTCGTGTATGTTATATGTAGTTATTTGCTTCACGTGTATCCTCTGTAAGCAGCTCTCGAAATAGAGTAAGTATCTCAGACAGCGGGTCGATTAACCTTTCCATCATGACAGTATTTCGTGTATTTATTCGATGTGTTTAACTCATGTCCTCAATATCTAGTTTTACAATACTCAAAGCTGTAACAAATATTTTCTATGTCATGCTCTTCCACATTAATTACAGGTTGTTGATTATTCGCATCCAGTACTTCTATTTGATTAGTCCTACGGCGTTTCGCCCGTCTTCTCATTTCCAATCTTGCTTCTCTTTCTTCAATGTTTTCTGTCCTGTCTTCGTGGAGTCTTGTTTCAGTTTCTTAGTCTATAAGATTTCTCCCCTAATGTTTTATTAGTATTTTTCTACGTTTTCTTAAAGTTCTTACAATACACTTTACAAATTACAACAAAAGGAAACTCCATAATATGTTTCCTACACATAAAACACATACACAGGACTAGTGACCTAGATTTTACTATTTGAGGTGCAGCCCACTTTGACTTCGCCCTTTATCAATTTTCCGCTAATGTTCGTTCGCTCGTGACGCGGTTGGCGTCTCGCGCGGCTGGCGTCTTGACGAATGGGACTACCTGGCGTTTTTGGGCAGCATACCTAAGAGTCTTTTATATATATATGTATAGATTCTTGCACACACACAAAAAAGACAAATTAAGTTATGCGTGAGTTAAAAGCATGTAAATAATTCTAGAGATGTGGATATTTACAAGAATGAGGCACATAACATGGAAAGTGAAAAAAACAAATAAAAAAATCATTGAAAACCAAGGAATGAACAGAAAATTAATTAAGGAGATCAAAATTAGACAGCTAACATATTTTGACCATTTAAAAAGACAAAACACATTAATGAAGTCCACAAGAGAAGACATAGTTTAAGGCAAATGGCAAGAAGAAGACAGTGTTTTAAATGTAACGATATCGTCAAGAGATGGATAAGAAAGAGTCTAGAGATGGACAAGAAAGTGTCTATCAGAGTGCACCATCAAGACAACAGACAGAAGACGTTGGAGATCCATTACAGCCCAATTTTACTGTGGAGATGGCAGTTAATGATTATACATAGACATATTTGTGAACGACGTGACGAATGATTTATTAGTTATAACTGTGTGCACACTTTTATTCAACGGAATAGAATCATGGAACATTCATTTAGCAGGAGACAAAGATAACAAATATAGACAGTCGACGTTTTCTGTGACAGTAAGGCCTACTACCCCAGCATTATCCGTGCCCAATGAAATAAGTTCATACATTTTAGTAGCACCAATCGAAACCATCGACGGTGGCAAGAACCCACACCACCTTCCAGCTAACTAAAATTTGTAAAATCCTAAGGAGAGTTCCGGATAGAAGGCCTCGGCGAAGGTTGTGTCTGTACATGTGTGTCGAGGAACCATGTTTGAGCCGTCTCACCTACGCAGAGCAACGAAGGCATTTCTAAGTTTTTATTCTTCAAAATGAAGTTAGGTTGTGATAAAGTTTAATGCTATTATTCACAGAACAGAATAACGGCAGCCGCTATATTCTGAACTAGGAGAAACGACTGAGTAAGATAGTAACTGAAGTAAGTACCTCTCTATTTTCAGTCCCCAGCTAGAATTTATTTTGTCAGGGAAAGAAACCGAAGAACTGCTATAAATCAGTTGAAAGGTCGGAAGCTGGAGAAATATTAAATTTAGTTAAGAAAACAGAGGCTCATCTACTTTTATTGAACGTTATGGACAAGAAGGTCAAGGCAACCTAGGTCATGAAGCCACCCGGGGTTTTTGTATCCCATAGCTTATAGCGAGAGACGGAAAAATACTGGTACATATAGAAACCACCTTCAAATGAAAGAAATTGATTTGGTACCAACTGCATTTGTTCATTATGTTTCATGTAAATAAACTATTTTATTTGACTCGGCTGAATTATGCAGATTTTGTCAAGTTGAGTGCAAAGTTAGAGTTTTACTAAGTAGTACACCACTATTGCACACAATAACAACTATCGAGAGACAAACGAACCTGTTATACATCTACACGAATAAACATCTCTAGCGGATGGCTAGTAAACTAACTTGTCAGATAGTAAGAAGCAATACTGTACCTGCAAACTGTCACACATTATTTACACAGAAGTGACCCGACTATTAACGACTTACCCACTGACACATAATTAGTAAATAGCACGGTCACATTTCTAGTTCCTCTAATTCTGAAGCTTTTTGGATCAGAAGATGTCCTAATTTGGATCTCCATGCAGGCCATTTCTGTCCTATTATTTTTAATATCTATTTGCCTTTTCTGCTTTTTATTAGATTCTTGGCTTTGGTATTTCTTTCTTCCTTGTTCTATAATTTTACCTGATCTATTTAGTGTTACTTTTGTTGTCTCTTTATTTTCATAGTTGTGTATATGTCATCTTCTCTTCTTTTTTCATCACTTTTCTTAAATATGCTCAAAATACATGTGGGATTGAAAGAATACAGTATGCAAGATGACAGAGAGAGGAAGGGCAGAATGTAAGACGGGCCTGCGTGCCCAATTCTTAACCCTTTGAAAATAAAATTCGTTCGTTCGTTCGTTCTCTCTGTCTCTCTGCCTCTCTCTCTCTCTCTCTCTCTCTCTCTCTCTCTCTCTCTCTCTCTCTCTCTCTCTCTCTCTCTCTCTCTCTCTCTCTGCTTAAATAATGCTAAAAATACATGTGCTATTGAAAAGATACAGTATGTAAGATGACAGAGAGAAAAAGGGCAGAATGTAAGACTGGCCTGCGTGTCAAATTCTTAACCCATTGAAAATAAAGTTGGTTGGTTCGTTGGTTCGTTCGTTCGTTCTCTCGCCTGTTTGTTCCTTTGTTCCCCTTCATTTAGTTTTTTTACATTTTCTCCCCTCTTAATCTTTATCCTTTATACCCGGATATAGCAGCCATTTTCGTCTTGAGAGTTATTGAAAAGTCAGTATCTGTTATTTGTAATTTCGTCACGGTTAAGTGTAATTAATTTAAATTAAATACACGTGAAAAAAAAGGAAAATTATTTGAGTTTTTTTTAATTTTTTTTATTTTTTAAAAACTAAATACAATGTGAAATTCGCTATGTTCATCTCATAACCACACGGCGGGCAAACATTTGCGATGTGTTTTGTTTCGTCACTTTATTGGTCATTTAAGTCTGACAATAAAACGTATTAATTACGTGTCACGTGACATTTATTGTTACTTGTTGTTATATTTGTTTCATATATATCCATTGTGAGTGTCCGAGTGGTTAGAGCACCGGTCTCTCGCAGTAAGGGTGCCGGGTTAGATTCACGGTATCGACCGGCTCAAGTCTACCTAGCTATAAATGGGTTCATGACTTTTCTTATGAGTTATGAAATTAAAAGGCAGCCAGGAAGGAAACTTGTCAACCCCACTTCTCGATGCTCGACGTAGTACAGGGAAGTCTCTAACACTTTCATCCCCTACGGGAGTTATCTGATGTGGGACTCCCTTAATATATAATAAGCTCAAATGAGGGTATACAAAAATTCAAATGGGGGAGTGACTCTTTAAGAACCTTGAGTTTTCGAAACAAGTTATAAATAATATAATAGTAACTTAAATGACGTCATCTCTTTTCCTCGCCTCCTATTACTGTTGTTGCTTGGTTTGTTAGTTGGTTAACTGGTTATTTATTTGATACTGTCACATTATTCTTGTTCATGTTGCTTGGTTTGTTAGTTGGTCACCGGGTTAGTTATTTAATACTGTCACATTGTTGTTGTTGCACGGTTTTTTAGTTGGTTAACTGGTTAGTTATTTCATACTGTCACGTTATTTTTGTTGCTGTTGCTTGGTTTGTTAGTTGATTAAGTGATTAGTTATTTGATACTGTCACGTTATTGTAGTTGTTGTTGCTTGGTTTGTTACTTTGTTAATTGGTTAGTTATTTGATACTGTCAAATTATTCTTGTTGCTTGGTTTGTTAACTGGTGAGTTATTTGATTATGTCACATTATTGTTGTTGTTGTTGTTAATTAGTTTGTTAGTTGGTTAACTGATTATTTAATTGTTACTGTCACATTATTGTTGTTGTTGCTTGGTTTATTAGTTGGTCACCTGGTTAGTTATTTGATACTGTCACGTTAATGTTGTTGCTTGGTTGCATACTTGATTAACTGGTTAGTTATTTGATACTGTCACATTATCAATTGTTTTGCCATCCTCAAAAACTGATTAGATGTCAGAGACTTCCGCCAAATCTTCTTATCCTGCCATCATAATTCAACATCCTATCCTGCCATCATAATTCACCATCTTATCCTGACATCATAATTCACCATCTTATCCTGCCATCATAATTCAACATCATATCCTGACATCATAATTCACCATCTTATCCTGCCATCATAATTCAACATCCTATCCTGCCATCATAATTCACCATCTTATCCTGACATCATAATTCACCATCTTATCCTGACATCATAATTCACCATCTTATCCTGCCATCATAATTCAACATCCTATCCTGCCATCATAATTCAACATCTTATCCTGCCATCATAATTCAACATCCTATCCTGCCATCATAATTCAACATCTTATCCTGCCATCATAATTCACCATCTTATCCTGCCGTCATAATTCAACATCTTATCCTGCCATCATAATTCACCATCTTATCCTGACATCATAATTCACCATCTTATCCTGCCATCATAATTCAACATCCTATCCTGCCATCATAATTCAACATCTTATCCTGCCATCACAATTCAACATCCTATCCTGCCATCATAATTCACCATCTTATCCTGCCATCATAATTCAACATCTTATCCTGCAATCATAATTCAACATCTTATCCTGCCATCATAATTCAACATCTTATCCTGCCATCATAATTCAACATCTTATCCTGCCATCATAATTCAACATCTTATCCTGCCATCATAATTCAACATCTTATCCTGCAATCATAATTCACCATCTTATCCTGCCAACATAATTCAACATCTTATCCTGCCATCATAATTCAACATCTTATCCTGCCATCATAATTCAACATCTTATCCTGCAATCATAATTCACCATCTTATCCTGCCATCATAATTCAACATCTTATCCTGCCATCATAATTCACCATCTTATCCTGCCATCATAATTCAACATCTTATCCTGCCATCATAATTCAACATCTTTGTATGATTGTTTTATCTGCTTCATGTCTGTCTCCTGTACCCTTGTCCATTTATCTCTTACCCTCTGGATTTCAGAAACTGTATGGCCTTATCACGCTATTAGTTGTTTCCTCAATATGTGACCGATCTAACTTCTTTTCCCACTGTTATCTCTACTTCCACTTATACTTTTCTGGTTCGCGCCATCAGTTCCACATTGATGATCTTACCAACCACCGAGAAAAGACATCCCCTACATGAGAATATAGCTGACATGAAAGGAGCAAGAATCAAGATGGGGATTTCATGGATGGCAGAGGCAGAGGCTACAATTGATCAGGCTATCAGTGTTGAAAATATATCCAATGAGGAATAGTCAAGTCAGTGGAGAGCTGGATAAGCTACCAGCAGGTCATCATTAGCCTTGGTAGAGAGTGCAGATCTTGGGGCAATGAAAAAGAAGAGCTGGAGATTAATCCGCTGATAAGTGATCATGCTGCCCAATGGGCTGATCACCCGTTGGCTTGTCACACCGATTACGGAAACAACGACAGATGGATCTATTTGTTGTTGCCCTAAAGACGCCGCTAGGCGTGATGGGAAACTACAACAGAGAAAATCAATCTGCTGTTGCCCTTAAGACGCCACAAGGCGTGATGGCCTCTGACTGCTTGGTCGGTCTTTGGCTAAGGACGGAAGAAGAAGAGAAGAAGAAGAAGTGATCATGCTGGCGATGATGACGCCATTGTGTACACTGATGGGTCTGTAGTGCGTGATGAGAAATCAGGATGAGGCTTCTCTGCGAATATAAAGGGAAGGGTCGTCGCTGAACAGAGTGGAGCCTTCATGACAACAACCTCCAGCATGATAATGGAGGAAGAGGCAGTTCTGCAGCACTGAGGTGGCTATCTGAAACTCCATCAACCAGGGCAGTTATATTGTCAGACTCTCAAGCCATGCTTCAGAAAGTTCAGAACGGATGGCTGCGACAGGAATGGAAAACATTAATAGAATTCTCAAGTCTTCATACACTGGTGTGGATCTACTGTCCTGGTCATGCAGGGGTATGTGGACAGACTGGCCTCGAGAGCACCCATAGTGTGACACTGGATATAGATAAGGAAGAGCTACTAAGGGCAATTAATGATCGCCTGCTAGATAATGACACTGCAATGGATGAATCAACAAGGCTGAGACTGTTGGAGTTTGGCATCAAACATGGGACTAGTAGAAACGGACGTGAGAGAGGATGCATCCGTCGTATGTACAACCCTCTTCCAAACCTCTACACCTCACGGTAGAAGGGGAACGACTAAGTAAGTAAGTATGTACAACCAGCGTGCTACGGGTACAATTAAAATTCATACTCTTTGACATTTGCTGAGGGAGACTGACCACCTATGGGTTTGCCCAGAGTGCTGTGACGTTGATTCTGATTAACAAAAACAATAACAATAGCAATAACAATGATCTTACCATGCCAGCTTAGTTCAGCTATTCTGCCCAAGCACCTATCGATAAGCTTCCAATGGAAACACGGTGGCATGACGCTCCGGTCTCGTCATCATCAGCTGATATCTCCACAACGAAGGTTGGCTATAATGGATCTCCAACATCTTCTGTCTCTTGTCTTGATGGTGCACTCTGATATACTCCTTCCTGCCTATCTCTTGATGTTGTCTTCCCACTTATAGCGCTGTCTTCCCCTTGCACGTTTGCCTTCACCTCTCCCTTCTATTATGGTCTTCTGCTAGGTATTTTGCCTTTTTATGTGGCCAAAGTTTTTTTGCTGCCTAACTTTGATCTCCCTCATTAGTTCTCGATTCATACATAGATCTTGTAGGGCCTCTTTATTTGTTTTATTCTCTTTCCATGAGATGCGCCCCATTCTTCTATACATCCACATCTCAAGAGTCTCAATTCGTTCCTCCAATTGATTATTCATTGTCCATGGCTCTACACCATACAGTAGTGCAGAATATATATAACATTTTATGATTCTAAGTCTTAATTTGGGAGTTAACTGTTTAGATGTCAGTATATGTTTCATGTTGTTGAATGTAGCTTTGGCCATTTCTATTCTCTTCTTGATTTCTGTTTCACATCTGCCTTCTTTTGTTATTATATGACCAAGATATGAGTAGATTTTGACGTGTTCTAGGATTTCCCCAATTATGCTTATCTTTAATGTGGGCTTATCGTCCGTTTTGCTAATTACACTGGACAACAGCCAAAATGTATCCGAGACAAAAGTAGCTATTTTAAACTAATTTGGACATGCTGATCATGAATATGAACTTAAAAATCGCGAATTAGCTCTAGTTTTCAAGATGCGGATTGGGGGGGTTGTTAACGAAAGCTTACAGGCTTTATTTTGGTTGTGAGATCGGTGACCAGGACCGGTATTGGGCCCCACACATATGTTACCAGTCCAGTGCAACGAATCTGCGCTGCTGGTTGAACCGAAAAGGACGATCGATGCGTTTTGCAGTTCCAATGGTGTGGAGGGAACCGACAAACCATCTTAATGATTGTTACTTTTGCATGACTCCTCCAATTGGACATGGTATTTCTAAGAAGAAAAAGCAGCCTGTGACCTATCCGAATATTACTTCTGCTATGCGGCCAGTGCCTCACGGGGAAGGACTTCCCGTTCCGGACTCACGAGAATCTTATACTCTGGATGATGAAGAAGATAATAAGGCCAGTGGACATCCGTCACCCATGAAAGCATCTACATTAAGAGATCCTGATTTCGTGCCTATTGAAGAGTCTGTACAGCCACATACAATTACCCAGAGTGAATTGAATGATCTAGTGAGAGATCTGGAATTGCCAAAAAATAAAGCAGAGCTGTTGGGGTCCAGACTGCAGCAATGGAATCTTCTAGAAGAGAATGTGATGTGTCTGTGTTTGGTGCTCGGCAAAAACATCTGCTTCCATATTTCAAAATGACAGATAACCTCATTGCTTGCGTTGATATACTGGGTCTGACGGCAGCACTGCACATCAACTACAAAGACGATGATTGGAGGCTGTTCATTGATTCTTCCAAGTTGAGCTTAAAAGCTGTGATGCTCCATAATGGTAACATTTTACCACAAGATCTTGCTCCCTCCTCTCCACATTAAACTTGGACTAATGAAGAATTTTATAAAGGCCAAGGATCGAAATGGGGCAGGATTTTTATACTTTCGTTTAAATTTTCAAGATTTCTTCTCCTTCTTCTTCTTCTTTGATCCATAACCACCAACCGTCAAAGCAGTCAGCGGCCATCACGCCTGGTGGCGTCTTGTAGGGCAGCAACAAATTGATTCCACTTTGCTCGGTCGGCGGCCATCCTTCGTAAAGTGCCCTAACTGTGGTTCATTCTTTGCATCTCCGCTTCCACAGTTCTCCGCCAAGTTGTTTTTGGTCGGCCTCTCTTTCGCTTTCCCTCGGGGGTCCATAGCATAGCTGTTCTTGCGATGGTATCAGGGTCCCTTCTGAGGACGTGGCTAACCCAACTCCAGCGTCTGCCAGCTATAATGGTGTGCATGTCCTCCTGGTTACTCCGAATAAGTAGTTCTTGGTTGCTGATGGTGTTTGGCCAAAAGATTCGGAGAATTTTCCTTAGGCAGATTGTGTGGAAGGAGGACAGTTTCGACATTTCCTTCTCTGTTACTCTCCAACATTCCGCACCATAGAGAAGCACAGAAAGTACACCGCTCTCATACAGTCTTAATTTAGTGTTTGTGCTGTACTGGGAAGACTTCCAAATGTTGTTGAGAACAGCAAAGGCTGTTCTCGCTTTATTCATTCTGTTGTTAATGTCCTTGCTTGTTCCGCCGTCAGGTGTTACTATGCATCCTAGGTAAGTAAATGTGTCTGTCTGTTCTAACTTCGGATTCCTTATTGTTATTGGCTCAGGATTGCCCACATTTAATGTCATGATCTCTGTCTTCTTCAAATTGATGTTCAGGCCAACCTGCAGGCCACACTTATTCAGTCTATCGGTTTTGTCTTGAATGTGTTGATGTGAATGCGCGAGTAGTGCAATGTCATCTGCATATTCCAGGTCTTCCAGTGTAGAAAACGTTGTCCATTTAATTCCTCTTGGACTGCCCTCTGTTGTCTGGCACATCACCCAATCTATGACTATCAAAAATAATGTTGTTGATTAGGGGCATCCCTGTCGTACTCCTGTTTTTACTTCGAAAGTTGCATTACTCGATCCAACACTGCACGTAAAGTTAGAATATAGGCTTTTCATGATGGAAACAATGCGGCTGGGAATTCCGTAAGCCCTCAGAATTTTCCATAGGCTGTCCCTGTGTATGCTGTCGAAAGCCTTTTCAAAATCAACAAAGTTAATGTACAGCTGTCTCTGCCATTCTGAGCACTGCTCTATAATGTTCCTGAGGGTAAATATATGATCTGCACATCTTCTGTTCTTTTTAAAGCCCGCCGTTCTTTCCTCAGTTTATGGTCAACTGCTTTTGAAATTCTCTGGATGATTATCCCGCCTAGTATTTTGCTTGGAACTGAGAGGAGGGTAATTCCTCTCCAGTTGTTGCAGTCTGCAAGGTCACCCTTCTTGGGCAATTTGACAATTATTCTTTTACTCCACTCTGTTGGTGTTGTCTCAGTTTCCCAGACTTGTGCAAATAGTGGTTCTAATAGTTCTGCTGCTAGTTCAGGGTCTATCTTGAATAGCTCAGCATTTAGATTGTCTTGACCAGGCGCTTTTCCATTTTTTAGCCCTTTGATAGCTGTCAGGATTTCTTATTTTCGTGGAATGTCTGTATTTACATCTAAGTCACTTTCAGCCTCAGGAACATTCAGCTGAGTCTATGGTGGTTCCTTATTCAGTGTTTCTCTGAAGTGCTCTGCCCATCTTGTTTCCTGCCCCTGTGCTGTGGTGATGAGAATTCCTTGCTTGTCTCTTACTAACATTATGTTGTTTGTACCTCGTTTTCCACTGATAGCTTTAGTTATTTTATAGACTGTGCTTTGTTCATTTCTCAGTGCTGCCTCATCTGCCTGTCTTGCAAGGTCATCCAGAAATGTCCTTTTGTTAGCACGGGTTTGACGTTTTACTTCCTTGTCCAGCTGACTGTACTGTTCACTATATATTGCCTTTAACCTGGGAGACTTAGCTTCTGTTTTTTTTCTTTTCATTTCCTTTCTCTTTGCTATGGTGTTTAGCGTTTCTGGTGTTATCTAGTCTTGGCTCTTTCTTTCCTGGAATCCCAAGCATGACTTGCTGCTTTCTTTGTATATTGTTTAGATGGTGTTTAATTTCTGGTTGACATCGTCGGTCTCTGTTCTTTCCTGGCTTTTGGTAATCAGATATCGTCTCTTTACGTCAAACCACGAACGCTTTTCTGGTGAGGGGGTCCTTAAGTTTCGTGATGTTGTATCTTTTCTGTTTGACTACACCTGGTCCAGTTTCCATTTCCTTTTGTACCTGTTGATAGAACTCGTCCTTGATCTCGTCATCGCTGTCGTTTGTTGGTGCGTAGCATTGTATAATTGTGGTGTTCATGAATCTCCCTCTCAGTCTTGCTCTTATTAGTCTGTTGTTAATGGGTTTACATTCCAGTAAAGACCTTTCCATTCCTTTCTTCAGGATAATGGCTACACCTTCGTTGTGCTAACCATCCTCTCTACCAGAATAAAGTACTGTTTCCCCTGTAACTGTTTTTATTCCCCCCATCCCTGTCCATCTGCTCTCGCTTATTCCCAGGATATGTAGTTTGTAATTCCTCATCTCTGCTGTGATCTGTCTCAGCTTTCCTGCCACATTCATGGTTCTGACATTCCGAAAACCAATTCTGGTTTCGTGTTTTGCGGTCAGGTCATCCGTTTTCATGCCAGTGGCTTCCTTTCGGCTTTCACCACTGTCAGTCATAAGAGCCTGAGACTCCGGATGTCCGTCCCCCATCAAAGTTTTTCCATTTATTGCCGTTTCCGTAACATGTGCGATTTTTTACATAGACAGGGGTGTCGGCCCTGTGCTAAAACCCCCAACCTGGAAGACCAGGGTACCAGCTTTTGTCTGACCCCTACCCACGCAGACCAGTCCAGCTTGGTTGAACCTACCAGAAGTAAAACACCCACTGGCATAGCTCTGGGGATTTTCAGGGCACACAAGCTGCCATACCGCTACAAGGTATAGGTACCATTAATGGCAGGTCTGAGAGTGTAAGAAGATAAAAAAAATATTCAACAGACGTCTGAGAGTGTACGAATATAAAAATATGCAATTATCGTCTGAGAGTTTACGAAGATAAAAATATTCAAGTAGACGTCTGACAGTGTACGAAGATAAAAATATTCAAGTAGACGTCTGAGAGTGTACGAAGATAAAAATATTCAAGACGTCTGAGAGTGTACGAAGATAAAAATATTCAAGTAGACGTCTGAAAGTGTACGAAGATAAAAATATTCAAATAGACGCCTGAGAGTGTACGAAGATAAAAAATATTCAAGTAGACGTCTGAGAGTTTACGAAAATAAAAATAATCAAGAAGAGTATGAGAGTGTACGAAGATAAACATTTCAAGCAGACGTCTGAGAGTGTACGAAGATAAATATATTCAAGTAGACGCCTGAGAGTGTACGAAGATAAAAATATTCAAGTAGAGTCTGAGAGTGTACGAAGATAAAAATATTCAAGTAGACGTCTGAGAGCGTACGAAGATAAAAATATTCAAGTAGACGTCTGAGAGTGTACGAAGATAAAAATATTCAAGTAGATTCTGAGAGTGTACGAAGATAAAAATATTCATGTAGACGCCTGAGAGTGTACGAAGATAAAAATATTCAAGTAGACGTCTGAGAGCGTACGAAGATAAAAATAATCAAGTAGACGTCTGAGAGTGTACTAAAGTAAAAAAAATCAAGTACAGTCTGAGAGTGTACTAAAATAGAAATATTCAAGTACAGTCTGAGAGTGTACGAAGATAAAAATACTCAAGTAGAGTCTGAGAGTGTACGAAGATAAAAATATTCAAGTAGACGTCTGAGAGTGTACGAAGATAAAAATTATTCAAGTAGACGTCTGAGAGTGTACGAAGATGAAGATATTCAAGTAGACGTCTGAGAGTGTACGAAGATAACAATATTCAAGTAGACGTCTGAGAATGTACGAAGATGAAAATATTCAAGTAGACGTCTGACAGTGTACGAAGATTAAAATATTCAAGTAAACGTCTGAGAGAGAAGGGAAAAAAATATTTAAGTAGACGTCTAAGAGTGTACGAAGATGAAAATATTCAAGTAGACGTCTGAGAGTGTACGAAGACAAAAATATTCAAGTAAACGTCTGAGAGTGTAGGAAAATAAAAATATTCAAGTAGACGTCTGAGAGTGTACGAAGATAAAAATATTCAAGTAAACGTTTGAGAGTGTAGGAAAATAAAAATATTCAAGTAGACGATTGAGAGTGCACGAAGATAAAAATATTCAAGCAGAGTCTGAGAGTGTACGAAGATAAAAATATTCAAGTAGACGTCTGAGAGCGTACGAAGATAAAAATATTCAAGTAGACGTCTGAGAGTGTACGAAGATAAAATTATTCAAGTAGATTCTGAGAGTGTACGAAAATAAAAATATTCAAGTAGACGTCTGAGAGCGTACGAAGATAAAAATATTCAAGTAGACGTCTGAGAGTGTACGAAGATAAACATTTCAAGCAGACGTCTGAGAGTGTACGAAGATAAATATATTCAAGTAGACGCCTGAGAGTGTACGAAGATAAAATTATTCAAGTAGAGTGTGAGAGTGTACGAAGATAAAAATATTCAAGTAGACGTCTGAGAGCGTACGAAGATAAAAATATTCAAGTAGACGTCTGAGAGTGTACGAAGATAAAAATATTCAAGTAGATTCTGAGAGTGTACGAAGATAAAAATATTCATGTAGACGCCTGAGAGTGTACGAAGATAAAAATATTCAAGTAGACGTCTGAGAGTGTACTAAAGTAAAAAAAATCAAGTACAGTCTGAGAGTGTACTAAAATAGAAATATTCAAGTACAGTCTGAGAGTGTACGAAGATAAAAATATTCAAGTAGAGTCTGAGAGTGTACGAAGATAAAAATATTCAAGTAGACGTCTGAGAGTGTACGAAGATAAAAATTATTCAAGTAGACGTCTGAGAGTGTACGAAGATGAAGATATTCAAGTAGACGTCTGAGAGTGTACGAAGATAACAATATTCAAGTAGACGTCTGAGAATGTACGAAGATGAAAATATTCAAGTAGACGTCTGAGAGTGTACGAAGATTAAAATATTCAAGTAAACGTCTGAGAGAGAAGGGAAAAAAATATTCAAGTAGACGTCTAAGGGTGTACGATGATGAAAATATTCAAGTAGACGTCTGAGAGTGTACGAAGACAAAACTATTCAAGTAAACGTCTGAGAGTGTAGGAAAATAAAAATATTCAAGTAGACGTCTGAGAGTGTACGAAGATAAAAATATTCAAGTAAACGTTTGAGAGTGTAGGAAAATAAAAATATTCAAGTAGACGATTGAGAGTGCACGAAGATAAAAATATTCAAGCAGAGTCTGAGAGTGTACGAAGATAAAAATATTCAAGTAGACGTCTGAGAGCGTACGAAGATAAAAATATTCAAGTAGACGTCTGAGAGTGTACGAAGATAAAATTATTCAAGTAGATTCTGAGAGTGTACGAAAATAAAAATATTCAAGTAGAGTCTGAGAGTGTACTAAGGCAAAAATAATCAAGTACACGTCTGAGAGTGTACGAAGATACAAATATTCAAGTAGACGTCTGAGAGTGTACGAAAATAAAAATATTCAAGTAGAGTCTGAGAGTTTGCGAAGATAAACATTTTCAAGTAGACGTCTGAGAATGTACGAAGATAAAAATATTCATGTAGAGTCTGAGAGTGTTCGAAGATAAAAATATGCAAGTAGACGTCTGAGAGTGTACGAAGATAAAAATATTCAAGACGTCTGAGAGTGTACGAAGATAAAAATATTCAAGTAGACGTCTGAAAGTGTACGAAGATAAAAATATTCAAATAGACGCCTGAGAGTGTACGAAGATAAAAAATATTCAAGTAGACGTCTGAGAGTTTACGAAGATAAAAATATTCAAGAAGATTCTGAGAGTGTACGAAGATAAACATTTCAAGCAGACGTCTGAGAGTGTACGAAGATAAATATATTCAAGTAGACGCCTGAGAGTGTACGAAGATAAAAATATTCAAGTAGAGTCTGAGAGTGTACGAAGATAAAAATATTCAAGTAGACGTCTGAGAGCGTACGAAGATAAAAATATTCAAGTAGACGTCTGAGAGTGTACGAAGATAAAAATATTCAAGTAGATTCTGAGAGTGTACGAAGATAAAAATATTCATGTAGACGCCTGAGAGTGTACGAAGATAAAAATATTCAAGTAGACGTCTGAGAGCGTACGAAGATAAACATATTCATGAAAGACGTCTGAGAGTGTACGAGGAAAAAATATTCAAGTAGAGTCTGAGTGTCCGAAGATAAACCTTTTCAAGTAGACGCCTGAGAGTGTACGAAGATAAAAATATTCAAGTAGAGTCTGAGAGTGTACTAAAGTAAAAAAATTCAAGTACAGTCTGAGAGTGTACTAAAATAGAAATATTCAAGTACAGTCTGAGAGTGTAGGAAGATAAAAATATTCAAGTAGACGCCTGAGAGTGTAGGAAGATAAAAATATTCAAGTAGAGTCTGAGAGTGTACGAAGATAAAAATATTCAAGTAGACGTCTGAGAGTGTACGAAGATAAAAATTATTCAAGTAGACGTCTGAGAGTGTACGAAGATGAAGATATTCAAGTAGACGTCTGAGAGTGTACGAAGATAACAATATTTAAGTAGACGTCTGAGAATGTACGAAGATGAAAATATTCAAGTAGACGTCTGAGAGTGTACGAAGATTAAAATATTCAAGTAAACGTCTGAGAGAGAAAGGAAAAAATATTCAAGTAGACGTCTGAGAGTGTACGAAGATGAAAATATTCAAGTAGACGTCTGAGAGTGTACGAAGACAAAAATATTCAAGTAAACGTCTGAGAGTGTAGGAAAATAAAAATATTCAAGTAGACGTCTGAGAGTGTACGTATATAAAAATATTCAAGTAGACGTCTGAGAGCATACGAAGATAAAAATATTCAAGTAGACGTCTGAGAGTGTACGAAGATAAAATTATTCAAGTAGATTCTGAGAGTGTACGAAGATAAAAATATTCAAGTAGAGACCTGAGAGTGTACGAAGATAAAAATATTCAAGTAGAGTCTGAGAGTGCACGAAGATAAAAATATTCAAGTAGACGTCAGAGAGTGTACGAAAATAAAAATATTCAAGTAGAGTCTGAGAGTGTACGAAGGCAAAAATAATCAAGTACACGTCTGAGAGTGTACGAAGATAAAAATATTCAAGTAGAGTCTGAGAGTGTACGAAGATAAAAATATTTAAGTAGACTCCTGAGAGTGTACGAAGATAAAAATATTCAAGTAGACGTCTGAGAGTGTAAGAAAATAAAAATATTCAAGTAGAGTCTGAGAGTTTGCGAAGATAAACATTTTCAAGTAGACGTCTGAGAATGTACGAAGATAAAAATATTCATGTAGAGTCTGAGAGTGTTCGAAGATAAAAATATTCAAGTAGACGTCTGAGAGTGTACGAAGATAAAAATATTCAAGACGTCTGAGAGTGTACGAAGATAAAAATATTCAAGTAGACGCCTGAGAGTGTACGAAGATAAAAAATATTCAAGTAGACGTCTGAGAGTGTACGAAGATAAAAATATTCAAGAAGAGTCTGAGAGTGTACGAAGATAAACATTTCAAGCAGATGTCTCAGAGTGTAGGAAGATGAAAATATTCAAATAGACGTCTGAGAGTGTACGAAGATAAAAATATTCAAGTAGACGTCTGAGAGTGTAGGAAAATAAAAATGTTCAAGTAGACGTCTGAGAGTGTACGAAGATAAAAATATTCAAGCAGACGTCTGAGGGTGTACGAAGATGAAGATATTCAAGTAGACGTCTAAGAATGTACGAAGATAAAAATATTCAAGTAGACGTCTGAGAGTGTACGAAGATGAAAATATTCAAGTAGACGTCTGAGAGTGTACGAAGATAAAATTATTCAAGTAGATTCTGAGAGTGTACGAAGATAAAAATATTCAAGTAGAGACCTGAGAGTGTACGAAGATAAAAATATTCAAGTAGAGTCTGAGAGTGTACGAAGATAAAAATATTCAAGTAGACGTCAGAGAGTGTACGAAAATAAAAATATTCAAGTAGAGTCTGAGAGTGTACGAAGGCAAAAATAATCAAGTACACGTCTGAGAGTGTACGAAGATAAAAATATTCAAGTAGAGTCTGAGAGTGTACGAAGATAAAAATATTTAAGTAGACACCTGAGAGTGTACGAAGATAAAAATATTCATGTAGAGTCTGAGAGTGTTCGAAGATAAAAATATTCAAGTAGACGTCTGAGAGTGTACGAAGATAAAAATATTCAAGACGTCTGAGAGTGTACGAAGATAAAAATATTCAAGTAGACGCCTGAGAGTGTACGAAGATAAAAAATATTCAAGTAGACGTCTGAGAGTGTACGAAGATAAAAATATTCAAGAAGAGTCTGAGAGTGTACGAAGATAAACATTTCAAGCAGATGTCTCAGAGTGTAGGAAGATGAAAATATTCAAATAGACGTCTGAGAGTGTACGAAGATAAAAATATTCAAGTAGACGTCTGAGAGTGTAGGAAAATAAAAATGTTCAAGTAGACGTCTGAGAGTGTACGAAGATAAAAATATTCAAGCAGACGTCTGAGGGTGTACGAAGATGAAGATATTTAAGTAGACGTCTAAGAGTGTACGAAGATAAAAATATTCAAGTAGACGTCTGAGAGTGTACGAAGATGAAAATATTCAAGTAGACGTCTGAGAGTGTACGAAGATAAAAATATTGAAGTAGACGTCTGAGAGTGTAGGAAAATAAAAATGTTCAAGTAGACGTCTGAGAGTGTACGAAGATAAAAATATTCAAGTAGACGTCTGAGAGTGTACGAAGATGAAAATATTCAAGTACAGTCTGAGAGTGTACAAAGACAAAAATATTCAAGTACAGTCTGAGAGTGTACGAAGACAAAAATATTCAAGTAGACGTCTGAGAGTGTAAGAAGGTAAAATATTCAAGTAGACGTCTGAGAGTGTACGAAGATAAAAATATTCAAGTAGACGTCTGAGAGTGTCGAAGATAAAAATATTCAAGTAGACGTCTGAGAGCGTACGAAGATAAAAATATTCAAGTAGACGTCTGAGAGTGTACGAAGATAAAAATATTCAAGTAGACGTCTGAGAGTGTCGAAGATAAAAATATTCAAGTAGACGTCTGAGAGCGTACGAAGATAAAAATATTCAAGTAGACGTCTGAGTGTACGAAGATAAAAATATTTAAGTAGACGTCTGAGAGTGTAGGAAGTAGTCTCCGCTACAGAAGTATCTGTATTACCGTTTACGGTAGACAAGATCACATCTTCTGCAATCTTATCAACATTAACTTTGATACAAGTAAGAAGGTAGACTTTCAGCAAATGGTACTACACTGACGCCCATAAATACATTTACCTCCTTTGTAATTCTTGAAGTTGTTGGACGCATAGATGCACACAGAGATAGGCCCGTATTTTGCAACAGCGTTCAGGAGGGCTGCTTCATTTCCTCTTGGGAGTACATTCCCATATCCAGTATCAGTAGCTCGCGCTTTGCCAGGCTGATAACTACATCTTCCTTGCTGGATACAACAAAAAGGAATTATGTGCTCATTTAGCTGAATCGGTTGAACTGAAGAAAAGTGAGTTATGTGTTAGATACACACAAAATAATTCAGACAGGCAATAATAAATAGGAATCGGTAAGGTTATGTTTAGGAATATCATACCTAACCCTAAATTCTAACTTTAATCCTAACTTTAACGACGTGGGTGATTTATTTAGATGACATACAAGAAATGAACTACTGTTCTTCATTTCAACCATTTGAATCTATTCTTCTTCTTTGATCTTTAGCCTCCTACTGTCAAAGACGTCTGTGGCTATCACGCCTGGTTACGTCTTGTAGGGCAGCAATAAACTGCTTCCACTTCGTTCTGTCGTTGGTCATCCTTCGTGCAGTGCTCCAGCTCTGTTTCATTCTTTGCAACTGAGCCTCCACAGTTCTCCGCCAAGACTTTTTTGGGTCGGCCTCTCTTTTGCTTTCCTTCAGGGGTCCATAGCTTAACTTGTTCTTGTGATGGCATCGGGGTCTGTTCTGAGGACGTGGCCACCCGAGTAAGTAGTTCTTGGTTGGTGATGGTATTGGGCATCTTTTGGCTTTACCTAAAACTGTTCATGATCTTTGATGGTGAATTCTGCTGAAGTCATTTTCTTTGAGTTGACACTAACTTGTTTGTTGTTGCTGGTTTTGTTGTTGTTGTTCCTATTAAGCCTAAAACCTTTATTTTCACTTTCTGTCACTATCGTATCAATCTTTTCTTCTTTCTTTAATTGTTTGCTACTGAGAATGTACCATCAGCGTTTCTCAAGGTCTTTATGTTTTGTCCAGCAGCCGATATTCATTACATGTCTTCTAAGGATCTTATTATATTTTCAATGTGCACAATGGACAGAACAGGTGACAACACACATCCCTGCCTAATACATTTTTTCTATCTGGTGAAACATTCCTATTTGACGTCTTAGTCTAGTAACTGCTTGTTACGCACGGATCATTATTATTTTTCGTTTGTATGATCATTTTTCGTATGTATGATCATTTTTTGACTGAAGTGTGTATTATATATATTTACGGTCAAAGGGACAGAACCCGAAATATTGATACTGCTATTTTTTAGGAGTTTACCTTCTCTTGTATAGAGACACGTTCGGTCTATAATTTCTTGAACGAAGCGTGACCATATCTCCTTATTTGGTAGTATCAGTCAACTGTTGTAGATGCCTGAAACCTTTCTTAACGCTTCTTTTCATGACCATAAAAGGCGCGACTGTGTAAGACTTTTATCTCGAATGTTCTTAGAATCGTCTTATTGTGAACGGCGACTCAGAGATTGTCGCTCTGCGCATGTCTCGACTTGGTTTTCGTTTGTTGTTCCGGCCAGCTCGGGGAGTTTAGAAATGGTCTAAGTCGCGAGCAGACGCGACCTGCGTCTTGTGATTTTCTGAGGGAAATACATTGTCTTTGTGAGTTAGTTACCTAACTAGACTATTTCCCAGTATTATTGAAGCCTGCCTGGAGGCATATGTTCATGGTTGATTTTCCGAAATAAGGTAATTCCTCTTGTATCGAACTTTATGCTATCATCTAGAGGTTCGTCATTTTGTCGCCTTTTTGCTCGCCTGTGTGATTCAAAATGGAGAGGTACTTTGACTAGGATTAAGTCACCGGTATCTTTATACCTGAACTAGTTATATATATATGGGTCGCTCTAGACCAACAAGACTATTGTCTGTGTTCCAGGATTCGTTATATCAGAGATCACGTCCAAGTCAGATGGTTAGACTTAGAAACATTATAAAGGTCGAGCTGACCTGTAATCCATGTATGCTATTCACGTGCAGACAGTAAACGGACTGATTGTATACATCTGATCTGCTAGCATCAGAAAGGGAATATTTATTATTGTCTATGAACAGTGATGATCTGCAGCTGACACTGTTGCAGAATTTATATATATATTATTTATACAGCTTCACGAACTAGAACTCTATGATTTTGAATGCTGAACTCGTTGAACTATGTTGATGATATAAATATCCTGACTGTTTTGTGGCATGCAATAAATGGAAAAAAATTATACAACGAAGTTACCATTTCTATGACTCTACACATCATGTTGCCTGTGTTATACCCTGTGAACTGTTCTACTACCACATACACAGCAACATCCTAAAATCAGAGAAGACACCTACATCTTGCACTTTAATACCAGGTGTCGATAGGGGTGGCAAGTGGTCGTCAATCTTATACGGAGCTAACGTACCTGGCATTGTGGCGCACCATTATCATTTAGCCCTAATCCACCCTTATCATTTTTGGTGGCCATATGTTGGTTTACTCTGATACCAGCTATCAAGGGGGTCAACAAACCCAGACATCATCATCAAGCTTTCAAAATTACAGTTCAACTCACTTCCTTCAAGAAAAGCTACTTTTGATGAAAGATTTTGAAAGTACCCGGCATTACTTACAGTTGTTGATATTTTGAAACTACCCGGCGCTGCTCGGCAGTATTGAAGTTTGTCTACATCTAGAAGGACAAGTACCGAGCGAATGGATTTCCTGATCTGTTAAGAAGAAGGACAAGTGCCGTAACAACTGTTCCGGTCTCAGAAGTCAATTTGTAGAATTCAGAAGGTCAAGTTCAGAAGCTGTTTCCTGTCAGAAGTTCATTTCCCTCGTCATGGCTGTCTATGGGAGCAGATGTTAATCAACGTTGGATCTTTATCCTCAGAATGCTGACGACATCCTGTTCTGCACCGTGCTGACGTTTGGGACATATAGAAGTTAAGTGGCCTGTTTTGTTTGTGAACTGTGCCCTTATGTTCTAGCTGAGCCTTCTAAATTCTTTCACACTTTTTGCTGTTTGTTATATGTTATTTGTATTTGTATATTTATATGTTTATATTCAGCGGGTTTTCTCGGTTGGGCGGTGTCTTTCAGTAGAAGATACCACGTCACAGAGGTTCTACTGTTAGTGTTTTCGTTAGGGACTGTGCGAATTTCCTACTGTGAAATTTGCTAGCGACAATCGTTGCTATATCTGTTTAGTTGTGACGAGTTGTGCTTTATTTTGGTTTCTTGTATTTTTTTTTCTTTTTCTTTTCTCTCTTTCTTTGTGTTTTTTTTAGTTTCGATTTCGATTGTTTGTATTTGTAGGTCTCCCCTATCTATTATTCAGTTCTTTAAGTATATTTTTGTGTATACACTGTAGCGTCATTTGTTTGTCATATCTTCGCATTTTGTCATCACATTTCTTTTTAGTTTCGCTGTTTATTTATTTGACTTATGCGAATGTTTTCATATTGTTTGATCTTTGTTATTGTTTACATTGACTCTGATCTTTGTTGTTGTTTACATTGACTTTGATCTTTGTTGTTGTTTACATTTGACTTTGATCTTTGTTATTGTTTACATTGTTGGTGACCTTTGTTATTGTTTACATTGTCTTGTTATTGTTTGCATAGTTCTTGCATAGTTAGCTTTCACTATTGTTACATATATGCTCATGCACTATTGATCTATAGTGCACTTATCATAACTAACTGGTGGTTTTTTGCTTATGCACTATTGTAGTGCAGTTATGATAAATAACTGATGGTTATGCACTGATTTGTGTAGTGCACTGATAATTAAGAGGTGACTTGTGATATTATTATACATTTGATAATACAAGTTGGTGTCAAGTCTTGTTTCCCACAGAGATTGGGTTAAACATAGTGATTATACAAGCACTTTATTAAGTCTTGTTGCTATTAAGATTGAAATAAGATAATTAATTATTTCAGGTTCTGTACTCACATTTTAGACATCATGTCTACATTTGAGTACTTTATTGAGCAGGGTAAAGCCCTTGGGAAGACAGGTGATAAATTAGAAGAATTTGCGACTGTTCAATATGCCAAGGCATTGAAGTCGGAGGAAAAGAAAATGAAAGAACTAACTGAACAAAAGAGAATAGATGCTGAAAATTTAAAACTGCAGATGCAGGTAGATGAAAAGAGATTACAAATGGAAATGGAAAAACAAAAAAGAGACGCAGAATCACAGGAGAAGAGACTTCAGGCTGAGATTGAAAATAAGAGATTTGAAAAAGAAGCTGAAAATAAGAGACTTGAAAAAGAAGCTGAAAATAAGAGACTTGAAAAAGAAGCTGAAATTAAGAGACTTGAAATAGAGGCTGAAAATAAAAGATTAGAAAAACAGGCTGAGGCTGAAGAAACAAAGTTACAGGCTGAGGCTGAAGAAAGAAGGTTACAAAGAGAAGCTGATGAGAGAAAAGCAAAAATGGAGCATGAAGAAAAACTCTTAGCTTTGGAGTTAGAAAAGTTGAAGTTATCTAGTAATGCTAATGATGCTAATAAGGTATCATCTGCTAATAAGTCTAATGCTGTTGATTTCAAGCTTAATTTACCAGCATTCAATGCTTCAATTGATGATATAACATTTTATCTAGATAGATTTGAAAGTGCATGTAAGGTGCATAATATAGATAAAACATTATATGTTTATCATCTGTCCAAGATACTTAGAGGTGATGCTTTGACTTTATTGGGTATGGTAGATGTGCCGGACAAAAACAACTATGAGGTTGTCAGGGCGGCATTGTTAAAGAAGTACCAACTTAACGAGGACGGATATCGTCTTAAATTTAAAAACATGTTACCAGAAACTGGAGTTGAATTCTCTGAATTCATCTCAGGCATCCGTCTTACTTTTTTACGATGGGTTGAGTTGTCTAAAACAGAGAGTACATTTGAAGCTCTTATGGACTTACTACTTAGAGACAAGGTTATGTCTTCTGTTAATGAAGCTTTTCTTTCTTTTCTTCATGAGCGTAAGCCTAAAAACATAAAAGAAATGGAAGAATACTGTAGCCAGTATGTTAATGCGCATCCTCACATAACCATTAGCAACTCTAAAGTAAAAGAAGGTCTGCCAGTTGCTTCGGCAGCACCTTATGGCCCAAATTTTATGCGTAAATTTCAGGGTAGCCAGCAAAATTTCAATAAAAAGAGTAACCGTAATTATGCCCAGAATCATAGTAATCAATTCCAGGGTGATTCTTCTTCCCAGAACTGGAGACATCCTAATACTACACGTTATTCTACTCCGGTTAACTTTAGAAATTTTCACAAAGGTAATCGGTATAGAGGAAAATATTTTTCTCAGAGACCTCAATACCAGGATAATAGAGGTTCTCAACAGTATAGAGATGGTAATGACAGTTATGGAAACTGGAACTCAAACCAGGATAAAAATTACAGTAGGGACTTTAATGATAATTGCAGAGGCAATAATGGTCGCGGTAGATCGCAACATAAGAGAAAAAAATATCAACAGACAAACTCTGTTCAACAAGAATCTCAGGGAGTAGATAAACAGGTTAATGATAATAAAGACCATAATGCCATCGGATGCTCATCTTTTGATTTTGGTAGGGCAAATAAATGTATCCAATGCAGTACTTTATTTGACCCGAAGACCGTTACTACTTTAAGCTGTGGTCATCCTTTGCCCGCTCTTCCTGCTAATGTTGCTCATGATGGGAGAGGTTCTCTTATATTACATAAGGGGCTTGTAAATAGTAATCCAGTCTCAGTGTTGTTTGACTCTGGATGTACTACTGTCGGGGTTAGGCAATCTCTTGTAGATCCATCCTGTGCTACAGGAAAGGTCATCAAATGTGTCACATTTGGTGGCACGTTGGAAAAGTATCCTACTGCTATAATACACATTGCTACTCCTTTCTTCACGGGAGAGGTCCACGTGTGTCTACTTCCAAACCCTATTGCGGACCTTATTATTGGTCGTATTCACGGAGTTAGGGAATGTACCCCACAGCAGATTGCTGTTTGGGAAGAGCAAAACATTGAAGCTACCAATGCGGTGGTCACAAGAGCACATGCTCTGGATCCACCTCAAACTTCATTAACTAATAATGATGAAGTAAATGACCAAGATAGTCACTTGACTATTACACGTGACTCATTTATCAAATTGCAAGAAGAAGATCCTTCTTTACAAAAATTCTTCATTCTAGCAAAAAAAAAGGTGATCCTAATCAAAATACTAATAGAAAATCTTGGATTTCTATGAAGAACGGCGTACTTGTACGTATGGTACAAGACTCGACTACGTCCACTCATTCACAAATTCTTGTGCCTAAGAGCATGAGATTGCAAATATTGCAACATGCTCATGACTCGCAATGTGCTGGACATATGGGTTTTTCCCGTACGAAGTCGAGAGTGCTTGCGGCTTTCTTTTGGCCTTTTGTCAATAAGGACATTCGTATTTACTGCCGATCATGCAAGGTATGTCAGGAGGTCAAATCTAAAGGACCACGACATGCTGCGCCTATCCAGGCTGCTGACATTCCTATTCGCCCTTTTCAAAAAATGGCAATAGATATTATCGGTCCTTTTAGAATTAAGTCGGCTAGAGGACATCAATTTATCCTTACATGTGTCGATATGTGCACACGTTGGCCAGAGGCAATACCTCTCAAGAGCATCTCAACTGCTGACATCGCAGACGCTCTTTGGCTGATATTTTCTCGCTTGGGTTTTCCCGGAGAAATATTGTCAGACCATGGCACTCAACTTATATCAGACACTATGTCACAGGTAATGTCTATGCTACACATTAAAAGGTCTCTCAGCAGTATCTATCACCCAATGTCTAATGGGTTAGTCGAACGTTTAAATAGGACTCTGAAAACTTTACTTGGTAAAATAACTGAGGATCATCCTCAGGATTGGGACAGGGTCTTACCCGCGGCTCTCTTTGCGTATAGAGAGGTCCCCAATGAACATACGGGGTTTTCCCCTTTTGAACTTGTCTTTGGCGCGCAACCGCGCGGCCCTATGTCTTTACTTCACGATCTAATCACTGCCGATAATATTAGCGATGAGACTCAATCTTCTTATGAGTACGTCATTGCTCTTAGGCAAAAGATCATCGAGGCATGCAAACTAGCAACTTCGTCTTCCGAATTTGCTAAAGAAAAGGCAAGGCAGTTTGCAAATAAGAATAGATGTCTACGACAACTTTGTCCAGGTGACAAAGCTCTCGTTCTACTTCCTTCAAGGGAGAACAGACTTCTAATTGCATGGAAAGGTCCATATGCAATAGTCTCCAAAATTTCTGATGTCGACTATGTTGTCGATATTGATGGAAAGCATAAAACTTTCCACATAAATATGCTCACGGAATTTCATGAAAGACCAGACTATTTGCAGCCTATTTTCCAGGCAACGGACAATTCTCAAGTACCTCATGGTCAGTACTCATCTCTGTCAGTTATAAAGAATGAGGAAACTACTTTTTCTGATGTCAATCTTCCTCTTTCTATGGTCCCACTTTATTCTACGGAATCTTGGAAAAAAGTGACCGTTTCTCCAAATCTTTCCGCTGAGGAACATCGACAAGTTTCTTCGATGTTGCAAACATTTCAGGATGTTCTTACAGACATCCCGGGACACACACATGTCATTGAACATGACATTGTGCTAACTGATCATAATCCTATCAGAGTCAGACCTTATCCAATACCTATCCATTTCCAGTCTCAAGTAGAAAAAGAATTGGATGAAATGATACGTTTGGAAATCATTGAACCATCCACTTCAGCATACTCTTCGTCTATGGTTATTGTTCGAAAGAAGGATAATAACATTCGCATTTGCGTAGATTATCGCAAATTGAACCAAGTTACGAAGTTCGACGCTGAACCTATGCCTTCATTAGAAGAACTACTCAATAAACTTTCTAATTCTAGATTCTTTACCAAACTAGATTTGTCTAAAGGTTATTGGCAAGTTCCTCTAACCGAACGTGCCAAACCTTTTACAGCTTTTTCTACACCTAGGGGTTTATTCCAATGGAATTTCATGCCTTTTGGTCTTATGAACGCCCCTGCTACATTCGTACGCATGATGCGGCGAATTCTCGCATATCGTACAGATGTCATAGCATACCTAGATGATATATGTCTATTCAGTGATTCCTGGGAAGATCACTATTTGGGTTTATACGAATTACTGTCCACTCTTCGCGAGTATAACTTGACTGCAAAACCCTCTAAAGCCTTTATAGGATTTAGTGAGATTTCTTTCCTAGGTCATCGTGTTGGTCATGGTCTTTTAAAGACAGAGGACCACAATGTTTCAAAAATACTTAACATTTCGGTCCCTAAGACGAAGAAACAAGTAAGGAGTCTATTAGGTTTGATCCAATTCTACGGACGATTCATTCCGAATCTGTCCTCCATTATGGCACCGCTTTCTACTTTATTGAAGAAAGGGTCGCCTAATCTGATCCGCTGGTCTAAAGAATGTCAATCCTCATTGGACCAGGTTAAAGCCCTATTTTCATCTCCACCTATTCTTAGGTTACCTACTATTGAGAAGACTTTTGTTCTTCGAAGTGACGCCTCGTCAACTGGGATTGGGGCGGCACTAATGCAGGAGTATTCTGATACTCTGCATCCGGTGATGTATATCTCTAGGAAATTAAATGCTGCAGAAAAGAATTACTCGGTTTTAGACCGTGAGTTATTGGCTATGGTATGGTCTATTCTGAAGTTACAAAGATTTCTTCTAGGCGCACATTTCATTGTGGAAACCGACCAGAAAGCGCTTACTGCTATTCAGAGCAAAAACTTGAAGAGCTCGAGGTCCACTCGTTATGCCATAGCTCTTCAACCATTTCATTTCTCGGTTCGAGCTATCCGTGGTTCGGATAATGTGATGGCAGACATTCTGTCCAGATGCCCACACGATTCCACATGATTCTTCTGTCATATATATTTCCTGATATACAAGCCAATATTATAATGACATGTTAGTAGATTTTTTTTTCTCACTTTTACCATGTACCATGTAATTATCTAAGAAGGCTTAGTTAGTGATATACGGGCCAAAAGATCACTCGGCCACATTTAAACAATATATTTGCATAATTGTATTGAGAGATTTACCAGTTGTCTTTAAGATTTGTGTTATTGATATTTTCGCAGCACATCATTGAAGATGCGAGATTGTGTCCATTGTGGAACTTTGAGTATATCAAGTCCTGTCCTAGATTGGGAGCGGATGATGTCCACATCTTCTTCTATTGAATGTTTTATGTCAACGAAGATCAACACATGTATTACTTATTAATTACTGTTGCTTTATATAATGTAATAAAATAGTGCGGTATATTAATATGTTACACCGCTGTTTGCACAACACATTATATGATATCATAATAATATATTTAATTTCATATATTGGTATGAGAATAATTTGATTTTCATTATGATGTTGCCATCATTGTGGCGTGTGTTGGTGGCACCTTCCTGGAATATATAAGCGTATACTTAGATAAATTTTTTCTCTAAGGAGCTGAGATATGATCTCAGTGTCGCTCCATGCGTTGAGCTAATTTGTTAGGTATATATCCGCGCATCATACGTGCGTTAGGAGCCTAGATTTTTTTTCCGGCTCCAGGATTTTAAAAAAAAAATGTTTCATTTTTTTTTCCCGGGAGGGTGCGGTAATGTTACGCACGGATCATTATTATTTTTCGTTTGTATGATCATTTTTCGTATGTATGATCATTTTTTGACTGAAGTGTGTATTATATATATTTACGGTCAAAGGGACAGAACCCGAAATATTGATACTGCTATTTTTTAGGAGTTTACCTTCTCTTGTATAGAGACACGTTCGGTCTATAATTTCTTGAACGAAGCGTGACCATATCTCCTTATTTCGTAGTATCAGTCAACTGTTGTAGATGCCTGAAACCTTTCTTAACGCTTCTTTTCATGACCATAAAAGGCGCGACTGTGTAAGACTTTTATCTCGAATGTTCTTAGAATCGTCTTATTGTGAACGGCGACTCAGAGATTGTCGCTCTGCGCATGTCTCGACTTGGTTTTCGTTTGTTGTTCCGGCCAGCTCGGGGAGTTTAGAAATGGTCTAAGTCGCGAGCAGACGCGACCTGCGTCTTGTGATTTTCTGAGGGAAATACATTGTCTTTGTGAGTTAGTTACCTAACTAGACTATTTCCCAGTATTATTCAAGCCTGCCTGGAGGCATATGTTCATGGTTGATTTTCCGAAATAAGGTAATTCCTCTTGTATCGAACTTTATGCTATCATCTAGAGGTTCGTCATTTTGTCGCCTTTTTGCTCGCCTGTGTGATTCAAAATGGAGAGGTACTTTGACTAGGATTAAGTCACCGGTATCTTTATACCTGAACTAGTTATATATATATGGGTCGCTCTAGACCAACAAGACTATTGTCTGTGTTCCAGGATTCGTTATATCAGAGATCACGTCCAAGTCAGATGGTTAGACTTAGAAACATTATAAAGGTCGAGCTGACCTGTAATCCATGTATGCTATTCACGTGCAGACAGTAAACGGACTGATTGTATACATCTGATCTGCTAGCATCAGAAAGGGAATATTTATTATTGTCTATGAACAGTGATGATCTGCAGCTGACACTGTTGCAGAATTTATATATATATTATTTATACAGCTTCACGAACTAGAACTCTATGATTTTGAATGCTGAACTCGTTGAACTATGTTGATGATATAAATATCCTGACTGTTTTGTGGCGTGCAATAAATGGAAAAAATTATACAACGAAGTTACCATTTCTATGACTCTACACATCATGTTGCCTGTGTTATACCCTGTGAACTGTTCTACTACCACATACACAGCAACATCCTAAAATCAGAGAAGACACCTACATCTTGCACTTTAATACCAGGTGTCGATAGGGGTGGCAAGTGGTCGTCAATCTTATACGGAGCTAACGTACCTGGCATTGTGGCGCACCATTATCATTTAGCCCTAATCCACCCTTATCACTGCTGTTCGTTGATATGAAAGCTCTGTTCAAGAATTATTGACTTCAGACGTGAAAGTGCAGTCAAATTCGCACCTTCAACTCGGATATACCTGTATACTGATTTACCAGCACAGCTGCTTTTTTATTCTTGTAATGGCTGTCACAAAATATATTCGTTCTCTATTTTTAGTCTTCACTCCTCTCCGGCAGTATTATCTAGACTCCTTTTACGCGCTAATTCATCTAGTATTCATTGTTACGCTTCCACGGAAAATGTTCTTTTCATCTTTTGTCACTCCCTTACCTTTACTTGATCGGTTGATATAATTTGAAACAACATTGATTTGTTTGTGCAGATCGAAATTGATTGTTTACGTTACGTAGCATCTACCGGCTTAACAGTAAGGTCTCTGAAGTAGATACACGGATTAAGTTTGTCATATCGCAGGCTAGGCTGTCGGCAGACAATTATTGCAAAAGATAAACTGGGATTACCTTTGCACAAGATGGCATTAAGTGAAAACCCTGATGTTTTTCGGTGAAGGTATGGAACAAACGTTTGATATGAGGACATGGGTTGCAGACTATGGCCACTAACTATGTTGTCCCAGTGTTTCAATACGGATGACTATCTTCCTGAAGATTAAGACACTGACAGTGATGTAATACTTCTGGCAGATGGACTTTGTTGTGATAAACAATTACAAGAAAATAATATATTGGCAGACATTATCGGCAATGGATCTGTGAGGTAGTGAGTTAGTAAATATAGCAAATACCAATATAAGTAGCAAGACCTTATATGGTAATGGAGTTTGAAAATCACACGTAAAAGGCAATATCTCAAGCTGGCATGCAATAATAAATGATGAAGGTGGGGAATATACCCATACCAAAATCAGAGACTTATTTGCAATTGGTTTGACATTTAATACGCTGAGATAGACTGCTGCTGATTAGACTTCTCCTTCAAGTAACAACCTGGATGTTTAGGCAAAAACTTCGCATATAATCTACAGCGTTATAAGACTACTTCAATAACTTCCAATTTCATCGAGAAGGAATCATAGACAGCGAGAAACACGGAATATTAGGACCCAAATATAGGACAGGCCATAGGACTGGACGTGAATTCTACTATTAGAAAAGAGAAGAGATTAGAATAGAGAAGCCTCAGAAAAATCACTTTGCGCCTTCATTATTGGGATCCAACTTCAAGTGTTCTAGGATCGGTACAGAGAAGTGTGGTTTACTAATGTGTAACACACTTTCTTGCCAGACGGTGCGTGGGTTTGGCCGAGAAATAAGTAAACAAACTTGGGATGACCACAGTCGATTATTTTATCGCTAGGAATGTCCCTGTCAAACCAAGTTGTTGTCAATGTTTGCTGGGCCCAGTGAATGTCATAACTGCTTCCAGACAAGGTTTGTCGGAAGAATAATTATCCATCTTGAAAGAGATTACCTATGAGATATTATGAAGTCGTGAGTGTAAACATGATCTATAATAGACGGAAGCTGGCATACCCTATATGGTGACTGTAAACAACAAATTTATTTTTGCGTTTTGTTACGTAGGAATTTTTCGTGAGGTGAAATATACGCATGTTGCATGCTATTGGTTTGGCATTTGAGAGGTAAAAATAAACAATTCTAATAAATTTTTTTTCTAATCAGACCATCACCTGTGAGGAAACTTCAAAGATTGTACCTAAATTCTCCCCACCCTTTTTGATTTTACATTTGTTAAAGATAATTAATTATTAAATTTGTTTATCTGTAAATATACAAAATTTATAAATGATTAAGCCATTTTGAGTGAACTGCACACTATGTCTCAGTCATTTTAAATACTAATAACAGAGCTATTTAAGTAATATTTTACTGAGTTAAATCAGTTGGGGACTCATAAAAACGAGCAAAATCCTTACTCACAGAAGGTCAGAAAATATACAAAGTTTACTCGGCCTGGATCCTATCAGCCGTAGTACTTAATTTCTTTAAATTCCCATGAGGCTCCCTAGGACTGAAGCACTATTCTTCAGTTCACATCTCTGCCACGAGTAATCTTGAACGAAAGGTAGATAACTCTGAACACCCTTCAGTAGATACTCTGAATTTCGGCCACTGTTCCCGTGATACACATGACAGCACTTTACCGATAAATGAGTACAGGATTAGGAGCCAATCGTCATTACATCAACAAAATAAGCAAGGTGTTTTGAGTTAAATTCATAACATGCGTGTCGACATCATGAGATGGTTCGACAAGGCTTCATGTTTGTTTATTATACGTAGTCCTTGGTAACACAGGAAGTGACTTCATTGCCTCGAGATGCAGTTCGGCAGACGTCATGGTAAGCAGGCAAACGGGGGGAAGATCGTCTGCTGGGGTCTTCTTGTGTGTAGCTGATGGCGAGTGGACGTATGTGTCTGCGTTCCTGAGATTTATATGATTCTGTGATATATCCTTACGTTGTACCATCACTAGTACATAAAGGTCTTGTGTGAGGTGTACTGGATATCTTCATTTGAAAGAGAGTATGCATTTCGTTGAACTGATTAAATAAAAATATGTAAAACTGTCGTGGATAGTGTTCTAGCTACTGACGATACAGAGCTGTACTGATGGCTGAATATGTTATTCCATAAGATATAATAATTTTCAAGATTATGCATGTGGAGCAGAGTTTATTGTAATAAACAGTGTGTAAATTGTCCACTCTGCCTTTGTGGTGACATTGATATGTCAAGGTGTATCGCTGTCTGCCTTGTCAAGCAGTTCTACCCTAATATTATCTTGGCCAGAGTAACCAGTTGTTTACTAAAAAGTTACTGATCAACGTTTGGGAGCCGCGCTAGCGTAGTGGTTACAACACCGCTCTGGCGACCGGGTGATACAGGATCAAACCCGGGCGACGGCATTTGGGGATTTTTCGTCGACCGGGATTTGGACTGGATTAACTCGAGACCTGGCGAGGACATTTGAAGGAGTGTCGTCGACCAGGGACTGGCGGCTCCTGAGCCAACCCAGCTGCAATGGGTACCTCCGAAATCGGCGAGTATTTGCCTGAATGGCGAGGGACACCTGTCTCTGTACAAGAAATAAAGGGATACTCACGTAAAATCAATGTCAGGTTAGACATAAAATAATAACCTGAGATTTCGCCTCGAGTATTAGCGGGCGAACGCAAAATAAAAAAAAAAACTGATCAACGTATATAAAGAAACGCAACACAAGGCATAACCAGTACATAAAAGAGTGGGAAAATAAAATCAGATGACTGAACTCTTAGCTTACCCTTGCTGTGTAAGGATAATCTGCTTCACTTTCGATACCACCAGCAGCCTTAATATACGAGTACGACGTGGGTGGCCATCCACCGTTACATCCGCGGTTGCCAAACCAAGACGAACAATCAACCAGTTGTTGCTCGGAGAGACTGAGCAGTTGCCCAGTCTTGCGAAACCACTGTCCCTCTAACGCAGCTATCTGTTTTTAAAAAAGGTAACACAGGGAACGTTATTTACACAATATCAATTTTGTAACTACACTAATACACACCCCCCCCCCCCCCCCACCCAATCCGTTTCCCCATTTGCGTGAGTTCCATTCGTGAGAATTTGAATATGCGCGAGCTATTTTTTTCATCCCTATTTTTTTTGTCTTCTTTTTCTTTGGTCATTGGCGGCTGATTAACAAAGCAATCAGTGACCATCAGACCTAGTGGCGTCTTGTAGGGCAGGAACAAACTGTCTCCACTCTGCTTGGCAGAATAGTACCCCAGCTCTGGTTCATGATCCGCCTCTGCGCCTGCACAGTTCTTTGCCAGGTAGCTTTTCGCCGTCTTAGCTTTCGCTTCTGGAGTCCATAGCATGGCAGTTCTGGTAATGGTGTCAAGATCTCTTCTGAGGATGTTGCCAATCCTATGTTTTGGTACTCGAACTAAATTCAGTTGTACGCGAGTTGAGTATTGTGAAAGGTAATCATATGCAGAACAAGATTTTTTTCTGCATTTTTTGTTTTAATTTAAAAAAAAAACAAATTAGCACGGTAAATCAATGGCAAAAGAGCGCTGGTTTATAATGTCTTCTGAAGTACACTGTTGCAAAAAATTATATGGAACTTATTGCTTATTTTCTTGGAAAATAATTTCATACAATATAACTTAAATTGACGGAGCGGAGGAAAAAGGCACCACAACCAACGATAGCTGAGTTCATGAGTTGTCCCCCTAGTGTTTCTCAACCTTCAGAATAAACGACCCAGGCAATCACCCAAGACCTTCAAGAAAACCTTGCCCTTTTGCGGTGAATATTGACATTGAATCTGCCTCTGATTAGGTCTGTGTGATTGTTCTATAATATTCATAATACATTCGTTACACTTTAAAAACGTATAAGATAAGTCCAATAATAACCAAAAACAAACGTTTTAATTTTTTTTAAAACTTCTTTCGGCTACTTTTGATCTGTATTACCTTGCTTTTTTACATTTGTATTGGTACGTTAAAACGCGCATAAATTACGCTCTACCAGAGCCTGGAATCTAAGCAATAATGTACCAACGCTTCTTAAGAACCTTTCACGAGAATCCCAAATGCGATGTTTTTCAAAAACCGAACCGTCGCGCATATCGAGGGTTGAGTATAACTAATATAACTGTACAAAATAAATTCGTACAAAAACAGTTGCCAGTAGGCAAATGGCAGTAGCTGAATATGTTATATCTTCAATTATGGACTTTTTAGCAATATAAATACAGTTGGATGGATAAACAATAATAACAAAAACAAAAAAGATAAAACGTAAGAAGAGCTTTAATTACATTGGGAAATATATTGAGATCGAAATGAAATCAAGTAGAACACAAAAGTTAGAATGTTCAACTCAGATGTCAAGTTAGTTCTACTGTATGGATATGAAACATGGAGAACAAATAAAAACGGGAAGGGGCGGGGGGGGGGGGGGGGGGGTCATAAAAATACAGAATTTTATAAATAGGTTCTTGCGTAGATTGAAGGACCGAAATGCTATGACAAGATAACCCATGTGGAACAGGAGGGGAGAACTAGATACATAAAAGGGGAACAAGATCACCCATGTGGAACAGGAGTAGAGAACTAGATACATACCAGTGGAACAAGATATGAAAAAAGATTATGTCGTTGGAAAGGACACACAGTGATAACAACAGTGGATAGTGTCACAAGGGAGTGCTTACACTGAAATCGTCACATGTGAGATGGAGGGAGACTCAACAACAGATTTGAGAAGTGAAATTTGAATGTTCCACTGGAACTAAACTGTTATATAGGGGAACATACTTCTGACGTGGGAACAAAAGTTCTGTATAAAGAAACATACTGTCTTACATTGAGCTATTCTTCTATACAGGTGTTGCTGTCGTTTTTGACGGAGTCATAATAGGTAAATCTATTTAATGCTTTAATGTTGTAAAACTTTGTTGGTCAAAGTTGGATAATTGGGTATTAACTTCTATGACAGGTTGTTTAAGGGTTATCTTCTCTTTCTTTCAATCATTGTCGTTGATCTGTCTTAACGATGCTCGGTTTTATGCTGTCTGGGCATGCGCAAGTTCTGGGCGTGAACTGAGGAAACTTCCGTCAGGCAGGGTGTGTTTTGGGCTGTCGGACATGATGTCCGTTGTGATTTTCTCTATATCATCATGGGGATTGGAAAGTTTTCCATATGACTGAAATGTCAATGTTTTCCCCAGTGATTCTTTGTTCGTCAATAGTGACGACATTTATTAAGTGTGTATCCGGAAGATTCTGTAAAAGGTAAATGACATTCTTATTAATACGCCTTTGGTTGCAGAACATTCGAAGTTACCTTTCTGCGAGTGAAGCTCACAGATCTTGAGAGACAGAAATCCTTCTTTGCTTCTTGTTCTAGCCAAATGAGACTATGTGTTTTCAATTGAACAGAAGCCTAATGATGATGATAAATTATTGTGGACACCGAAGGTTGGCGGTATATATATGTTTAGCATGGTTTGATCATGCCTGCTAACAAAGGATACACAGCTGTCTACATATTGAGGCCCTGTATTACGGCCAATATTTTTCAGCAAGAGGAAATATATCTGGCGGGCTATGCCAGTTGAATAACAGCCTTATGTATTATTGCTACGCAATTTAGGAGCTCGTTTGTTGGACGACAGAGCTAATTAAGTACCTGACGCGCTGAGTCAATGGTACGGAAGCTACATTGTAAACTGTAACATTAGGACAGATGATGTTTGGGTATGTCATAGTTGATGTATGATGCAAGCCTTTGATTACCAGACATTTAAAAGTCATTCATTATTATGTGGAGTCCTTGATCTTGTCGATTTGACTGTCCTGTTGATGCTACTGTCAGTTTCGTAAATAAATGTTTGAAACGTGCCAGCAGTCTTCAATTCATCATTGACTACTGCATGCGAGTGTATGGGTGCATTTATTGACTTTACTAAGAGCTTCAAGCATTCGCGTTCTCGTCTACACCCACACTCAGCACATCATAATACCAATACCACACATCTACAACATGTACGCTGTTTTGTGTGAGTGATCATAGTACCCCTGGCAGTGCCTCACGCTGGTGCCGTTACATTTCTGGCCGTTACATTTCTGGTGACCTACATCAACACCGCAACATTACACAGTCCAGGTGATAAACGACACGTTCACTCTACCAGCTTTCACATCACGCATAAACAGTAGGTTACATTTATGGTGGACCAGATTTGTGGGTTTTCTACATTTTCAATACAGTGGTAAATAGGTCAACAACTGGGCTGACTCACATAAACACTGGCGTTGGCATTTTTATGTTACTGCTACATGGACCACAACTGCTACGGAATTGAATTGACATTGTTTTACATTTCTGGAGTTCTACAAATGATGGCAATATATCTGGGCTATCAAGTCACATCGTTACCTGTCAACCTAAGATCGTAAACAGTACCGCTGGTTGTTTACACTACATTCTACAAACATATCGACGTTGGATCTTCTAGTCTCAACTGGTGTCGAGTATGATTTTTGTAGCTACACTTTGGAGACCACTGCCTGTTATGAAGTTACGGTGACCTTCAACGGTGGATCGTCTACCATTGTTGTTGACAGTAGTACCGCATTATACTGCATCTTTGCGGCTATTGAGGATTGTGCTTAAAGATAAGTGGCCTGTTAAGTGTGTAAACTGTACCTTTATTTTGTGTAAAGCTGAGCCTTCCTCTATACACATATTATATATTGTTTATTTACATATGCTATGCATGTTTTTTTTGTTTACATGTTTATTTAGTGTGTATTTCTGCGGGTCGGTTGGGAAGGTGTCTCCTTTTAGATTATACCACGTGAAAGAGGTTCTATCTGAGAGCGTTTTCTGTAGGGTAACAAATTTTCCACAGGGAAATTTGTTAGCAATATTTGGTGCTATTTACGTTTAGTTGTGCCGAGGTGTGCCTTTTCGTTGTTTTTGTAAAAAAATTACTGTTCTTTAGTTTTGATTTGATTTGTTTGAATTTGTTTGCCTCTTCTGTCTATCATTTATTTCTATACATCTTAGTGTTTATAAGGGTGTTGCCATTTGTTTGTTTATTTTCGCAGTCATCATTACACATTTTGTTACAATTTTTTTTAGTTTCGCTGTATTGTTTATTTGACTTCTGCGAACGTTTTCGGTTGTTGTTTTGTATTCTTGTCTTTGTATTTATTATTGTAATACATTGTTGTCATACAGTCAATAGATATACTTGATCATGGACTATTATTATTACTAATATCATACACTTTTCATATAAAGGTTATTTATAATGATAATATTAGAGAGAAACAAGGTAGCTATACAAGGTCTTTGACTAAGACTTGTGTCTCAAAGAGAGTGAAATAAAGTGAAGTGAGTATACCAGTCTAGTATTACAGACTTGTCTCCCATCAAAGTGGGATAAGGTAATTTATTTAATTTTTCAGGTCTGATCTCACATAGTTAGACAGAATGTTTACACTAGACTACTTTATTGAACAAGGGAAAGCCCTTGGGAAGACAGGTGAGAAGTTGGAAGAATTCGCAACTGCTCAATTTGACAAAGCATTGAAGTTCGAAGAAAAGAGACAAAAAGAGGAAAATAAAAGATTAGACTGAGAATCTGAGAATTTAAGATTACAGATGCAGGCAGATGAAAGAAAATTTCAAGCTGCTGCTGAAGAGAAAAAACTTCAAGCTGCTGCTGAGGAGAGAAAACTTCAAGCTGCTGCTGAAGAAAAAAAACTTCAAGCTCAAGCTGCTGCTGAGTAGAGGAAATTGCAAGCTGCTGCTAGGAGAGAAAATTTCAAGCTGCTGCTGAAGATAAAAAAACTTTAAGCTCAAGCTGCTGCTGAGGAGAGAAAACTTCAAGCTGCTGCTGAAGAGAGAAAATTTCAGGCTGAGGCTGAAGAGAGAAAAGCAAAAATGGAACATGATGAAAGACTCGCAGCTTTGGAGTTAGAGAAATTGAAATTGATGAATGCGGGTGCTCATCAAGCAACTTCGGATACAACAAAGGTGAAGTCTAATAAGATCAAATTACCTCATTTCAATCCTTTAAAGGACGATATAACGGATTATCTTGATATATTCCAATTTTTATGCGATACGCATAAAATAAGAAAAGAAAAATATGTCGAACAACTGATGGAATTCTTTTCAGGTGAACCAGTAACTACTCTTATGACAATAGAGGAACATGATAGGACTAACTATGATGTTGTCAGAGCAGCATTACTTAAAAGATATCAACCAAAAGAAGAAGATTATCGTCTTCGTCTTAAGACAATGTTGCCAGAAAATGGAGTAGATTTCTCTGACTTTATTATAAAGATAAGCCGTACATTCACACGTTGGATTGAGTTGTCTCAGACTGAAAAAACATATGAAGGCCTAATGGACTTATTACTTCGAGACAAAGTTATGTCATCGGTCAACGAATCTTTCCTTGCTTTTTTTCATGAGCGTAAACCAAAAAACATAAAAGACATGGAGGAATATTGTTGCCAATACGTAACTGCGCATCCCCATGATACAGTTAGCAATTCTAAAATGAAAGAAGGGTTGCCAGTTGCTTCGGCAGCACCATATGGCTCTAATTACAATCATAAATTTCAAGGTGCTAAACAAAGCTTTAATAAGAAGAGTAATCAGAATTACACTCAATATCAAAGCAATCCATCACACAGTGGTTTTTCTTCAAAGAATTGGAGACGAGCTGATAGTCCTCGTAATGTTGGGTCTAACAATTATAGACACTTTCGCAAAGGTTATCACAATAGAAACTATCCGAGTTTTTCTTCTCGAGATAATTATCCTCGCCGTCAAGAATATTACGATGATGGTTATGGAAACTGCGATGCAAACCAGAATAATGGTTATGATGGGCAATATAATGATAATTACAGGGGAAATAATAATCGCAGCAGACCTAGACATAACAAAAGAAAATCTTATCGTCAGGCAAACGCTGCACAGCATGAGTCTCAGGAAGCCTGTAGTCAAGTGAACGATAGTAGAAACTCTAATGCTATCACTGGCTCTGCTTTCGATTTTGGGAGAGCAGCTAAGTGCCTCCAATGCTCAACATTGTTCGAGCCATCTACAGTATCTACCCTAATTTGTTGTCACCCTCTTCCCGCTCTTCCTGCTACAGTTGCGCATGACGGGAGAGGATCTCTTATCTTACATAAAGGTCTAGTGAATAATAATCCAGTCTCAGTACTTTTTTATTCTGGATGTACTACTATTGGGGTTAGACAATCTCTCATAGGTCCTTGCTGTGCCACGGGAAAGGTGGTTAAGTGTGTGACATTTGGTGGAACTTTGGAGGTATATCCTACTGCTATCATCCACATGGATACTCCCTTCTTTACAGGAGATGTCCACGCGTGTCTTCTTCCTAATCCTATTGTGGATCTTATAATCGGTCGTATTCCTGGGTTAAGGAATGTACCCCGCAGCAAATTGCTGCTTGGGAAGAACATAATATCCAAACAGCCAATGTGGTTGTAACAAGAGCACAAGCTCTTATTCCTTCAACTTCATCTAATGATAGTAATGAAGTTGGTAGCCAAGATGATCACTTGGTGATTTCACATGACTCGTTTGTGAAACTACAAGAAGAAGACTCTTCTCTAAATAAATACTTTCTTCTCGCTAAAAACGGTGATCCGAAACAAAATCCAATTCACAAATCGTATATCACTATGAAGAATGGTATACTAGTACGTATGGTAAAACACTCGGACAAATCTATGCACTGTCAAATTCTTGTGCCCAAAAGTATGAGAGCCTTAATTCCTCAACATGCACACGATTCTCAGTGTTGTGGACACATGGGTTTTTCTCGCACTAAGTCGAGAGTTCTAGCAGCTTTCTTTTGGCCATTCGTAAACAAAGACATACGAATTTATTGCCGATCTTGTAAGATTTGTCAAGAAGTCAAATCTAGAGGTCCACGACATGCTGCACCTATCCAGGCTGCAGACATTCCCATTCGACCATTCCAGAAGATGGCAATAGATATTATTGGCCCTTTTAAGATTAAGTCAGCCAGAGGACATCAATAAATCCTAACATGCGTCGACATGTGCCCACGTTGTGCACACGTTGGTAGGCTATACCTCTAAAGAACATATCTACTGCCGATATCGCAGACACTCTTTGGCTAATATTTTCTCGTTTGGGTTGTCCCAGAGAAATATTGTCAGACCATGGTACTCAATTGATATCAGACACTATGTCACACGTGATGTCTATCCTAGATATTAAAAGGTCTCTCAGTAGTATTTATCACCCAATGTCTAATGGGTTAGTTGAACGTCTTAATAGAACACTTAAGAACTTACTTGGCAAGATTACTGAGGATCATCCTCAGGATTGGGACAGGGTTTTACTCGCGGCTCTCTTTGCCTATAGAGAGGTCCCCAACGAGCATACCGGGTTTTCTCCCTTTCAACTAGTTTTGTCGCGCAACCGTGCAGTCCTATGTCCTTGCTACACGATTTGATAACTGCCGATAATATTGACAATGACACTCAATCTTCATATGAGTATGTCATTGCTCTCAGGCATAAGATTATCGAAGCATGCAAGTTAGCGACTTCATCCTCCGAATTTGCCAAAGAAAAGGCGAGGCAATTCGCTAATAAGAAGAGACGCCTACGTCAACTTTGTCCTGGAGACAAAGCGTTTGTCTTACTTCCTTCGATGGAGAACAGACTTTTCATTGCATGGAAAGGTCCATATAGAATAGTCTCAAAAATTTCCGATGTCGACTATGTTGTCAATATTGATGGAAGGCATAACACCTTCCATATTGTAACTGTACTTTTTTTCTTGTTGAGGTGATCACTGGCCCAAGACAGTATACATGTTGTTAGGTGTGTAGTGCGAGCGTATGATGAACTGAGTGTGGGTGCGAATGAAGGCGCGAATGTGTTTAGGCTCGTAGATATGTAGACCCTGCAACCCATACACTCACATGCAGTAGTCAAGGATGCTTGGACACCGCAGACACGTTTCAAAATATTTATTGACGAGAACACACATGGTATCAACAGGAACAGTCATTGTAAACATGGTCATGCTGACCGGAAATCGATAGGTATACATTAGGCATTCAGCAAGCTGGTAAACATTTGAATATCCGTGCATGGTCAATACAATGGTCTTCAATAAGGACAGTTCGTGGCGTCGCCCTGAGATTACTGACTAAACGCGTCAGATACCTTAATCACTTTGACACATAGGTGCAACTTGGCATTCCCCGCCAATTGCACATTATCAGGCTGTAGTATAATAGCCGAAAACACAGGCCTCGTTCTGACGTCGGCTGTGTACTTCCGATAAGCAGGTTACCATCAACCCTGCAGTAATGCTTATTGTAGACATAAATTCCGCCAATCTGCGGTTCCCACAATATATCTTCGTCACTGGATTTCTGGATGGTATGAAGACTAATAGTCTTGGATGGCTACCTTGAGCACAACAAATAAGTTCTGAAATGGAGGACCGGTGAGCTGCAGTTCACAGACTAGGCAATCTTCTAACATGTTCTGCTACCGAAAGCATAGTAATGGAAAAAGTCGGTATTACCTGTAACCGAGTCCACAGAACTTAACAAGGAACTCTGCTGTCATTCCAACGCACAGAGATTCACTGGGGGAAAACTGCCAGTGCAGTCACTTCGAAGATTCTCCCCGAAAAACGCAATGGACTCTCGTCCCTTCAGAAACCAGGACACTTCCCGGCTTGCCGGAAGTCTAACTCAACTCCCGCTTAAAAAAACCTGCCCATGGGCATACGCCCGAACTGTCTACCTTTGACCCTAAAGGTCAAACACAATGAATGAATAAACAAGGGAAGACAACCCCTAATCAACCTGACATCGCAGGTAAAGACACAATTATTCTTATGATAAAAACATAAGCAAATAACTTGACAGATGACTCCGTCAAAAATGACAGCACCATATTACTACCACCCCCCTGTTAAAAAAAAATGAAATTTTTTTTTTAAATATGTCTATGAGCAAGATTGCGCAAGTATCACTTATGTGCTCATGAAAAAAATGAACCTAATATTAGGTACAATAGACGCATAAACAAAGCGTCTGAAGAGGATACAAATCATCTCCCAACATAGGAGAAAATATCTCCTTTAAGCCAAACAAACTAAGGGGTTACCATTAAAGAAACCTAAGTTGCTGGCAATACCAATCATATATCAATCATTACTAAATACTATAATTATAGCAATATACAAATGTCATGAATTACAATGCTATATTAGCAACATATCACTGATGGATGGACAAAATGAAATTTGTTAAATTATCTAAACATCATCCAAATACATTTGTATTACAACATATTAGGATATTAAGGACAGACAAAAGTCTAAAAGTGTATCAGGAAAAACTAGGACACAAGATTTAACTGGAATCATGTGGGCATCTGGACAATATGTCCGCCATCACATTATCCGAACCACGGATAGCTCGCACCGTGAAATGGAAAGGCTGAAGAGCAATAGCATAACGAGTAGATCTCGAGCTCTTCAAATCCTTACTTTGCATAGCCGTAAGAGCTTTTTGGTCGGTTTCCATAAAGAAATGCGCGCCCAGAAGGAACCTTTGTAGCTTAAGAATGGACCAAACCATAGCCAACAATTCACGATCTAAAACCGAGTAATTCCTTTCTGCCGCATTTAGCTTCCTAGAAATATACATTACAGGATGCAGAGTTCCTGAATATTCCTGCATTAGTACCGCTCCAATCCCAGTGGAAGAGGCATCACTACGAAGAACAAAAGTCTTATCAATCGTTGGTAGTCTTAAGATAGGATGAGATGAGAACAAATTCTTAACCTGATCCAATGAAGATTGGTATTCCTGGGACCAACGCACCATATTAGGAGAACCTTTTTTCAATAACGATGAAAGTGGTGCCATAATGGAGGACAGATTCTCAATGAATCTTCCATAGAATTGTATCAATCCCAAGAGACTACGCACTTGCTTTTTTGTCTTCGGAACCGAGATATTTAATATCTTCGAAATGTTTTGGTCCTCTGTCTTCAACAGACCATGACCAACTCGATGACCTAGGAAGGAAATTTCACTAAACCCAACAAAGGCTTTAGAGGGTTTTGCAGTCAAACTATGCTCACGTAGAGTAGATAGCAATTCCTTTAGACCCAAATAGTGTTCTTCCCAAGTATCGCTGAAAAGACAGATGTCGTCTAAATATGCGATGACATCTGCACGATCTGATAGAATTCGTCGCATCATGCGCACGAAAGTCGCTGGGGCGTTCATAAGCCCGAAAGGCATAAAATTCCATTGAAACAGACCCCTAGGTGTCGAAAAAGCAGTGAGAGGTTTGGCGTGTTCCGTCAGTGGGACTTGCCAATAACATTTCGACAAGTCTAGTTTAGTAAAGAATTTAGCTTTAGAAAGTCTAATAAGTAGATCATCTAATAATGGCATAGGTTCAGCATCGAACTTCGTAACTTGATTTAATTTGCGATAGTCAACGCAAAGACGTATGTTATTGTCTTTCTTTCGAACAATAACTATCGACGAAGAATAAGCTGAAGTGGATGGTTCAATTATTTGCAGTTGAATCATTTCATCCAATTCTTTCTCGACTTGTGCTTGAAAATGAATAGGTATTGGGTATGGTCTTACTCTGATCGGATTACGATCAGTAAGTATGATGTCATGTTCTATGACATCTGTGTGTCCAGGAATGTCGGTAAGGACATCCTGATATGATTGTAGCGTAGAGGATACTTGACGTTGCTCCTCAAAAGACAAGTTCGAAGAGATTGTAACGTCCCTCCACGATTCCGTTGAATTCAGTGGAATCGCAGGAAGAGTAAGTTAACGTCAGAAAAAATAGTTTCCTCATCCTGTATAACGGACAGGGATGAGATGTGACCATGTTGGACTGGAGAGTCGTCCGTCGCCTGGAAAATAGGCTGCAAATAGTCTGGACGTTCAATAAACTCTGTTAGCATATTTATATGGAAGGTTTTATGCTTTCCATCCACATCGACGATGTAGTCGACATCGGAAATTTTGGAGACTATAGTGTATGGACCTTTCCATGAAATGAGAAGTCTATTCTCTCTTGAGGGAAGTAAGACATATGCTTTGTCTCCAGGACAAAGTTGACGTAGGCGTCTTTTCTTGTTAGCAAATCGCCTAGCTTTTTCTTTCGCAAATTCGGAAGATGAAGTTGCTAACCTGCACGATTCGATAATCTTTTCTCTAAGAGTAATGACATATTCATATGACGATTGTGTATCATCGTCAATATTATCAGAAGTTATCAAATCGTGTAACAAGGACATCGGACCGCGCGGTTGCGCACCAAAGACAAGTTCGAAAGGAGAAAACCCTGTATGCTCGTTGGGAACTTCTCTATAGGCAAAGAGGACTGCAGGTAAAACCCTGTCCCAATCCTCCGGATGATCCTCCGTTATCTTGCCAAGTAAGTTCTTTAGTGTCCTGTTAAGACGTTCTACCAATCCATTGGACATTGGATGATAAATACTACTGAGAGACCTTTTAATGTCTAGCATAGCCATTACCTGAGACATAACGTCCGAAATTAACTGAGTGCCGTGGTCCGACAGTATTTCTCCGGGGAATCCCAGACGAGAAAATATGAGCCAAAGAGCATCAGCGATATCGACAGTTGATATGCTCTTCAGAGGAATAGCCTCTGGCCAACGCGTGCACATGTCCACGCAAGTGAGGATAAATTGGTGTCCTCTGGCTGACTTAATTTTGAACGGACCAATGATGTCTATAGCCATTTTCTGAAACGGCCGAATCGGAATATCTGCAGCCTGAATAGGAGCAGCATGTCTCGGACCTCTAGACTTGACCTCTTGACAAATTTTGCAAGATCGGCAATAAATTCATATGTCTTTATTAACAAATGGCCAAAAGAAAGACGCAAGGACTCTAGTTTTAGTTCTGGAAAAACCCATATGTCCAGCACACTGAGAATCGTGTACATGCTGAATAATTAAGGCTCTCATACACTTAGGCACAAGAATTTGCGAGTGCATAGACTTGTCCGAGTGTTGTACCATCCGTACCAATATACCATTCTTCATAGTAATATACGATTTGTGATTCGTATTTTGATTGGGATCCCCTTTCTTTGCAAGAAGGAAGAATTTCTTCAAAGAAGGATCCTCTTCTTGACGTTTAACAAACGAGTCATGGGAAATCACCAAGTGCTCGTCTTGGCTATCAACTTCATTACTATTATCCGATGAAGTTGGGGGATTAAGAGCTTGAGCTCTTGTCACCACTGCATTGACCGTTTGAATGTTTTTTTTCCTCCCAACTAGAAATTTGTTGCGGGGTGCATTCCTTAACCCCATGAATACGACCGATTATAAGATCCGCAATAGGATTAGGAAGAAGACATGCATGGACATCTCCTGTGAAGAAGGGAGTGTCAATCCTAATAATAGCAGTAGGATAACTTTCCATAGTACCACCAAATGTAACACATTTGATTGTTTTTCCAGTGGCACAGCAAGGATCTATCAGAGACTCCCTAACCCCGACGGTAGTACATCCCGAATCGAAAAGTACTGAGACTAGCCTATCATTTATTAGACCTTTATGTAAGATGAGAGATCCTCTCCCATCATGCGCAACTGTAGCAGGTAGAGCAGGAAGAGGGTGACCACAACTTAGAGTAGATACAGTCGATGAGTCGAACAATGTTAAGCATTGGGGGCATTCAGTTGCTCTCCCAAAATCGAAAGCACAACCAGTGATAGCCCTAGAGTTACCACTATCATTTACTGTATTACAGGCTCCATCAAACTCTTGTTGTGCAGAGTTTGCCTGTTGGAAAGGTCTTTTTTTGTTAAACCTAGGTCTGCCTCGATTATCATTTCCCCTGTAATTATTTCGACTATCATTTCCCCTGTAATTGTTATCATATTGCCTATTGTAATCATCATTCCGGTTTGAATCCCGGTTTCTAAATTCACCATCGTCATAATCTTGACGTCGAGAATGGTTATCTCGAAAGCTCGAATGGTTATTATTACGATAACCCTTGCGAAAGTGTCTAAGATTATTACCATTAAAATTACGAGAACTACCATCTTGTCTCCAATTCATAGACGAAGAACCATCATGTGTTGGATTACTCCGCTTCTGAGTGTAATTCTGATTACTTCCCCTATTCCAGTTTTTGTTGAGCACCCTGAAATTTTTTTTTTTGAAATTAGGGCCATATGGTGTTGCCGAAGCAGCTGGCAACCCTTCTTTCACTTTAGAATTGCTAACTGTAGCATGGGGATGCGCGGTGGCATACTGACAACAGTATTCCTCCATATCTTTTAAGTTTTTAGGCTTACGCTCATGAAGGAATGCAAGAAAAGAATCATTAACAGATGACAAAACCTTATCTCGCAATAATAAGTCCATTAGACCTTCATATGTTTTCTCAGTCTGAGACAACTCAACCCATCGTGTAAATGTACGACGTATTTTTGTAACAAAATCAGAGAAATCTACTCCATTTTCTGGCAACATTGTCCTAAAACGAAGACGATAGTCTTCTTCTTTTAGTTGGTATTTTTTTTAGCAATGCTGCTCTGACAACATCATAATTAGTCCTGTCATGTTCGTCTATTGTCATAAGAGTAGTCACTGTGTCACCTGTAAAAAATTCCATCAGTTGTTCAACATATTTTTCCTTTTTTATGTTATGCGTATCGCATAAAAATTGGAATCTATCTAGATAATCTGCTACGTCATCCTTTAAAGGATTGAAATGAGGCAATTTAATCCTATTAACAAACTCCTTTGTCGTACTCGAAGTTGTTTGCTGAGCACCCGTACTCGCCAATTTCAATTTCTCTAACTCCAAAGTTGCGAGTCTTTCATCAAGTTCCATCTTCTGTTTTCTTTCCTCATGTTCCATTTTTCTAATTTCAGCCTCAGCTTGAAGTTTTCTCTCCTCTGCAGCAGCTTGAAGTTTTCTCTCCTCTGCAGCAGCTTGAAGTTTTCTCTCCTCTGCAGCAGCATGAGCTTGAATTTTTTTCTCCTCTGCAGCAGCTTGAAGTTTTTTGTCTTCCATTTCCATCTGGAATTTTCTTTCATCAGCAGCAGCTTGAGCTTTCCTCTCATCAGCAGCAGCTTCTCTTTGATACCTTTTCTCTTCAAGTTCTAATCTTCTATTCTCAGCATCTAGCTTCTTTAGTTCAGCATCTGCTCTCCTTTGTTCAGCTTCTGCTTTCAATTTAATTTCCTCTTTTTGTTTCTTTTCTTCTGACTTTAATGCAGTGGCGAATAGAGCAGATGAATATTCTTCCAATTCTTTACCAGACTTACCAAGAGTCAACCCTTGCTGGATGAAGAAATCCAATGTAGACATTCTGTCTAATGAGATCAGTAACCTGAAAAATTCAACAATTACCTTATCCCACTTCAATGGGAGACAAGTCTGAAATGCTAGACTTGTATACTCACTTCACTTTATTTCACTCTCTTAGTCTTAGACAAAGACCTTGTATGGTCCTCTTGTTTATAATGTAACAAAAAATCACTTGAGTACCTGTGGAAAATAATTCCTTTATATCCCACTCACTATGGGCACAAGTCTTTTTTTTTTTTTTATAAAGAACTTGAATATGTATTTCACCTTGTCTCAATCTTTGTGGATAACAAGTCTTTTATCAAAGAACTTGTATAAATATCTTAGATAATAATATTTTATTAACAATCTCTATATGAAGAGTGTACCTTATCAATAACAATAATAATACATGACCAAGTATATGTATGTAGACTGTGTATGACAATAATGTAGAACAATCATAAATACAAAAACAAAGATACAGAACAATGACCGAAAACGTTCGCGGAAGTCAAATAAACAATACAGCAAAAGTAAAAAAAAAACGTTACACAAATGTGTAATGATAACCGCGAAAAATAAACAAGACAAATGGCAACACTGTTATAAACGAAAAGGTGTAAAGAAATAAACGGAAGGAATGAGAGAAGAACAGATACAAACAAAATTAATCGAAAATCAAAGAACAGAAAAATAACGAAAACAACACTAACTGATGTCGTCACAGCTAAAAAAAAAAATATAGCAACAAAAGTCGCTAGCAAATTTCAATTAAGAAAATTGCAATCCCTACAGAACGCTTACAGTAACCCTCGATTAAGTGGCATATTTACCGTAAGACCCACCAACCGAAAACCCGCAAAAGAACACAAGAAAAATACACAAAAATAGTACAATTAACATAAATAGCAATCAATTCAATGTGTTGCAAAACAAGTTCAGTCACAGCTGAAACTAAAGTAAATTTCTTGCTCCTTGCGAACACAGAAACAAAATGTCAAGCGCGCACTGAATGTCAAATCCACTGTAGCATAAAGTGGTATTCACGAACAAAAGTTACTATGACCTTCTCGACTTAGGACTTGCACATTGAATGTTTACAATTTCCACGTACTGTTTACAAACACTTGACCTCGAACAATGTAGCTTGAATGCTCGGGCGTAGAAAAGTCTGTTGTTGACTGAAACGTGTAAACGACCAGCGGTACCGTTTACAAAAAGGGACTCGACTTGCAGTTGTGGTCCACGTAGCAAATGCCTAGATGTTAACTTCAGTACTTGTCCTGTTGTTGTTCAAGCAGCATTATAACATAAATGCTAGCACTGTTTATCTGGGTCAACAGTTGATGACCTATTTCTGTCCTGTTGTAGCCAAAACTTGCAAGTGTAGAATTAGCGATGTGTGTTACAGCTGTCCAGTGTGTAGCTTAGACCCACAGATCAGAAATGTAATGTGTACTTGTCCTTCTCGCGCAAATAGCCCCATGAAATGTAAATTTCTGGACCACATTAATGTCATCAATAATGTTAATTGCTCGCTCTGTCCACCAGAAATGTATCAGAAGAGCCCACGTAACTGGTCCACCAAAAATGTAACTGTACTTTTTTTCTTGTTGAGGTGATCACTGGCCCAAGACAGTATACATGTTGTTAGGTGTGTAGTGCGAGCGTATGATGAACTGAGTGTGGGTGCGAATGAAGGCGCGAATGTGTTTAGGCTCGTAGATATGTAGACCCTGCAACCCATACACTCACATGCAGTAGTCAAGGATGCTTGGACACTGCAGACACGTTTCAAAACATTTATTGACGAGAACACACACATGGTATCAACAGGAACAGTCATTGTAAACAAGGTCATGCTGACCGGAAATCGATAGGTATACATTAGGCATTCAGCAAGCTGGTAAACATTTGAATATCCGTGCATGGTCAATACAATGGTCTTCAATAAGGACAGTTCGTGGCGTCGCCCTGAGATTACTGACTAAACGCGTCAGATACCTTAATCACTTTGACACATAGGTGCAACTTGGCATTCCCCGCCAATTGCACATTATCAGGCTGTAGTATAATAGCCGAAAACACAGGCCTCGTTCTGACGTCGGCTGTGTACTTCCGATAAGCAGGTTACCATCAACCCTGCAGTAATGCTTATTGTAGACATAAATTCCGCCAATCTGCGGTTCCCACAATATATCTTCGTCACTGGATTTCTGGATGGTATGAAGACTAATAGTCTTGGATGGCTACCTTGAGCACAACAAATAAGTTCTGAAATGGAGGACCGGTGAGCTGCAGTTCACAGACTAGGCAATCTTCTAACATGTTCTGCTACCGAAAGCATAGTAATGGAAAAAGTCGGTATTACCTGTAACCGAGTCCACAGAACTTAACAAGGAACTCTGCTGTCATTCCAACGCACAGAGATTCACTGGGGGAAAACTGCCAGTGCAGTCACTTCGAAGATTCTCCCCGAAAAACGCAATGGACTCTCGTCCCTTCAGAAACCAGGACACTTCCCGACTTGCCGGAAGTCTAACTCAACTCCCGCTTAAAAAAACCTGCCCATGGGCATACGCCCGAACTGTCTACCTTTGACCCTAAAGGTCAAACACAATAAATGAATAAACAAGGGAAGACAACCCCTAATCAACCTGACATCGCAGGTAAAGACACAATTATTCTTATGATAAAAACATAAGCAAATAACTTGACAGATGACTCCGTCAAAAATGACAGCAACACATATAAATATGCTTACGGAATTTATTGAACGACCAGACTATTTGCAGCCTATTTTCCAGGCGACGGACGATTCTCCTGTCCAACATGGTCATATCTCATCCTTGTCGGTTATACAGGAGGAGGAAACTACGTTTTCAGATGTTAATCTACCTCTTCCTATGATTCCACTCAATTCTACGGAATCATGGAGAAACGTTTCGGTTTCTTCTAATTTGTCTTTTGAGGAACAGCGTCAAGTATCTTCTTTGCTAGAATCATTTCAGGATGTCCTTACCGACATTCCTGGACACACACATATTATCAAACATGACATCATACTTACTGATCATAATCCGATCAGAGTAAGACCATATCCTATCCCTATTCATTTCCAAGCGCAAGTCGAGAAAGAATTGGATGAAATGATACAATTGAAAATAATTGAACCATCCACTTCAGCATACTCTTCGTCCATGGTTATTGTTCGAAAGAAAGAGAATAACATACGTCTTTGCGTCGATTATCGCAAATTGAACCAAGTTACGAAGTTCGATGCTGAACCTATGCCTTTATTGGAAGATCTACTTACTAGACTTTCTAAATCGCGATTCTTTACTAAACTTGACTTGTCGAAAGGCTATTGGCAAGTTCCGTTAACTGAACGCGCCAAACCTTTCACTGCTTTCTCAACACCTAGGGGTTTGTATCAATGGAATTTTATGCCTTTCGGGCTGATGATCGCCCCAGCTACTTTCGTACGCATGATGCGTCGAATTCTCTCATATCGTACAGATGTCATCGCATACTTAGACGACATCTGTCTTTTCAGCTATACTTGGGAAGAACACTATTCGTGTTTAAATGAGTTACTGTCTACTCTACGCGAGCATAATTTGACTGCAAAACCCTCTAAAGCCTTTGTTGGGTTTAGTGAAATTTCTTTCCTAGGTTATCGTGTTGGTCATGGACTATTGAAGACAGAGGACCAAAACATTTCTAAGATATTAAATATCTCCGTTCGTAAAACAAAAAAGCAAGTGCGTAGTCTCTTGGGATTAATACAATTCTACGGAAGATTCATTAAGAATCTGTCCTCCATTATGGCACCTCTTTCAACTTTATTGAAAAAAGGTTCTCCTAATATGGTGCGCTGGTCCCAAGAATGCCAATCTTCATTGGATCAGATTAAGAATTTGTTCTCATCTCCTCCTATCTTACGACTACCATCGATTGATAAGACTTTTGTTCTTCGTAGTGATGCCTCTTCCACTGGGATCGGGGCGGCACTTATGCAGGAGTATTCAGGAACACTGCATCCTGTGATGTATATCTCTAGGAAATTGAATGCGACAGAAAGGAACTATTTGGTTCTAGACCGTGAATTGTTAGCTATGGTCTGGGCCATTCTTAAGCTACAAAGATTCTTTCTGAGCGCGCATTTCATTATGGAAACCGACCAAAAAGCTCTTACAGCTGTGCAGAACAAGGATTTGAAGAGCTCGAGATCTACTCGATATGATATTGCTCTTCAACCTTTTCATTTCACGGTGCGGGCTATCTGTGGTTCGGATAATGTGATGGCGGACATACTGTCCAGATGCCCACATGATTCCACTTAAGTCTTGTGTCCTAGATTTCATGATACATTTCCAGACTCATGTCTTTTCATAATATACATTAACACATTTGTTTCACCTTAGATTAGTAAATTGATTGTTTTCTTTCGCTATTACTATCTTTGATGTAATGTGGAAGGTTAAGGTTAACATAAAATAAAGGTAAAAAAAAATAAGAAAAGGAAAAATGTTAAAATGGGCACATCTGATACTTAAATAATTTTATATTGACTATAGTGCATTATGGCATGTTACTAATTGTGTCATTTATATTGTTCTCAGTGCAAACTAGTACCAAGTACGGAGCGCTTGTGAGAACCATGATGATGCCATACCTTACATTTGTTCGAGAGATCGCAGCACTTATTTGTATATAATATACTTCTATTGTTAGATAATGTGTAAGGAATTTAACAAATGTGGTCATGTCCATCCATTACATATATTAATGGTATAACATTGTAATTTGTATATTGATATGACTTCTTGAGATAGATTGTCATTTGTCATTGCTATGATTATCGTATTGCATAATTCTTTGATAGTTATGTAATTTTTGTTAGTATCGCCAGCAACTGAGGTTTCTTTGATGGTACCTTCCCGAATATTTTTTCTATTATTTGCTGAGATGATTTGATTCTCTCCGGACGCTCTATGTGTGCGTCGATTCAACCTGACATTAGGTTGATTCTTTCATTGGTGCATTATTCATGTGTCATGAGCTTGTGGTATCTTGCTCATTGATGTATTTAAAAACAAAATGTGTCATTTTTTTATACAGGGGGTGCGGTAGTCTGTTGCTGTCGATTTTGACGGAGTCATAATAGGTAAATCTATTTAATGCTTTTGTTGTAAAACTTTGTTGGTCAAAGTTGGATAATTGGATATTAACTTCTATGACAGGTTGTTTAAGGGTTATCTTCTCTTTCTTTCAATCATTGTCGTTGATCTGTCTTAACGATGCTCGGTTTTATGCTGTCTGGGCATGCGCAAGTTCTGGGCGCGAACTGAGGAAACTTCTGTCAGGGAGGGTGTGTTTTGGGCTGTCGGACATGATGTCCGTTGTGATTTTCTCTATATCATCATGGGGATTGGAAAGTTTTCGATATGACTGAAATGTCAATGTTTTCCCCAGTGATTCTTTGTTCGTCAAGAGTGACGACATTTATTAAGCATGTATCCGGAAGATTCTGTAAAAGGTAAATGACATTCTTATTAATATGCCTTTGGTTGCAGAACATTCGAAGTTACCTATCTGCGAGTGAAGCTCACAGATCTTGAGAGACAGAATTCCTTCTTTGCTTCTTGTTCTAGCCAAATGAGACTATGAGTTTTCAATTGAACAGAAACCTAATGATGATGATAAATTATTGTGGACGCTGCAGGTTGCCGGTATATATATATGTTTAGCATGGTTTGATCGTGCCTGCTTACAAAGGATACACAGATGTCTACATATTGAGGCCCTGTATTACGGCCAATATTTTTCAGCAAGAGGAAATATATCTGGCGGGCTATGCCAGTTGAATAACAGCCTTAAGTATTATTGCTACGCAATTTAGGAGCTCGTTTGTTGGACGACAGAGCTAATTAAGTACCTGACGCGCTGAGTCAATGGTAAGGAAGCTACATTGTAAACTGTAACATTAGGACAGATGATGTTTAGGTATGTCCTAGTTGATGTATGATGCAAGCCTTTGATTACCAGACATTTAACAGTCATTCATTATTATGTGGAGTCCTTGATCTTGTCGATTTGACTGTCCTGTTGATGCTACTGTCAGTTTCGTAAATAAATGTTTGAAACGTGCCAGCAGTCTTCAATTCATCATTGACTACTGCATGCGAGTGTATGGGTGCATTTATTGACTTTACTAAGAGCTTCAAGCATTCGCGTTCTCGTCTACACCCACACTCAGCACATCATAATACCAATACCACACATCTACAACATGTACGCTGTTTTGTGTGAGTGATCATAGTACCCCTGGCAGTGCCTCACGCTGGTGGCCGTTACATTTCTGGCCGTTACATTTCTGGTGACCTACATCAACACCGCAACATTACACAGTCCAGGTGATAAACGACACGTTCACTCTGCCAGCTTTCACATCACGCATAAACAGTAGGTTACAACAGGTAACATCTGGCTCACCACTTTCTTTATATATCCGCGGCCTGGCCACCTCACGCGCGGCTTAGTGATTTACGCTCGCGCATAAACACAGCTAGCATAAACACAGCTTTTTACGTCGGGTGTTAAACACGGATATATGAAAATGAAGGCATTATTATGGCCCTCTTGAAGAAGAGAAAACACAAACATTTTCAGGCATTATTATGGCCCCATCATAGTACAATTTTGTTATACAGGTAACATATTATTATGATATACAGGAGGCATACTGTTTAATATGGTACTATTATGTTATACAGGTAACATACTATCTTATATGGAGCTATTAAGTTATACAGGTAACATACTGTCTGATATGGTACTATTATGTTATACAGGTAACATACTGTCTGATATGGTACTATTAGGTTATACAGGTAACATACTGTCTTATATGGTACTATTATGTTATACAGGTAACATACTGTCTTATAAGGAGCTATTATGTTATACGGGCAACATGCTGTCTTACATCGGAACTAAATTTAAATACAGGTGAACTTACTTCTTACGTGGGAACAAAAATACTGTAAGAGGAACATACAATCTTACATGCAAACTAAACTGTTATACAAGAGACATACAATCTTACATGTGAACTACACTACTATATAGGGGAACTCTTATAGAAGAATAAGATTCAGTATACAGAGCTACTTAAACAGTCAATGACAAGAATTCTCTGATTGGAAACATTTCTGGCAATAAAGACGCTACAATAAAGACGCTACAATAAAGACGCTACAATAAAGACGCTACAATAAAGACGCAACAATAAAGACGCTACAATAAAGACGCTACAATAAAGACGCTACAATAAAGACGCTACAATAAAGACGCTACAATAAAGAGAGGGATGTCATGGATGGCACAGGCAGAGACAACTGTTGGGCAGGTGACCACAGTTAAAAAATATTCAGGGAGGAAGAGTGGAGTAAACTGGAGACAACTGGACAAACTTCGATCAAGTCATCATCTCCCTTGACATTAAGTGTAGAGATTACTATAATGGAAAAGCAGAACTGGAAATTAATCTACTGACAATGATCATGTTGGGGCGATGACACCATTTTGTACACTGATGAGTCTGTTCTTTGTTGTAAAAAATCAAGATGTGGCTTGTGAGCTAGAGTAAACGGCAAGATCGTCGCTGAACAGAGCGGAGCCTACGTGACAACAACCTCCAGCATGAGAATTGAATTAGGCACCTATGCAACCCTAATGTGACTACCTGAAATTCCGTTAACCAGGCAGTTATTGAGACAGATTCTCAACCCATGCTTCGAAACGTCCAAAATGAATACATACGAGACGAATAGAAAATATTGATAGAGGCTTCATACTTTCAAGATGCGGTGTGGCCCTAGTGTCCTTGCAATGCATGGGTAATGAGATAACTGACAGACTAACTTCCAGAGCACCCGTGGTGGGGGCATTGGAAATGGATAAGGAAGAGATACTGAGTACAATTAATGATCGCCTGTTAGAAAACCACACGGTAATGTATGAATAAACAATGCTACGACCACTGGAATTTTCATCAAACGTTAAGACTAGCAGTGATGGAGGTAACAGAGGATGGATCCGGCGTGTATACAACATCCAACATTTATACCCGTTTAATATTGATTGATGGATACTGAGCACCTATGGGTTTGCCCAGAGTGCAATAATGCCGATTCTGAACAACAGTAACGAAGATAAGAACTAACCTAGCACACAAGTTAACTAATGCGTAATTTATTTGCTCTGACGTCGGAAGTCCAGGCCATTACACAGGTCAGCGGATAATACGTTTATCACGTAAGCCCTTTTCTTTCTCTCGTTTATCGTCTAGCACCATAACTTTTGATAGAAGCATATTTTATACCCTACATTTTTTGCTCTGACGTCGCTGTTTGTACAAGGATACACAGGTCGCGGATAATACGTTTATCAGTAAGCCGTCGCCACTTTTGATAAAGCGTTCGGTGTTTGTACAAAGCCCGTTGAAAAGAGAAATTGTTTGTCTGGGAAAGCCGTTTGAGATGGGCGAGGGCCCAGCTGATAATGAGATATTCGCTTCGGCTGGACCATCCCTGTATCAAGAATATTAACGATAACCTGTCTGATGAGAATATGTTGGGACATGAATGAGTCCACAGATTTGTTTGTAAGTTTGCATAGAGATGGAACCGGAAGTAATACCGCCATATTAAAAAGAGGTCATGCGTTGGAACTTTAAAAGTTAATATTTCAAAACACGCAGGGGGTATTATGATTTAACACCCCTATCCATATAGTCTAAAGAGCTTACAATTGGCTTGATTTGAGAGCCGGAATATACTTTGACTTCAGGTGGCAAATTTGTCGGAAGCACAATCTGGGATTTGAACTGAGAATTGGAAATATAATCTAGCGACATCAGAGTCACATATGAGACTGCATCGCCAAGTAAAGCTAGCAATTCGTCAGAGCCAGAGAAAGACATCAGACTAAGGATTCAAAAATTATAAGTAACAGATCGAAGTATTTGGGCAACTAGAAACTTAAAAGTAAACCCGCATTTTTAAATACAAATACGGGAAACTAAAAGGATCAGGATCGAAGTATTTGGGCAACGTTAAAACTTAAAAAGTAAACCTGCATTTATAAATACAAAGACTGGAGACCTAAGGAATCAGATCACCCGTAATAAGAGGAATACTAAAATTTCCCAGACCAAGTGATTTGAAAGCAGCAACATGCTGTGTCCATTCTAAACTGTGCCAGGAGATTGTTTCCAAAAGTTACTTTGGGGTAAGTGTAAATATTTTTTTTAACAATGTGAATTTGTCATGGTTTTCGTAAATGGTTATAAATGAGACTGGCAACCTTAACATATGAGAATAGTATATTCATAAACCACTACATCAAGCTGGTGTTTGTTTATGCTACTTCGCTCAGAAACGCGAAAGCAACAGCAACTCCAGACTTTGAATGTGATGAGTGATTATTACATCACATGTGCCTAAAGTGTATAATATCATTTTGTGAAATATTTGTACCTTGCTAATTGTAAGGCAGGCAAATCATTGCATTTCACGCTGTCCAAGCACATATTTTCCCAGTTTAATACTCAGAAGAATGTTGGTTTGGTGATTTTTAATCATCTTCCCCGAGTTACGCTGTGTATACTCAAGGATTTAATTATTCAGACAGGCTAAACGTGGTGGGTGGACAGCGAGACAATGCGTCTGTTAATCTTCCTACCAAGTGTTCTTAGCAGGGGCATTTGTTCTGGTTATTTTGTCTAAAGGTCTTCGAACGAAGCTATTAGACTGTTCGTGGTACTAAGCTACAAGACGAAAGTTTTGTCGTCACTAATTGTGAGTAAAAGCAGAGAATCCACGCTAACCGCCTACAAAGTGTACGTCGTGTGAAGAAGTGCCTCGTCACAGAAGAATTGACGAAATAACGGCTGCAGGACTCGCTTAGACCAGCTAAGATTATTAAGGAACCAGCAAAAGGACAATTTTCTTTTTTCATATCCTCAAACGAAGTCTCAGTAAAGTCACTTTTATTTACCTCTAAAAATTCACTATAGTTTCATCGTTATTTTAACCTGTTAAAACTAATTAACTATTAAATTTGTTACATGTCGTTTTAATACTAAACAAGCATTGTTGATTCATTTATTATAGGTATGAAAGCAAACGTATGAGCAAGACTTTAATATATACACTTATAGACATTTAGTTACATCTATATAGCAAATACTTAAAAAAGAATTTCGCTAGATTTACACCAGCTGGGGGCTTGAGCGGGCTAAAACCATTGCTTAATTCTTCACAAAAGGCTACGGATCAGATGTAAGTTAATAGTGCTCTGCCCTATGCAGCATTGTTCTTGACTTCTGAATTATCTTGTGGATACTACTTTGGGATAGAAGCGTCATTATCCTTCTATCTTCAGCTCTGCCAAGAGTAATCTTGTGTGAAGGTGGGCACCTTTGACGACCCATTTTAGATACTCTTGAGTTTTGGCCACTGGCAGACCACTACTACAGAGCTAATGGGAGGCAATCCGTTACATTGTTAACTTATAAATGTGTCTGTATTTCATTTTACTGACATTTGTCTATCTGCAAATAAACAGTACTCTGTTTTTGTTGCACTTCACTTCTTGGTACTCATGTTTATAATAACAGTGTGTTCACTCTGTCGTGAAACAAATATCCTGCGTTTCATGGTAGGTGTGGGGCAAGGAGGGAGTGGTTTTTGTGGTTGAATGACATTAGCATTGTGACATATGAGTGTTTCATGGCCATGTGTTATTTCTTATGTAATATGCTTGTAGAGTGTTGTACACGGCTGTCGTGAGTTTGTGAGGTTCACGTGAGACCCATTATAACCATTAACAGCTCAACTGTGTGTGTCTGAGGGTAATAAATAATATATGTATATATGTATATAAATATATTTATTTCTATTGATTAACTACAGTGTGTTAGGAAGTGTGTAGATGTGCTTGAACTACTATGTAAATTTCTGGAGGAATTACCAGCCCATGTATATTTAAATAAATTAAGAATGGAGGCAGAAATGGTGTCCATAGTTTTAGAAAAGCTTCTAAAGAATTATTTCTTGATGGAATGGACCACACCTGCCAGGAACATAAGAAAGGATGAAAGAAATTGTTTTACTGTATTGTTTGAGATATCACTTAGTAGTTTACACACGACCAAATAAATTTATGGAGGCGGATCATGGTCAAATGGCTTTAACTAAAGATGTAGAGGAAAAGTGTATTCACGGAGAACTAGATTTGGTTGTTACTGCTATTGTGCCCTGTGCGTCTGCTAGCACCTTGTCTGAAAACTGTCTCACATCCCCTACATCTATAATAAGGGATAGTGATAGAGAATATAGTGGTTAATCCAATATGTTTCAGGTTATTTCCTGTAATCCCAACCACACATACAAAAAAGTCAGCCACTACTGAAGGGACTCCTGGTGCAAGCGCCTTTTGAGTTCAGAGGGCCAGTCATCAAGTACCTACCGCCTGGAGGAATTTCAGTTGATCTTTCCTTCCAGGACAAAAGTGGAACCGGCTTCAAGTTAGAAGATAAGTGGCCAACCAAGGCTACTGTGTAGAGCATTCCAGTCACACCAAGATTACAGATAGAAAAATTAAATGATGACCCATGTTGGGGCATGGTTATAGCCAGTGATAGCCTAAAATCAGGGGACAGTGAAATAACAGTGTTATAAAGATATAGCCTTGATATTCTACAAGAGTGAGTTCATCCAAGAGAGAACCTTCTATCCAGTTCATAGACTTTGATATTTTATGAACCGTTTTCAAATGTTTATTTATTTCATTTTGTAAATTGAATTTTGAGTTTCTTGAAAGAGACCAGTGTCTTATCTGGCACTATCCTGGTATCACCTGATACAACTTTGTGTCCTGGATACTTATTAATTTCAATAACTTCTACCCTCTCGTGACAAAAGTCTGGATGTGATTCTGGTAGGTACAATGAATGGGATGCGCCAGAGGTGAGGCTGTTGAGCCTAGATGTCAGTTGTATACGCGAGGAGAGGATGTCGCGTCGTGATGACTTTGGGAGTCATAAGTAGTCTGAGGCTATTAGTGGGTGATCTGACTAGGAGATTCCTCGTGTGAGGTACATGCTGCACTAGAGGAGGTCAAGAAAGTAGAAGTAACATGACTGTGTGTGCAAGAATATATATCCCCCGTGTGTTACCGGGGCCCGATAGGGGAGAAAGAATAGTAACACTGTACCCTACCATGCATGTCGTAAAAAGCGATTAAGGAGAGTTCGGCATGGTGCTGGTTAACCCATCCCATAAACAACTTATATTTATATATTAGCAACCACACGCCAAAATTGGCAAGTTTTTAATTATAGTGTGTTGTTTCTGTTACACGTATTACATGGCTGCTTCTTCTATAGTCTCGCTTGCTCGCTGTGAATGACGCGATCGTCTCTTCCTTTTAGCCATCTTATCATTTTGATGCACAATAATAAAACTGTAATACTTTAAATTAAAATTTTGTCTTGAAGAATCAATCAGACACTCACATTTTAAGGTTATTTTTAAGAGAAAGGATGAGTTAAATCCGGTTGCCGAACGAAACTGGACAGAAAAGTATCTTGATTGTCTGTTGATTTAATGCACACGGTCTCACTTTGCTATTTTCGCGAGAGTACATATAAGGAGAAACAATACAATTTATGTCTAACTTTCAAACACAGTTGCACCCCTTTAGCTGTGCTCGAAAGTTAATGTACTCTCTCGAAAAATAGAAAAAAAAGTGCGCAAATGACGGTGTATAAAGTGTGACAGAACAACAGACCGAAGTACCTTACGGCAGGAATTATGGTATTGAATATATATATATATATATATATATATATATATATATATATATATATATATATATATATATATATATATATATATATATATATATATATATATATATATAACGGACTGTACATGTGGAGTTCTAGAACGAGTGTCGCTAGTGAGATTGTGTTTGTGATGATCACATCAAAATTATCATTCACAAGTTTGAGAACAAGCCAAGTTTAACAAACCTGGTACATATGTTATATTTGGTACGTTAAACACTGCTATTTTATGTGCTACGCTTCTGACATGGCCTTATCTATCTATCTATCTATCTATCTATCTATCTATCTATCTATCTATCTATCTATCTATCTATCTATCTATCTATCTATCTATCTATCTATCTATCTATCTATCTATCTATCTGTCTGTCTGTCTGTCTGTCTGTCTGTCTGTCTGTCTGTCTGTCTGTCTGTCTGTTTATCTATATATCTATCTACCTATCTACCTACCTACCTACCTGTCTGTCTGTCTATCTATCTATCTATCTATCTATCTATCTATCTATCTATCTATCTATCTATCTATCTATCTATCTATCTATCTATCTATATGTATGTCTGTCTGTCTGCCCGCCCGCTCGCCCGTTTGTCCGTACGTTTGTCTGACTGTCTAACAGTATCAACAAGTCATATTTGGTAGGAAGCTGTGTAAATATGGTTGTTCTCTCATTTCTGTGAAATTCCCACTATAGTATCTGTCTGTTCTTTTTGTCTGTCCAAATGTCTGTCTGTCTATTGATGTCTTTAGACCAAAACAATTTTTTTGACCTGGTTTTTGACGGCAGTAACATAACCTTTATCTCTCCAATCAATGCTTGGTGGGACTGTGAGATTCTTGACATCAAGTTTCACGGGCTGATGCTCCCCAAACCCCGAGGATTCATTAAATTTCATTGGAGACATGTAAGCCAGTAGTTCTTCGGTTGTCTGAAAAAAAATTGACAGGGACTCAGACCTGAATTATTTTTTGCAAATGAAAAAAAAAATTTCTTTCAATTTATTAAGCAATAAGGTCTAAGAAAACAAGAATATAAAACATTTTTATGAAAAATATTTTTCAGGATATGAATTCTCTAATGATTCCAATTGACATTATTGGGACATTGTGATGCATATAGGGAATATATATAAGGTGACACATAAAAGCTCACCTTTACGCTTTTATGAGTACAATTTTACACATATTTCAAATCATTTTACATGGAATGCTTTGAAACAGTTCTTGTCCTTGTTTAGGCAAAGAGCAACGTTACACTTTCCACACTTCATTCTACTGTAACTTGTTATACACAGTTTGCATCTTGACTTGTCTGGATTATATTCTAGCCAGTGACTCACAGCATCATACCGCACATCAGCAACAGGACGGGGTGCTCTTTGTACTCTCTTCTTTTTGGATGGTCCTCCCTTTGTTGAGCCTGATGGACGCCCTCTTTTTCTTGGGTCATTGTTCCCCTTTTCGGGAGGCCAGCAGCTATATCACACACAAAATCAAGTAGTGGTCGGTGTTTTTTCTTTCTTCTAATCACAGTGCCTCCTATACAAAAGCCATGCATTGACACAGGCCATATTTATGAAATGAAATATGACTCTCAAGTAGAAGCGTCTACCCTTAATGTTGGTACGATAAAGCTGAACACGCATGTCACGGAGATCAACACCTCCCATGAATGTGTTATATTCTTTCACAATATTTGGGCAAGGGACATTCACATGCTGCTTAGCAGCAACAGACCACCGTCTGACATTTTCAACTGGCTCTTGGCTTTTATAGGTGGAGATAAGGTGCACAGCCTTATTGTCAAACCATTTCAATAGAATGATATTTTCTTTGCTTTCCACTCTAAAATCATAGGAACCTCGACCACTCTTTTTCAAAGAGGCATCTGTCTGCAAAGAGCAGCCTGCCGGCCTGTTCTTTCTCACAGTTCCGACCATATGCATTCCCAACTTCTTGAGTTCTACAGCCAGGTCAAAGGAGCTGAACCAATTATCAACAAATACCTTATGGTTCTGGTGTTTAGGCAAATGCTCCACTAGCCTAATGACTACATTGCCACTAATGCCTAGAGGACCATCTTTCACTTTTGTTCCCTTGCCTACATAAAGTTCGAAGTCATAGACTATCCCACTTGCTCCAGCCCGTGCGAATACCTTAATCCCCCATCGGTGTGGCTTGCTCTTCACATGTTTTAGCATAGATGTGTGGGACTTGAGTGGGATCATCATCTCATCTACTGAATTATATTCCTCTGGTTCAATTTCAGAAAATTGGTTCTCAGAGACTCTATGAATGGCCTGACTTTGAACAATTTGTCGTAATCTTTATGTTCCCTTGGAACCATATTATCATTATTGTTAACGTGCAAATAATTCCTCAATTTGCAAAACCGACCAAGTGACATAGTACCTGCTATAGGCTCGTAGCGTGTAGATTCAGCCCAGTACATCCTGTATTGTGGCACACGAACAACTCCAGCTAAAATATGAATACCAATAAATTGGCACATTTCAATCACAGAAGTATTGATACTTTTTTCCCTGTTTTTTTCTGTAGAATACACGTTTGTTTGATCCACAAAATTTTTAATGATGCTGTCATCAATAAATTTTTCAAAATAGTTTAGTGGGCTTAAGTCATCATTTGAGAGATCAGAAAATGTGGAATGATATGCCACATCTATTGCTTCCATATTTTTGTGTCGCCAACATCGATTCCTTATCTCATGTACTGGTGGCTCCCCGTGATTTTGTCTTCCAATTCGTACACTGAGGGGTGTGTCATCTTCATCTTCTTCTCCATCATCTTCGTCTTCACTATCAATCCTATGAATTTCCACAGGCATGCTGTAGCTGTCTGTATTCGACGTTTGACCTGCACCTTTCTCTTCATCCAAAACTATGCCTCGAACAGCTTCTGTCAATGCCACCTCCTCCTCCTCATCATCTTGCAAGTCAGCATCCTCAACATCTGATATATCTCCCTCTAAGAGCACCCAAACTTCCTCGCATGTCAATTGCCTCGTCATATTCTAAAAGAAAAAGATACGAAAATATTAATTATATTGTGATACATAACCTTCAAATGCCTAATCGTAAATCACGAAAATAACTAAATAATCATATATTACGATACATACTCAAACTTAAATATTATTTATATTATATTTTTTCACCAAAAACATTTCAAAAGAGATAAATATAGGCAGAAGAAACTACAAAAATCGCTAAATATTCCATGTAATTGCTAATAAACAACAAGGTGGATCGTGACATATTATATACTCCGTGTTTTACAAATGAAATGGAATCGCTACATTTTGGTAGCAAATATTCAACTTGCGTGCCTATACTCTATAATCAAATATATGTATTATTCTAAAATTATGTAAGTAATAAAACAAACAATTTAGATAAGATTTATATGTTTAATACATACCTGTTATTATTTTCGACAATATCAAGGGTAGCAGAAGATGTCAACAAACAAAGAAAACTGTTCGCGAATGATAATTCGACAATTATCAGCTAACCGCGCATTTTGTCGGCAATGCCCAGAACGAGGATTTACGATGCCATTTGGAATCATCCGTCGTTTAATTAATATGCGCTATGAAAGCCACCACAGTTAATGATTCCATTTGGAATCATACGGGCAGAAAGGGTTAAAATAAATAAAGAGAGAAACCTGAAGCCTGTGAACAGTGAATACATAATATAAATAAATATATATGCTGCAGGCACTCGTAAGAAAATCAAGAAGTAGAAAACTAGACAATAGAAAGTTAACAACATAGATAGGATTACCGAGAACTCGAACCAAGGGCAATCCATACAGCACCACTGCCTAGCTACGAGAGTAAATCGTGGCTAACCGGACTGCCAACTCTGATCTGTACTGGCGAATATGAGAGCTTATGAAGTGATTGCCTCTGGGTCGTTTCTTGGTCCTCGGTTCAATACTCCATAGTTGCGTGGCGTGGTCGTGCTAATGATCACTACCCACGAAGCAACTATTTATTGAGGTGCTTAGTTGATAGCGCGGTTAGTCACGATTCCGTCCCGTAGCGAGGTCGTGGTATCGTTCCGATGATCAGGGGTTCGAGTCCCCGGTAAGGCTATCACTTTTTGTTGCGTTCGAATTGTGTTGTGTTTTGTTGTGTTGTGTTGTGTTGCGTTTGTGTTGGGTTGTGTTGTGTTGTGTTGCGCTCACGTTGTCTAGTTTTGTACTTCTTTTATTTTTCTTATAAGTGCCTGTAACGTACAGCAAGTATATTATTTATTTGTCCAGCATAAAATAATTAGTTACAGTAAACACACTCAAGCATTCGGCAAGCGTTTAAAAAAGTAAAATACATGATAACAATCGCGTTCCATTTGTAAGAACTAAAAACAAGTTTTAAAAACAAGATATGAGCAACATGGTCAAGGAGTTTACTTCACTTCTTGCTTCACTGGAACTTGTCTGGTTCTTGTCATCAGTTCCACATAGGTGCTCTGGTCTTAGGATCTAAATCCATCTATTCTAAGCAAGTACACATTTATGAAAGTCTCAACATTTCTTTGTTGTTTTTATTTAGGAGTCACACACCTTTCACAATTTTTGAATCTTAATAAGCAGGATGCGAATTACAAAATGTTTCAGTCATTCTTGACCTAACAGAAAGAAGTCAAGAAAACCAGATGAAAAGAGCTGAAGAAAAGTCTTAGACTTGATATCCAGCTTCGTCACATCGCACTCCGCAGACTTGAATTCCCCATGGTAGAAGAAACAGACAAGATCACTCGCCATCTCCGCATCGAAGGTCGGCTACAAAAGATCAAAGTTTTCTGTTTTTTGTCTTGATGGTACAGTCTCATAGACTTTTTTGTTGTCCATCTTTTGATATTACTTTCTTATGTTTATTGTCTTTCTTTTACTCGACTGCCTACAACTTCTCCTTCTGTTGTGGTTGTAGACGCGTTTAAGCAAGGGGAATAACAAGGGAAAAGGAAAGTAAAAAACGTAGACGAGTAGTTTATAAAATAGTTGCCCTTGTTGTGAGCTATCAGAGTCGGAGAGTACAAGGTGAGCGCATGGGGTTCTAGGTGAGTTGTGTTCACCACGGGTTTCACCAATTACAGGGGGAGATAAGGAGGGCAGGAGAATTCAGAATGCTTGGTAAGCAGTTGATATTTGGTCTTGAGAGAGTAAGGACCATAATAAATCTCAGATAGAGTTTTCTTGAGTGTGATAGTGGTGTATTGGGCTGATGTGCATATGTCATGTAGTAACAGTGGTTCCACAAGTATACACTAGAGAGAGTGATCAAGATGAGATCAGAACAAGTAAGAGGCTCGACAGTGTAATTCTAGCTTGTGATCAAGACTTGTAAGATGCGTGTGTCTGCCAGGTATGTGTATTATGAGCTATGAACATTAGACATATAACGTGCCAGTGTGAGCAGTATAGTCTTGTGACCAAAGAAACAACCCAGGAGATGACCAGTCAGCATAATATGATAATCGCAAGCATGCTTCACACATTTTGACTAGCATAGAGGAAAGATAGAAGCAGTGAGAGTGACTTGTGTAGTACAATCTTGTTTGAGATCTACACATATCTGGCCTTGCCACTACAACGTGTAAAAAGTATTGTACATTGACGACGCAGGGAGCGCCCAAATAAATGTTGAAAAGCCAACAAATAGAGTCTACAGAGTATTGCTCTTTCATATCTGTGCAGTGTGAATGGTTGAAACGTCAGAGTCATGTCTATAAGAATAAGAAGCACAGTGATCGAGCCTACTGTACGATTACGTGGTAGCACTGACTATCATTCAGAGACCCGAGCGGTCGCACGGTTTCCAACAAGGTTTTATGTCTTTTTAAGTGTCAAATATAGTTTATGTAGCTAATTACGATCTCATTCACTAATTTCTAGTTTTTGCTGAATTTTTTATATATTTTGTTTCTTTTTCAATAATATCTGGCCCATTCTTCTAGAATTATAAATGTAAAGACCGTTCGTTTAAAGAACACGAAATAGGAGGCATTCAAAAGCGCACGGTAAGGTAACTTCACCAAACAAACGTAAGAGAGATAAATTAGGGAAGACACGAAAAAAACATACTTTAAACTTTCCACTAGATCAGGGGTTCTTAAGCTTTTGATTTCCCGATGCTGACATTGGACCCGTTCTTCTGAGGGAGGGGGAGTTAGAACGTATATAAGAGCACAGTTACATCTTAAACAATTTAAATTGTGGCTTATGTACATAGACCTACTTGAACCCATTCACGGAACCCTAGGGTCCATGGACAACAGGTTAAGAAACCCTGCATTAGCTGATGAGCTTGAAAGAGGTTTGCCAGAGACAACGCCTTACTATCCTATCGACTGTCTTTCTCCTGGTGTAGCGGAAGGTTTTTTATTTCTTAAAGTGTATTGATGATAGTTCTAGAACAGAATAAGGATTCTCTCGAGAATGTGTGAGGTCCCAGTGACAGAGAAGTACACTGGTATCACTCGATAGTCACGGCTGTGAAAGTATCGGGAACTGAAAATATACAAAGAACAGCCAGACCTTACTGCGCAACCTCCGCTATGTGACCACTTGTGATATATACCTTGTATTTAACCAATTCAACAAAACTCAATTTCAACTTTATTGAATGAATAAAGCTGCTGAATACAATTTATACAACCTCTTTATTTACCTCTATCTATCTAATTGTGGTGATTGTGTGTGAATGTTGATAAGAAAACTTATATTTACATAAAAACCAAATTTGTGAAATCAATTAAAGTTTCACAAGTTAAAACTAAAATGTCCTAGAATATTCCAAGTTGTTGAGTAATAGACTTCTTTACTGTCCTATTCACTAGTTTTTCATGCAAATTGTCATAATAAAACTCTGCTTGACAGTTATCACTTCTTGGGTGCACGATTGTCAGAAATACCACTCAACGTCTATGATCAGTGTTCATATGAGATATACAGATTCAGTTAGGTCGTGCTTCTACCAATCCAGACACTGCTGGGGCGAATAGCGTTGATCTCCAGCAATTCTTGGTCATGGATCTCTGACTTTGGTTGACAAGTATGAACAATCTCAGGATCTAATTAAGATCAGTAAAGACTGGCTTTGGTTGAGTATTAGGGCTACCTGGCTGCAAATAACAAAGTATTAGCCTTTGACAAGCGTTTCTTTCTTCAGCCGTCGCCCTTCTGTCTCTCGCTGTACCAGTGATTTTGAAAATTTTTCGTTCACCTTATATTGACAGAGCGCGGACGTATCGGAAGACAAGGGCCCGAAACACTTGTGGGTTTACGTCGTTGTCCATGACTCGCATCCACATGTCAAGACTGGAACATAATTGGGGCGGTATATAGCGGCATCATCGATTATTGCCTGAAAAAGACTCAAAGCTGCCGCTCTTCGGGTAGCTAACTTTTTTTTTATGCATCCCTCGCAGTCGATGTCCAAGATATTTAAAGAAATAAATTTTAAAAATCATCATAATAATAATAACACTGACAATCATAACCAGAAGTGGAGGCAAACTATTAGTGTGTTTTCTTTTTTTAGACCTGGAAGTCAGCACTTAATATCATATGGTGGAGAGGAAACCAGTCTCTGTGTAGAGGGACACTGGGTGCACCACAATATACATCCACCCGGGTTCAGCGAAATATAGATTCACCAAACAAAAAAACAGAACCATATCACACTATTTTCAAGTATGCGTGCATGACAGATATAATATGTGAACTAATGGAGTCGTCAAGTGGACGGGAGATCTAAAAAATAAAATATTTTTGGGACATTATTTCTATTGTGCCAGCTGTATCAAGAGACCAGGTTTCTGCATAACGTCCGACCCTGGTATTCTCTGTCAGTTTTGTTGTTGTTGTTGTTGTTTTTGCTTTTGTCTTTGACAAATTGTTAGGCTGTTATTTTCTTCCTCCTCCTCTTCTGTTCCATTGTCACTTCCGGTGAAACATGCAGCCACCACCTTCTACTCCCCAAGGAGCATAGGCCTTCAACAAACCAATACCAAGTCTTTATGTCCTGTGCCATCCGCTCCAGTTCTTTACATGTCTCCCTCATCATTTTCATGTCTGTTTTCAGTTCTCTTCTCCGTGTGTTTTTCTGTCTACTTCTGCTTCTTTTACCCAGGAGATTTCAGAACAAAGAATACATTGGAATGCTTTCAAAAGATGTCTTCAGGGTGTGCCATATCCATCACCAGCATCTTCTTCTCATCTCTTGTTCCACTGCCGTTTCCCTGGTTCTTGTCATTAGTTTAACAGCCGTGATCTTTTTCAAACAACTTCAATTCTTGTATTCCACGCAAGCGCCAATTTATAAAAGTCTGAAGCTTTCTGGTTGTTGTTTTTGTTGTTCTCCATGTTTCAGAGCCATACAATAGTAATGCTAATTTGACATTTGAAATGAAGAGTCAGTCATATTAAAAACTATTATCGGATCTTTATCGCCAGTATGTAAATGTTTCAACATTTGATATGCATCCTTTGTACTCATATAACCACATCAAGTTCTCTCGTAAATTTGGCGGTCTGTCTCAGGTTTCTTGTATCGTCATTCAGTTGTCTCACTCAATAGGGTCATGCTTGACGTGAAGGTTACAGTCTGAGAGAATAAATATGTTGGATTTCTTTGGGTCGTCTTCCCCACGTGGATACAAGTATGTCTGTACGATTTTTACATTGTAAATAGACTGTATTTTCGAGTCTCCCGTGGCGGGTTTCTGACCCGGATGTAGAAGGCGTGGCTGTTTTGTCAGTGGGATCCGAAGATATTCGAGGATACTTAAAAAAATAAAAACAACAATCTCTGTCTCAGTTTCCTATTAACACTGTTTTTGGCTGTCTGATGTACATGTCCTGGTTATTTTTGTATACACAATAACCCGCTCAATCCTTGATGGGTTGTAATCTATACTTCAAGGTACAGGAGAAATGACTAAGTAAGCAAGTTATTTACAAGCGAAAAACAACAGAAAAGTCAAGTTGACATTTATAAGGTACTTGCACCCACGGGAAGTTTAACTAAGACAAAAAAAACTGACTCAGAGAAACATTATCCACTAACAGGGAGAAAAGATAAAACAGGTTTTTGTGAGTTTTTAAAGTACATTTCTTATTGTGATGTAACCAGTATCAAAGCACGTGATATACTTATCTGGTGACACATATTTTGTTTGTTTGTTACGCTCTCGATCTTTTCCTGTTAAACAATACGCGTAAACTGATATGTTGCAGGCATTTATAAGAAATAAATATGTATACAACTACTTACTTATTTAGTTGTTCCTCTTCTACCGTCAGATGTAGAGATTTGGAAGAGAGAGTGAGAGAGCGCCATACTATCCTATCGGCTGTCTTCTTCCTGGCCTATTTCCATTCTAGTCCTCGGTCCTTCAGAGATTGTCTAATGTTGTCCTCCCAGCGCATTTTGTCGTCCTGGAGGTCTGGATCCCTGGCTCTTAGCCTCCCATACCTGCCGATCTTCTCCCATTCTGCAGACATGCCCAAACCATCTTATTTGGGATCATTCTGTGGGTCTGCAGGGGTTGGGTTTTTAGACCTTGACGTATCGTCTAATTTTGACAATGTAACTTCTTGTTACTTCAACCACCTTTCTCAGATACCTCAATTTTGAGGTTTGGATCTGACTTTTGTTGGTTGTAGTCATCGCATAAGTGTTAGGCTTACTGTGGACTTGAGCCCAGGATCTTCCAAGCAGCACCACCGCCTCACTACAAGAGCGAATCGGATACTAACATCACAGCCAACTAGGTTACTATTCACTTTTCTTGTATTAATTAATTAGTTTAATGTACTTATTAAGGGTCAAACAGTTTAGGGCTGTCACATAGCAGATACTTCTACACAGGAGTGAAATTTTTAGACTTCACTATACCAGATCCAGCTGCAAGAAGTGGGATGTCCAGTTCCCTTCCCCACTGCCTTTGCCTTCCCTAAATCAAGTCAGGTACTCATTTACAGAAGCATAGACTTTAGCTTGACGCCACTGTGTTTTTCCTATTACAAGCTAAAAACACGTTGACAAGTCATGAATGGCATGGGTGGATCTCCTGTTTGGAAAGCAAGGTCATAAGTCAAGTCATGTGACGTGCCTCGAAGCGTAGGAGATAACGTCCCCTCTACAGACTTCAATTATTTTTTTTTTTGGGTATCTTTTCAATAAATTAAATTTCTGGTCTCCAGTTTTGTCACGTTCTCCATTATCTTCTCTGTCTGCCTGTCTCTACTTCTCTGTCTGCCTGTCTCTACTTCTCTGTCTGCCTGTCTCTACTTCTCTGTCTGCCTGTCTCTACTTCTCTGTCTGCCTGTCTCTACTTCTCTGTCTGCCTGTCTCTACTTCTCTTTCCTTCTTATTTTGTCTCCGTGGTCACGATAATGTCGAGTGATCTTCTTCTCATTAAAGATGGTTGATCGCCTTATTCTTAAATTTGTTATAATATTTTTAGCTGTCTATAGATTACTTATCATTCTTCTGAGAAATCACATGGCTGTATGCTTCCAAGTATGTTGTCATTGTTTTATTGGTCAGTATCCAGCATTCACTTCCATCCAATAACATTGGTTCAATGTACCATTTAAGAACATCTTTTCTTGTATTCAGTGTCAAATATTTATTGTATATGACTTTCCACAATTTATTAAATGCTGTTTTGGCTTGGCATGTTCTATTCTTAATTTCAGTTATTCTTTCCACCGTCCGATGAAATTATTTTGCCTGACCATTTAAAACTTATGCGCGTGCTTTTTTAATGTGGTGCAGTGTTCCACTTCTCATTATTCTGTGTTCCAAACTGGCAAACATGCTATTAAGCTAGACCCATCGTGTTTGATTGTGTATGGAACCAGATTAAGGGAAAATTCGCAATGATGCTATAACAAAACCCTGCGTCCTTGAGATAAACTGTTCACGCACAGTGAATGTTACTGTATGTTGCTGTGGTCCGACAGGGGAGATTAAAATAGTACTGTAACCCACCAAGCATATCGTAAAGACGAATAAGAAAGGTTGGGCAAATGATCTACGACCCAATTTGGTAGCACCTTCAAGGGGAAATAACTTCAAATAGTATGTGCATGTCGTCTAAAATAAGCAATTTAGATTGGTACGACTGGAACAAGAGATGAGAAGAAGGCGCTGGCAATGGATAAGGACATATATACTGAGGATACTTGTTGATAGCATAACAAGACAGTCCTTGTTCTGGAATCCACAGGCTAACAGAGGTAGAGGTCAAGGTGGTCTCATAGCAGATACTGCCGTAAGGAAGTGACGAGTTAGAGACCACTATACCAGGTCCATCATCGAGAGATGGGGGTGACCAGTTACCTTCCTCGCTGAATCAAGAGCAATATTGCTTGTCGATACCGTGAATCAAACCCGACACCTTTGCCGCAGGTTATCAGCCCTCTAACCACTCTGTCAATCGAACGGTCAGGAGAAGTGTATTACGGAGACGAGAACTGGGTACAGAAATGAACGGGATTTGAACGTTGATGGTACAGGAATGTATTTGTTGATAAATGGTACAGGAATGTATTTGTTGATGGTACAGGAATAGATTGGTTGATTGTACAGGAATGTATTTGTTTATGGGACAGGAAGGTAGTTGTTTTGTTGATGGTACAGGAATGTATTTGTTGATGGTACAGGAATGTATTTGTTGATGGTACAGGAATGTATTTGTTGATGGTACAGGAATGTATTTGTTGATGGTACAGGAATGTATTTGTTGATGGTACAGGAATGTATTTGTTGATGGTACAGGAATGTATTTGTTGATGGTACAGGAATGTATTTGTTGATGGTACAGGAATGTATTTGTTGATGGTACAGGAATGTATTTGTTGATGGTACAGGAATGTATTTGTTGATGGTACAGGAATGTATTTGTTGATGGTACAGGAATGTATTTGTTGATACAGGAATGTATTTGTTGATGGTACAGGAATGTATTTGTTGATGGTACAGGAATGTATTTGTTGATGGTACAGGATGTATTTGTATTTGTTGATGGTACAGGAATGTATTTGTTGATGGTACAGGAATGTATTTGTTGATGGTACAAGAATGTATTTGTTGATGGTATGGGAATGTATTTGTTGATGGTACAGGAATGTATTTGTTGATGGTACAGGAATGTATTTGTTGATGGTACAGGAATGTATTTGTTGATGGTACAGGAATGTATTTGTTGATGGTACAGGAATGTATTTGTTGATGGTACAGGAATGTATTGGTTGATGGTACAGGAATGTATTTGTTGGTGGTACAGGAATGTATTTGTTGATGGTACATGAATGTATTTGTTGATGTTACAGGAATGTATTTGTTGATTTTACAGGAATGTATTTGTTGATGGTACAGGAATGTATTTGTTGATGGTACAGGAATGTATTTGTTGATGGTACAGGAATGTATTTGTTGATGGTACAGGAATATATTTGTTGATGGTACAGGAATGTATTTGTTGAAGACCTGTTCTCTACTGGAAGTAGATAAATTTATGTATTGATTGGCAGGCAATGAATGCTTCAGTTCTTCTGTAGCTAGCAGAGGACCCTAGATTGTATGAACTTTGCTCAGCATGTGTCGGATATTAAAACTCAAGCAAGCGACAGAAGGCAGATACACTTTCCAAAGAGGAAGGAAGGGAAACACAGTCAAAAACACAGGGCGACATATGACGAGATAACTTTTTTCTGGGAGCCGCGCTGGTGTAATGGATACGACGTTGTACTGGCGACCAGGTGTTTATGGTTCAAACCCGGCCGTCGGCGTTTGAAGAAATGTTTACGACCGGAAATTTGTCTGAATAATCTGAACGGCTCCTGCACATAAATCCCGTGTGGATGGGAAGGAGCGAAGCTCCTGACCGGGTTGGAAGGAAAGTCAACTGACCCCCCAGCCTCGCAATGACATATCATTGGGCCGAAAGAGCCGGAAAGCTCGAGTGCCGCTGGTTATAGAAAAAAAAATTGACGAGATAAATGTAATAATTAGAAATAACTATAGAGGAAGATGGCAGAAGGAACATGCAGAGTTCAGTAATGCTGAACCATACTACACATTACTACTAGGAGATCAAGTGATAATTTTCACACTGAGAACCAGCCATTGCAGACATCTGTTCAACAAACTGAAAACTGGACAGACAGACGATGGTGTCCATGCGGGGCGGACAGACAGACAGTACAACATGTACTCTAAAACTGCCGGTTCCATCAGAGGAGCAGGGTAAGAGCATGGCCTTCTCAAACCCAGTTGATGGAGAAACTGTATTGTGATGAGAGAAGCCTGAGATAGATGAAGTTATTCGAGGGCGAAGAAGAAGAAGAAAGAGAAGAAGAAGCAGAAGAAGAAGAAGGAGAAGAAGAAGAAGAAGAAGAAGAAGAAGAAGAAGAAGAAGAAGAAGAAGAAGAAGAAGAAGAAGAAGAAGAAGAAGAAGAAGGAGTAACATGTTCTCAGGGTACCTGACTGCTACCACCCTACGATCTCACTCTGCGATTATTTCAGGGAATCTGGTGTTTGTGATGTGATTTATATTGCTATGTGTCTAGGGTAATGAAAATGTAGTGACAATTGTTTTTAAACAAGTACAATTTTAACTCACTCAAATCAAATAAACAAGATTGAGTTTAAATTTAGGATATTTCTAAATATATACAATTTATTTTCCTGTCCCTCAAATTTTTTAGGACAGGAATGTTTAAGAAAACTTAAAAAGTGAAATTATGGGTTTATATATCACAATAATTCACAACAAGGACATCTGTCCAATTTATTTTAATATGTACTGTTTATAAAATCTTTCTTTCCCTGTGGGCAATTACTGTATTAAATGAAGAGTCAATATTGGGAAAAACTGGTTTTTACATCACTTCCCATACTGTTACTGAATAGGGTGGAGACGGAACATAATTTGAGTCTGCATAAGCCCGTTTGATATTGGCTTATCTGAAATTTCCTGTAGACGCTGGATGACTGGTTCAAGGACACTGCACACTTCTCCACTGCAGTGTATTCTGGACACTGCAAAGACTTTTATGAATAGATAAAGAAACAACCGTTAGGTTGCCTCAACTTCTGCAGCTCCGACTTCTGACCAACTTGGAACTGGGCGATGTAACCCTGAAACAAGAGGAACAGGCCTTCCTCAGTCCCTAGTTAATGGTCTCCACCACTACCAATTTAACATCACTAAACAAGTATGGTAATCAGTTAAAATATCTAACTGAACTAGCCACAGTCTTTAACTTTATTTTGACGTCTTTATAAGCAGTGGTTATCTTCTTTTCCACAGTCTCAACTCTCCTGTCACTATACATCATCTTCTTCTTCAGCTGAAATATAATCATTTCTTTTCATACCAAGTTAATATACCCATAGGCCTGCCAGGGACTTTCTGGTCTTACAGTCAAATAAGTATGATAATATTCAACCCAAATTTTTAGTTTGATTTGCTTCCTGTGTTTTCTTAGACATGCCTCTGCTCCATAGTATGTCGCAATCTTCCACAAAGGCAAAATGTCGTACACACATAAAGCTATGGCGCAATTATGGGTTGGCCTCTACATCAAATAATGAAGTAAAAAAGGTTATGCATCTTACCGCAATCAAATGAAATAATCACACACTTTGTTAAGGTTTAACAGGCTGTCAATGGTCACTTCTAGACAGCTGCTACTTCAGACGCAAAGGCAATTTGCTTATTACTTGTTCTGAACCTTCCGTGTATGAAAAATCTCTCACAAGTGGTGCCCTGCCTAGCAGATGTGGTAGTTTTATTTCCCTCTATGCATATTCTAACACTACAATCGGTTTAAACTAAGCCGATTTGTCATTTATTTTTGAAAAATCCCAACCTTTATTTACGCTTTTCAAATAAGTTCGTCCGTCGCTTTATTAGGGGCAAAACTTCAAGGTTATACCTCCCCCCCCCCTTTTCCTCCTAGTAGTGTTTTTCAAAAGAAGCAAGTCAAAAATGACTTGTTTCCCAGCAACGGCTCGAATTTCGTTACTTTTAAAGTGAGCCTGGACATCAAAGCGTTTGCTAGTGTGTAGACAATTTTTATTTTATGCGATAACTCAGTCAGTTTTGAAGTTATTTGAAAGATAGTATATTATTTTACACAATACGCCTTTATTTTTGCACTCTGCACCATTTTATGTTTTCGGTTTCACTTTACGATATAAGTAGACGATTTTTTGCTTCAATTCAATCCACCACTTTTCCTCCTCCCTCTCTCTCTCACTTTATCTGTCTAACGTCTTTTTTTTTCAAAGAAACACGTGTTAGCCGAAGGCCAAAACGCTTTAAAAAATTAGGACGGAGTAAAGAAAAACCTTGTAGTAAGGGGGTGGGTGTACCATCACGTGGCGTTAATAGTTTCAAATCGCATGCCTATCATTGGCTTTTTTCAAAAATGTGACGTTCTGGAAAACGACGTCTAACGACACAGTCGCATGTTGTACTATAAATAGATTCTTAGAATACGCTTGTTAGAAAAAAATTCAAGGAGTGTCCAATTTTTGCATTAGATTTTATCGTCCTTGACAATTTTCAAATTTCTCCAGTAGCGTTTATAAACGTTAACCTTACGTCACTAGAATTGGACTGTTTTTAAAAAAATATGCGCAGGGTAGGGCAATGGTCTAGAAAATATATTTTGGCGTATTGAAGAAAATCCAAATACTGTATTATCATAAAACTGAGTGGGAGGGTTAACGACGGTGCATTTTACCACACGGTGTAAACATCAGACAAATTTCGAGTTCGGCTTGAGAACTCGTCTGACGGTGTATACATCAGACAACGGTCGAGTTCATCATGAAAACTCGTCTGACGGTGCAAACATCAGACAACGGTCGAGTTCATCATGAAAACTCGTCTGACGGTGTAAACATCAGATAACGGTCGAGTTCATCATGAGAACTCGTCTGACGGTGTAAACATCAGACAACGGTCGAGTTCATCATGAGAATTCGTCTGACGGTGTAAACATACGACAACGGTCGAGTTCATGAAAACTCGTCTGACGGTATAGACATCAGACAACGGTCGAATTCAGCATGAAAACTCGTCTGACGGTGTAAACATCAGACAACGGTCGAACTCATCATGAGAACTCGTCTGACGGTG